>CM057349.1:492120317-492754317 GCA_030015575.1 Agapanthus africanus
AGTGGTGTTTTCGTATGTCAATCAAGATAGAGATGTTGAGCGTATTTAATCATAATCTGCTAGTTTTTCCTTACATGAAAATTATATTTTCTCAAATATTGCATTATTATACAAGATATATGCGTAAAGTAATATCACCATTGCTTGTACAATTGATTGCTTCATATTTTTTTGTTTTCTAATTTATTATAAATGCCTTTGACATGTATCTATTTCCTTACTAAGCGTTATAGCTCATCCATTTTTGTATATGACTGCTAATCCCAATACAGGGTAGCTTTTTGAAGGAGTTTTAGTAGTGAGATTAGGATACACATCGTCTTGGCAGCTTGTGGAGTTTTGTGGTTTTGCTATGAATAAGTAATTTAGTAGACTTTCTATTGAGTGGTTGGAATAAGCTTTATTCGAATAAAATATGTCATTTAAATTCTTTGTTATAAGTCCACTCTATGATTTGGAGTTCTTATTGTGGAATTTAAAACCACCATTTATATTATTTTGGGGATGATTTTTTAATCTTATAGAGATCTTGTTAGTTATACATTGCGGTCTTATTGTCGAGATCACGGCATGCCCCACATTTGTTGGTTATATTTATATATATGGATTTAGGGCATGACATAAATGGTATCAGAGCTTAGGCGATAGATCTAAAAGAATTTAATGACGTATAGGATATATTGGCTAGCTCCGATTTCTAATTTCAAGAATTTGTGTATGACTAGAATGCAAATTTTAAAGATTGGTCGAGTATCGATTTAAAAATAATTTTGCATCCTATAATATTTGATGTTGTTTAGAGTTGACTTTCCATGAAAACCATTATGTTATATGAAGATTATGAGAAACTTAATGACTAATTAGAAACTGAAAGGAAAAATTATCAGATTATAGACTGACTATTGAGGATATACTCTGTGGGAATTTGAAGTGTTTCGTGATATATTTGTGAAGGATTATTGATATATGGTTTAGTATAAATTATTATGCTGAATAGTTTAAGGATATTTATGATTA
Organism: Agapanthus africanus; assembly: GCA_030015575.1. NCBI lineage: Eukaryota > Viridiplantae > Streptophyta > Magnoliopsida > Asparagales > Amaryllidaceae > Agapanthus > Agapanthus africanus. The sequence continues at coordinate 492,121,335 of CM057349.1, forward strand.
GATTTCTTAGGAACTTTTTGGGGATATAAGAGAACTCTATAACCTATATAACATGGCTAAACTTAAGCTAGGAATATTTTAAACAATTTTCTAACGGTTGTTCCTGTAACACCCAAATGTTATAGGAATGAACGAGCATGCTCAGAGTATAGGACCTGTAACAAATCCAATTTCAATGTACAGAAAATTGTTTAAAAGTTAATGTACAAATGGAGTATTTGCAATCCTGTGTATACTATAAGTATTTGATTTGCTTTTGAACAGCAAGAAAGCACTTGTAGCTCATTGGTAAAGCCTTGCACTGCTATGACGTAGCCACTGTGATCGAATTCCCCCAGCCACATTATCTTTTTATTAATTTTTCTTTTAATCTTTTAGAAGCCCAATGGTTTACACGTGCACTACACGTAAAATGATGAGTTACAGAATAATCAAACATGCGCACTGGGGTATATGAAGTGAGAGTGACACGTGGCCAAAGATCCAAGCCCATCTCATCGGTTCGGACCGGCGAGATTCAAAGAAGGGGTCGGCACCGCCGGGCTGCCCGTAGGGAATGGTCCCCATTTCTTTTCCCTGGCACCCCTTGGCCTACCCCACTTCTCTCATGTTGTTTATTTTCTCTGCACATTTTCTAGAGAATTAAAATTGAGCATTACTCCATGATTAAATGCATTTTAATTCTTAAATTCATACCCTAAACCCTAATCTTACCTTATAAATACAACCTTATCATTTGGCACTCCTCATTCTGAAATCAAGTGCCAAAACTCTCAAAAATTCTCAAGTCCAAGAAGTTGTGCAAGTGGAGTTAGCAAAGGGCGAAGTTCAGACGAAGTTCCGAGAAGATTCCGGCGACGAAACGACGCCCCGACGCTTTCCTAGTCTTACCCTACCTCCCCTCTATCCTTATAGCCTGTAAGTCCCCTTTTCTCCTCTCTTTTACTATTCTCAAACACTTCATTCTCAAAACTCGTCGGAAGCGGGGTTAATCCGGCTTCCGATTCGCTTTTCTATAAAAATCCAATTCTTTTCTTAATAACAAACCTACAAATTTCAATGTATTGTTTTATAACTATTAACAAATACATTAGAATAAGTTCTACATCAAAATAATAATCATAGCAAGTTCCATTTCACTTTTACATTAAAATACCATCATGTTTAAATTCGACATTGCTTATTTCTTTTAACCCTATTACCTTTAGAAAACTTATAAGGTAAGGACCTACCTCATCACAACACACATATTGGACATAGCATGATTTACTTTTGGACAATATTTGTAGGAGTATTACGAGTTACAATAAAATACCGTAAACTATTGCAAAACCGTTTTCTTTAAAAAGAGTATTCATTAATTCCTTGCAATTACGCCTCTACAACCCATTTTGGGGAACCCCGATCGGGATGGTACGGGTTATCGCACGTCATCGGGTCTAGTAGAGCGAGATGCAGACCTCCGCAAGGAGCATTCGATCTCGATGGAATTTTTAATGCTATTTTTAAGAAAATGAGATTTCTAGAAAATAAATAATATTTATTTTTATTAAATATATAGATATATATGAATATTATCAAAAGATCTATTTTAAATACATTATACAAATATTCCAAGTTTTCTAAATCAAAGGAATCACCATTACAGAAAAATACCATTTCAATTCAATGCAAAATTCCAATATTTCATTAAAATACCATATATAATGAAAATTAGGTTCTATTCACTAGAAAGTTCACTTTTATAAAATATACATCTATGAAAACCCTAAAGACGATAATTAAATACTTGAGGTGTATTTTGAAAATATATCAAAACTACTTTTACATAAAACCCCCTCAAGTTATACTAATTTAAAATAAGGACCCTAGTAAACATAGATTTAAGCGGAACCAATTCTCTTGAGCCTCAGAGAGTCGGAGAATGTGGGTGCTTGCCTATATAAGGTAGATAATCTAATAAACGGTGTTATCAATACGATAATTGTCTTGGAAAAAGACACAAATCCTGCCGTCCATGTGCAGCAGTTACCGATAATATCAAAACTAATTCAGGACTTCAATTTCTTTTTAAGTGTCCGACTCAGACTGAGTCTCAATCTAATCAATCTGACTTGAATATGATTCAAGTATAAACTACAATACAACATGAATCCATGAATCCGTCTATTCAATCTATATCAATTTATATTGACCGAACCGAACCATGGATATACTCTGTTTACATGGCTATCCATTTATACCCATTCCGTTTATTGATATCATGGTTTCAGCAAGTCATCCATCTATATAACAAAACAATACAATCAATACAAAAGACATTACGAGGTTTTTAAAGGGGTAGATTGGTATGGAATATGTTAGAAGTGGCACGAGACTGTAACCATAATACACATAACCTGAATATCCATTGTCGTTGTACCGTGGCTGAACGGTTCCTTGTGCTCCGTATACCTTAGTCTGCAGAATAGTGGGACTCCTCTCATATACACTGGTATATTCTGTACCAAGCTACAAATAACTGTGTTAACATTATAATCAAACATTACTAGTTATACTCTCTTCTTGTCTATTCTATCTCTACTCATCTTTGGGACTTACCGAGCGATTGTTCGCTGACGATATTCATTTTCTTCTTCCTTTGGAATGTTGTCAGGTGTTTTGGACTCACTGGAAATCGAGCCCAGTACAGAAGATTTGGAGCAGTTAGCCTTTGACCCGGAGCTTTAGATACTTGTACATACTTTTTTTCATTTCAGTTATGCCATTGTTTAGTCATTAGTTTCTATTCATGTATTTACATTTCCAGTTGTACTTGTAAAGTATTGTTAATAAATAAAATTTGTTGTTCAATTACATCTATTGTCATTTTTCTTGTATACTTTATATTGCTTAGATACGCTTAGCGTGTTTACTTCTGAGTAAATATGTAGCGGACCACGTCGCGCCTCCTTACCGTACACTAGGAATCGGGGCGTGACAGGTTTTGTTGGTGGCCCATGCAGGTCAGCTCTGTATGAACATGTAGGTCAGTTCTACATGGACATGTGGGTCAATTCTGCATGAAGTCCTAAGCAATATAACACAAGAAACAACAACTAAAAACATTCTTTACAATTCATATCCCTTGAATCTTATAATTATATATACATTGAATCTGTCCTAACCTAAATTTTTCTTTCAAGGTTATGGATTCTCCAAACAACACCAGCACCAATTTCAACAACACACCACCACCTCTACCGTTTACGCCTACCGTCACTGCTCCGATCAATGAGCAGATAGTACTGCTCGAGGCAATCTGCAGCCTCCTGGAAGGACAGCAGCAGCAGACTGCTATTCTGATGAACCGTCTAGAAGCGGAAGTGCTTGGAATAATGCAATTCTGAGCATTGCACCCAAAAAAAATTTCGGGAAAAGAGAGCCCTCTGAAAGCTGAGAAATGGGCTCAAAGTATTGAGGATGATCTGACGTGGCACAAGTGCCAGAGATCGCTTGGGTTCGAGTTGTAAAGCTGCAACTCACTGACAATGCATGAGTTTGGTGGAAGGCGGAAGAAAGCCGTCTTGACCAACTTATCGAATGGAGGACTTTTCGCAACATGTTCGACGTGAAATACTTCCTAAAGACTGTCCGATTTGACATGGAGCAGCATTTCATCCACCTACAACAGGGTTCTATGTAGACCAAATCAGTGGATGAATATGACGCTGAGTTTACCATGCTCAGTAGGTAAGATATTTCTCAATGTTCGATTTTCAAATACCACATATTACACAGCTAACACAAGACCTTAATAGGTTCACAGCATATTTGATACCAACTGCTGAGATCAGATCCAGACGGATATAGTAACGTTTTTGCTCGAAATGGTAGTATGCTACCTAGTTTGTTTCTACCTCAATATGTGCATGTATTTCTTTTAGCATATCGCTTATACATATTGGTAGAGCCCTTAGGATCTTTGCTTGATTACCAGCGTTGTGATGGCAGTAACATTAGTGGGGGCTGGGTAGTCTATAAGCGAATCCTTATACAGGTCCCTAGTCGTAGGATTATCGAGATGGGGCATTGATACTCCAGGGTAGACTAGTGTATACGCTTCTTATCCCAGCAAGCGAGATGGTCTGTCCCACAATCATTAGTACGCCGTACTGAAGATAGTATGCAGGTGCTCATTGGGTTATGAGTACACTGGACAGGACTCGTAGGGAGCTGCTGGTGGGTATTATACCTATCGTCGGGTAGAAGTTCCCAGGTGACATGAGTACAGCTTAATCTGTCGACTTGACACTGCTACTTCGCCTTGAGTGTGTTCCCACTGCTTTTAGATTACTACCCTACTATGGCTCAAAGGATTCTTGCAAACAAGTAGTAGTTGGGTGCAGTCCCGAAGCACTTAGAGGCAGTGGTTTTTAGATAGGATTCGTCTTTCCTGGTATTGGGGGTTGATATCACGATGTGTTCGAAAAGCCATTACATAAATTCCCTGTCTAGGGCAAGTGAGATTTACTGGTAGGTACTCCAATAGTTTCTCAGGGTATTTTGGGCTACACTCCAGCACGACTTATTGCGCTATTAGGGGTCTGACGGCTACCGCCCTCTAGGCCCGATATGTGATTCTTTTAGACGAATAGACCGGACTGTACGGAGATTGTCACATATAGGCTCAGTAGGAGTTCGGATGAGTTTGCTCATCGGCCTTCTTATCGACAGATACCTGGGTAGCCGTTACGTGCAGCTTGTACTGCTGACGGCTTGTGGTTAAACCCGCTGCCAGCTTAGTGTCTAGTCTTTAGAGTCCCACACAGAGGGTTTCCCTGCATCGGGCAAAAGATGTACAGGTCGTATGGTTTTACAACAGGGTTCGATCACGTACGTGTACTTGTGCACGGATGACGATTCAGACATATAGTACTAGTGGGCTTTGGTTTAAGACGGATCCTAGTATTATATTGATGGATTATTTTCGTCTCTTTGTATTCGTATTTTTCGGAATACGGATACGGGTATGTATATACGGATGATGGGCATTCTTGTAATTTGCTCAAGATTGCTTCTAGAAGAAGACGCCTCATTTATAGATTATATCATTTTGTTAAATGATTAATGAGGTGGAGGATGAGGTGTTATTTGACAAAAGAAGAGGCATGGCTACTTGGTGACTCATGGGATGACTCGTGTTTTAGTGACTATTGAAGCATGCTTGATATTTTTATTGTAAATTATTGTATACTTCATTATTCAAAACACTTATCTATCTTCTTTCATTCATCACTTGAACACTCTCTCTCCTCCAAAGCTCCTTCTTCTTCCTCTAACCCTAAATCTCTCATGTGTTGAGAATCCTAGGGTACTTAGAGACATACTAATCCATTTACACTCTCTACATCATCTAGGACATCTAGTTTAGCGAACTAGATGCCGTAGTTACCTCGGATTTGAGGTTGGAGCTCGGACTATAGACTCTCGGGTGGATCGTCTTTGACTCGAGGAGGCCGACAAGGAGACATCGATCCAAACGATCCTTTTAGCTTATGACGAGGAGGAGGATAGCGACAAGAAGACCCGAAGGACATGGTAATGTGAGGTATAACTTCCTATCCGAGTAGTTAACCTCATACAGTTTTGCTAGATAGGGTATATGGTCGATCCTGGGTTCAATTCGGTGTTGCGAAGCCCGTAAAAATCATTTTTTGCATATTCCGCCTCCCCGCAAACCCGCGGGGTGCACGACATTGACTTACAGTGGTATCAAAGCCTCTCCATAAGCCTTAGATAGCTTGTAGTGACATTTAAAATCCGCCATTTTTGTCGTGCACAGACTGCCGACAAAAACAGAACTGAAAGTGTGCTAGCATTAAGACTCTGATGCAGCGCTCACGTGCAAAGTACGAGAGCGCTAGCTCTAAGTGTGCTAGCATTAAGAGTCAAAGACTCTGATGCAGCGCTCACGTGCAAAGCACGAGAGCGCTAGCGCTGGAACTAAATGTTCCTCACCCTTGGATCAAAGATCCAACGAAGATGACTAAGATGTAAGTCCACGTTGCCCACCCCGGTGCTTACGGGGAGGCGGAAAACGGAATAAAAAACGGATTTTTATCACTTTAGGCAATATGGACTAGACAAAGAAGGATGTTTGCTAAACAAAAACAAGCTAAAGCTAACTAGAAACTAGCTAAGGGTAGAATGGTTATACCTAGGGCTTTATGTCCTTCTCTCCTTGCTCCTTGGAGTAGTAGAAAGAGGTCACCTTTGTCGTCTTCTCACGTCGAAGAAAGATCCACCCGAAAGCCTCAACCTTTGGCTTCAACTCCAAGCTAGAAGTAACTAGGATGCTAGAAGTGCTAATCCTAGAACCCTAGATGAGAGTAGAGGTTATCAAGAAGAGGTTTTTCTCAAGCTCAAGTGTTTCTCAACACATGGGAGGGGAGAGCTTGAGGGAGAGGAAAAACAAGAGAGAGAAAGTGAATGATAGAATGAGAGAATAAAACAACCATTCTCACATATATGTGTGAATTATTATAAATTGATAATTAGCTAGATAATTGTCATGGTTAATCAAGACATGACCATTATCATTTCATTTTTAATGCAAATTGCAAGGATCAAAGAGCATCTTCCAAATGAAATGATGATGGTCAAAGTGTCAACCTAGGTCAACAAGTCAAGAAGGTCAAATGGTCAACAACCATAACCATGCACAATTATATTAAACTAATATCAATTAACCATAATACACACATAAGCATTAGGGTTAATAAAATGACAATGGTCATTAACCCTAATCAAAGTCCTCTCCCTCTGTCTCAAGCAACTGTGCATACGCACCCGTATTCGTGATCCAAGGAACACGAATACAATGAGATAAAACCAATCCCAAATCATATACTAGGATCCGGCTTAAACCAAAGCCCGCTAGTATAAGCTGTCCGGACAGCAAACGTGCACAAGTGCGCGGATGTGAACGAACCCTGTCGCAAAACCATGCGACCTCTACTCATTTTGCCTAAAGGCGAATAGCTCTCTGTGTGGGACTCTAAAGACTCGACACTACGCTGGCAGTGGGTTTAACCATAGATCGCAAGCGGCACTAGCTGTACGTAACGGTCCCCAGGTAGATGTCGATAAGAAGACTGACGAGGTGAACCCCATCTGAACTCCTACTGAGCCTGTATGTGACAGTCTCCGTACAGTCCGGTCTGTTCGTCTGATACATCGCATGGCGGGCCTAGGGGGCGGTGAACGTCAGTCCCCTAATAGCGGTACAAGTCGTGTCGGAGTGTAGCCCAGAACACCCTGAGATAACACTGGAAACCTACCAGTATATCTCGCTTGCCCTGGCCAGGGACTACTTGTGTAATGGCTCTCCTAGACACAGTGCGATGTCAACCCCCAATACCGGGAGAGACGAATCCTGTCTAACTGTCACTGCCTCCAAGTGCTTCGGGACTGCACCCAACTACTACCTGTTTGCATGACTCCTTTGAGCCGTGGTAGGGTAGTAATCAAAGTACAGTGGGAACACACTCGAGGCGAAGTGACAGTGTCAAGTCAGCGGACTAAGCTGTACTCATGTCACCTGGGAACTGATAACTGACGATAGGTATAATACCAACCAACAGTTCCCGACGAGTTCTGTCCAGTGTACTCGTAACCTAACGAGCACCCGCATACTATCTCAAGTACGACGTACTGACGGCTGTGGGACAGACCGTCTCCTACGCTGGGATGAAAAGCGCATACGCTAGTCTACTCCGGAGTATCGATGCCTTGTCTCGATAGTCCAACGACTAGGGACCTGTATAAGGATGTGCTTATGGATTACCCAGCCCCCACGAGTGTGAGCGCCATCACAACGCTGGTAATCAAGCAAAGATCTTAAGGGCTCTACTAATATATATATCAGCGATATGCTAAAAGAAACACATGCACATATTAAAGCAGAGACAAACCAAGTAGCATACTACCATTTCGAGCAAGATTGTATATACAACTGTGAATATCCCAAGCTTCCATCAAGTAATATACAAACTAGTATGATACAATAATGGCCTCTAGGGCATATACACTAACAATCTCCCACTTGCACTAAGGCCATGTACTGGCGTATCGAAGACCTATCATCTCGATCAGCCGCTCGAACTGAGTCTGGGGCAAGGCCTTGGTGAATAGATCTGCAGTGTTATCTTCTGAAGCAACCCTCCGAACCTCGATCTCCTGGCGATCCACGATCTCCCTGATCAGGTGATACCGCCTTAAGATGTGTCTGGATTTCTGATGGGACCTGGGTTCCTTCGCTAAAGCTATAGCCCCGTTGTTGTCGCAATACAGAGGTATTGGGTCAACAATGGACAGAACCACCTGAAGTTCTTTCAAGAACTTCCTCATCCAGACAGCTTCTTTTGCGGCATCAGATGCAGCGATGTATTCCGCTTCCATAGTCGAGTCAGCAACGGTTTCTTGTTTGGAGCTCTTCCAACATACCGCCCCTCCATAGAGGGTAAAGACAAAACCCGACATGGACTTGGAATCATCCTTGTCACTCTGGAAGCTGGAGTCAGCAAAGGCCTCAATCTGGAGGTCTTTTCCGCCATACACCAAGAACATCTCCTTAGTCCTTCTCAGGTACTTGAGAATGTTCTTTACTGCTATCCAATGTTTCTCCCCAGGGTTTGACTGATACCTGCTTACCACACTCAGTGCATAAGCCACATCCGGTCTGGTACACAACATCGCATACATTATAGAGCCTACCGCAGAAGCGTAGGGTATAATAGACATGCGATCCCTCTCCAAATCAGTCTTGGGAGACATCTCTTTGGAGAGGGTGATCCCATGACAAGCCGGTAGATTACCGCGCTTGGAATCTTCCATACTGAATCTCTTCAGTATGGTGTCGATGTACCTGGACTGTGAAAGTCCTAATATCCTCTTGGATCTGTCACGGTAGATCCGGATACCCAGAATGTATGAGGCATCACCCAGGTCTTTCATGGAGAACCTGTGTGACAAGAACCCCTTGACAGATTGTAGCATAGGAATGTCATTTCCTATTAAGAGAATGTCATCCACGTATAAAACGAGGAATACTACAGTTCTCGCTACAAATCTACAATAGATGCATGGTTCATCTGGATTTTTGATAAAGCCAAATTCCTTGACCGTCTCATCAAAACAGATGTTCCAACTCCGCGATGCCTGCTTTAGTCCATAAATGGACTTAAGCAACTTGCACACCTTTCCCCTGCTCCCACTTTGAATGAAACCCTCTGGCTGGTCCATATAGACACACTCCTCTAAATGTCCATTTAGAAAAGCTGTCTTTACGTCCATCTGCCAAATCTCATAATCATGGAAGGCAGCAATGGCAAGAAGGATCCGAATGGATTTCAGCATAGCTACTGGAGAAAATGTTTCATCATAGTCCAAACCAGGTCGCTGACGAAAACCCTTTGCTACCAGTCTAGCTTTATAAGTCTCAACCTGTCCATCTACACCAGTCTTCCTTTTGAAGATCCACTTGCATTCTACGGGTTTTACCCCATCTGGAGCAATGTCCAACGTCCATACTTTGTTGATGTACATGGACTCCATTTCGGTCCGCATTGCATCCAGCCATTTTACCGAGTCGACGCTCTGAATGGCTTGCTGGAAGCTAGTAGGCTCATCACAATCTATGATGCAATCCTCTTTATCCCCGTCAATGAGAAAACCGTAGTATCTCTCGGGCGGATGAGACTGCCCACTACTCCTGCGGAGTGGCGTGGGAATGTCCTGATCTTTCGAACCCTCTGGTTCTACTAAGCTTTCAGTAATAGGTTGTGGTTCTGGAATTTCTTCCAGTTCTATTGCACTCCCACTTATTTCTTTTTCTATGAACTGGTGTTTTAGAAAGTGGGCATAGCGAGAAACAAAAACCTTTTGTTCCTCTTCGCAATAGAAGAAATATCCCTTGGAGTTCTTTGGATATCCTACAAACTTGCACTGTACTGAGCGTGCCTCGAGCTTGTCCGCATGCTGCTTTTTTACAAAAGCTGGACATCCCCATGTCTTAATGTGATTAAGATAGGGTCTCTTCCCACACCACATCTGATATGGTGTAGTAGACACAGTCTTAGTTGGAACTCGGTTCAAAAGGTATGCAGCTGATTCTAGCGCATATCCCCAGAATGATCGCGGCAACTCAGCATTACTCATCATGGACCGTACCATATCCAATAGGGTTCGGTTCCGTCTCTCCGATACACCGTTATGTTGCGGAGCGTATGGAGGAGTAAGCTGAGAGAGAATTCCATTCTCTTTTAAGTAACCCAGGAACTCGGCACTCAAGTATTCACCACCTCGATCAGATCTTAGTGCCTTGATACTTTTGCCTGTTTGTTTTTCTACTTCATTCTTATATTCCTGGAATTTTTCAAAAGCCTCGGATTTATGTTTCATTAAGAAGACATAACCGTACCTTGAAAAGTCATCCGTAAAAGTAATAAAGTAAGAATAACCGCTTCGTGCATGTGTAGACATTGGACCGCACACGTCGCTGTGTACGAGTCCCAAGAGCTCGCTCGCTCTTACTCCGTGTCCAGTGAACGGAGTCTTTGTCATCTTTCCCTTGAGACAGGATTGACAAGTTGCATACGATTGATATTCGAACGGATCCAAATATCCTTCTGTATGTAACTTAGTCAACCTTCTCTCATTGATGTGACCCAGTCTACAATGCCATAAGAAAGTTTTATTGATTTCTGGAGACTTTCTTTTGTGTGTATTCTGGACATTGAAAATTTGTGGTTGGTTTAATACGTATATACCGTTGTTCAATGTACCTGACCCAATCAAAACTCGATTAAGGTGAATGTTCACTACATTACTTACAAATGTAAATTCATAACCTTCTTTAGATAATAAAGATACAGAAATGATATTACAGGTTGCATTTGGTACATAATAACAACTACGCAAAACCAAAAAGTGTCCATCCGACAGTCCCAGGTGATAGTCCCCTACGGCCTCAGCATCCATGCTAGCACCGTTTGCAACTCTAAGGGTCATGTCACCTGCCTTCAAAACTCTACGCTTTCTCAACGCCTGCAAAGAATTACAGATATGAGATCCTGATCCGGTATCCAATACCCAGGATGTAGAGTTTATTGATAGATAGTTTTCAATAACATACACACCTGAAGCTGAAGCCGCAACTCGCTTCAAATCCTGTGTTCTGGCCTTCCAAGCCTTGCAATCCTGTTTCCAGTGACCACTTTTGTGACAATAGAAGCATTCTTCCTTCCCCACCAGCTTACCGGCTACCTTTGTGGCTTTTCCTTTTCCCTTCGTATCCACTTTACTGACACCGCCTCTTGGTTTGGCGGGGGCTTTCTTTTTCTTGCCCTTGGCTTTCGTCCTGGACCTAGAAGAGGAAGATCCTCCTACAAACAAAGTGGATGTCTCCCTACTTTTCTGTAGGGTGCCCTCTGCACTCCTCAATATGTTGAGGAGCTCTGAAAGTTCAACTTCCTTTTCCTGTAAGTTAAAGTTCAGAATGAACTGGGCGTAAGTGGAAGGAAGGGACCGGAGAATCAAGTCCGTATAGAGCTCATTCTCCAACGTGGTCCCAAGTTCCGCGAGCTCCTCTATGTAGCCAATCATCTTAAGCACGTGTTCCGCTACCGATGATCCGACGGCCAACCTTGCCGAAAATAACTTCTTCGACACTTCGTATCTTGCGATACGAGACTGCTCTCCATACAGTTCTTTTGTATGAAGAAATATGGACTCTAGGTCCATATTCTCGTGCCTCCTCTGATGTTCGTTGTCCATCGAGGCAAGTACGAGGCATTTGGCCTTCGCGCAATCTATTTCCCAGGTCTTACGGATTTCCCTATCCGCGACACTGGTTTTGGGACCTGGGACAGGGGGAGCTTTGGTGGTAAGGAGATACCCCAGCTTGTCGTAAGTGATTGCCATCTTGACATTCCTGAGCCAATCTTAGTAGTTTGGCCCTGTCAATATGTTTTTATCTAGTAATAACTTAAGTCCGGTCATGTTGAATGGTCGCTGTAATTAGGAGAGAGAGAAGAAACACTTTAGCATGATGCTCTTGCAAGTTTAGAGTGGTTTTTAGTTTGTCTAAACTGGATGGCTCCCACTGTCTCTCGAATCCCTTCTCAAACCGTAAAGAAAGGATTAGTCAGGATCAATCTCACCGTACAATACTTGCTTAACCGTTCGGCCAGGCCAGTGTCGGTACTTCGAGGGAGGTTTTCCAACGCTTTCGTGAAGTTCCTTAATTAAGTAACCTCTTTTCCCTGTGGGCGTAGCCCCGCTAACACCTTTCTAGACACCTACTAGGTTTATAGCATTGATCGTTAAGTGAGAGTTTTCCCGAGGAGTAGCATATACTCACAGTAGGATCGGGATCCAAATATCATCGCGTGATAAAACCGAAGGAATCCTACCAGAATTATCACACTCCAAATGGTATGCAGCGCTAGCAAGTTTCAGTACTTATGAAACTCCCGATGTGGATTTTTGCCCCATGCTCTTATGACCTTGACTTTGGCCAAAATATCATAAGTCACATGTCAAGTTCTACCCGTCATTCTCCTGGTTAATTTGGACCCACCCGTACCTACCCTTGACTTTGGCCAAAATGGCAGCACGACTGTCCCAAACCAACGCATCTATCTATGCTGCACATGAATACCCAATAGCTACCAATCACCATGCCTTGACTTTGGCCAAAATACATAGCTTGAATACTTTTTGACCATTCATGTGGAATGACGGAGGGCTACGAATGGTTTTGGCAAAACCGTGAACGTAGTGAACTTGATATAATCGATGGAACGAGATAGCTTTTAAAAGGAGTGGTTCAAGCTCCGCGTTTAAAAGTTTAGTTTTGAAAAGAACCGAGTGGTTTTCAAAGTGTTCCAATCGACTTTTACTTGGTTTATTTTCTTGTATTAGTTCTTTTAATGCGTCCCATCATTTAATCCTACCATTGCAGAAAACAACCAAAATATGACGTATGCTTATGCCATTCGCATTCGCCACGGGGCCCCGTCATCACCCGTTAGGTTACTTAACTAACGACAGAGCGGGGGCTGGGCTAGCGCGGCTGTAAAACATAAGCAACGCCTAAATAGTTATAATATATAAATATATAGCAATGATAGACATTACAGATCACAGATGAATATATTGGATATACTAGGAATCCGCAATCCGTTCGAGCCTGCAACGAAAAGCGGATTACACGGTCGCGGTGAATAGCCAATACCCCACCCAAGACCCCTACGGGTGCGGCAAACTATCCGCCAAGTACCCGAAGCGAAGCAACCTCCCTCACCACCGTGAGTAGGCCACTCGGCACTTCGAGATACCCGGTAATTTGTGCACCCCCTCCATGGGTCTATCCTAGGAGCAAAAACAGTAAAAAGAATTATACAATGACGGCTACAACCCCGACCCGGTTGCACGGCCATACAAATAATATTACATCAATTTACATGTTACAATGAATGAAAGAAAAAGAAACACTCATCTCACATCCACCCCGGCTATTCACCCGCGACAATCCAACGCATTCATATACACATACCATCATCAAATACAGATCACAGATATGTATAACCTCGACTAATCGACATATAGCGATTAGCCGACGTTCAATACATATAAACATCACAGATATAACCTTTTAGTCAAAGTGTAGTGAAGTTCGAAAAAAAATACGGATTTATAGGCCCCCAAAAACAAATTTCTATTCTGGAAAATCTGGGCACATATAAACCATCTTAAAAATCCCAAAACCAAGCCAGAAAGACACTGCACCAAACTCGACCCAGAACCGAGTCAACTCGGCCGCGGTTGCGCGGCAATAGCTTGCTATTGCCACGGAACCGCGGCGCTTTGGTCGATTCACTGGACCGGGTTTGGTGGCTTTCTTCACAAAACTCTGAGACGATTTTTGGAGTATGATAAATTTTATTTTGAGCAGGAAAAAATTTAACAGAAAGTTAGGGTTTTGATATTTTGGTTTTTCGATTTTTCCGATCAAACGTCCATACACTTTCACTACCTAGCTAGTTTATGTATAGTTAGGCTCTGATACCACTGTAAGTCTACGTTGCCCACCCCGGTGCTTGCGGGGAGGCGGAAAACGGAATAAAAAACGGATTTTTATCACTTTAGGCAACATGGACTAGACAAAGAAGGATCTTTGCTAAACAAAAACAAGCTAAAGCTAACTAGAAACTAGCTAAGGGTAGAATGGTTATACCTAGGGCTTTATGTCCTTTTCTCCTTGCTCCTTGGAGTAGTAGAAAGAGGTCACCTTTGTCGTCTTCTCATGTCGAAGAAAGATCCACCCGAAAGCCTCAACCTTTGGCTTCAACTCCAAGCTAGAAGTAACTAGGGTGCTAGAAGTGCTAATCCTAGAACCCTAGATGAGAGTAGAGATTATCAAGAAAAGGTTTTTCTCAAGCTCAAGTGTTTCTCAACACATGAGAGGGGAGAGCTTGAGGGAGAGGAAAAACAAGAGAGAGAAAGTGAATGATAGAATGAGAGAATAAAACAACCATTCTCACATATATGTGTGAATTATTATAAATTGATAATTAGCTAGATAATTGTCATGGTTAATCAAGACATGACCATTATCATTTCATTTTTAATGCAAATTGCAAGGATCAAAGAGCATCTTCTAAATGAAATGATGATGGTCAAAGTGTCAACCTAGGTCAACAAGTCAAGAAGGTCAAATGGTCAACAACCATAACCATGCATAATTATATTAAACTAATATCAATTAACCATAATACACACATAAGCATTAGGGTTAATAAAATGACAATGGTCATTAACCCTAATCAAAGTCTTCTCCCTCTGTCTCAAGCAACTGTGCATACGCACCCGTATTCGTGATCCAAGGAACACGAATACAATGAGATAAAACCAATCCCAAATCATATACTAGGATCCGGCTTAAACCAAAGCCCGCTAGTATAAGCTGTCCGGACAGCAAACGTGCACAAGTGCGCGGATGTGAACGAACCCTGTCGCAAAACCATGCGACCTCTACTCATTTTGCCTAAAGGCGAATAGCTCTCTGTGTGGGACTCTAAAGACTCGACACTACGCTGGCAGTGGGTTTAACCACAGATCGCAAGCGGCACTAGCTGTATGTAACGGTCCCCAGGTAGATGTCGATAAGAAGACTGACGAGGTGAACCCCATCTGAACTCCTACTGAGCCTGTATGTGACAGTCTCCGTACAGTCCGGTCTGTTCATCTGATACATCGCATGGCGGGCCTAGGGAGGCGGTGAACGTCAGTCCCTTAATAGCGGTACAAGTCGTGTCGGAGTGTAGCCCAGAACACCCTGAGATAACACTGGAAACCTACCAGTATATCTCGCTTGCCCTGGCCAGGGACTACTCGTGTAATGGCTCTCCTAGACACAGCGCGATGTCAACCCCCAATACCGGGAGAGACGAATCCTGTCTAACCGTCACTGCCTCCAAGTGCTTCGGGACTGCACCCAACTACTACCTGTTTGCACGACTCCTTTGAGCCGTGGTAGGGTAGTAATCAAAGTACAGTGGGAATACACTCGAGGCGAAGTGACAGTGTCAAGTCAGCGGATTAAGCTGTACTCATGTCACCTGGGAACTGATAACTGACGATAGGTATAATACCAACCAACAGTTCCCGACGAGTCCTGTCCAGTGTACTCGTAACCTAACGAGCACCCGCATACTATCTCAAGTACGACGTACTGACGGCTGTGGGACAGACCGTCTCCCACGCTGGGATGAGAAGCGCATACGCTAGTCTACTCCGGAGTATCGATGCCCTGTCTCGATAGTCCAACGACTAGGGACCTGTATAAGGATGTGCTTATAGATTACCTAGCCCCCACGAGTGTGAGCGCCATCACAACGCTGGTAATCAAGCAAAGATCCTAAGGGCTCTACTAATATGTATACCGGCGATATGCTAAAAGAAACACATGCACATATTAAAGCAGAGACAAACCAAGTAGCATACTACCATTTCGAGCAAGATTGTATATACAACTGTGATATCCCAAGCTTCCATCAAGTAATATACAAATTAGTATGATACAATAATGGCCTCTAGGGCATATACACTAACATAAGAATCATCAAATTACCTCTGAAAATTAGAGCACCATTGGATCAAAGATCCAATGGTGATTAAAAATTACCAAGATACAGAATAAGTTCTGTATGGGAAAAGATTTTCCCAATCTTGTTAAGAACAAGAAAATTTCCTTCTGTAAAACATAAGCCCTAGGATCAAAGATCCAACGGTGGGAAACATCCCCTAATCAATTAAAGAAAAGATCTCTTCAACTGATTCAACAAATCAGCCTCCCCTATATAAAAGACCCAAGACTTCAAGTTTCACACAGAGGAACCCCCCCCCCCAAACTTTGAGAAATTTCAAAAAGAAGAGCAAGCTCTCGGAAGAAGAATTTATTTAAGGTAAATAAAACGGAGAGATCAAAGCATCTCATCAAAAGAAGAAGAACCTAGTTCTTCTTCAAGATCATAGATCTATAAGACAGATGTCTTTCACAAAAAGAGATCATAGCATCTCATCATAAAAAGGGAAGGGGAAGAACTTAGTTCTCGATAGATCATAGATCTATAAGATAAAGACAAAGTCTTTCACAAAAACAGAAGAGATTGTAACATCTCCTATTAAAATAAGAACGTAGTTCTTAGATCTATGAGACAAAGTCTCCTATAAATGAGAGTTTAATTCTCAGAGCGCAGAACTGATCAAAATTGCCTAAAAAGAGCCTTAGCGCTCTAATTAAAAAAGAAGCGCCTTAGCGCTCTAAGACTGGCGCACAGCGCCTCAGAGTCTTAGCGCTCCAAGACCGGTGCACAGCGCCTCAGAGCCTTAGCATTCCAATTAAAAGTAGCGCTTTAGCGCTCTAAAACGGGCGCACAGCGCCGCAGCGCTTCTAGCGCTCCAATTTAAAGAAACGCCCAGCGCTTCAAGGTTGGCGCTCAGCGCCAAGCGCACCACGTCCTCCTCACGTGTGCGCTATTTCACAAGGAGCGCTCTGCACTTATTAACTGACGCTCAGCGCCATGCGCGCCACGTGCTCCTCACGTGTGTGCTATTTCATAAGGAGCGCTCTGCACTCATTGACTGGCGCTCAGCGCCAAGCGCGTCACATGCTCCTCACGTGTGCGCTATCTCACAGGAAGCGCCTTAGCGCTCTAAATTTGGCCCTCGGCGCCAAGCGCGCCACGTGCTTATCACGTGTGCGCTGAAGGAACATAAAGTGTTCTTTAAATAAAAGCCCCAGAGCTATAATGAGTGCTCAACACTCAATAAAAGACAAAAAGGTTGTCAGAACCTAAAACAATGCTCAGCATTGTTAAATGAAAAAGGACTGAGCCTAATTAAATGTCCAACATTTTAATTGAGTGGGCCGAGCCCAAGTTGGCCATAGATTCCTCATTTGGATCAATTGAGCCATATGCCCATGAATCTTTTTAACTGATCTTAGTCACAAACTTGACTACAGATCTCCCAACCAACATTGGTTCAAGGGTACATCTCTTCATACCTCTGATATATGTCGTTATAATTCTTCAACGTCTTCAGAGAGATGGAGGGTCCCAATAACCAATAACTTTTAGTGCATCCCCAAACGGTTGAACCAAAACCACCCAGACTATGACGTCTTTGAACTGGACTATGATGTCCTCAAACTTAATGGACTGCAATGTCCCTAAACTAAAACAATAGAGCCCCAAATACTCTTTTGTTGGATCTAAATGATCCTGTTAAGTAGATCTTAGTCTAAAATTAGACTAACGTATTCTTAACAAACGTTTAAGTTGATCTTAGTCTTAAATGAGATTAACGATCCTTAAACCCAACCCAAAACCAAATCTAAGAAAATACGAATTTGGACTAATCCACGCTCTACGGGCGACAACATAAATTAGTCTCCGTATACAATCTACGGGCAACCAAAAATAAAACAAACACACACGACACGAAGTGACCATCTGGAGAAGGAGAAAGTGGTTACCGCAATGCGGTAGCGTAATTAATTGCAGGGGCTTGCACCTGCAGGGAAGAGCGTCCCCACAATCAAAAACCCCTCACAATGAGGGAGAATCTGACGAAATCTGCTACATCGGCTGCACCCGTCTAAACCTTCGATACACGGTGTCATAAATCAACTTGGCATCTTCGGAGAGGTGGACGGATAAAACCAAATAGTATCTGCCCCCAAATTCAGGCAAGACTACCTACGTGGTTCCGTCTCTGTTTTTGGCGGAGAATAGGGCATTCTTGTAATTTGATCAAGATTGCTTCTAGAAGAAGACACTTCATTTATGGATTATATCATTTTGTTAAATGATTAATAAGGTGGAGGATAGGGTGTTATTTGACAAAAGAATAGGCATGGCTACTTGGTGACTCATGGGGTGACTCTTTCTTTAGTGACTATTGAAGCATGCTTGATATTTTCATTGTGAATTATTGTATGCTTCATTATTCACAACACTTAGCCATCTTCTTTCATTCATCACTTGAACACACTCTCTCTCCTCCAAAGCTCCTTCTTCTTCCTCTAACCCTAAATCTCTCATGTGTTGAGAATCCTAGGGTACTTAGAGACATACTAATCCATCTACACTCTTTACTTCTCCAGGACATCTAGTTTAGCGAACTAGATGCCGTAGTTACCTCGGATTTAAGGTTGGAGCTCGGACTATAGACTCTCGGGTGGATCGTCTTTGACTCGAGGAGGCCGACGAGGAGATATCGATCCAAACGATCCTTGGAGCTTATGACGAGGAGGATGACAGCGATAAGAAGACCCGAAGGATATGGTAACGTGAGGTATAACTTCCTATCCGAGTAGTTAAGCTCATACAGTTTTGCTAGATAGGGTTTATGGTCGATCCTGGGTTCAAGTCGGTATTGTGAAGCCCGTAAAAATCATTTTTTGCGTATTCTGCCTCCCCGCAAACCCGCAGGGTGCATGACATCGACTTACAATAACTAGTAAGGCCATCATATCCATGATGCAAACCTCCCTGTCACCGTCTATGAGGAAATCGAAGTACCTTTCAGGTGGCTGAGTCACCTACTAAAATCTGCAGAGTGGCTAAGGTTTGTCGAGTCTAATTGAATCCTTAGCTTATACTAAATTTTCAGTAACCGTTTGTGGTTCTGGAATCACTTCCAGTTCTACCATACTCCCACCAGTTTCTTTTGAAAAGAAGTCCTTTTATAAAAAAGTGGCGAGTCAAGAACAATATCACTATTGATCTTGCAAATGGTAGAACTTAAACCCTTGCTAATATTTGGGATAACCCACAAACTGCCATTACGAAATGTGCCTTGAGTTTGTCCGTATTCTGCTTTTAAATAAAACTGAATAACTCCATATCTTAATATCCTCAAGATATGCTACCATTCTATGTCCATATAGAATCTAAGACACTAATTTAGATGGAACCATATTCAATTGGCATGCAACTGTTTCCATTGCTTATCATAAATGGAAAAAGCCCATACAACATTACTCATCATGGAGCGCATCCGCGGATGAGTAACATGAGAGAGAATCGAATTCTCAATATTACTACGACAGAATACCTAGTATAAGTATATATATCTTCGATCACTTCAAAGAGTCTTGATACTTTCACGTATGGTTTTCTACTTTATTGTTATACCTATAACCTTCTCAAAATATTTGGACTTTGCATTTCAACGTATGCATGTCTAAAACTAGAGAACTTATAGGTAAACTGAGTAAAGTAAGATTACCAACCCCTTGTCCTAAACGACACGTGACAATATACATTACCATGTATAAGTCTCAAGAGTATACTAACTCAAATCTCGTGTGTCGTAAATTGAAAAAACTGCATTTTGGTTAAGAACGTCTATACCGTTATTCAGTGCACCTTACGTTATCCCTAACTGAATGGTAAATGTTTAGAACACAATTTTCAAAAGGTTATATCCCACTTTATAAAAATAAAGATACGGATATATCATTTTAAAAATTGGTGCAAAATAACGGTTATTCAAAACCAAATATTTGTTGTAAGGAAAACCAGGTGATTTAATCCAATATCACCAATTGTACGAATTCCGATATTGAGGATCAAATCGCTCATTTCCCAATATTCTATTTCTACTCAGCATTTGTAATTTCATACAGATGTGCGATTCTAATCCGGTATATGTACATATCCTGGAGTCAGAATCATTTGAGAAAACGGTTATCAATAATAGCATCACAGAAATTCTGAAATATAGATGTTTCAAGGGGGTGACCAGATATTCCTAGTGATGCCTCTTCCACTATCCAGATTTACGACAGTAGTCGCAATTTCCTTTGCCCTCACTCCAACCTTTTATATGTCTCTATATCTCACCTTCTGTACTCTATAATTAGGCTAGTTGGTTTTCTTCCTTTCCTACATTTCAGCTCTAGCCTAAGGTTTGGAAGAAGACTATCCAACAAGCGTAATAAGTGTACTCTCCTAGTACAAGGAGCTCTCAACTAGAGAATGTGAAGTAGGAGAGACAACGAAATTATACAATCCAAATTCTCCAGAACCGGTGGCCATCCTCGACTGAAATAATTTCTTCGAGTTTGTATGTAACTATACGATGGCTTTTCTAAGCAATATGAATCATCGTAGTGATACAGAGTGTTCTGGAGAAATGCAAAGGGAAAGTAGGAGTAATAGGGATATATGTGACTTTGTCGTGAATCATAACAATCCAAAACCAGATGGTAAAAAGGTCCGGTCAACTTGGTTTACGAGTTTTAGTTTAAGGTAAGATATAGTTGCAAACCAGAGAGAGAAAAGAAACACCCAGCGTGAACTCTATCAAGATTAGATTGGTTAATCACTTTATCTAATCAGGATGGCTCCCACTGTATTCTCAAATTTTCCTTCAAATCCTAAATGGAGAACTAGTCGGGATCATGTACACCTTACAAGTTCGCTAACCATTTAGCCATGCGAGTGCTGGTACTCCAAGGGAGGTCCCCCGTGTTTTCGCACAGACCCAATTTAATAACCCCGTTTCCGCCGAGATGTAACCTCGTTAACACTTTCTAGAAATCTAATAGGTTAGGTAATTGTGAAGTGAAAATCTCCTAAGGAGTAATACTTACTCATTAGTGGGAATCGAGACCCAACTATCATCGTGTGATAATCTTGATGGAAGCCGAACAAAATTACCACACTCCAGAAAGTATGCACAAACATGGAAAGTTTCCTTTATATTTGAAACCCTCGATATGGCTTTTTCTCCTAGGATCCAAGTTACTTTGACTAAAGATCAAAATGCCAAAGGGTCCTACTCAAGTTCTACTCGTCATTATCTTGATTGCATAAAACACACCTGTACAGCACTTGACTAAAGATCAAAACTATTGTACGACTGTTCTAACCAATTGCATCACCAAGAAGCAGAAAATTACTATAGAGCTACCGAACACTATGCCTCGACCAAAGATCGACATATATAGCACGAATACTAATCAATACTAATCTGAAATGACGGAGTGCTACAGATGGTTTTTGGCGAAAAACCTTTAACATAATGAACTTGATATCGTTGAAAGAACTCGAGTGGCTTTGAAAATGAGTGGTTTAGGCTCCGCTTTTAAAAACGAATAGTTTTGAAGAAAACCAAGTGTCATAGTATCATAAACTTTTGCTTAAGAGTGAAATCCCCGTGAAGAGATTAAGGTTCTTTCCTCATCGAATGAGGTGCTGGATATTCCTAACCGAATACTGCAAAATAAAAGATTATAACTATAGTTATTAAAATTTGGTTCCGGCAACATCATTAGATTTATTTTCCTTGCATATAATGCAGTCCTATCATTTAAGTTTCTAAGCTACACCAGAAACAACAAAATAACATGTTTTATATGCCATCCGCATTCGCCACGGGGTCCCGGGTCTTCACCGTAAGGTTACTTAACTTATGGCGGGGTGGGAAAAGGACTAGCGTGGATGTAAAACATATAGAAGCTTCTAATATATATAATAAATATCATTACATGCATGCGAAAAACAATATAGAATAGCGGATAAATTAGGAGCCCCGTGTTTCATTTGAGCCCAAATCAAACTCAACGTTCCCTGGTCATGTGGATAACCCGTACAACATCGATTCTAGACCCCTACGAGTGCGGCAAGCCACCTGCCAATTATAGAAACTGGGCAACCCACCCTAAATATCATGAGTCGGTCACCCGTTGCTTTCTAGAATCCGATAACTTGGGAACTCCTCCGCGGGTCGATCCTATAACCCCTATAAGTGAGGCGAGCAACCTGCCAATTCTAGAGCGAGGTGGCCTGGTCTCAAACACCATGAGATGACCATCTACTGCACTCTAGAACCCGACTACTCAAGCACTTTTCCAGGGTTAATCCTAATACAGAAAAAAATATATACAACGGTGGCATCGACCACATCCTGGTCGAGCCCCAATAAAAGAATATACATAATGCGGAAACGACGACCACATGCCAACCGCTCATCCCGAATAAATGTATACAAATAAATCACAACTGTACAAACACATTGCACGAGGGGCTATCCAACACGACAATTCGGCTAAACCATTGTTTACCGCCGAAAGACGCGACCGGAACGTTAGGACGTCTGGCCTGAATTTTGAGGGAAGATGCTATTTGGACTTATCCGTCCACCTCTCCGAAGATGCCAAGTTGATTTATAGCACCGTGTGTCGGAGGTTTAGACGGATGCGGCCATTGTAGCAGACTTCATCAGATTCCCTCTCGTTGTGAGGGGTTTTTGATCGTGGGGACGCTCTTCCTTGCAGACGCAAGCCCCTGCAGTTAATTACGTTACCGCATCGCGGTAACCACTTTCTCCTGCTCCAGAAGGTTACTTCGTGTCGGGTGTGTTTGTTTTATTTTTGGTTGCCCGTGGATCGTATACGGAGACTAATTTGTGTTGTCGCCTGTAGGGCGTGGATTAGTCCAAATCCGTATATTCTTAGATTTGGGTTTGGGTTGATTCAAGAATCGTTAACCTTGTTTGAGATTAAGATCAACTTAAACATTTGTTAAGGATACATTAATCCGATGTTGGAGTAAGATCTACTTCACGGGGGTTTAGGAACATTTTTGATCCAACGAAAGAGCATTTGGGCTCTATCATTTTAGTTTAAGGACGTTACGGTCCATAGGTAGTTTAAGGACATTACGATCCACAGTTAGTTTAAGGACATTACGGTCCGTAGATTTGTTGGTTGTCGGGACCCTCCATCTCTCTGAAGACGTTGAAGAATTACAACGACATGTATCAGAGGTGTGGGGAGATGTACCATTGAACCAAACTCCAGATTGAAGGGAGAAATCATGGTGGGACGAACATTATTTTAAATGCCACGTGTCAGGAGATCATTGGCCATCTCTGGAACTAAGATCGATTTGAAGGGACCTGAGTATAGGAAGGCTTGGTTGATTGATGGTCAAAAGGTTTCTGGCCTCGGGAGACTTGGCTAATTTGGGCTAAGGTTGGCCTCTCACAGTGTTAAACACTGATAAATGTTTGGCGCTCACATGCTCCCATGTGAGGCTCTTAAGAAGTGTTAAATACTGAAATTTGGAGCGCTAACGTGTGGCACATGAGGCACCTGAATATTGGGCACTGTTTCTTTTGGGCTTATTCCCCCGTTCTATACATATAAGTGTTAAACACTTAAATCTTGCAACCATCACGTGTAGACACGTGAGGTGCCACCAAGTTGGGCACTGCCTCCTTTGAATTTATCTTCTTATTCTTTTCTAAGTGCTAAGCACTATTGGAGGTCACATGGGATCACGTGACTCGATCTCAGTTGTTCCTTTTTGTTCCTTCGAGGTGCTCACGTGGGAACACGTGATCTGTTGTTGTAGCGTTGAACGCTAATATGCATGGGGCTCTTGATCTAGGCCTTGAGAATTTCAAGTCCTTTGTTTTATAAGAATTAAATTCTTACGCAGGGTTAAACCCTAGTTCTATCAGAGAAATTAAATTCCTATATCTTTGGAAGAATTAAATTCTTCAAATCTAGTTCCTTCCTCTAAGTTTTGGGACTGCATGATAGAATCTCCCCGATGAGAATTAAATTCTCAACTTATGGGGAGATCTGCTTCTGCAGACCTCAACCAGAGAAAGAACTAAGTTCTTTTTTTGGAAGAGTTAAACTCTTGTAAAAAGAGATGAAATGATCTCTAAGTCTTTTTCCTCACCTAGGGTTTCTTTTTCTTTAAAGAGAACTCCTCTTCTTTTTTTGTTTTTTCCAATCTTATGAGGGGTTCTCCTCTCTTCTCTCTTCAGTCTCGAGTCGTTTATATAGCAGAGGCAAGTTTGTTGATTTTTGTTAAGGAAATCTTTCATTGAGAGATTTTTGATTAATTCGGGGATTTTATCCACCGTTGTATCTTTGATCCAGGAACTTCTGTTTTACAGAACACATTTTTCTTGTTTTTAACAGAATTGGGAAAATGTTTTCCTATACATAGCTTATTCTGTATCTTGGTGATTTTTAATCACCATTGGATCTTTAATCCAGCGGTGCTCTGATTTACAGAGCACAATCTTTCTTGTTTAGAAGGATTGGGAAAATATTTTCCCATACAGAGCTTATTCTGTATCTTGGTGACTTTTAATCACCATTGGATCTTTAATCCAACGGTGCTCTGATTTACAGAGCACAATCTTTCTTGTTTAGAAAGATTGGGAAAATATTTTCCCATACAGAGCTTATTCTATAGCTTGGTGATTTTTTAATCACCATTGGATCTTTAATCCAACGGTGTTCTGATTTACAGAGCACAATCTTTCTTGTTTAGAAAGATTGGGGGAAATATTTTCCAAATAGGGTTCTGATCCCTCTTATTTAGAATTTAATTCTATCGGCTCAGAAAGTATTAGGAACCCTCACGTGTAGCACGTGACCCATAGCACTAGGCCGGTTTGCTTATATATAGCAGTCCCAGAGAAAAGAATCACGTGTTGGCACGTGATGCGCCTTCTGGCCTGTTATTTGTTTTAGGAAGGCGCCTATATACTTTGTATATAGATGCTCACGTGCTTGCACGTGAGGCTTAATTTCAGCTTTATTTGTTAAGCGTACTGCCTATAATTTTTGCTCCAAGGCGCATCACGTGCGAGCACGTGATGCTCCATTTGGGGAATTTTTCCATCGCTTTTTTGGTTCATCATTTATTTATTTTTTATAAAGGAACAAATGCCCCCACAGCATTGTTCTCACGTGGCTTGCACGTGAGTGCAACACTGTCACCTTTACAGCCGTTGGATTGCCTAGGGGAACGGGAAGGTGAACCGCCCTTGTCACGTTTTATAAATGCAAGGGTTTGGCCTTTGGGAAACCACTGTTCTTTCATCTTCTTCTTTCCTTGTCTTTTTCAAGAATTTAATTCTCCTTTTCAAAGCTTAGTTCTCTGTTCATTGCAATTCCAGAGTTAAACTCTGTTAGAAAAAGAAACCATTTCTAGGTAAAGATCTCGAACATCAGAGAAACCATTTTCTTAAAGAAAACTTCTGGATTTGAAATCTACCATGAGATCTTTGCTCTCTTTTGAAACCCATCTCTTAGAGATCCAAAGACGTGATCTTTGAGTAATAACCCTCAATGCCTTGGGCAATCCTCCTCTGACCTTTAAGGATTCATGGCATTTAATTTTTCATTTTCTCTTCATGGGGGTTTCTGGAATTTAATTTCATTGCGTAAAAGGAATTTAATCCCTCACCAAAGAGCTCTTCTCTGAAGATCAAAAAGGGCCCCTCAGGAATTTCATTCCCTGGTGGTCTCGAGAACATTTTCACAGGATTTTTCCTTGCTTGCATAAATTCAAATTTGTTGGGTATTTTAACAGAACTTACTTTCTCTATGAGAATGTCAAGGGTTGCTTAAACTCCCGTGTCCGTTTAATAAGAATCTTTTTAGATTCTCATCATAAGCATTTTCTTGATCATCTCGATCGCTAAACTCTTGCTAATTTTTCTGTTCAGATACTATGGCCGTTTATTTGTATAATCTTGACGAAATTATCTCCTATGAAGACATTTGTGTCCAAGGCCGCTGTCAAAACCAGGAGTTTACGAATGCTCAATGCGCTGAGGTTATGCGTCACTTTGATGAATACAACGGTCGACTACTCCTCCGTCGTTCTGCTTTATTGAAGATCATCGTGGGAGCGATTTGGGAAGCCCTTCCTGGATTTTACGAAGCCATGCCGCTTGAGGCGCTTGATGATGCCGAAGACAAGGTGCACTCAGTATATCTGATGGGCTTGATCTCGAAGAGGCGGAGAGATGGTCTTGTTGATATCTTGCATCAAGTTTTCCAACAGACGACGATGATCTCTGCCTATCAGAGAACGGATGACATTAGCGAGAATCTTGACGCTCGCACTCGTGAGAAGATGTACACGAAAATGGTCAGAAAAGCCATAAACACTTTACTCGGCCTTGCTTCTGAATTCCTCAATCCATGTCCGGGATCAAGTGTTTTACCATTGTAAACATTTTCTTTTGTTTTTATACCATGTATAAGTTTTTGGAGTATGAATGCCAAAACTTCCCCTTTCCTCCTTTTTTATGCTCACGTGTATTCTGCATGAAGTGTCGTTATACTGTTATTGGTGTTCACGTGTTTTGCGCATGAGGCGCTGCTGGGGAGTTTAATTTTGAACTAGTGCCGGCGCTCACGGGTTATGCACGTGCAGTTCCGTTTAGTTTTCGAAAGGGATCAATGCGGGTGATCACGTACCATGCACGTGAGGCTCTGCTGATGAGGTCATTTTGCCTCCCTACTCTAATTCCAATGAGTTAACCTTTTCTTTTCCCATGCCCCCCTTTTTCGGTCTTGGTAATAGCTCCACCATGCACGACGTTTTTTGTGCATAGCTTTGAATGCGTCTCTTTATAACCTGAGGCTACATCTTCCTCTTTCTTCACAGAGAGAGAACCATTTAGACCTTAGGGTGATCATCTTGAGAAAAAAACCAAAGGTTATGGCTTGCAATCGTCCCCATGCTCGTCGGCAACCCTGGGATGTGCCTATCGAGGAGATCATTCCTCGTTTTGTCGCGTGGTTAGCGGATCCTCTTCTCACTGATGACCAATGTGACGCGGCCCTGTATGAACTCCTAACCCATAGGGGCTCTCCTCTTCCCATGGGTTCCATTTGGCTTAAGAAGATTTTCTTGTCCGTGCTTGCTGATATCCCCCCTCATCCGGCAGAGATGACCCCAGCGATTCTTGATACGGCGGAGGACAAAATTGAGTATTTCTACGAGGCACGCTTAATTACCCAGGCTCTGGAGGATCGCTCGGTTCATTTACGGAGTCAGATAAGAGCCCGACAGGCTATCATGTCTGCTTCGCTGATGAGCATGGCGCTAATCGGTGGGGAGCAACTCCTCGCGAAGACCGTCATTTCGACATGATGGAGAGGGCAGAGAGGGAATCGGAGAACTTTGTATTTTGTTTTGTTAACCCATGTATCTCTGATCCCATATTTGGTGATCTTTCCCCTGTAGAGTAGTATATTTATATCGATGTATTTTTCTTATTATCGACTGTTGAAGCTAGACCTAACGACTACCCAGGTATTGAGTGAATAGAAGATCAACAAGCAAGCTTGTTTAAACTCCCATGAAGCCTATAGGTAACATTAACCGTACAGTCTGGTCTCTTTATCTGATATGTCGCATATCGAGTCTAGGGGTGTATTCGTCAAACCCCAATAACTTGATAAGTCATTCCGAAGTGTGGCCTATAACGGTACAAGAAACTACAGATAACACTTATCAGTAAATCTCATCAACAGCCCTGGCCAGGGACTTCCTGTTATAGCCAATCGAGCATAACGCAACATCAACTCCCTATACCGGAAGAGACGAAACCCCTCCTATCGCTCATTGCCTCCATGTGACTCGGGACTGTACCCAAAATCCACCTGTTTGCACGATTCCTTTGAGCCGTAGTAGGGAGGAAATTAAAGCACAGTGGGAACCACACAAGACTCTATGACGATCTCGGGTCTACAGACTAACCTATACCGGTGTCACCAGAGAACTTCTATCTGACGATAGGTATAGTACCATCCAGGAGTTATCGGCGAATCCTGTTCGGTGTACCCATTCTCTAATGAGCACCTATGTACATTCTTTGATGTCAAACACCAATGGCTATGGGATCAACCATCGCCCCATACAGGGTCAAGAAACGTATACACTACTCTACTCTAGAATATCGATGCCCTGTCTCAATATTCCCTCGACTAAGAACAATTGAAGGATGTGCTTGTGGACTACCCAGGTCCCAGTAGTATAATCTGCATCATAGTCCTGGTAGTCAAGCCTACATCCTAAGGGTTTTATAAATATGTACATAAGAGACAGTTTAATAATACTAAGTGTACATGTTAAGATAAAGGGCAACCAGATAGCATACTATCATGTCGAGCAAGAAAGTCCTCTATATATATGTACAAACATCCACTATAATATACATCAATGTACAATAATGGCCTCTAGGGCATACATATCCCTAACAATCTCCCACTTGCACTAAGGCCAGTTTTTGTATTATCTCATACCCAACATCCTAAATAGCCTCTCGAATCGCGTTTGGGTGAGGGCCTTCATGAGTGGATCCGCTGTGTTATCCTCCGTATCAACTTTCCTGACCTCGATCTCCCAGCGATCAACTATCTCTTGGATCAGGTGATACCTCTTAA
This sequence comes from Agapanthus africanus, assembly GCA_030015575.1. Lineage (NCBI taxonomy): Eukaryota > Viridiplantae > Streptophyta > Magnoliopsida > Asparagales > Amaryllidaceae > Agapanthus > Agapanthus africanus. The sequence goes on from CM057349.1 coordinate 492,150,169, forward strand.
GAATATGTTTGGATCTCTGATGGACCGGGGTTCCTTGGCCAAAGCCACTGCTCCATTGTTATCACAATACACAGGTATTGGATGTTCAATGGATGTAACCACACTAAGTTCAGCTATGAACTTCTTCATCCAGACAGCCTCTTTGGCAGCATCGTTGGCAGCGATGTATTCAGCCTCTATCGTCGAGTCTGCTACGGTATCTTTCTTGGAACTCTTCCAACATACCGCCCCTCCGTTGAGGGTAAAGAGAAAACTCGAGACCGACTTATTGTCGTCCTTATCACTCTGGAAGCTCGAATCGGTAAAGAACTCCACCTGGAGTTCACCGTTACCATACACCAAGAACATCTCTTTAGTCCTTCTCAAGTACTTAAAAATGTTCTTCACAGCTGGTCAGTATTTCTCACCTGGATCTAATTGATACCTACTTACTACACCTAGTGAGTAAGCTACATCCGGTCTGATACATAACATCGCAGACATGATTGACCCGACAGCTGAAGCATAGGGTATCCTTTGAATGCGAGCCCTCTCCAAATCAGTCTTGGGAGACATCTCTTTGGAGAGAGTGATTCCTGAGCAAGCGGGTAAATTACCACGCTTAGAATCTTCCATACTAAACCTCTTTAGTATGGTGTCTATGTATCTGGATTGGGACAATCCCAACATCCGTTTAGATTTATCTCTATAGATCTTAATCTCCAAAATGTAGGAGGCATCACCTAGATCTTTCATGGAAAACTTGTGTGATAAGAAGAGCTTGACAGAGTGTAGCATAGGAATATCGTTTCCTATCAAGAGTATGTCATCCACGTAAAATACGAGGAAGACAACTTTACTCTCTACAAACTTCTTGTATATACAAGGTTCATCTATTTTTTTGATGAAGTCAAACTCTTTGATAGCTTCATCGAAACAGATGTTCCAGCTCCGCGATGCCTGCTTTAATCCGTAGATTAATTTAAGCAGCTTTCACACTCTTCTGCTGCTCCCACTATCTTTGAAGCCCTCTGGATGTGTCATGTACACGCTCTCTTCTAAATCACCATTTAGAAAAGCAGTCTTGACGTCCATCTTCTAGATTTCGTAGTCATGGTATGCGGCAATGGCAAGTAGGATCCTGATGGACTTAAGCATAACGGCAGGAGAAAAGGTTTCATCATAGTCGACACCTGGTCGTTGATGAAAACTTTTTGCTACAAGTCTAGCTTTGAAGGTCTCAACCTTTCCATCTACATCAATTTTCTTTTTAAAGATCCACTTTCTCCCAATGGGTTTTACCCTTTCAGGAGCAACTTCCAAAGTCCATACTTTGTTGGTGTACATGGATTCCATCTCAGATCGCATAGCATCTAGCTATTTCACAGATTCCCCACTTGTGATGGCCTGCTCAAAACTAGTTGGGTCATCATCCATGATGCAATCCTCGCCCCCTCCCCCCCCCGTCTATGAGAAAACTGTAGTATCTCTTAGATGGATGAGGAACCCTACAAGTTTTGCAGTGTGGCTGGGGTTCGTCGGGGACTATTGAATTCTCAGGTTCTACTAAATTTTCCGTTATAGTTTGTGTAGCTGGAACTTCTTCCAGTTATACTTCATTACCACTAATTTCTTTTACAAGAAATTCCTTTTCTAAAAAGGTGGGATGTTGAGCAACAATCACCTTTTGTTCCTCACAATGGTAGAAGAGATATCCATGCGAATTCTTTGGATATCCTACAAATATACAAAGAACTAACCTTGCCTCGAGTTTTCCGGATTTTGCTTTTTGAAATAGGCCGGACAACCCCATATCTTAACTCGTTTAAGATATGGTCTCTTTCCACTCCATATCTCATATGGTGTTTTAGGCACATATTTTTATGGAACTTGATTCAATAGGTATGCGGCTGTCTCAAGTGCATAACCCTAAAAAGAAATAGGTAATTCAGCAGTACTCATCATAGAGCGCACCATATCTAATAAGGTGTGATTTCTCCACTCCGATACTCCGTTGTGCTGTGGTATATACGGAGGAGTAAGCTGTGAGAGAATCCCATTCTTTTTTAAGTAGTCACGGAATTCTATGCTCAAGTATTCTCCTCCCCGATCAGATCGAAAGATTTTAATACTTTTACCCGTTTAGTTCTCCACTTCGCACTTATATTCCTTGAATTTCTCAAAAGATTCAGATTTGTGTTTCATCGGGAACACATGTCCATATCTTGAGAGATCATTGGTGAATGTAATAAAGTACGAGGAACCATTCCTGGCATGCGTAGACATAGGACCGCATACATCACTATGTATCAGTCCCAAGAGTTCAGTAGCTCTTTTTCCGTGTCCAGTAAACGGAGTCTTGGTCATCTTGCCTTTGAGACATGACTGGCAAGTTGCATAAGATGTAAATTCGAACTGATTCAAAAATCTATCTTTATGCAACTTAGCTAGTCGTGTCGCATTAATATGACCTAGTCTACAATGCCACAAGAAGGCTTCGTTCATTTCTGAACTTTTCCTCTTGTGTGTGTTCTGTATATTTAGAACTGTAGTTTGATTCAGAACGTATATACTGTCACACAACGTGCTAAACCCAATCAACACTTGATTTAGAAAAATGTTCATAACATTATCCTCTAATGTGAAATTATATCCCTCTTTAGTTAGCAAAGAAACTGATATAATATTGCACATCATTTTTGGCACGTAGTAACAGTCGTTCAGAATCAATGTATTACCATTTGGTAATACTAGGTGATATTCGCCAATTGTTTTGGCTGCAACAATTGCTCCATTCCCTACTGTTAGAGACTTATCACCCTTTCCCAGTTCTCTACCTCTCTTTAGCCCATGTAACAAATTACATACGTGAGATCCTGATCCGGTATTCAATACCCAGGACGCAGAGCATACTGAGAAATAGTTCTCGGTAACGAACACACTTGAAGCAGATGCATCATCATGCTCTTTCTTCGCTCGGGTGGCGTGGGAATTCTGATATTCTATTATTCTTTGCTCGGACTTATGATAATCATCAGATAGAGCGGAACCAACGTTCCCCAGCTCAGTATAATAATCGGGTTCGGTCAATACATCTATATTATTATCTTGATTAAGGCGTGTCATTGGTCGCTACCTGGAGAGAGAGAGAGAAGAAAACACTTTAGCATGTGCTCTTGCAAGATTAGATTGGTTATTATCTTATCTAATCAGGATGGCTCCCACTGTTTTTATCGAATCTTCCTTCAAACCTTAAAAGTTAAGATTAGATGGGATTAATTACACCCTACAAGTTCGCCAATTTTTCGGCCATGCAAGTATTGGTACTCCGAAGGAGTCTCTCCATGCTTTCGCATGGAACTAATTAAATAACCTCGTTTCCGCAGGGACATCACCCTGCTAACACCTTTCTTAGACACCTAACGGATCGACTAATTGTAAAGTGGATAATTCTCCAGGATTAACACTTACTCGCAGTGGGTATCTATCCAACTATCATATAGAAGGTATGCAATCTCATTGCAAATTTCAACACTTGAAATTCCTAATAATTGGTTTTACCCCTAACGTCCTGACCTTGATGAAGGCCAACAACCATAGGCCGCTAGTCCAGTTCAACCCATTCATTTCTTGATTGAATTAAACACACCCGCATGACCCTTGACGAAGGCCAATAAAGTCGCACGACTACCCTAATCCAATCATATCACATGCTGCAGATAAGCACTAATTAGCTACCGCACACTACGTCTTGACGAAGGCCAACAAACGCAGCACGAATACTAAATAGTCCTTATCTGAAATGACGGAGAGCTACGGCTGGTTTTTAAGAAAATCTTTAACGTAATGAACTTGATATCGTTGTAGAATCTAGTAATTTGAAAATGAGTGTTTTTTGTAGCTTTTGCTAATTTCGCTAAAGATGTGACTCCCGGTGAAGGGATCTCGGCTCTTTCCTCATCGAATGAGGTGCTGGATATTCATTAAGGAATACCACTATGCAAAACAAAAACTAGTGAAGATGTCAAAAATAAAATCGAGTGAGTTGTAGCATTTGCTAGTTTTGCTAAAGTAGTCACTCCCTGTGAAGGGATCTCGGCTCTTTCCTCATCGAACGAGGTGCTAGATATTCATCAAGGAATACCACTATGCAAAGCAAGAACTAGTGCTACCTTTTTAAAAACTTTTGATTCTACAATATCTTTAGGTTTCTTTTCTTTTCATTAATATCATTAATGAAGTCCCATCATTTAATGTTTCCTAAACATCACAGAAAATGAAACGAAAATAGAACGTATGTTTATGCCATCCGCATTCGCCACGGGGCCCCGTCATGCACCGTTAGGTTACTTAACTAACGGCAGAGCGGGGGATGGACTAGCGTGGGTGCAAAACATAAGTAACGTTTAATATATATATCATATATATATAGCATTCGTCTCACACAGTTTTATGATCACATCACAGAACCAAGCAGCAGAAATCAACATATGAAATATTGGATATACTAGGAGGTCTGTGTTTTAAATTCAGCTAGTAATGAAAAACACGGATTCCACAGTCGTGATGAATAGCCAAACCCACATCCCTAGACCCCTACGAGAGCGGCAAGCAACCCTGCCAATTCTAGAGTTAGGAGACCCGGTCTCGACTTCTCGAGATGGTCTCCCACTGGACTCTAGAACCCGGTTACTTATGCTCCCCGCCTTGGGTCTATCCTAATGCGGAAAAGTAAATAATATACATCAATGGTGACATCATCCTCAATCCAGAAGTGTCCTAATAAAAGAATATTACATACATTTTACAGGAATGAAAATTGAAAAACTTTCATCTCACATAAAAGCCTCAGCTATTCAATCACGACAATCCAATATAACATATCACCGCAACACATAACATCACATGTCATCAACGTAAGTAAATACGCATATCCCAAATTCTGTTGACATATAGGAACGAGATTTGGGATACCCCACATATTACACTTACGGTCGCAGAAAAGAAATGAAAAACTACAATAATTAGAATCCGCATTTCCTTATACATTAAAACCCGGAATATCTCATATTCCGAATTTCAAGCCTAACCTATAAACCTTGCATTTTAGTCTCAATTCGAAAACACTTTTCAGTAACTTAGTCGGGTAATTCAACAAGATTCCCGACTACCCGATCGAATACTTATCGGGAACTTTAGTAGATGGCTGCACCCCCAATGCCGTCGACCAAGTACACTTAGGCGGAACACCGTAGCCACGAACACCCGAGTGAATGCTTTTGGCAACGGGGTTCTCCTAAAGTCACTTGGTCGGGGCTATGGGGCGTGGCTACATAGTAAAGTTATCTGACGAGTATTCACGTACGATACGCGATTGTGACGGAGTTTCGATCCGAATCGAAATTTCATGGCAATCGATCTACCGAGACTAAAACGCTAGATTTATAATCACTAACTAGTTTTCACAAAACTAATTAAATGTGAATTCCAACTAGTGTATCACATATCGAACTTAAACCTGAAACGACATTAAAATTGCAACTAAAAAACACTACGCCCTAACAGAATTGTTAACATCAATGCAAACTGGGCCAATCAAACAAAACGATGAAACCCTAAACCCAACACAACAGAGCACCAAACAAAAACGAGCCCAAGACTCCAATAAAGAACCGGCAACGCCGACCATATCAGCAATCTTGTCGACCAAAAAATGTCCATTGGGTCTCATGTTTCTCTGGTGTTCTAATTACATCATATGCAACATTCTGTATGTGTTTAAAAAAGTTTCAGAGATCATTTAAAATTCGACAGAAAGTTGTTTTTTGGGTTTCGGTTTTCGAAGTTGTTTCGGTTTTGCAATTCTAATAACATCGTCTAATCTTCTAGCTTTGGCTCTGATACCATGAAAGTGTATGTTAGCACCACCACTGGGTTTTACTAGCATCAAGCATGCCATTTTAAAAATTTTCGGGGTGCTAATTAACACTAAACAAGATCTTAACTAGATGATTAGGGTTTTTAAGCATGATATCAAAAATTACACTAAGAGAACGAAACTACAACCTTTGTAGATCGTGTCCTTCTCTTTTCAAGCTCCGGGTTGTAGTCCCTACGACTTCTCGTAGCTTCACTTGAAGTTTGAACGAGCCCCCTCCGTGATTTTCGTGCCAAAGATGATCCACCCGAAGTCACTCTAGCTCAAGCTACCTCTTCACTAAACTATCTTTAGTAAAAGAAACACACTACACTTGATTGCTAATCAAGTGTAGGATGGTGAAGTGGAGTTGTGTTTGCTCATTAGGATTTGTTCAAAGCTTTATGGTTCACATCACATGTGAGTGTTAGAGTTTTGAGGCATGAGGAAGAAGAAGAAGAAGAAGAAGAAATGTAGAGAGCAAAGCAAAATGAGCTAAGAAAAATGGCTAAGTGTTAGCATGGCTCATTCATTCTCTCCTCACTTATTGAAGCATGGATTAAAAAATCCAACCATGCTTCAATAGTGATGGCAAATGAATAAAAAAATGAGCAAACCATGCTATGGACCATACCATAAATATCTCCACATTTTACACCTCATTTTCTGTTTTCTAAAAATAGAAAATCCATGCCATTCCTCATAATACACACACACACACAAACACACACACACACTATGAAGAATAATTAGTGAGCTTATAATATTAGTTAATATATAATTATATCAAATATAAATATATATCATATTCTTAAATCAACACTTGAATTAACAATCTGGTTATATCACATATAACCGACTAATATTATTTATCTTTATATCATATTATCAAATCAACACTTGATTCAATAATCCGGTTATATCATATATAACCTAACTGATATCAAATAACCGCCAGATTAGAATACGGTATAACATACTCGTATTTAATCAGACCCCCACACATATCAGCATATGTTCCCTACTTCGATTCGCTTGAACCAGGAAACTTCTATATGGGACTTTAAAGACTTGTCAATACGCCAGCGGTAGGTGATGATCACATCAGTCACTTACAAGCCGTCAGCGGTACTAGCTGGACGTAACGGCTACCCAGGTATTGAGCGAATACAAGATCAACAAGCAAGCTTGTCCAAACTCCCATGAAGCCTATAGGAAACACTTATCGTACAGTCCGGTCTCTTCGTCTGATATGTCGCATATCGAGTTTGGGGTGGAATCGCCAGACCCCAATAACTTGATAAGTCATGCCGATGTGTGGCTTATAACGGTACGAGAAACTACTGATAACACTTACCAGTAAATCTCATCAACAGCCCTGGCCAGGGACTTCTGTTATAGCCAATCAAGCATAGCGCAACATCAACTCCCTATACCGGGAGAGAAGAAACCCCTCATATCGCTCATTGCCTCTATGTGACTTGTGACTGTCCCCAAAATCCACCTATTTGCATGACTCCTTTGAGCCGTGGTAGGGAGGAAATCAAAACACAGTGGGAACCACACAAGGCTCTATGACGATCTCGGGTCTACAGACTAACCTGTATTAGTGTCACCAGAGAACTGCTATCTGACGATAGGTATAGTACCATCTAGGAGTTCTCGGCGAGTCCTATTCGGTGTACCCATTCTCTAATGAGCACCTGTGTACAATCTTTGATGTCAAACACCAATGGCTATGGGATCAACCATCGCCCCATACAGGGTCAAGAAACATACACATTAGTCTACTCTGGAATATCGATGCCCTGTCTCGATATTCCCTTGACTAGGAACAATTGAAGGATGTGCTTTTGGACTACCCAGGTCCCAGTAGTATGATCCACATCATAGTCGTGGTAGTCAAGCCTACATCCTAAGGGCTTTATTAACATGTATATGAGAGACAGTATAATAATACTAAGTGTACATGTTAAGATAAAGAGCAACCAGATAGCATACTATCATGTCGAGCAAGAAAGTCCTTTATATATATGTCCAAGCATCCACTATAATATACATCAATATACAATAATGGCCTCTACGGCATACATATCCCTAACATGTTCTGCATGAAGTCGTAAACAATATACCACAAGAATTTATGATTTCAACAAACATTTACATTTCTTGCCTCTCAAATTCCTTGAATCTATCCTATCCTATCTTTTATTCCAAGGTGATGAACTCTCCGAACAATACCAGTACCAAAGTCAACGGCAATACTCCACCGCCTAATCTACCACTACCACCAACCGTTGTAGCTCCTATCAATGAGCAAACGGTACTGCTTGAGGCTATCAAGAGCCTATTAGAGGGTCAGCAGCAGCTGCTATCCTCACGAACATCCCCGAAGCCGAGGCATCCAGAGTTAAGCAGTTTCGGGCATTGCACCCAAAGAAATTCTCAGGTTATGAGAGCCCACTTGAAGCAGAAGAATGGGCTCAATCGATAGAGGATGACCTGGCAGCAGCTCAAGTGCCAGGTATTACCTGAGTGAGAGTTGCTAAGTTGCAACTGACTGATAACGCCAAGGTATGGTGGAAGGCTAAAGAGAGCCGTCTCACACAACTGATAGAATGGAAAACATTCCGACACCTCTTTGATGCTAAGTACTTTCTAGAGACTGCCCGCTTTGACATGGAACTGCAGTTCATCCATCTACAGCAGGGCTCGATATGGGTCAAGTCGGTGGATGAATATGATGCTGAGTTTACCATGCTCAGCCAGTTCGGTGCACATCTTATTCCCACTGCTGAGATCCGGGCACGACGATTCAGCAGGGGTTGGACCCTGAAATCCAAGCTGCACTCGCTACAGGGAATTTCCCAACCCATGAACTTGCTTTAAAGGCTGCCCGACGCTATGAGGAAGTTGTGAAGAAGAAGGGAAGGCCGCAGACTGCCAGTGTGAAATGCCCTGTGCACCAGATCACAGGAGGGGCCTCTTCCAGGCCAGCTTTTAACGGACCATCTCGGAGGCCAGTAGGTTCTTTCGCCAATAGCAGGCCAGACTTTTGCATCTACTGCAAAAGAACAGGGCATCTTGTGAAGAACTGTTGCAGGGCGAACAACTTGTACTTGATCTGTGGGTCTTCTACTCACGCCATTGGAGCATGCTCCCAGAACCGAGGACCCAACCCTCCAGTTAGACAGACGATCCAAGCTCCTCCTACCCAGTTAGCTCTACCGGCTCCAACTCCCCGCACCCAGACCACTCAACCCCAATGCCAAGTGTTTAACCAGGCACAGAGGAAAGTGTCGCAACGCCAAGCATTCACTATGTTGGTCGAAGAGGCCCAAGCTACGGGTCAGATTATCACTGGTAAATCTCTTCCCTATTTTCTTTCAAGTCCTTTAAATTCATATCCATCTTATATTTGTTATACCTAAACCTATTCCACGTGACTTAGGCACAATCTTAGTAGCCTCCCTACCTGCACTCGCGCTCTTCGACACTGCGGCATCACGTTGTTTTATGTCGCAACGGTTCGTCCGAACTCATGCGATCCCAGTTAAACCGCTCGTATCCAGATGGAACGTTAGTTCAGGGAACGGCGTTCTAAAAGCAACTTTGGGATACGATCTGTGTACAGTGGTTATTTGCAGTCAAGAATTTGATGAAGACTTCAAGGTGCTGGACATACCAAACTTCGACGTAGTCTTGGGAATGGACTGGCTGGGAACTTTCTTTGCTACCATCGACTGTCGCCAAAGGAGGGTAGTGTTTGAAATACCAGATCATCCATTGTTCTATTTCAAGAGTGGAGACCGAATCTTGGATCCTAGTATTTATCGAGCAAAACCAAAGAAGGCAGAGGTTGCAGCGTCGCAAGCAGAAGAATCGAAGCCAAAGGTAGTTCGAGAGTTCGAGGATATATTTCCGGAAGATATATCAGGTTTATCTCCCAATCGAGCTCTTGAATTCAGCATCGATTTACAACCTGGCGCACAACCAGTAATAAAAGCTCTGTACCGATTAAGTCCGGAGGGATTGAAGGAGATCCCCATTCAGTTGGACGAACTTCTGAAGAAAGGTTGGATTCGTTTTAGTACTTCGAGCTGGGGATCTCTGGTGCTACTGGTGAAGAAGAAGGAAGGTTCCTACAGGATGTGTGTGGATTATCGAGCTCTGAACGAAGTGACAATTAAGAACAAGTATCCACTACCGCGCATCGATGACCTTTTCGATCAGTTAAGTGGGTCTTGTATCTTTTCAAAGCTAGATCTTTGTTCGGGTTACCATCAGGTGAAAGTCAAAGAGTTCGACATTTCGAAGACGGCGTTTAGGACTCGTTATGGTCATTATGAATATCTAGTAATGCTATTTGGAGTGACCAATGCACCTGCCATCTTTATGAACTTGATGAACCAAGTTTTCCGAAAGTACCTAGACAGGTTTATTGTCATCTTCATCGATGACATCTTGGTGTATTCAAAGAATCGGAAAGAGCACGCCGATCACTTACGGATTGTCTTGGAGATATTGCGACAACATCAGCTCTACGCCAAGTACAGCAAGTGTGAATTTTGGCTAGATCAAGTCGGATTTCTCGGACATATTGTTTCAAGCGAATGAATCTCTGTGGATCGTGCTAAGGTGTCAGCTGTCAGCGAGTGGCCGACACCAAAGACGGTGAAAGATATAAGAAATTTCTTGGGCTTAGCAGGATACTACCGAAGATTTATCGAAGGATTCTCAATGATCGCATCACCTTTGACCACGCTCACACGTAAAGACGAACCATTCGTGTGGTCAGAAGCATGTGAAAAAGCTTTTGTAGAACTCAAGTCGAGATTAACCTCTGCACCAATTCTTGTAATATCGGATCAATCTGGCAGATTCGTTGTGCATTGTGATGCATCCGGTAAAGAATTAGGATGTGTTCTACACCAGCATGGAAAAGTTGTGGCTTTTGCATTAAGACGGTTAAAAGTACATGAACGCAACTATCCAACACATGATCTAGAATTGGAAGCCGTCATCTTCGCACTTAAGATTTGGCGCCACTATCTGTTGGGAGAACGTGTTTATATATACACTGACCACAAAAGTCTGAAGTATGTATTTACTCAGAAGAACTCAACATGCGGTAGAGAAGATGGCTAGAACTCATGGCGGACTTCGGTATCAACCTACAGTATCATACTGGAAAGGTGAACGTAGTTCCTGATGCCGTTATTCATTAGGCATTAGCAATAAACCTCACCGCTCAGTGAAAACTACAACAAGAATTGCACGGATTAGAGATTGAAGTAGTTATACCAGGTAACACTTCATATTTGATAAACTTACAAGTCCAATCCACTCTTGTAAATCAGATTAAGGCAGTTCAAGCAAATGATGCGAAGCTACAAAAGATCCGAGAACAAGTAGAAAGTGGACTTCGAACTAACTTCATCATCCACGAAAATGGATCCTTACGGCATAGGAGCCGTTTATGCGTGCCAATCAGACCTATTCGAGAAGAGTTGATAAAAAAAGCTCACAGCTCTCCATATTCGGTATACCCTGGTGGTATGAAGATGTACAAGGATTTACAGCAACACTATTAGTGGCATGGAATGAAGCGAGAAGTAGCAAGGAGTGTAGCCAAGTGTTTGGTGTGTCAGCAAGTGAAGGCTGAATATCACAGAACTACTGGCCTACTTCAGCCGTTACCAATCCCAGAATGGAAATGGCAGCACATTACCATAGAGTTCATGACTGCTCTCCCTCACAGTACAAAGGGCAACGATGTAATTTGGGTTATTATGGATCGACTCACCATGTCGGCTCACTTTATTCCATTCAGAGTTGGCCAGTCAACCGAGACATTAGCAAGGAAGTACATGGAGGTGAGTAAAAATCTAAAGTAAAATTTAAACTTTCAAGATGTACTATATTTGATACCCATAAACTCATGCAGGAGATCGTGAGATTACATGGAGTACCTGTTTGCATCGTCTCCGATCGTGATACAAGATTCCAATCACAGTTTTGGCAGAGTCTGCAAGCTAGCCTGAGAACGAGTTTGAATTTCAGCACAGCGTATCATCCATAAATAGATGGACAGTCCGAGCGAACAATTTATATTCTGGAAGACATGCTAAGAGCCTGTATGTTAGACTTCGGGGTTCGTGGGAAGATCATCTACACCTTATGGAGTTTTCATACAACAACATCTATCAGGTAAGCATTGGGATGGCACCATTTGCAGCACTCTATAGACAGAAATGTCGTTCCCAGTTGAGTTGGGATGACGTTGGAGATCATGAACTCCTTGGACCAGAGATGATCGTGGCAACTGTGGACGTAGTTTGCACGATCAGGAAAAGGATGCCAATAGCCCAAGACTGACAGAAACATTGGGCAGATGCAAAGCGTCGACACTTGGAGATTCAACCCGGAGAACATGTATTCTTGAAGATCTCTCCAAACAGATGAGTGATACGTTTTGGCAAAAGGGGTAGGTTAAGTCCAAGATACATAGGACCGTTCGACATACTCGAACGAGTTAGAGAAGTGGCTTATCGTTTGGCACTATCACCCTCATTGGAAGGAGTGCACAATGTGTTCCACATATCCCAACTACAATGATATGTGAGCGACCCCAGCCACATACTTGGTCACTCAGAGCTCACAGTACAAACTGACCTAACCTACGAGCAACAACCAGTTGAGATTCTAGATGAAAGGTGAAGACATTGCAGAACAAGGAAGTAAACTTGGTCCGAGTGATGTGGAGAAAGAATTCGCTGGGTGAATCAACTTGGGAAAGAGAAAAAATATGCATACACGATACCCTTACCTTTTTGAAAATTAGTCCCTATGTAATTGTAAATTTCGAGGATGAAATTTTTATAAGGAGAGTAGGATGTAACGACTCTGAAATCACAGTACAGAAATTTCTTGTTATTGTACAGAAATGGGTATTACAGCCTGTGTAAAAGTTACAAGTTATTTTTATTAAATAAAAGCAAGAAACAACTTGTAGCTCACTGGTAAAGCCTCTACACTGCTGTGACATAGCCTGTGCGTTCGAATCCCTTCAGACCCATTTATTTTTAGATTTTTTTTAATTTTTGGAAGCCTAATAGTTGCACGTGCAACATATGGAGAAATGAAAAGTTTCACAAAAGTCAAACATGCGCAATGAGGTGTACACACTCAACTTGACATGTGGCACGAATCACGAGGCAAGCCAATGAGATCCGACCGCCCATTTCCTTGATATGGCCGGCGCCGACGGTCGATATCGGCCCAATTGCCTCCGTGCTTTGCACACCCCCTTCGACTCCCCTTAACTCCCCTACACTGTTTGATTTTTCTCCAATTAAACAGAGACTCTTCAATTCACCATTTAACACATTTTAATCCAAAATTTTAATTCCCAAGTCCTAATTTTTCATTATAAATACCACCCCATGCCCTAGCTCTTCACCATTCTGAAATTTCTAGTAAAAATTCTCTCAAACTCTCTAAACACCAAGTGGAGTTAAGCTCCCCAAGTGGAGTAGCAAGCCAGACTCGATGACCGGAGCATCTCCGACGAAACCACAACCCCCGAGGGCTTCTTCGATCTCTTAGTAACCATCTAAAACCGTAATTCCTTTCACTTCTATCCCTTTCCATCTTAAAAAAACTTCTTAAAACAAACCGACAAAAGAGGAGTTATCTCCGATATAGTTTTCTCTTTAATATTTGTAATGCATGTGATAAGCAAATTAAATTAAACTGGCATGCTACACTAATCTTAACCTTATTCACATCATTTAGTTTTACCAAAATTTTATATGAAACAATCATATAATGAACTTTTCATTAAAATACCATGAACTTTAGTGTAACCTCTTTTCGATATCTATTATACCCAAACCCTAGATCCTTCACGGGATAACGTCCTACCCCATGTGCACACTATGGTTACATAGCACGATGTTCTAAATATAGAGCTAATTTAAAATGAATTAACTTTTTTCATTAAAATACCACACCTTTACAAAATAGGTTTCTTTTGATCGGTATTTTGAAATCCTTGGCAATTACGCCTCTACAACCCTCGTTAGGGGACCCGCTAATGGATGGTACGGATTATCGCACATTCTTGGGACAGTAGAGCGAGATGCATAACTTCTCACGAAGTATTCGGTCTCGAAAGGAAATAAAAAAATACGGTTTTTAAGAAACGCGACTTTTCTAAACAAAACTAATTTTTGAAAAATTATATAAAAATCACAAATCCGTATTTTCAATAAAAACAAATTAAGAAACTATATTTTTAAAATGAAAGATTAGAATTTTTAATAAAATACCACCAAGTTTCCAAAAGAGCTAGTTTTCATAAAAATACCATAAACTTTCAAAAAGCTATATTTTATCACCAAAACACCACAACAATTAAAATACATATTAATGAAAACCCTAAATGTTATAAATCACCCTCGAGATTTATTTTTAAACTATATTAAAGTATTTTTCATAAAACCCCTCGAGGTATGCAAACAATACTAAGGGCTTTAAATTAATATTGGTTTAAGCGGGATCAATTCTCTTGAGCCCTAGGGAACCGAAGAAAGTGAGTGCTTGTCTATTCAGGTTAGACAACTTAACGAGGTTATAAATGGCAATTTTCTTGGAAAAAGACACAAATGCTGCCGTCCATATGCAATAGTTGCCGATTTCTCCCGAACATAAGATTTTAACAATTCACATGAAAAGACATGAACTCAAATCCAAACCCAAATCTAAACTTGAACTCGAACTCGAATACAAATTCGAACTCGAATACAAATTCGAACTTTAACCCAACTCGAATCCAACCCTGAACATGAACTCGAACCCAAACTACTCGAACTAACACAACTCGAACCAAGATTGCAATTGTCATGACTCGCATATTACTCGACTCACTCGAATACAATCTACACCTTTTGAAATCTAGGGCTTCGATCAAGACATATCAATCAATCAATCAAATCAATTAAGTATATTAACCAGTTATATAAATTATACTCAGGGTGCTTGGGATAATTTCTTGTGTGAATCCAATGGAGCTTTAGAAGTCCCGTATTAACCACTTTTTTATTTTACTCGAATATCAGTCGGGTAGACTCATCCATATCCTAGAGCCCCGATGCTAACACATGAAATGGGTCCGTGTTTCCTTGCTCCTGGGGTTCCACTCTTGAGCTCGTGAATACTTCTATGGCTGCGTTGAGATTCACACTTGGAACTTAACGTTAACATAGTGACCATTTAGAGACCTATAGTATATATTTACCCATGATCATATACTCTTACTCGTCATATAATATATTCTACATTTGTCATTTTCTTTACTCTTACCCATCTTTAGGACTTACCGAGCGCTAGTTCGCTGATGAGCATTCCACCCACTTTTCTACGCTTGGAATGTTCATCAGATACGGTCGAGACGGAGGAGGTTGAAGTCAGAGAGGAGGACTACAACCAGATAGCTACTCAGGGCTAGCTCGGCTTTACTTTTTCTTCAGTTTATGCATGCCACTTGTGTAGGCATTTTCCTTATTGCATTTACTTTCCATCATAAACTCTTATATTTGTAAATATTGGAAGTTGAATGTAAATAAAGATATTTGTTGAAAAATTTTACAATCTCAATTTATTCTTGCATTGTGTATTATTGTTTCAATACACTTAGTATATTTATTTAGGGAATGACATTCTCTGGATAAATATACCGCGGGCTTGCCACGTCACCGTTTTTGTCTATTGGGAAGCGGGGCGTGACATTCTCTGTTTTGATTTTGCTCTTATTTGTAGCAGGTGTACTTTCGTTTGGTCGGAGTACTTTACGACTCATCCTTGCCGCAACTTCTTTATCGTGATACTGACGCTTATCCTTTTCATATATGGCTGTCTCGCGTTCTTGATCAATTTTGCTTTTTTGAAAGGCTTCGTTTAACAGCCTCTCGATCGGGTCTTCTGGCAGTTCCGGGGTTTTTAGCGCCGATTCTGCCACCAGTTCCTCTGCATTGTTTTCTGACGCCGAGAGAGCTTCTTCATCATATAACGACGAATGAGAGACCATGTGGCAACTTGTTACACGGTCTTCGGTGTCTTCTGATGAGTCATTTTCCTCATCGATATCACTATCTTCGTCCTTAAGAATATGCTTGAGGAACTCTTCGAGCATGACCGGTGTCCGTGCCTTCTGGTTGTACTTCTCCACTGCGTCAATGTATTTTTGTAAATCTGTGCTCTTGTCATCATACTCGGCAGGGTGCACAGGCTTCTTGGTCTTCTTCTTTTTCTTCGAGGACTTTGAAGGCTTGACTTGTAGGTTTTCCCCTCGTCAACAATTTTTAGTGCGGGACGAGATTTCAGCATCCTTTTGATGATTTCGGGTTCAAGTGGGCTTTTCCACCTGACTGCCGGACATGCTTATAGATCCTTCAGTATTCTTTTGGTTTTTGCTAAAAGAACGACTTCCTATGGAGTTTTTTCCACGAGTGAGCATGATGCCCCGTGCACATTAGAGTGTGCTTCTGGGGTGGGTTTACCCACCAATTATCAGACATCGCGAATTTTCCCTGTTGATACTGGTCTTTGACCCAGTTTTTGAAGACGAAGCCATCTTCAATTGGGCGGCTCACCATTTTGTGATAGGAGCAGTAGTTAGGGTTGTTGACGTCGCCGAGTTGTGGTGGACGCCGCGTGTCTGGCAATGTGATGAGTTTATTACCACTGCCAATGTGAAACGAGTAAGCGTGTCCTGTCGTGGGGAAATGAATAAACGCGTCCTAGTCTTTCCTCCCAGGATAGGCGCGGACTCATGTTGTTTTGGCGAGCAGCCAGTTTTGGGCCACTCAGTTGTTGTTGCGTGTTGGCCACGAAGGCCGCTTTCCCTTTACCCTTATTATTTCAAGGGTCCTTATTTGAGGAGGATGGCCAATGGCCCATCTTGTCTATTTAGGCTAAACATCTATCAGAGCCTGGAAGGTGGTTGGTTTGAAGAATGTCATGACTAGGACACAATCGTTTGAGGATCAAGGGTCCCGATGAACATTCCCACAGCGGGATATTCTTCAATGCGCTATTCGCACTTGGACCATAGGTTTCGCCACCGGATCGTGTATTGGACCCATGTTTCTCCCACATTTACCTTGGCCTTGATTAATGCCGTAATTAGAGTGCGCTCGCTTATGCTGGCGAAACGCTGTGTGAACAGCAGTTTCATCTCTGTGAATGTTTTAACGGAGTCATTTGGGAGCTCCGAGTACCATTCAAAGGCTGTTTCTGACAGGCTGCCAACGAACTGGCGAAGCAATAGTTTGTCTTCACCTCCAGTGTTGCCGCACAGAGCTCTAAATTGCGTGACGTGCTGGTGAGGGTTTCCTTTCCCTTTGTATACATGGAATTTAGGGATCGTATACCCCGGTGGATACTTGATTTGATCATACCAGCCTGGGTATGGTCGCCCAGTTCTGACGATTTGGCCAGCAGCTTCATTTACTTGATGAGCTCTTATTTGTTGGGCAATGTAATCATCAAGGGCGGCCTTGGAGATTGTTTCTTCTTTGGCCACTGATAAGGCTGGAAAAGGGTTTGATATTTCCCCTCTGTCATCCTCGATGGTTATCGGTAGATCTTCGGCTGGGGTTCTAGCTGAATCATCATTCTAACCATGTCTTTGAATAAGAGAGTCATTTGCTTCATGTTAGCAGCTTGCTAAGCAGCCTCTTTTTCCTTCCTCTCGAGCACCTTTCGCGGAAACTCTGTATCAGTCTCTTGCTCTTAGCGCTGTTCGGCCTCTTTGTCTGGACTTGTTTTCTGTCCAGTGAGTGCCGTCATTTTTTCAGCATTTCGTGAAGCTTTTGTTGTTGCCCCTAAGCCTTTGTCAGTGACCGAGTTTGCGGTCGGTGACTTACCGAAGCATGGCTCCCTTCTTGCCCATTGTTCATATAGACCGTATAGACGATAATGCCCTAAGACTTGGGGCGTTTGGATCCATCACCTTTAGAATTTGCCGCGGGCGGTAGAGTTTTCTCCAGCCTTGTTCTTTTATAGAGATTGGAGTTGAAGAAGCCGTTATGACAGGCACCTGTTTAGGAGAAGTCCCCCGTTGTATGGCGGAGGATTGGTCTTGTACTTGTTGAACCTTTGATTTCTTCGGTCGACGAGAGTGATTTTCATCGATCACAGAGTCTTGGACTTTCTGTCAGACCCTATGAATTTATGAGGAGAGACGCTGATGAGGCCACTCCGGATTTGCCTGCACTGTAAGTTTTGCAGGTGGGGATGATTTCCTTAGTACCACCGTTGGGGAGTTTTTCCGTACCCTACTAAGCAGATCAAAACTGTTCCTGGTTAGAACAACAGCATCAACTTCCACCATTAGAGTTGGTGGGGTGAGTCCAGAGGGAGAGTTGCCCCAAGTTGCTCTCACTCGGCGCCAGTGGCGACGTTGAGCATGTCTTGTTGAAGGGACCGCCTTAGTTTTGAAAGCGGTTTCATCACGCCCCTGGTTTTGCCGAGGAGCTGCAATTGGTGTCAGCCTGTTGAAGACCGATGTCCTTATTAAGATTTGAGGAGGGTCGACCAATCTTTCAAAGACCGACTTTCTGATGGGGGAATAACTTTTGACGGCTTCGCCTGTAGTAGGAGTTGGGAGGGCTAGCCGTTTTGGGGTAGCCCCTTCAGGTATCACGGGTTTCTTTGTGGGCCTGTTTAAGTTCTTGCTCAGCCTGTTGAAGATCGAGACGCCGGATTTGGACGGCCCGTTGAGAGGGGACGTTTTGGTTACCAGTCGATCGAAGACCAACCTTATAGGAGCTTCTTCTTGCGACACTGAGGCACCGAAACTCACAGGTAAGACCATGATCCCAAAAAACAATCCAGTAGTGGCTTGTATGACTTGCCCCACTGGCATTGAAAAAATAGAGGCCGCGTTAGGCCCATAGGTCACTCCTCCAATTGGGATGGAGCGAGAGTTACTGTTGCATGCAATGCATTGAGAAGCCATCGATTTTCAGCACAGGAGCAAGACACCAAGTTTTAGTACCTCGAATCCAAAGGCAACCATAGCGAACTAAGATTTTGTTCGCGAAACACGAAACACGAAATGTGGAGTGGAAAGAGGAAAAGGTCCCACCGGGCGTGCTAGAATCTGTTCACTGCCAAAAGACTGGACCGAGATGTTGGGACGTCTAACCTGAATTTGGGGGCAGATGCTATTTGGACTTATCCATCCACCTCTCCGAAAATACCAAATTGATTTATGGCGCCATATATCGGAGGTATGGACAGACGCGACCGTTGTAGCGTGACTATATCAGACCCCCCTCATTTGTAAGGGTTTTTTTATTGTGGGGATGCTCTTCCCTGCAGGCACAATCCCCTGCAGTTAATTACGTTATCGCGTTGTGATAACCACTTTCTCCTTCTTCAGCTGTTCACTTCGCATCGTGTGTTATTTTTTTTTTTAAGGTTTCCCGTGGATTGTATACAGAGACTAGTTTATGTCGTCACCCGTAGGACGTGGATTAGTCCAAATCTGTATATTTTAGATTTGGGTTTGTTTTATTTAAGGACCGTTAATCTAGTTTGAGATTAAGATCAACTTAAATATGTGTGCATTTGGGCTCAATTTATTTTAGCTAAGGATACGTTAGTCTTATTTGAGATTAAGATCAACTTAGCAAAATTTTAAAGATCATTTTTATTTAAGGTCCAACAACAGAGCATTTGGGCTCAGCAGTAAGAAAACCTTTTCAGAGAGACTAAACCAATTTGGGCTTAGTTTGCTTGGTCTTTTTTTTCCAAAAGTGCTAAGCACTTATTTAGGCTCTGGCACTCATATGGGTATCATGTGAAACCTTCAGTTATGGCCTCTGCCCAATCAGTGTTAAGCACTCAGTCATCTTGACTATATATAGTGCTAAAAACTTTTTATATGACGTCCACGTGAGAAGCACGTGCGGCGCTATCCCCTTTGTTTTGTTGGGCGCTCATGTTTGTTTCACTTGAAGCGCTGGGCGCTGCCCAATCAGTGCTAAGCACTTAGCCGTTTTGGCCGTATATGAAGTGCTAAGCACTTTTTATTCAGTGCTCACGTGTATTTCATGTGAGGCGCTGGCCCTCCGTTTTGAGCGCCCGTGTGTTTTTCAT
This sequence comes from Agapanthus africanus, assembly GCA_030015575.1. Lineage (NCBI taxonomy): Eukaryota > Viridiplantae > Streptophyta > Magnoliopsida > Asparagales > Amaryllidaceae > Agapanthus > Agapanthus africanus. The sequence continues at coordinate 492,170,234 of CM057349.1, forward strand.
GTGAGGCGCTGGGCGCTGTTGGGGGCGCCCACGTGGGAAGTACGTGAGACACTAAGTTCTTTTCTTTTTCGTAGTTTGAATCTCTGTTAATGGCATTTTGACCATTAATGACACCAAGATCTTTGATTTGAAGATCTGGGATCATGTTTTCTTCAAAAACTAAGTTCTTATGTTTTTTTTCTTTTATAAGAACTAAGATTCTTTTAGGGTTAAACCCTATTTTCAGAGGAATTAAATTCCTATAGGATAGGTTCTTTTTCTTTTTCGTAGTTCTTTTCTGAATTTTTGATTCTCAAGAACATGATCTTCCTGATGAGAATTAAATTCTCAACTTGTGGGAGACTTGTCTTGTGGACTCAGATCCAGAGAAAGAACTAAGTTCTTGAAAATGGTTAAACCCTTAGATATGATATGATATGATAGGTAAATGAGATGTTTTGATCTCTGTGCTTTTTTTACCTAGGGTTTGAGAGGAGGAAGATCTTCTTCTCTATTGAGAATTAAATTCTCTTTTGTTTTTGAGAGCCTTCTATATTTTTACAAAAGCTTATAGGGGATTCCCTCTATATCTCTGTGTGAGACCCTTTTTCTTTTGAGACTTGAAGTCTCGGGTCCTTTATATAGTAGAGGCAAATTGTTAATTAGTTTGAGAAAATCTCTCATTGAGAGATTCCAATTGATTTTATTGGTCTTAAAGATTACTTGAGGAATTTTATCTACCATTGGATCTTTGATCCAAGCATTTCTATTTTACAGAATATGTTTTCTTGTTTTTAATAAGATTAGGGAAATATTTTCCCATGTACAACATTTTATTCTGTAAAATGGTGATTTTTAATAACCATTGGATTTTTAATCTAAGGGCTCTCTGTTATACATAGCACATCTTTCTTTGTTTAGAAAGATATAGGGAGATATTTTCCCATAACATAATTATATTCTTTTATTCGATGATTTATCATCACCATTGGATATTTGATCCAACGGCTCAGTTTAACAGAGACTATCCCGGTTTTTAGGGAAATATCCCCTGTAGAATTTAATTCTACTGATTTTAACTTGGGCGCCGGTGCTCACGTGTTGTGCACGTGAGCGCCACCTAAGAATTTAATTCTTATATATAATAGGCGCTCCTGTGCTTTGCACATTGGCGCCCACATGAGGTTCACGTGCGGCGCCACCATAGGATTTAATCTCAGGGGGTTGGCGCTGGCGCTGGCGCCCTCGTGGGCGGCACGTGAAGCGCTGCCTCATTAAACTTTAACAGAGCTTAGCTCTTTTATTATGTTTAAATATTAGGGGAACAGGTACGATACACGAACCGAGAAGAATAGGTGGAGAGACAACCTCGGGACTTGGAAAGATGAAGATGGATTGACTAGTGTAAACATATGTCGATTTTGCTGTGAGGACGATCCGTTTATCTTTCCGCAACAAGTATTTCATGTATACCACTCAAAGTGCTTGAAGCATCCGGGATGGAGTATCGTATGCTGATGGAAACCCAGAGATATTTTTGATGTCCCAGAATTCGAGGATCGCATGAACGGCAACGATGAGGAGGAAGAAGAGAGAAGATTTAGAGTGCTCCAACGGTCTATCTCCGTAAACGGGTCATCTTCGGCTAAGCGTGAAATTACCTGGGTTAGAAATGATATTGATAATGAAATCCAAGTAGATATTCCTACGACGTCTAATACGTTTAGGAAACGAAAATGGTTATCATTAATATTATATTAAGTCTTTATATTTTCTATGGTCTATAGATGTATTGTTGTTGTTGTTTCTCTTATACATACATATATATATATATATATATATATATGTATTGCATGCATATGCAATGATTTTACTTCTATCTAGAGATGATGGAGATGTCGGGAGCAGCGAGGGGTAGGGACGGCAGGGGCAGAGGCAACTCCAGGGGCGGCAAGGGTAGAGCGGTTCTTTTACCCGGGGAGCTGCATAGGGAGCTCCAGAGGGATGGTGTTGCACCCCCGTCCGTACCCCTTCTAGATGACTCATTGCGTGTGGACATTCCTACACCATTTGTACCCTGTCACGCCCTGCTTAACAAAAGACGGTGACGGCACGTGATGAGGCCCGCAACGTATTTACTACGAGAATGTCATTTCTCTTGATAAATACATTAAGCGTTTTTAAGAAATATAACAATATACAAGAATTAACAAGATTAATTAACATTAACATCAACTTTATTTACATTCAAACTTTAAAATACAGATGTTCGAAATAAATGATACAATAACTGAAAAGGTGCCTAAACAATGGCATACAGAAAATAACTGCAGAAAGGAAACTAGTAATCGGGCTGGACGGCGAACTAGTCTAAGTCTTCCTGGTTTGGCTCTATCTCCTCAGTATCCTGTCCACCTGAAGAACATCCCAAACAAAAGAAATGGAAAGGAATGTCGTCAGCGGACTAGCGCTCGGTAAGTCCCCAAAAGAAAAAGTACTGATGATTAAAGGTATGTAAAATGAAAATAAAACCAAGTAGTAATGAACGGGTAAGGTTGTATGTAAAGGTATCTTAAACATGGTATTTATATGTATAAGGTTAACTATTGTAACGTGGTTGTTTGTAATTTGATAGGGAAGATAAGCGTGTATACGAGAGTAGTCCAGCTTACCCCGTGAACCAAAGGTACAAGAGAGTATAAGGCTCCATCATAACCCATGGAACAACGACAAAAGCATATTTAAGGGGTGTCATTTAAAGTGACCTCTCGTTCCACGACATACATTCCTTACCAATCTACCCCTTATCCCCGCGTATTTTAATATATAGCTCAAGTTTGCAGGTTTTGACCGAATCCATGAATATAAAGAGTACAAGTTCAGATTTAGATTGTGTTCAAGTATTCATATCAAGTTCAAGTCAAGCCATATTCATGGTTCGGGTCAAGTCAAGTTCAAGTTCAAATGTTCAAGTTCAAGTTCAAATGTTCAAGTTCAAGTTCAAATGTTCGAATTCAAGTTGGATTCGAGTTCGGGTTCAAATCAAGTTCGAATTTGAGTTCAGCTTCTAGACATATCTTATTAAAAGATTTAACTTTTGAAATTCTTAAGTTTGGAAAATATCGATAATCGCTGCACATGAACGGCAGGATTTGTGTCTTTTTCAAAGATGATTGCCATTAATAATTCCTTTAATGTGATCTAGGCCAGATAGGAAAGCACCCACTTTCTCCGGCTTTCGAGGCCTAGAGAATTGGTACCGCTTATACCCATTATCAATCTAAAGTCCTTAAAAAATTATTAATTTGTTTATTGTATGTTTGCATTCCTCAAAAGGGCTTTTGTAAAATGTTTTAATTTAAAAAAAATAAACCTTTATGGTGTTTTTGGATAAAAACAGGTTAATTAAAAGTCTAGAGTTTTTATTAAAATGTATTTTAGATTTGGTGATATTTTACTGTCAAAACCCAGCTTTCGAAAGTTTATGGTATTTTAATGAAAATCTATCTTTTGGAAACTTGAGGGTATTTTGTTAAAATTTTTAACCTTTTCTTTTAAAAATCTAGTTTTCACAAATTGTTTTATTTGAAAATACGGGTATATGATTTAAACAATTTTCCAATTATTTAACTTGTTTTAAAAAGTTATATTTTCTTTAAAACCGTGTTTTATTCCTTTCGAGACCGAATTCTTTGTGAGGAGTTTTGCATCTCACTCTACCATCCTAAAGATATGCGATAATCCACACTATCCATAAACATGCCCCCTAACGAGAGTTGTAGATGCGTATTTGCAAAGAATATAAAATAACGATTCAAAAACCGTATTTTTAGAAAGTGGGGGTATTTTAATGAAATATGTTTCTTTAGAATAAAACATGTAACTATAGTATCATGCTATGAAACCATAGTGTATATGAGTGGGGTAGGTCATTACCCTATGAGTTTTCTAGAGGTATATGTTATGATAACGATCAAAAGGTATATGTAAAGTTTATGGTATTTTTGTGTAATATCATTCTAAACTATGTTAAAATGGAGTTTTCCGTATTAAGGATTTTATACAACTTGAAGAACTTTTATAATATATGTTATAAACATGCAGGTATTATTTTAGCTTAGAAGAAAAGAGAACTTAAATTTTAAAAGATAGTTAAAGGTATTTTAGTGTAAAGTTCGATATACGTTTTGTTTTACATGACAATTCTAAATAAAAATTCCTACAATTAAAAGTTCAATTTTAATATATGTTTTTAACTTGTTATGTGTTAAATTAACATGGCGGTGGTGAGAATTATTTATTTTAAAAGAGGAATTAGGATTAACTCCACTTTTACGTTATATTGTTTAAGGATACATTGAGATGAATGAAAGAGAAAGAGGGGGGACTTACGGGGTGCGCGTTTGAAAGAGAGAAGAAGACTAGGTTAAGGAACCGATACTAACAAGACGAGAAGGTCGCTTTGATAATGCTTCGAAGGATGAACTTGAATGGTTGACGAGTGGAGAAACTTGTGAATAGGCTTGACTTCTTTTTGCTTGGACTTAAGAACTTTAGAGAGGAATTTTGTGAATTTTTTAGAAATGAGGAGCAGGATAGGATGGCTAGGTATTTATAGGGAATAATATGGGAGTATATGAATTTTAAAAAAATGAATTAAAATGTGTTAATAGGGTAGATGAAGGGACTGAGAGCTCTCTGGTCTAATTCAGAGAATTCAAAGAGTAAAAAGGAGTATAGGGGAGTCCAAAGATCGCAGGGAGAAAGTACAGAGCAAGATGAATGCATCCTGGCTGCCGGTAGCGACCCAAATGAGATTTTGGGCTGTCAGATTTGAAGCAATTGCTTCAGGGTTCGAGCCCTGGGTTTTAATTGTCTTTAACACCTCATTTATCCAGTTTAATTTCGTTGCAACTTTTCGTTTCTCCGTGTAATGGCCGTGCAAATTCTTGGGCTTCCAAAAGTTAAAAAGAAAAAATATTAAAATAATTGGGGCTGATGGCATTCGAACACGCAAGCTAATGAAAAACAGTAGAGAGTATTAACCAGTGAGTTACAAGTTTCTTCTTGCTTTTATTTAACAAACTTAACTTATAACTCATAGTTACGGTTGAAATACACATTTATATGCATTGAATATGATACAATTGTACAGGGATTTCGGGATCGTTACATCCTACCCTCCTTATAAAAATTTCGTCATCGAAATTTACACAAGGACTAAACTTCAAACAAATGAGGGTATCGGGTACGCATATCATCTTCCCATTCCCAAGTTGGTTCTCCTGGTGAATCCTTTCTCCACATCACTCGGACTAGCTTGACAACCTTGTTCCTCAATGTCTTCTCTTTTCGATCTAGTATCTCGACTGGCTATTGCTCTTAAGTCAGATCGGTCTGCACAGTGAGCTCCAAGTGATCATGTGGCTGGGGTCATGCATATAACGGCGTAGCTGAGATACATGGAATAAATTTTGCACTCCTTCTAATGATGGTGGCAGTGCTAAATGATACGTCATTTCTCTTGCCTATTCCAATATGTTGAACAGGCCGATATATCTTGGGGACGACTGCTCTGTTCAGAGAGATCTTGAGGAATAAGTAGTCTTCAGGTTGAAAATCCAAGTTTTGACGCTTTGCATCTGCCCAATATTTCTGTCGGTCCTGGGCTATGTGCATCTTTTTCCTGATTGTGCGACTACATCAACTATTGCCACGACCATCTCGGGCCCAAAGAGTTCTTGATCTCCAATATCGTCCTAACTCATAGGAGAACGACACTTTCGACTGTAGAGTGCTGCAAACGGTGTCATCCCAATGCTAGCCTGGTAACTGTCGTTGTATGCAAACTCCACGAAATGTAGGCGAGCTTCCCACGATCCTCCGAAGTCGAGCATTCAGACCCTTAGCATGTCCTTTAGGATCTGAATTTTCCGCTCGGACTGTCCGTCGGTTTGGGGATGGTATGCAGTGCTGAAACTCAGACTCGTGCCCAGGTTGGCTTGAAGACCCTGCTAAAATTGGGATCGAAATCTGGTGTCCCAGTCGGAGACGATGCAGACTGGTACTCCATGAAGTCTCACGACCTCCTGCATGATTAATGAGTATCAAAACAAGTGGAGGTACAATCTAAAGGTTTAAATCTTAATTTAGATTTGATTTACTTCTATGTACTTTCTTATTAAAACTTCTGTTGACTGGTCAACTCGGAATGGAATAAAGTGAGCCGACTTGGTGAGTCGATCCACAATAACCCAAACCGCGTCATTATCTTTCATGTTGCGATGGAGTGCAGTTACGAATTTCATGGTAATGTGTTGCCATTTCTATTCTGGGATAGATAACGGTTGCAGTAGACCAGCTGTCCTATGGTGTTCAGTCTTTACTTGCTGGCAGACTAAACACTTTGCTACACTTCGAGCAACTTCTCACTTCATTCCATGCCACCAGTAATGCTGCTTTAGATCCTTGTACATCTTCATGCCGCCGGGGTGTACAGAATACAGAGAGCTGTGAGTTTTTTCATCAACTCTTTTTGAACAGGGACAGCTAGTACGCATAAACGGCTCCTATACTGCAAGGATCCATCCTCGTGAATAATGAAATCAGTTCGAAGTCCACTCTCTATTTATTCTCTGATCTTCTGCAACTTGGCATCGCCTGCTTGAGCTGCTTTTATTTGATCTACGAGCATGGACTGAGTCTGTAGATTCATCAAGGATGATATAATACCTGGCACAAATACTTCAATCTCCAATTCATGAAGCTCCTGCTGTAATTTCCACTGTGAGGTGAGATTCATCATGGATGGCTGGCGACTCAAGGCGTCTGGAACTACGTTTACCTTCCCTTAATGTTACTGAAGGTCAAAGTCTGCTATGAGTTCTGGCCATCTTTTTTGTCGCATGTTAAGCTCCTTTTGAGTAAATATATACTTCAGACTCTTGTGGTTGGTGTAGATATTAACTCGCTCACCCAACAAATAATGCCACCAGATCATGAGAGCGAAGATAACTGCTGTCAATTCTAGATCATGGATGGGATGATTGCGCTAGTGCGATTTTTGTTGTCTCGATGCAAAAGCTACAACTTTGCCACATTGATTTAGCACACATCTGTTCCCCTCCGAAAGACGGCGCGACATGACGTCTTGCCTGAGATTCGGGGCAGATGCTAATTGGTGCTATCCGTCTACCTCTCCGAAGATGCCAAGTTGATTTATGGCACCATGTATCGAAGGTTTAAACGGATGCGTCCGATGTAGCAGACTTCGTCAGATTCCCCCTCGCTTGAGGGGTTTCTGATTGTGGGGACGCTCTTCCCTGCAGGCGCAAGCCCCTGCAGTTAATTACGCTACCGCATTGCGGTAACAACTTTCTCCTTCTCCAGATGGTCACTTCGTGTCGTGTGTGTTTGTTTTATTTGTGGTTGCCCGTGGATTGTATACGGAGACCAATTTATGTCGTCGCCCGTAGGACGTGGATTAGTCCAAATCCGTGTTTTCTTAGATTTGGGTTTGGGGTTTTGGTTTGAGGATACGTTAGCCATATTTGAGGCTAAGATCAACTCAAACGTTTGTTAAGGATACGTTAGTCCAGTTTGAGACTAAGATCAACTTAACGGGATCGTTTAGATCCGACAAAAGAGCGTTTGGGCTCTAATGTTCCAGTTTAGGGACGTAGTGGTCCATTTAATGTATGGCCGTCGGGACCCGTCACCTCTCTGACGACGTTGAAGGATTACAATGACAGATGTCAGAGGAGTTCAGAGATGTACCCTTGAACCAGAGTTAATTGGGGGAATCTATAGTCCAATTTGGGACTAAAGTCTGTTTGAAGGTTTAAGGATGCGTTAGCCATATTTGAGGCTAAGATCAACTTAAACGGTTGTGAAGGATACGTTAGTCCAGTTTGGGACTAAGATCGACTTAACGGGATCGTTTAGATCCGACAAAAGAGCAATTGGCTCTATTGTTCCAGTTTAGGGACATAGGGGTCCAATACCAGTTTAAGGACATAGTGGTCCAATGGTAGTTTAAGGACGCATAAGTCCATGGGTTTAAGGACCCCACAGTCCGTATCTTGGTTTAAGGACGCATAAGTCCATAAGTTTAAGGACCCCACAGTCCGTGTTGATGTGTGGTTGTCGGGACCCGTCACCTCTCTGAAGACGTTGAAGGATTACAACGACAAATATCAGAGGAGTTCAGAGATGTACCCTTGAACCAATGAGTTGGTTGAAAAAGCAGATGTGCTCAGTTCAAGATGATTTGAGGACTTATGGCCAGTTTGGGCTAAGTCCAATTATGTTTGAAATATTGGCCCTTTGTTGGCTCATTGAAGGAGAGGCTTTGCCTCTAGAAACTTAGCCAATTGGGCTAAAGCTAGTGTTAAACACTAAAGACCAACAGTGTTGAACACTGGAATTATGATTAGCAAGTTAGTGTTTAAAACTAAAAGATAATCAGTGTTAAACACTAGCAACGGGCTTTCAAATTAATGTTAAACACTAAAGCAAATCAGTGTTAAACACTGGTAGCATAGATTTCAAATTAGTGTTAAACACCAAAGCAAATCAGTGTTAAACACCGGGAACAGAGTTTTCACATTAGTGTTAATGACTAAGAAAATCAGTGTTAAACACTGCAAATAGAGTTTTCCAAATTAGTGTTAAACACTAAGAAAATCAGTGTTAAACACTGCAGATAGAGTTTTCCAATTAGTGTTAAACACTAAGGAAATCGGTGTTAAACACTGCAGAGAGAGTTTTCCAATTAGTGTTAAACACTAAGGAGGGAGGGGTCACGTGCGGACACGTGAGAGCGCCCTGATTTCCCTTATTTTATTCTGTAGGTAAGTGTTTAACACTTTTAATTCTGACGGCCATCACGTGTGAGCACGTGATGGAGACCCCCGCTCTGGTCTGTTAGAATACTCATTAGGGGTCACGTGGCGACACGTGAGGGCGCCCTAAATGTGAAGCCAGATCTCCTTTGTTTTATCCTCAAATCTGCAAATTAGTGTTAAACACTTTTCATCTTTATTTTAGAGCATCACGTGTTGGCACGTGATGGGGGTTTGTGCATCGAATATTACAGCACTTGCTGAGGGGTCACGTGGGGACACGTGAGAGCGCCCAAAGCCTTCATTCCCATTGATCTTTCTTTCTGCGTTTTGAGAGTCACGTGGGAGCACGTGATGGCATCAAAAAGTGGGGCCAGATCCCCTTTATTTTGTTCTGCAAACAAGTGTTAAACACTTTTAATTTTCATAGCCATCACGTGTGGGCACGTGATGTATAATCATGCCCTGATTTATTAGAACATTTATTAGGGGTCACGTGGTAACACGTGAAAGCGCCCAGAATTGTTTCTGCCTTTACTTTTGTTCCATATATAATGAGGGTCACATGGGAGCACGTGGGGTGATGCTTCAAAGTTCTTTGCAGGGGATCTTTTCAAGGGTCACGTGGGGGCACGTGACCCTAGTTCTTTTCATGAACAGAGATCTTTTAAGAATTGAATTCTTATTTAGGATGAAACCCTGATTTCTTTTCAAAGGAATTAAATTCCCAGATATGTAAAAGAATTAAATTCTTGATTAGGGTTAAACCCTAGTTTTGTTTTAGGAGAATTAATTCTCAAAACTCAATTCCCCTTCTAAGTTTAGGATCTGCATGGCAGGATCTCGACCCGATGAGAATTAAATTCTCAAGTTATTGGGAGATGTGCTCTGTGCAGATCTTCAACCAGAAGAAGAACTAAATTCTTTTTGTATAAGAGTTAAACTCTTGGATTTTGAGAATTAAATTCTCTGTTTGAAGTTTATCTTTTTCCCTTTTCTTACCTAGGATTTTCTTTGTTGAGAATTAAATTCTCCTTTCTTTTCTTCCCTCTTGAGAATTAAATTCTCCTCTCTCTGTTTTTCTCTCAAAAAAGTAGATCCCCTTCTCTTCTCTTCTTGGCTCCTATTTATAGGAGAAGGAAGAGAATCAATTTGTTTAGCAAATCTCTCATTGAGAGATTTGATTTGTATGTTGAGAGATTTGATTTATATTTATCATTAATCTGAGCCTTTAGATCATTCAGTGAATTTTATTCACCGTGGATTTTAAATCCAAAAGATATTCTATTTGTTATCCTGGTGAGATTTTCAGGAAAATCTTTCCTTGTCCAAGGTTTTTCCATAAATTGGTGATTTTTAATCACCCTTGGATTTTTAATCCAACGGTTCCCCATGACCCTTTTCCATTTGGAAAGATTCAGAAACTTTTAGAATTTAATTCTATTAAATTATAATGCTTTTAAAGCCAGTCACGTGCTGGCACGTGACCTTTGGTCACGTGTGAGCACGTGACCCCCAATTGGGTTCCTTTCTCAGCCGCTTATTTATGTTTCAGTTTTAACCATCACGTGTCAACACGTGACCATTGGTCACGTGTAACCACGTGATACCTCGTTGAGGTATTTTCTGACTTTTAGAATTAAATTCTATTCATTATTTTAGAGGCTTTAAAAGCCCATCACGTGTCTGCACGTGACCCATGGTCACGTGTGAGCACGTGATGCCCCATTGGGGTCTTTTCTGAGTTTTTATTATATTTTTTAACTCCTCCAGCGGGTTTTTAAAAGCTCATCACGTGTGGACACGTAATTCCTTATAACTTTTGATCCCGGATGAATTACGAGGTCCATAATATATCAAATCGAAGGGTTTTTCGAGCCGCTTTCGATACCATCAGAATTTATCTATTTCTCATTCAGGAATTTGTCAAAAAACAGCCCGGAAGATACTGGTTCCCATTTTCTTAAGCGTATCGCCGCCATTTGATACCTTGGGCTCTTTTGCGCAGTAATTTTTGGTGGGAACAAATGCCCCCCACTACTTTGCCCACGTAAGTATTTACGTGGGTGAAGTAGTGCAAAGTAATGCATAGCGTATGACCAGTTTCGGGTTGGTATATTACTTTCAGAATCTTGATCTAAGAAGATAACGAGCGGACACAAGCGTCGTCATTTATCATTGACTCAAATCTCGACTCTTAAGAGATATAGTTCCAAACCCTTAACTCCATGAGCCGCACCCTTCTATCTCTTTATATCTTACTCTGGAGTGAAGTAGTTTATATGCTCATGAGTAGCTTTTCCATTTCAGTGGCATGTAGCTTTGGCGAGTGTGGCTCATAGATGGTCCATCTTGACCTCTTTGCAGGGTAGTGATGGCTTAGGAGACAAGGTTAGGATCTGCCACCTAAGACTTTTCAACTTTATGAGCCGTGAGGGTCTCATAAAGACTTTTCTCCCTACTGATCGAGAGGATCTCGTAGGTGTATTTTCTCCTTAGGAGTCGTGAGGATTCCTAAGTGTGTTTTCTCTTATAAGTCGTAAGGATCTTATGAGAGAATTTTTCCCTCTTACGAGTCGAGAGGACCCGTAAGTGGTTGTTCCCTTCCTTATCGAAATTCGACTTCGGAGAGTGAGACCCGTGGATAGTATGCAAGAGACCATTTTGGGCCGACTTGCAGGATCCCAGTGCTTAGGAAACAGGTTTTTTAATGCCTACTGCCTAAGGTTTTATCTCACGAGTCGAGACGAATCGAGAAGTTCTCGCAAAGACATCAATTTCCTCACGAGTCGAAACGAATCGAGCAGATCTCGCAAGAATATCCTAACGTCACAGTTAACCTCTGCTCTTTACGACAGAAGTCCGTTAGGGTCTGTGGTACTTAGGGTTTTGGCCGTCGTACCGTCGCATGAGCTGATGTATTCCTCGATAGGAAATCGTGCTTTTCGAGTAGCCCTGCGACTGCCGTGTCTCTGATCCCTTCGGGGGCTGGACAAGACGTCTTCAAGCAATCCTCCTTGGCAGTTTGACCGTCGGAAGAGCAAGCGCTAGGAATTTGCCATGCCGCTTTTTACTTGAGGTTAAGCTCATTTTGGAGAGCCCCGATGAGTCATAACCACTCCGCGCTGGTGTGGGATGATCTCCGATAGTCTTTCAGGCTTTATATGACTTGCCGTTAAGACCCTGAAGCTAGGAATTTGGCCTTTGCTTCGTTTGCTGGCATTGCGTCCTCTGTATCGAGACGAATGTCGTGGTTGTCTCTAGGTTGCTGATGAACCATCGAGGTCTGGAACCAGGGATTTTGCCATGACTCCTTTCGGTGATGTTGCGTCTGCTGTGTCGAGACGAACGTTGAGGTGGTGACCACTCCATGTGGAATGATCTCCGGTGGTCTTTCAGGCTTTATATGACTTGCCGTTAAGACCCTGAAGCTAGGAATCTGGCCTTCGCTTCGTTTGCTGGCATTGCGTCCTCTGTATCGAGACGAATGTCGCGGTTGTCTCTAGGTTGCTGGTGAACCGTCGAGGTTTGGAACCAGGGATTTCGCCGTGACTCCTTTTGGTGATGTTGCGTCTGCTGTACCGAGACGAACGTCGAGGTGGTGACCACTCCATGTGGGATGATCTTCGATTGTCTTTTCGGTTTTATATGAGTTACCGTCAAGACGCTGAAGCTAGGAATTTGGCATTCGCTTCGTTTGCTTTGGCGCGTCCGAATCCTGCTGGGGGAAGAACGCTGGGGTGACATTTCATCTGCTGTATCGAGACGATCGTCGAGGTGGTGACCACTCCGCGCTGGTGTGAGATGATCTCCGATTGTCTTTCAGGCTTTATATGACTTGCCGTCAAGACCCTGAAGCTAGGAATTTGGCCTTTTCTTCATCTGCTTTGGTTTGTCCGGACACTGTTGGAGGAAGGACGCTGTAGTGACATCTCGTCTGCTGTATCGAGACGAACGTCAAGGTGGTGATCACTCTAAGCTGGTGTGAGATGATCTCCGATTGTCTTTCAGGCTTTATATAACTTGCCGTCAAGTCGTATGAAGCTAGGAATTTGGCCTTCGCTTCATTTGCTTTGGCGTGTCCGGATCCTATTGGAGGAAGGACGCTGTATTGACATCTCGTCTGCTGTATCGAGACGAATGTCGTGGTGGTGATGACTCTAAGCTGGTGTGAGATGATCTCCGATTATCTTTCAGGCTTTATATAACTTGCCGTCAAGTTGTATGAAGCTAGGAATTTGGCCTTCGCTTCATTTGCTTTAGCGTGTCCGGATCCTATTGGAGGAAGGACGCTGTAGTGACATCTCGTCTGCTGTATCGAGATGAATGTCGTGGTGGTGACCACTCCATGTGGGATGATCTCTGATTGTCTTTTCGGTTTTATATGAGTTACCGTCAAGACATTGAAGCTAGGAATTTGGCCTTTGCTTCGTTTGCTTTGTCGCTTCCGAATCCTGCTGGGGGAAGAACGCCGGGGTGACATTTCGTCTGCTGTATCGAGACGAACATCGAGGTGGTGACCACTCCGCGCTGGTGTGGGATGATCTCCGATTGTCTTTCAGGCTTTATATGACTTGCCGTCAAGACCCTGAAGCTAAGAATTTGGCCTTCGCTTCGTTTGCTGGTGTCGCGTCTGCTGTATCGAGACGAATGTCGCGGTGGTGATCACTCCATGTTGGTGTGAGGACCAGGATCCGCTCTGGACGTTTCCCACGGGATTGAAGAGCGACGTTGTCCGCGTTCCACGTGACCAGGAATTTTGCTCTAGATGCTTCATATGGGTTCACTGTCGTGTTAGGCGAGGACTAGGCTCCGCTCTGGATGCTTCGCACGGGTTCACTGCCGTGCTCTGCGAGGACCAGGATCCACTCTGGACGTTTTCCACGGGGTCAAAGAGTGACGTTATCCGCGTTCCACGTGACCAGGAATTTTGCACTAGATGCTTCACACGGTTTCATTGCCGCGTTAGGCGAGGACTAGGTTCCGCTCTGGATGCTTCACACGGGTTCACTGCCGTGCTCTGCGAGGACCAGGATCCGCTCTGGACGTTTTCCACGGGGTCAAAGAGTGACGTTATCCGCGTTCCACGTGACCAGGAATTTTGCACTAGATGCTTCACACGGGTTCACTGCCGTGTTAGGCGAGGACTAGGCTCCGCTCTGGATGCTTCGCACGGGTTCACTGCCGTGTTCTGCGAGGACCAGGATCCGCTCTGGACGTTTTCCACGGGGTCAAAGAGTGACGTTATCCGCGTTCCACGTGACCAGGAATTTTGCACTAGATGCTTCACACGGGTTCACAGCCGCGTTAGGCGAGGACTAGGCTCCGCTCTGGATGCTTCGCACGGGTTCACTGCCGTGTTCTGCGAGGACCAGGATCCGCTCTGGACGTTTTCTACGGGGTCAAAGAGTGACGTTATCCGCGTTCCACATGACCAGGAATTTTGCACCAGATGCTTCACACGGTTTCACTGCCGCGTTAGGCGAGGACTAGGCTCCGCTCTGGATGCTTCGCACGGGTTCACTGCCGTGTTCTGTGAGGACCAGGATCCGCTCTGGACGTTTTCCACGGGGTCAAAGAGTGACGTTTTCTGCGTTCCACATGACCAGGAATTTTGCACTAGATGCTTCACACGGTTTCACTGCCGCGTTAGGCGAGGAATAGGCTCCGCTCTGGATGCTTCACACGGGTTCACTGCCGTGCTCTGCGAGGACCAGGATCCGCTCTGGACGTTTTCCACGGGGTCAAATAGTGACGTTATCCGCGTTCCACGTGACCAGGAATTTTGCACTAGATGCTTCACACGGTTTCAATGCCGCGTTAGGTGAGGACTAGGCTCCGCTCTGGATGCTTCGCACGGGTTCACTGCCGTGTTCTGCGAGGACCAGGATCCGCTCTGGACGTTTTCCACGGGGTCAAAGAGTGACGTTATCTGCGTTCCACGTGACCAGGAATTTTGCGCTAGAAGCTTCACACGGTTTCACAGCCGCGTTAGGCGAGGACTAGGCTCCGCTCTGGATGCTTCGCACGGGTTCACTGCCGTGTTCTGCGAGGACCAGGATCCGCTCTGGACGTTTTCTACGGGGTCAAAGAGTGACGTTATCCGCGTTCCACGTAACCAGGAATTTTGCACTAGATGCTTCACACGGGTTCACTGCCGCGTTAGGCGAGGACTAGGCTCCGCTCTGGATGTTTCGCACGGGTTCACTGCCGTGTTCTGCGAGGACCAGGATCCGCTCTGGACGTTTTCCACGGGGTCAAAGAGTGACGTTTTCCGCGTTCCACGTGACCAGGAATTTTGCACTAGATGCTTCACACGGTTTCACTGCCGCGTTAGGCGAGGACTAGGCTCCGCTCTGGATGCTTCACACGGGTTCACTGTCGTGTTCTGTGAGGACCAGGATCCGCTCTGGACGTTTTCCACGGGGTCAAAGAGTGACGTTATCCGTGTTCCACATGACCAGGAATTTTGCACTAGATGCTTCACACGGGTTCACTGCCGCGTTAGGCGAGGACTAGGCTCCGCTCTGGATGCTTCACATGGGTTCACTGCCGTGCTCTGCGAGGACCAGGATCCGCTCTGGATGTTTTCCACGGGGTCAAAGAGTGACGTTATCCGTGATCCACGTGACCAGGAATTTTGTTGATTATATCCGCATTTCACGGAGTTGGGATTTGACTCTCTGTGGGCGTACATCGTCAAGTCATGGAATTGGGAGTTGCCGCTGTTCCGCTTTGCTTGATGATGTGTCCACTGTGACGAGACGAGTGCTGAGGTGGAGCTGGGATTTTTCCATCACTCCGCTTTGCTGACCATGGGGTCTTTTATTAGCTTTGCATGTATATCCTGCTGGACTGCGAAGGAACGCCGTTGTTAACATTGCGTCTGCAGTAATGAGACGAATGCTAAGGCGGAGTTGGGATTTTGCCATCGCTCCGCTTGATGGTGTAACATCTGTGTCCTGCTGGAATGAGGAGGCACGCCGTTGTTGGTCTCCAGGCTGTAGATGTGGCCATTGAGATTTGGAACTAAGGACTTTGCCATGGTTCCGTTTCGTTGCGACTCTGAGGTCGATTGTTGACGTCACGTCTGCATCTGGCTGGAGTGAGGAGAAACGCCGTTGGTGATCTCTAAGTTGTCGATGTTGACGTCGAGACCCTGAAGCTCGGGATCTTCTTTTTGCTTCGTTTGTTGACATTATGTCTGCAATATTGCGATAAATGTCGAGATTGTCTCTAGGTTGTCTATTAACCGTCGAGATTTGGCTCCGCTTTCTGATGGAGCCTGTTGGGAAGGTATGGTTCCCTTTTTATCTGTGCCCCTGGATTGTATACAGGGATCGATGTGATTTCACCTGTAGGGCAAAAAGTTTCATTCTTTCATTTTTTTATTCTTTCCGCGATGCTCTATCATTTCAGCTTTTTATATCGCGAAAATCGCGATTGCCCAATTATTTCGGCTCTTTTTCGCGGTGCCCAATCATTTCGGCTATTTTTCTTTTTACTCGCTGCTTTTTATTGCGAGTTGCCCAATCATTTCGGCTATTTTTCATGCATACATTTTTACTTGCTGATTTTGTTGCAAGTTGCCCCATCATTTCGGCTATTTCATATGCATTTTTTAGGGGGTTCGCTGATTTTTTCTCGCGAGTAGGGGATTTGGGATCTAATGCCAATCTTGGCATCAGCATCGCTGCGAGTGGAATATAGCCAGGAGCGAATCATCATTTGCCATGAAAGGACTTGGAATTTGATACCGGTTTAGGCATCAGCATCGCTGCAACTGGGATATTGCCAGGAGCGAATCATCATTTGCCTTGAAAGGGCTTGGAATTTGATACCGGTTTAGGCATCAGCATCGCTGCGACTGGAATATTGCCAGGAGCGAGTCATCATTTGCCTCTGTCGATGTTGAACAAAGGTGGCTTAATAAACAGGGTTAAGGGTCCTGTCGGCTAAGGCTTTTGACTTCATGAGCCGTAAGGGTCTCACAAAGGTATTTCTCCCTACAAGTCGTGAGGATCTTGTAGGTGTGTTTTCTCCTTGGGAATCGTGAGGATTCCTAAGTGCATGTTCTCTTATAAGTCGTAAGGATCTTACAAAAGGGTTTTCTCCTTATAAGTCGAGAGGACTTACAAGTGTTGTTTGCTGTACAAGCATATCCCTAGTCACGGATGGGACTTTGTTAGGAAAATATTTATTCATGCCCGTGGATTGTATACAAGGGTCAATATGAGCCGCTTGTAGGGCAATATCGAAGGTTGTGGGGGCTGCTTAAGAACAGGTTAAGGTTTCTGTAACTTAAGACTTTCAAATCTTATGAGCCGTGAGGGTCCCATAAGAGAGTTCTCCTTACGAGTCGTGAGGATCTCGCAAGTGTAATTTCTCCTTAGGAATCGTGAGGATTCTTAAGTTTGTTGCTCCCTTGTGAGTCGTAAGGATCTCACGCGGGTGGTTTCTCCTTACAAGGTCGAGAGGACCCTGTAAGTGTCTTTTAACGAGGTTGCGCCCTTTCGGGTTTTCACAAACACCCGCCGGTAGCCCTGCTGTTTTTACTCACGGAGCCCTTTCGGGTTTTCATCCGTGCCCATTTTGCTTATGGACATACCGATTTTTTTTTAATTCTTTTAATTCTTTTTTCTAACGAGGTTGCGCCCTTTCGGGTTTTCACAAACACTCGCCGGTAGCCCTGCTGTTTTTACTCACGGAGCCCTTTCGGGTTTTCATCCGTGCTCATTTTGCTTATGGACATACCATTTTTTTTAATTTTTTTTTGCTTTTTTTTTTTTGCTTTTTTTTTTTAACCACGCCAGCCTGAGGATGCCGCGGGTTGATAGTAGTTTAACGACGTTTCGGTCATTTGCAAGTTTTAGGACATTGCGGTCCGTCGTTAGTTTAAGGACGTTTCGGTCCACCGTCGCCGTATTTGAGGCGGATTCTTAGTTCCCGGACTTTTTGGTCCAGGGGGCCTTCCCTATGAACGAGCATGATGCCCCCGGCATATCCACCTTTTTCGAAGCATGTTGTTGTGGCGGGTTTACTTTCCACTTTTCGGGTAACGCGAACTTGCCCTGTTGGTATTGGTCTTCAACCCAGTTTTTGAAGACGTAGCAATTGTCGAGTGGGTGACCCATTAATCTGTGGTAGGGACAATAGTTAGGATTGTTAACGTCACCTGGTTGCAATGGACGTTTTGGATCTGGCAGAGTGATAAGCCCGCTGCGCACTGCTAGCTCGAACAATCTCTTTGTTTTATCTTTGGGAAACGAGTAAGGACGTTTTAACTTCTCATTGAGGTATCGCGGCTTGTTGTTTTGACGACAAAACGGTCTCGGGTTACTCGGCTGTTGTTGAGTGTTGGCAACAAAGGCCGTTTTTTCCTTTTCCTTTCTCATTTCGTTTGCTCCGTCGTTTGCGGGTCCGAGATTCTTTCCGGGGTAGCGTGAGATTGTACGGCTGAACGTTCTCGCAACTCTCCAATTCTTTTGTTTTACAAATGAATTCCTTGAAGAGAGGGTTAAGAGCGGCTTCTTCATCAGAATCGCTTCCAAAGGTGAGAACTCGTGATCCCCCGGGCTCGTCCTTATGACAATTGCCGGCAACTCTTTTATGCTCATCTGTCGTATTTTTTCGCTGTCTACGAGCTTCACTCCTGTTGAAATGTTGCCTGTGAGCGACATACCCTTGCCACCAACATTTAAAAGAGTTGCAGTCTTCAGTAGGATGTACGATCTTCTGATGATATAAGCAGAAGTTAGGGTGTACGTCCGTTTCATCAAAATGTATACCACCAGGAGAATTTTTTCTGAAAGAGGGCGGCCTCATCCCCATTGCAATGGCTTTGGCGAATCGTTTCCTTGTCTTGATCCTGCTTTTATTTGCGGCGGATGTACTTTCATCTGGTGGGAGTGTTTCGACCCTTTCATCTAGTCGCCGGCGTTTGGCTTTCTCGAATATGGCCATCTCGCGCTCTCGATCAGCTTTGCTTTTAAGACGGGCTTCGTTTAGGAAGGCATCGATCATCTCGTCTGATGGCCACAGAAGTTCTGGTTCAGGCCCCGCCCCTGGTTTCTCGGTGCAAGGAGCCTCTTTATCATCTATCAATGAGTGAGAGATCATGTGACAACTTGCCCCCGGTGTGTCCGTCTTCTTTGGAGTGTGCGGCTGTGGTGGGTTTACCTTCCACTTTTCAGACAGCACAAACTTGCCTTGTAGGTACTGATCCTCGATCCATCCCTTAAAGACGAAGCAATCTTCGATTGGATGGCTTACCGCTTGGTGGTAAGGGCAATAATTGGGATCGTTGACATCGCCTGGTTGCAACAGACGTTTTGGACTCGGCAGATTGATGAGTCTGTTGCGCACTGCCAGCTCGAACAGTTTTCTCGTTTTATCCTGAGGAAATGAGTAAGGACGTCCCAGTCTTTTCTCGAGGGATGGGCATGGTCGCACATTGTTTTGGCGAACAACCGGCTTTAAGTCGCTCGGCCGTTGCTGAGTATTGGCAACGAAGGTTGCTTTCCCTTTACCCTTTTCATTCCAAGGCTCTGTCTTTGAAGAGGAAGGCCTATGGCCCATCTGGGCCATTTGGGCCAGCTTGTCAATCAAGGCCTGGAAGGTGGTCGGCTTGAAGAACATCATGAATTGGGAGATAGTTGCTTGAGGGTCGAGAGTACCCACGAACATGCCTACGGCAGGAGCTTCTTCGATGCGTTGTTCGCATTTCGACCACAGATTCCGCCATCGTGTTGCGTATTGAACCCACGTTTCGCCTGGCCTTATCCTGGCGTTGATTAGCACTGTTATCGGGGTGCGTTCGCTAGCACTCGCGAATCTTTGTGTAAACAGTAGCTCCATCTCCGTAAATATTTTGACAGAGTCATTAGGTAGCTCCGAATACTATTCAAAGGCTGTTTCTGTTAAGCTGCCGACGAATTGGCGAAGCAACAGTTTGTCGTCGCCTCCCGTGTTGCCGCATAAGGCCCTGAATTGAGCGACATGCTGATGGGGATTCCCTGTCCCTTTATATACGTGAAACTTAGGGATCGTATATTCCGGCGGGTAACTAATTTGGTCATACCAGCCCGGGTAGGGTCGTCCGGTTCTAGCAATTTGCCCAGCCGCTTCATTTGCCTGGTGAGCTCGTATTTGCTGAGCTATATGGTCATCCAGTGCGGCCTTGGAAATTGTCTCCTCCTTGGCTGCTGAAAGAGCCGATGGAGGATTAGATGTCTTCTCTTTATCGTCTTCAATAATGATCGGAGGGTCTTCAGCTGGAGGGTCCGGCTGTAACATCATTCCCACCATGTCTTGGAAGAGAAGCGCCATTTGTTTTATGTTGGCAGCTTGTTCTGCTGCCTCTCTGTCCTTCTTTTCGAGGACTCTGCGTAGGAAGTCAGCGTCAGTTTCCTGTTCGTGACGCTGTTCTGATGATATTTCCGGGCTTTCTTTTGGCCCGGTGAGTGCGGCCATCGTACTCATCATCTCTTGAAACTTCTGCTGTTCCTCCTGGGCTTTTGTCAGGGATCGGGTGAGCGGTCGGTGGCCCATAGAAGCGCGGCTATCCTCTTTCCCGGATGCCATGTAGACGGTATGCACCACCATGCCCCCAGACTTAGGGCGTTTAGATTCAGCGCTTTTACGGTTCGCCATGTTCACAGGGGCTTTTTGCGGCCTACTTTTCTTTTGAGTGATTGACGTTGAGGGAGCCGTTGCAGTGGGCACCCATCCAGCTGTTGCTTTTTCCGTCTTGACAGAGTAATTCTTCTCCTGCCGAACCTTCATCCTTTTCTGTCGGCGGAGATAGTCTTGATCTATTACGGAGTCTTGGACTTGACGCCAGACCTTGTAAATTTTAGAGGACAGCCGTTGAGGGGGCTGCTCTAGCTTCTTTTCCGTATCATTCTCCACGGGTGGAGGAGATCTCTTCAGCACTGCAGTAGGAGAGTTTCTGCGCACCCTGTTCAGCAGCTCGAAGCTGTTCCCGGTTGGAACAGCAACATCGATCCCTATCGTTGGAGCTGGTGGAGTAAATCCAGAGGGGGAGTTGCCCCCAGCCTTCCTTACTCGGCGCCAGTGGCGACGTCGAGCGTGTCGTACGGATGGAGTTGTTTCGGCCGTAGGGGCGACTTCGTCATGCCCCCTGCTTTGAGGAGAGACCGTTATTGGTGCTAGCCTGTCGAAGACTGACACCCGTTGAGAAGCAATGTCTAATCTGTCAAAGACAGACCTCTGGGCGGGGGAAGCAGCTTTGAGGACCTCGCCTGGAGCAGCAACCGGAATGGCCAGCCTTGTAAAAATTGACTTCTTGGAAGGAGAAGCCTTTCCAATAATTTTGTCCGCTTGAGCCGGGATGGATATCCGCTTTGGGATGGCAGCTTCGGGTATCACGGGCTTATAGACGTTCTGGCCCAGTCTGTTGAAAACTGAGGTATTGAAGTTGGGCGACCCGTTGAGAGGGGCCGCGGCAGTGGTAAGCCGATCAAAGACCGACTTCTTTGGGGCTTCTTGCAACGTCATTGTGGCATTGAAGCTCAACGGTGGGAGCATGGTCCCAAAGAATAATCCAGTGGTGGCCTGAGTCACCTGCTCCACTGGCATCTTGAAAAGGGAGGCCGCTTGGGGCCCATAAGTCACTCCTCCAGCAAGGACCGAGCGAGAGTTGCAGTTGCAGGAAGTGCAGTTTGAAGCCATTGATCTTCTGTTTTCTGCACGGTGCAAGACACCAAATCTTAGTACCTCGAATCCACAAGCAACCACATCAAACCGCGATTCGTTCGCGAACACGACACACGAAGTGTGGAGTGGAAAGAGGAAAAGGTCCCACCGGGCGTGCCAGAATCTGTTCCCCTCCGAAAGACGGCGCGACATGACGTCTTGCCTGAGATTCGGGGCAGATGCTAATTGGTGCTATCCGTCTACCTCTCCGAAGATGCCAAGTTGATTTATGGCACCATGTATCGAAGGTTTAAACGGATGCGTCCGATGTAGCAGACTTCGTCAGATTCCCCCTCGCTTGAGGGGTTTCTGATTGTGGGGACGCTCTTCCCTGCAGGCGCAAGCCCCTGCAGTTAATTACGCTACCGCATTGCGGTAACAACTTTCTCCTTCTCCAGATGGTCACTTCGTGTCGTGTGTGTTTGTTTTATTTGTGGTTGCCCGTGGATTGTATACGGAGACCAATTTATGTCGTCGCCCGTAGGACGTGGATTAGTCCAAATCCGTGTTTTCTTAGATTTGGGTTTGGGGTTTTGGTTTGAGGATACGTTAGCCATATTTGAGGCTAAGATCAACTCAAACGTTTGTTAAGGATACGTTAGTCCAGTTTGAGACTAAGATCAACTTAACGGGATCGTTTAGATCCGAAAAAAGAGCGTTTGGGCTCTAATGTTCCAGTTTAGGGACGTAGTGGTCCATTTAATGTATGGCCGTCGGCACCCGTCACCTCTCTGACGATGTTGAAGGATTACAACGATAGATGTCAGAGGAGTTCAGAGATGTACCCTTGAACCAGAGTTAATTGGGGGAATCTATAGTCCAATTTGGGACTAAAGTCTGTTTGAAGGTTTAAGAATGCGTTAGCCATATTTGAGGCTAAGATCAACTTAAACGGTTGTTAAGGATACGTTAGTCCAGTTTGGGACTAAGATCGACTTAACGGGATCGTTTAGATCCGACAAAAGAGCAATTGGCTCTATTGTTCCAGTTTAGGGACATAGGGGTCCAATACCAGTTTAAGGACATAGTGGTCCAATGGTAGTTTAAAGACGCATAAGTCCATGGGTTTAAGGACCCCACAGTCCGTATCTTGGTTTAAGGACGCATAAGTCCATGAGTTTAAGGACCCCACAGTCCGTGTTGATGTGTGGTTGTCGGGACCCGTCACCTCTCTGAAGACGTTGAAGGATTACAACGACAAATATCAGAGGAGTTCAGAGATGTACCCTTGAACCAATGAGTTGGTTGAAAAAGCAGATGTGCTCAGTTCAAGATGATTTGAGGACTTATGGCCAGTTTGGGCTAAGTCCAATTATGTTTGAAATATTGGCCCTTTGTTGGCTCATTGAAGGAGAGGCTTTGCCTCTAGAAACTTAGCCAATTGGGCTAAAGCTAGTGTTAAACACTAAAGACCAACAGTGTTGAACACTGGAATTATGATTAGCAAGTTAGTGTTTAACACTAAAAGATAATCAGTGTTAAACACTAGCAACGGGCTTTCAAATTAATGTTAAACACTAAAGCAAATCAGTGTTAAACACTGGTAGCATAGATTTCAAATTAGTGTTAAACACCAAAGCAAATCAGTGTTAAACACCGGGAACAGAGTTTTCACATTAGTGTTAATGACTAAGAAAATCAGTGTTAAACACTGCAAATAGAGTTTTCCAAATTAGTGTTAAACACTAAGAAAATCAGTGTTAAACACTGCAGATAGAGTTTTCCAATTAGTGTTAAACACTAAGGAAATCGGTGTTAAACACTGCAGAGAGAGTTTTCCAATTAGTGTTAAACACTAAGGAGGGAGGGGTCACGTGCGGACACGTGAGAGCGCCCTGATTTCCCTTATTTTATTCTGTAGGTAAGTGTTTAACACTTTTAATTCTGACGGCCATCACGTGTGAGCACGTGATGGAGACCCCCGCTCTGGTCTGTTAGAATACTCATTAGGGGTCACGTGGCGACACGTGAGGGCGCCCTAAATGTGAAGCCAGATCTCCTTTGTTTTATCCTCAAATCTGCAAATAAGTGTTAAACACTTTTCATCTTTATTTTAGAGCATCACGTGTTGGCATGTGATGGGGGTTTGTGCATCGAATATTACAGCACTTGCTGAGGGGTCACGTGGGGACACGTGAAAGCGCCCAAAGCCTTCATTCCCATTGATCTTTATTTCTGCGTTTTGAGAGTCACGTGGGAGCACGTGATGGCATCAAAAAGTAGGGCCAGATCCCCTTTATTTTGTTCTGCAAACAAGTGTTAAACACTTTTAATTTTCATAGCTATCACGTGTGGGCACGTGATGTATAATCATGCCCTGATTTATTAGAACATTTATTAGGGGTCACGTGGTAACACGTGAGAGCGCCCAGAATTGTTTCTGCCTTTACTTTTGTTCCATATATAATGAGGGTCACGTGGGAGCACGTGGGGTGATGCTTTAAAGTTCTTTGCAGGGGATCTTTTCAAGGGTCACGTGGGGGCACGTGACCCTAGTTCTTTTCATGAACAGAGATCTTTTAAGAATTGAATTCTTATTTAGGATGAAACCCTGATTTCTTTTCAAAGGAATTAAATTCCCAGATATGTAAAAGAATTAAATTCTTGATTAGGATTAAACCCTAGTTTTGTTTTAGGAGAATTAATTCTCAAAACTCAATTCCCCTTCTAAGTTTAGGATCTGCATGGCAGGATCTCGACCCGATGAGAATTAAATTCTCAAGTTATTGGGAGATGTGCTCTGTGCAGATCTTCAACCAGAAGAAGAACTAAATTCTTTTTGTATAAGAGTTAAACTCTTGGATTTTGAGAATTAAATTCTCTGTTTGAAGTTTATCTTTTTCCCTTTTCTTACCTAGGGTTTTCTTTGTTGAGAATTAAATTCTCCTTTCTTTTCTTCCCTCTTGAGAATTAAATTCTCCTCTCTCTGTTTTTCTCTCAAAAAAGTAGATCCCCTTCTCTTCTCTTCTTGGCTCCTATTTATAGGAGAAGGAAGAGAATCAATTTGTTTAGCAAATCTCTCATTGAGAGATTTGATTTGTATGTTGAGAGATTTGATTTATATTTATCATTAATCTGAGCCTTTAGATCATTCAGTGAATTTTATTCACCGTGGATTTTAAATCCAAAAGATATTCTATTTGTTATCCTGGTGAGATTTTCAGGAAAATCTTTCCTTGTCCAAGGTTTTTCCATAAATTGGTGATTTTTAATCACCCTTGGATTTTTAATCCAACGGTTCCCCATGACCTTTTTCCATTTGGAAAGATTCAGAAACTTTTAGAATTTAATTCTATTAAATTATAATGCTTTTAAAGCCAGTCACGTGCTGGCACGTGACCTTTGGTCACGTGTGAGCATGTGACCCCCAATTGGGTTCCTTTCTCAGCCGCTTATTTATGTTTCAGTTTTAACAATCACGTGTCAACACGTGACCATTGGTCACGTGTAAGCACGTGATACCTCGTTGAGGTATTTTCTGACTTTTAGAATTAAATTCTATTCATTATTTTAGAGGCTTTAAAAGCCCATCACGTGTCTGCACGTGACCCATGGTCACGTGTGAGCACGTGATGCCCCATTGGGATCTTTTCTGAGTTTTTATTATATTTTTTAACTCCTCCAGCGGGTTTTTAAAAGCCCATCACGTGTGGACACGTAATTCCTCATAACTTTTGATCCCAGATGAATTACGAGGCCCATAATATATCAAATCGAAGGGTTTTTCGAGCCGCTTTCGATACCATCAGAATTTATCTGTTTCTCATTCGGGAATTTGTCAAAAAACAGCCCGGAAGATACTGGTTCCCATTTTCTTAAGCGTATCGCCGCCATTTGATACCTTGGGCTCTTTTGCGCAGAAATTTTTGGCGGGAACAACATCCCAATCCTTTCCCTGAGGCATCACAGTGAACTTCAAAACCGCCGGATCTGTCTGTTATAGTAAGAACGGATGCAGAAGATAGCCTTGTTTTTATCTCCACAAAAGATTTTTCACATGCTTCCGACCATATGAAGGCTTCATCCTTACGAGTAAGCTTGGTCAAAGGTACTGCAATCTTTGAGAATCCTTCAATGAAACATCGATAGTAACCAGCTAGGCCCAAGAAACTTCTGATGTCCTTGACTGACTTTAGTATCGACCATTCTCTGACAGCTGATACCTTAGTGGGGACTACCAAAATACCTTCTCCTGATATGATGTGCCCGAGGAAACCGACCTTGTCTACCCAAAACTCACACTTGTTATACTTGGCGTAGAGTTGATGCATTCGTAGCGACTCCAGAACTATACGTAGGTGATCGGCATATTCTTCCCGAGTCTTCGAATAGATAAAGATGTCATCTATGAAGATGAAAACAAAGTTGTCTAAGTACTCGCGGAAGACTAGGTTCATCAGGTTCATAAAAATAGCTAGTGCATTGGTTACTCCGAATGGCATTACAAGGTATTCATAATGTCCATATCGGGTCTTGAATGTCGTCTTCGGAATGTCAGACTCCCTGAATTTCACTTGATGATAGCCTGAACGAAAATCTAACTTAGAGAAGACACAAGATCCACTCAAATGATCGAAAAGATCATCGATGCGAGGTAGCGAATACTTGTTCTTAATAGTAACCTTGTTCAGTGCTCGACAGTCAATGCACATCTGGTAAGTACCTTCCTTCTTCTTCACTAGCAACACCGGGGATCTCCAAGTTGAGGTATTGGGTCTGATCCAACCTTTCGTTCAATCCTTCCGGACTTAATCGATATGGAGATTTTATTACGGGTTGTGCACTGGGTTGTAAATCAATACTAAATTCAAGAGCTTGATCGGGAGACAAACCTAATATATCTTCAGGGAAAATATCGTCGAACTCTCGAACTATTTCGAGCTTTTCTCCTTTAGCTTGTAGAGATGACACTTCTACGGTTTGGCTCGGTAGCTTCCCTGTTCTAGAGTTCTGTCTCCAATTTTGAAATAGAAGACTGGATGATCTGATATCTCAAAAACTACTCTCCTTTGACGACAGTCAATGGTAGCATAAAATACTCATAGCTAATCCATTCCCAACACAATGTCGAAATTGGGTATGTTCAGCACATTAAAATTTGCATCGAATTCTTGGCCGCAAACTACAACTGGGCACTGATCATACCCTAAAGTTTCCTTCAAAACGTCGTTACATGAACTAACGTTCCATCTTGAGACGAGTGGCTTAAAGGAGATCACGTGCGTTCTTACGAACTGTTGCGACATGAAACAATGTAAAGCTCCAATGTCGAAAAGTAGGAGTGTAGAAAGGATAGCTACTAGTATAGTACCCGAGTTATGCGAGGTTATGTTTAGGTATAAGAAAAGATAAAGATGTACTAGTATTGAAAGGCTGAAAAGTTGGGAAGAAATTACCGGTGACAACTTGTCATGTGGCTTCGGCCTATTCAACTGACATTATAAAAACTTAAGGCCTCGACACATTCCTCCTTTCCTGAGGCGCATTCCTTTGTCCTTGTGGCACGTTTCATGGTACCGTCATTGGGGTTGAGCTGGTGGTCCATGATGAGTTGGTGCAGGAAGAGCTAGGCAGGGTGCAGGTGCGTGAATAACTGGCCTTTATGGTGATTATATGGTGGGTCTCTGTGTAAGAACCGTGCCACCTCGATAACGTGGGCATGCTCCCAGATCCTTGTTAGATGCTCCATAAGCCAAACAAAGTTTGTTAGCAAGTCTACAGTCCTTCATTTGATGTCCCGTTCTCTTGCAATAGAAACAGAAGTCTGGACTGGCGTTGTGGAATGATCCTCCTGGCCTCTTTGGTGTAAAAACTAGCCTTGAAGAAGCTCCTCCGGTGATCTGGGCAGCAGGGCGTTTGTGGCCGATTGCGGCTTAGTCTTCTTCTTGACTACAACTTCATAGCGGTAGGCTGCCTTCAGAGCGAGTTCATGGGTCAGATAATCTCCTATTACTAATGCCGCTTGAATATCTGGGTCTAAGCCCTGTTGGAATCTTCTAGCCCAAATCTCATCCGTAGGAATCAAGTGTGCCACGAACCTGATATGATGTTGATGTCAGAATAGTTACGTGTTTTAAGGAACAAAACTTTGAGACAATGTCTTTACCTGCTAAGCATAGTAAATTCGGTATCATACTCATCTACCAATTTTACCCATATAGAGCCTTACTGTAGGTGGATGAATTGATATTCCATATCAAATCGGGTAGTCTCTGGAAAATACTTGGCATCGGAAAGATTGCGGACCGTCTTCCACTCTATCGGCTTGCAAGACGGCTCTCCTCGGCCTTCCACCAGACTCATGCGTTGTCCATGAGCTGGAGCTTTGCAATACGAACCCAAGCTATTTTTAGCACTTGAGTTGCTGCAAGATTGTCCTCGATGCCTTGACCCCACTCCTCATCCTCCAGGGGATCTCCTTCCCAGAAAAATTCTTTGGGTGCAACGCCCGAAATTATTTCACACCTGATACTTCCGCTTCGGGATGGGCTAGAAGGATGGCAGTCTGTTGCTGCTGGCCTTCCAGTAGACTCTTGATGGCTTCCAGAAGCACTGTCTGTTCATTGATGGGAGCTGTTGTTAGTGTATATGCCCTAGGGGCCATTATTGTATCATACTAGGTTGTATATTACTTAATGGAAGCTTGGGATATTCACACTTGTATATAACAGTCTTGCTAAACATGGTAGTATGCTACTTGGTTTGTGTCTACTTTAATATGTGCATATGTTTCTTGTTACGTATCACTTATACATATTAGTAGAGCCCATAGGATCTTTGCTTGATTACCAGCGTTGTGATGGCAGTCACATAAGTGGGGGCTGGGTAGTCTGTAAGCAACATCCTATACAGGTCCCTGGTCGTTGGATTATCGATATAGGGCATCGATATTCCGGAGTAGACTAAGTGTGTACGCTTCTCGTCCCAGTTGGGGAGATGGTCTGTCCCACAGCCATCAGTACGTCGTACTGGAGATAGTATACAGGTGCTCGTTACGTTACGGATACACCGGATAGGAGTCACAGGGGAACTGTTGGTTGGTATTATACCCGTTGTCAGTTAACAGTTCCCAGGTGACATGAGTACAGCATAGTCCGCAGACTTGACACTGCTACTTCGCCTCGAGTGTGTCCCACTGTTCTTAGATTGCTACCCTACCACGGCTCAAAGGAGTCGTGCAAACAGGTAGCAGTTGGGTGCAGTCCCAAGCACTTGGAGGCAGTGGCGGTTAGATGGGATTCGTCTCTCCCGGTATTGGGAGATGATATCGCGCTGTGTCAGAGAGCCATTACGCAAAGTCCCTGGCCAGGGCAAGCGAGATTTACTGGTAGGTTCCAGTAGTTTTCTCAGGGTGTAATGGGCTACGCTCCGACACGACTTATACCGCTATTAGGGGACTGACGCTTGCCGCCCCCTAGGCTCGATATGCGATAGTCTTAGACGAACAGACCGGACTGTACGGAGATTGTCACATGAGGCTCAGTAGGAGCTCGGATGGTTTTCCTTATCGGCCTTCTTATCGACTTCTACCTGAGGACCGTTACGTACAGCTAGTGCCGCTTGCGGTCTGTGGTTAAACCCACTGCCAGCGTAGTGTCGAGTCTTTAGAGTCCCACACAGAGAGTTTCCCTGCTCCAGGAGAAACGATATAGAGGTCGTATGGTTTTACGACAAGGATTCGGACGCATACGTGTGTTTACGCACGTACGACGTTCGGACAGTTTTTACTAGTCGGCTTTGGTTTAAGCCAGATTCTAGTATTAGGTTATTGGATTTATACAGTCTAAAGTATTTCCGTATTTTCACGGATTGGAGGGGCGTTCTCGTAATTTTTCGGCAAGCTTCTAGAAGCATGGTGACTTGGGGGTTAAGGTGGCATAAGCATTTATTGCTTAATGACTCATTTGTGTGATTCATCCTTAGAGTTAATGCTTCATTTATTGAACTTATGACTCATGAGATGAATCACACTAGGTGAATGCATCAACCATGATGATTAATCATTTATATTATTTATTTGATAAATTGTTATGGTTGATATATTCTAAATGAGTTCATTTTGAATATCATTCTTATCACTACCTTCTCTCTCCTCAAGCTCTCTCATTCTTGAAACCCTAACCCTAACCTCTCATGTGTTGAGATCAAGGGTTAGCTAGACTAATGCATCCATAACCTCACTCTATATCCCCTAGGTAGTTTAGATTAGCACTTTGAGCAATCTAGTTATCTCAAGTTAGAGATCAAGCTTGAAGTAGGAGCTCTCGGGTGGATCATCTTTGATTCGAGGAGGCCGTTGAGGTGCCGATATTCCAAGGAGCCTACGAGGAGTGGAGGACCGCGATGAAGACCCGAAGGACAAGTAACGTGAGGTATAACTTCGAATCCGAGTAGTTAAACCTTTCGTAGTTTGCTAATAACGGTTTAGATACGATTCATGTGCTCAAGTCCGTGTTACGAAGTTTCGATAATCGTTTTTCATATATTCCGCCTCCCCGCAAGTTCGTGGGGTGCGTGACATGGACTTACAGTGGTATCAGAGCCAACTAAACCATTACTAGCTTGTTAACAACTAATTAGAAATTCGATCGACGGAAAACACGAAAACAAAACCCTAACACCCTAACAGTTTCTGTTGATTTTAAAAGTGTCAGAAAAATTATTTGATATGCCTTAAAATTAACAGCAGGGTATTATAAGAGTTCTGGGAAAATACGAGGATATAACTCGGCAAGACGGTCGCGGAACCGCGGCCAAATGGTGCTTTTGGCCGCGAATCCGCCGCCGAGTCAACGCCGAGTTGACTCGGAGTTTCACAGTAATTCATTATTTCTGATGTTTTGTTTTCCTGTATATTCTGTTTTCTACCCAGGTTACTTCAGTACAGGTTTACTTTTGGGGTAGACACGGATAAAGGTAGTCGATCGATGTTCTAAACTAATTGCTAATCGGGTTATTATCTGTAATGTTTAATGTATTCGTAAACCTCCCTTAACTGCTAGTATGTCGGTTGGCAGGGGGTTGCACATTTCTGTAATGTTTACTATTTGTGTATATGAACTGTATTGGACTGTTGTGATGATTAGCCGGGGTTTTGAGATGGGTTTAATATTCATTCATTCGATGTAAATGTAATATGATGTATTATTTTTTTGCGGGGCACTTCCAGGTTGCGGTTGTAGCCACCGTTGTATTATTTTTTTTTACTGTTTTTGCTCTTAGGATAGACCTAAGGCGGGGTACACAAACTACCGGGTATGTTGAAGTGTTTAGTGGCCTACTCACGTTGTTGAGGGAGACCGCTTCACTTTGGGTACTTAGCGGTTAGTTTGCCGTACCCGTAGGGGTCTAGGGTGGGGTAATGGCTATTCATCACAACCGTGTAATCCGTCTTTTATTGCAGGCTCAAAGCAAATGCGGATTGCTAGTATATCCAATAAAGTTCATCTGTGATCTGAAATGCTTATTATTGCGTCTGACGAATGTACAATATCTATATATGATAGCTATTAGACGTCACTTATGTTTTACACCCGCGCTAGCCCAGCCACCGCTCTGTCGTTAGTTAAGTAACCTAACGGGTGATGACGGGACCCAGTGGCGAATGCGGATGGCATAAGAGGACGTGGTATTTTCGTTGTTTTCTGCAATGATAGGATAAATGATGGGACGCATTAATATAATTCAAAGAAAATAAACCAAAGTTTAATCGTTGGAACAAATTTAAAAGAAACCACTCGGTTATTTTAAAATATCAGAATTTTTAAATTACGGAGCTTTAACCACTCCTTTTAAAAAGTATCAGGTTCCTTCGATTATATCAAGTTCACTACGTTCACGGTTTTGCCAAAACCATTCGTAGCCCTCCGTCATTTCAGTTGAATATTCAGTAGTATTCAAGCTATGCATTTTGACCTTCGCCAAGGCATAGTGATTGGTAGCTGCTGAATATTTATCTGTAGCATAGATAGATGCGTTGGTTTGGGACAGTCGTACTACTATTTTGGCCTTCGTCAAGGGTATGTACGGGTGGGTTCAAATTAACCTGGATAATGACGGGTAGAACTTGACATGTGACTTATGATATGTTGGCCTTCGTCAAGGTCATAAGAGCATGGGGCAAAAATCCACATCGGGAATTTCTAAAAAAACTGAAATTTGCAGAGAGAGCATACCATTTTGGAGTTTGATGAATGTTGGTAGGATTCCTTCAACATTATCATACGATGATATTTTGGATCCCGATCCTACTGTGAGTATATACTACTTATCAGGAGATTCGTCACTCAACGATCAATGCTATAAACCAAGTAGGTACCTAGAAAGGTATCAGCGGGGCTACGCCCCCAGAGAAAAGAGGTTATTTAATTAAGGAACTTCGCGAAAGCGTTGGAAAACCTCCCTCAAAGTATCGACACTGACATGGCTGAACGGTTAAGCAAGAATTGTACGGTGAGAATAATCCTGGCTAATTCTTCTTTTATGGTTTGAGGAGGGATTCGAGAAGCAGTGGGAACCATCCTGTTTAGATAAATTAAAAACCACTCTAAACTTGCAAGAGCATCAAGCTAATAGTATTTTCTTCTCTCTCTCTCTAAATTGCAGCGACCTTGTGACCACGACTAGGTTACATCTAGATAACAAATTGACTGAATCTGACTTATATGACTGGCAAAGATCTGTCCAGATGTCCATTACCTATGACAAGCTGGACCACCCTATTACTATTCAAGATCCCGCCGTCTCAGGTCCAGTTTCCACTGCCACGGATATGAATATCCGTCAGACAAGGGAAAAAGATAAAGCGAAAGCTAAGTGCCTCGTGTCAGCTTCAGTTAATGGTGTATACCAGAAGCAGCACGAGAAGATGGAATTAGTTTCCATCTTTCTCCATAACAAAGATTTATATGGAGAGCAATCTCATATCGCAAGATATAAGACCTCGACCGAATTAAATCAAGCGAGGTTGGCCGTCGGGTCATCTGTAAGGGACAACGTCCTTACAATGACTAGCTATATTGATGAGCTCCAGGACCTGAAGACGACGTTGGGAAACGAGTCAGATACCGACTTGATTCTACAGTCTCTATCTTCTACCCTGAAGGAAACCAGGAAAATAGAAGGAAAGGGAAGGGCAAAAGTTTCAGGACTGAAAGTAGTAAAAGAGGGAAATTCCTATTGTTATGGGATTGAGCATTGGCAGAAGGATTGCAGGGCTAACAAAGCCAGTAGCCAGGATTCGAAGCATGTTGTGGCTTCGGCTTCGGGTGTGTTTGTAATAGAGAACTGTATGTCAGTTAACCCTACTTCCTGGGTATTGGATACCGGGTCAGGAACGCACATCTGTAATTCATTACAGGCTTTGAGAAACCGTAGGGTTATCGGGATAGGTGATATGACCCTCACGGTTGCTAACGGAATGAGCATGAACGTTGAATCCGTAGGGGAATATCATCTTGGACTGACAATTGGGTAGATATTGATTCTGCGTAACTGTTTTTATGTACCAGGTACGACTTGTAATATCATATCTGTACCCTTACTATTTAAGGAAGGATATGATTTTACTTTTACAAGAGATGTGGTTCATATCCACCTAAATCAAGTTATGATTGGGTCAGGTACATTAGAAAACGGAATATACGTATTAAATCAAGCTCAGATTTTCAGTGTCCAGAACACACTTAAAAGAAAGTCTCCGGAAACAAATCAGGCTTTCTTATGGCATTGTAGACTAGGTCACATCAATGAAAGAAGGTTGACTAAGTTACATAGAGAAGGATATTTGAATCCTTTCGAATATCAATCTTATGCTACTTGTGAATCTTATCTCATAGGAAAGATGACAAAGACTCCGTTTACTGGACACGGAGTAAGAGCAAGCGAGCTCTTGGGACTCGTACACAGTGACGTGTGCGGTCCAATGTCTACACATGCGAGAGGTGGTTATTCCTACTTCATTACTTTTACGGATGATTTCTCTAGGTATGGACATGTCTTCTTGATGAAACATAAATCCGAGACCTTTGAGAAATTCCAGGAATACAAGAATGAAGTGGAAAACCAAAAAGGCAAAAGTATCAAGACACTGAGATCTGATCGAGGTGGTGAATACTTAAGTGCCGAGTTCCTGGGTTACTTAAAAGAAAATGGAATTCTCTCTCAGCTTACTCCTCCATACACACCACAACACAATGGTGTATCAGAAAGGAGGAATCGAACCCTATTGGATATGGTTCGTTCCATGATGAGTAAGGCTGAGTTACCGCGATCTTTTTGGGGATATGCGCTAGAAACAGCTGCATATCTTTTGAACAAAGTTCCAACCAAGACTGTGCCTACCACACCATATCAGATGTGGAGTGGGAAGAAACCCTATCTTCAGTACCTGAAGACATGGGGATGTCCAGCTTTTGTAAAAAGGCAGCATGCGGACAAGCTCGAGGCGCGCTCAGTACAGTGTAAGTTTGTGGGATACCCAAAAAACTCCAAGGGGTATTTTTTCTATTACGCAGAGGAACAAAAGGTTTTTGTTTCTCGTTATGCCCACTTTCTGGAACATCAGTTTTTAGAAAAAGGACCAAGTGGGAGCGAAATAGAACTGGAAGAAATTCCAGAAGCACAAACTACTGCTGAAAGTTTGGTAGAACCAGAAGTTCAAGAAGAACAGGAAATCCCGACACCACTCCACAGAAGTAGTAGGCAATCTCATCCGCCCGAGAGATACTACGGTTTTCTCATAGACGGGGATAGAGAGGATTGCACTATTGACTATGATGAGCCTACTAGTTTCCAGCAAGCCATTCAGAGCGGTGACTCAGTAAAATGGCTGGATGCAATGTGGACCGAAATGGAGTCCATGTACACTAACAAAGTATGGACTTTGGACATTGCTCCAGATGGGGTAAAACCCGTAGGATGCAAATGGATCTTCAAAAAGAAGATTGGTGTAGATAGACGGTTGAAACCTATAAGGCTAGACTTGTTGCAAAGGGTTTCCGTCAAAGACCTGGTTTGGACTATAACGAAACCTTTTCTCCAGTGGCTATGCTTAAATCTATTCGGGTCCTTCTTGCTATTGCTGCCTTCCACGATTATGAAATCTGGCAGATGGACGTAAAGACGGCCTTTCTAAATGGTAATTTGGAAGAGAGCGTCTATATGGATCAGCCAGAGGGATTCATTCAGAGTGGGAGCAGCGGTAAAGTATGCAAGCTGCTTAAGTCCATTTATGGACTAAAGCAAGCATCGCGGAGTTGGAACATCTGTTTTGATGATGCTGTCAAAGAATTTGACTTTATCAAAAATCCAGATGAACCATGCATATACAGTAAGATTATAGGGAGAGCTGTAGTATTTCTCGTCTTGTACGTGGGATGACATTCTCCTAATAGGAAATGATATTCCTATGTTACAGTCAGTCAAAGGATTCTTATCACAGAAATTCTCCATGAAAGACCTGGGTGATGCCACCTACATTCTGGGGATCCGGATCTATCGTGATAGATCAAAAAGGATGTTAGGACTTTCACAGTCCAGGTACATAGACACCATAGTGAAGAGATTCAGTATGGATGATTCTAAGCGCGATCACCTACCGGCTTGTCACGGAATCACCCTCTCCAAAGAGATGTCTCCCAAGACTGATTTGGAAAGGGATCGCATGTCGATTATACCCTACGCTTCTGCGGTAGGCTCTATAATGTATGCGATGTTATATACTAGACCAGATGTGGCATACGCATTGAGCGTAGTAAGACGGTATCAAGCAAACCCAGGGGAGAAGCACTGGATAGCAGTAAAGAACATTCTCAAGTACCTGAGGAGGACTAAGGAGATGTTCTTGGTGTATGGCGGAAAAGACCTCCAGATTGAGGCCTTTGCCGATTCTGGCTTCCAGAGTGACAAGGATGACTCCAAATCCATGTCGGGTTATGTCTTTACCCTCAATGGAGGGGCGGTCTGTTGGAAGAGTTCCAAGCAGGAGACCGTTGCTGACTCAACAATGGAAGCGGAGTACATAGCTGCTTGCGATGCCGCAAAAGAAGCAGTCTGGATGAAGAAGTTCCTCACAGAACTTCAAGTGGTTCCTACCGGTGTTGGTCCAATACCTCTGTATTGCGACAACAACGGTGCTATAGCTTTAGCGAAGGAACCCAGGTCCCATCAGAAGTCCAGACACATCTTAAGGCGGTATCACCTGATCAGGGAGATCGTAGATCGCCGGGAGATCGAAGTGAAGAGAGTAGAGACGGAGAATAACATTGCTGATCCATTCACAAAGGCCATTCCTCAGACGCAGTTCGAGAGGCTATTCGAGATGATAGGTCTACGATATGCCAGCTGTTGGAGATAGTGCCCTCAGAATCAATTATTGGATCACAGGCACGTGATTGCAATGATTGACGGAGGACCTATCCCGGTAGGACAGTCTTACTCGAGATGATAGTATGCTATCTGGTTTATCTTTATCATCGTGTACTGCTTTAGGTGACCTGACAGGTCGCTATTGCACGTTGATAGAGCCCCTAGGATTCTTGCTTGACGGCCAGCAGTATGAGGGCGATCATATACGTGGGAGATGGTAGTCTATAAGCACATCCTTAAATGGTCCCTAGTCGTGGGAGTTTCGAGACAGGGCATCGATCCTCCAGAGTAGACTAGTGTATACAGTCGAGACCCCGACGAGGGGCGGTGGCCGGTCTCACAAGCCACTGGTGTCAGTTGGTTCACCTAAGATGTACACAGGTGCTCATTGGGTTATGAGTACACCGGACAGGACTCGCCGGGAACATGCTAGTTGGTCTTATACCTGACGTCAGATAGCAGTTCCCTGGTGACATGTATACAGGTTAGTTCATCGACCTGAGGATCGTCATTTGTCTCGTGTGAGTTCCTACTGTACTTTGATTACTACCCTACCACACTCAAAGGAGACGTGCAAACAGGTTTTAGTTGGGTACAGTCCCGAGCCACATGGAGGCAGTGAGCGGATCTTCGGGGGTTCGTCTCTCCCGGTATTGGGGGTGAGGTCGCGCTTTGTCTAGGAGAGCCAGAACATGAAAAGTCCTTAGCCAAGGCAGGAGATTTAGTAGTAGGTATTCCAGTAGTATCTCAGGGTGTTCTGGGCTGATCTTTGATACGACTTGTACCGCTTTTGGGGGTCTGACTTTTACCAACCCTCTAGGCCCGCCATGCGATGCTCATAGATGAACGGACCGGACTGTACGGATATTGTCACTGACAGGCTCAGTAGGGTGTCAGGATGAGTTCGCTCATCGACGACCCTTTTGGTCAATAGCTGGTGGCCCGTCACGTATTGGCTTATACCTCTGATGTGCTAGTGGTTAAATCCACAACCAAGGTGTTGACGAGTCTTTAGAGTCCCCCACATTCAGTTGCTCAAGTTTTCGGGCGAACGCTGTAGAGGCCGTATGGAGATATGGCAGGGTTCGATCAGATACGTGCGGTATTGCACGGATCAGGATCGGACGGTTAATACTAGCGGGCTTTGGTCTAAACCGTATCCTAGTATTGTACAGTGTAGATTTTGTCTCATTGCATTTGTATTTCGGTCGGAATACAGATGCGGGTGTGTATACACAGTATCGGGGTTTTCCTGTAATTTATTACGGGACCAGTTTTCTGGAGTTGCCAGTTTGCTTTCCGTTTCGGCCATATTTCTTTGTATCTTTCATTGGCCGAAGATTGGTGGAGGAGGGCTTATTTGCATTTATGCAAATTAGCAATTTGGAGGGTTGTCTTTGCGTATTGTTACATCATGATGGTTTCATGATGGTGCACTGTCATTGACTTCTTGACTTGATCATTACTTGACTTTTGGAGTAATGATGATGGGTTATGATAAGGTTGTTGGAGTGTTGGATTTGGTTTTTGATGATGATACATAATAAGCCTTTTTCTCTCTTACTCTTCTATGATTGATACACACTCCCCCCTTGAGTTTTCTCCTCCTCTCCCACCTAAGGAGGTCGGCCACTCCTCATATGGGGCTGTCCCAATTTTTGTGCAAGGGAATTACACTCATTTGGCTTCACAAAAATCCCATAGTTCCACCTCCAAAGTATAGTTCATTCTCCTCCACAAAATGGCAACCTCCATGAACCCCAAAATGAGACATGGTTCTACACACATTCTACAGCAAACCTTGGGCACGTCGGCTCGCCAACTTCGTGCCCGAGTTGCCTCGGTATAGAGGTGGGAGCCCATAAAAGAAGCAGGCGACATGGTGCCCTTCCGGCGAGGAGGTGGAGACCGGATATTCCGCGGGAGATCGGGACGACGGCGAGAAGACCGGAGGACACGGATCGCTCGGTATATCTCTCTTCCCATCTTGTAGTTAGCTAGGACTAGTTTAATGGCACGATCCGGGTATATAGTGCGCGGTGGTGCCGGTTTGAAAAGTTAAAGTAAATCACCGCTTCCGCATTCCGGCGTCGGATTGACGGCCGGGACGCGCCGTACACTTACAGTGGTATCAGAGCCTCGCCATTAACATAGTCTAGCTTTGTCTAATGAGTTTACATTTCCGATCGATCAAAAATTCCAAAATCCGCGTTTTTCAGTACAATCAGTTTCTGTCGAAATTTTTTTGTCTCCAAAAATTTTTCAGGGTGTTGCAGAATGATTTTTAGGGAAGTATAAGGCTCCTGTAAAATTTTGGTCGCACGATCTCATTATATCACCGCGGAACCGCGGCCAAAACCCTGCTTGGGCCGCTGTTCCGCCGCAGTTTAAACTGTTCAGTGCACCACTTTTTTGTAGAGGCCTCCTGACTTGAAAATATGGGTTTTGGAATATTAATTTTGGGCCCAGAATTTGTTTAACTGCTACAGTAATGCTTGGGGGCCCACTTGGTAAAATTTGTTCGATCGGATATTTTAAACACATTAGTTCACAGTATTTACATTATATCTGTGACCGTGAATGTCACTTGATCGGTAAATCCTGTCTAACTGCTATAGCCCGGTTAGACGGATTTGCGAACGTGACATTCACGTTGATGTTCTGTGTATTGCTGTGATGTTGCGGATCGGTCGTGGGGGATATCCTGGATGCAATGCTAGTACAGTTTTTGTTGTATTATGTACGTTTGATATTGCGGGACGAGCGTCCGACATGTGGACTGCCGTCACTGCCTGTTTTTATTATTATTTTGGGGCACGACCAGGTTGCGGTCGATGTACCCGTTGTATGTATATTTTACTTTCTGTACTAGGATTACCCCGCGGAGGGGTGCACGGATAGCCGGATTCTAGAGGGCAACGGGCCCGCATCTCATGGCATTGAGACGGAGGGGGCTTCACTCTAGAATTGGCGGGCTATTCGCCGCACTCGTAGGGGGTACAGGTTGACCCAGGAGGGGTGCCCAAGTTACCGGATTCTATAAAGTGCTGGGTGGTCCATTCACGTCGCTGAAGGGGGCTGCCTCGCTTCAGGTTTTGGCGGGTAACTTGCCGCGCCCGTAGGGGTCTAGGATTTCATCGCACAAGCTATCCACACGACCAGGGGAACATCGGGTTTCAGTAGTGGCTCTGTGAAACCCAGAGATCCCAGATATCTGTATTGTTCTGTGATACTGTACATTTCTGTGATGTTGCATTTTATCACGCCTTGAGCGAAATATTATATATTGATATATATATTAGTAGATGTCGTATATGTTTTGCATCCGCGCTAGTCCAGTCCCCGCTCTATCGTTAGTTAGCTAACCTAACGGGTAATGACGGGACCTAGTGGCAAATGCGGATGGCATATACGTACATCAGTATATTTTCGTTCTTTGTGGTGTGATCAATTAATGGGACTGCGTTGATTCGGATCAATGCAAGTTAAACAAACCTAATCTGATGTTGTTGGAACATTTTTCAAAAAGCTGTTATTGCAAGGACGTTCACTTTTGTTTTGCATCGTGGTATTCAGTTGGAATATCCTGCTCCTCGGTCGACTAGGCAAGGGCCGAGATCCCTTCACCGGGAGTGACCCCTTGGACAAAAGGTTTGCGTCAGGGCAATAACTTCACTATAACCGATTACTTTTGCTTTGCACCGTGGTATTCAGTTGGAATATCCTGCACCTCATTCTACGGGGAAAGAGCCGAGATCCCTTCACCGGGAGTGACCTCTTTAGCAAAGGTTTTCGTCACTATATTTTTTAAAAGCTATCAGTTCCTTCAACGATATAAAGTTCATTACGTTAAAGGTTTTCGACAGAAACCATTCGTAGCCCTCCATCGTTTCATATGGATGGTCAATAGTATTCAAGCTGTGTATGTTGGCCAAAGTCACGGCACAGTGATTGGTAGCTATTGGGTATTCATATGCAGCATAGATAGATGCGTTGGTTTGGGGCAGTCGTCATACTATTTTGGCCAAAGT
This sequence comes from Agapanthus africanus, assembly GCA_030015575.1. Classification (NCBI taxonomy): domain Eukaryota; kingdom Viridiplantae; phylum Streptophyta; class Magnoliopsida; order Asparagales; family Amaryllidaceae; genus Agapanthus; species Agapanthus africanus. Next base: position 492,210,171 of record CM057349.1, read on the forward strand.
CAAGGGTATGTACGGGTGGGCTCAAATTAACCTGGAGAATGACGGGTAGAACTTGACACGTGACTTATGATATGTTGGCCAAAGTCAAAGTCATAAGAGCATGGGGTAAAAAATCACATCGGGAGTTTCTAAAGAAACTGAAACTTGCCAGATATGCGCATACTTTCTGGAGTATGATAGCGTGAGCGGATTCCGTCACGTTATCATGCGATGATAGTTGGATCCCGATTCCCACTGATGAGTTAGTTTACTCCTCGGGTGACCCCGACTAATTCTTCTTTCAGGTTTGGAGGAGAATTTGAGGTGACAGTGGGAGGTTTCCAGATTAGATAAATTGGTAACCATTCTGATCTAGGTTAGAGTGCACGCTGAGTGTTTATTTTCTCTCTCTCTTTGGCAGCGACCATTGACCCGACCCTAGACTATGACTCAGTGACCAAGTTGACCGAATCTTCTTAAACACTGGCTTTTGGATTGTCAGAGTTGCAGACCTCATTGCCACTCCTACTTTTACCCTTTTCACCAGGACACCCCGTATTACTACGAACGTCCACTTATATTGGACAAAACCATTGTTCCCCTCCGAAAGACGGCGCGACACCGCGTCTTGCCTGAGATTCGGGGCAGATGCTAATTGGTGCTATCCGTCCACCTCTCCGAAGATGCCAAGTTGATTTATGGCACCATGTATCGAAGGTTTAGACGGATGCGTCCGATGTAGCAGACTTCGTCAGATTCCCCCTCATTTGAGGGGTTTTTGATTGTGGGGACGCTCTTCCCTGCAGGCGCAAGCCCCTGCAGTTAATTACGCTACCGCGTTGCGGTAACAACTTTCTCCTTCTCCAGATGGTCACTTCGTGTCGTGGGTGTTTGTTTTGTATTTTGCTGCCCGTGGATTGTTTACGGAGACTGAGTTATGTCGTCGCCCGTAGGGCGTGGACTAGTCCAAATCCGTATTATCTTAGATTTGGGTTTGGGGGGTTTGGTTTGAGGATACGTCAGCCATGCTTGAGGCTAAGATCAACTCAAACGTTTGTTAAGGATACGTTAGTCTAACTTTGTGACTAAGATCAACTTAACGGGATCGTTTAGATCCGACAGAAGAGTGTTTGGACTCTAATATTCCAGTTTAGGGACGTAGTGGTCCATCGTATGTATGGCCATCGGGACTCATCACCTCTCTGACGACGTTGAAAGATTACAACGACGGATGTCAGAGGAGTTCAGAGATGTACCCTCGAGCCGGAGTTGATTTAGGGGATTCGTAGTCCAATCTGTTTGAAGGTTTAAGGACGCGTTAGCCATTTTTGGAGGCTAAGATCAACTTAAACGGGACCGTTTAGATCCGACAAAAGAGCATATGGAGGGCCCTATTGTTCTAGTTTAGGGACGTTGCGGTCCATGGGTAGTTTAAGGACGTTGCGGTCCGTGGGTAGTTTAGGGACATTTCGGTCCGTGGGTAGTTTAAGGACATTGCGGTCCGTGGGTAGTTTAAGGACATTGCGGTCCATTGTTAGTTTTAAGACATCTCGGTCAAGGTTAAGGACGTCGTAGTCCATGGGTTTAAGGACCCCACAGTCCGGTATTTGCTCTGGATGCTTCACACGGGTTCACTGCCGTGCTTGGCGAGGACCAGGCTCCGCTCTGGATGCTTCACACGGGTTCACTGCCGTGCTCTGCGAGGACCAGGATCCGCTCTGGACGTTTCCCACGGGGTCAAAGAGTGACATTATCCGTGTTCCACGTAACCAGGAATTTTGCATTAGGCATGGGTTTAAGGACCCCACAGTCCATATCATGAGTGGCCGTCGGGACCCGTCACCTCTTTGAAGACATTGAGGGATTACAATGCCAAGTTTCAAAGGAGTGAAGAGATGTACCCTAGAACCGGAATGGATTTAATAGTCCCTGACCCAATTTGGGGTCGAGACTGATTAATTATGTTATGAGCCCATTAGCCCAGTTAATCACAAATTGAGGACTTATGGCCAGCTTGGGCTAAGTCCAGTCGGGTCTGAAACATTAACTTTTTGCTGATCCATTGAAGGAGAGGCTTTGCCTCTATCCATTTAGCCAATTGGGCCAAAGCCTAGTGTTAAACACTATAGAGCAATCAGTGTTGAACACTGGGAATGCGGTTAACAAGTTAGTGTTTAACACTAAGAAATAATTGGTGTTAAACACCAGCAATAAGGCTTCTCAAATTAGTGTTAAACACTAAAACAGATCAGTGTTGAACACTGCAAATGAAGATCTCAGATTAGTATTTAAACACTAAGGTAATCAGTGTTGAACACTGCAGATAAAGCTTTTTAATTAGTGTTGAGCACTAAGGCCCAACAATATTTTAACACTGAGTGCGAGAGTTTCAATTTAGTGTTAAACACTAAGACAAGAGGGGTCACGTGGCAGCACGTGAGAGCGCCCTTCCTCCATTTGTTCTGCTGAAATTACTGCATCTTTTGATAGCATCACGTGTCAGCACGTGATGGGCATTCAAATGCCTATGCGTTAAGGCTTCTGCTGAAAGTCACGTGGGTCACGTGGGGTGCTGCCTCAAAGGGGTTTTCTGTAGGGCTTTTGAGGGGGGGGTCACGTGGTGACACGTGACCCTGCCTTAATGTGGTTTTTTCAGAGGTTTTGTTACTCCTTTTTTCAGGAATTAAATTCCGGAGACTTTTTAATTTCAGAGGAATTAAATCCTTCTTTCTTTTGAAGACTTGTATTCTGGAATAGAGTTTAACTCTGAATTTTCTGCGGGAGTTAAATTCCCCGTTTATGTGAAGGGCTGAATAGGGTTGAACCCTAATAAAATTTTTGAGGAAATGATGATCGTTGTTTCAACAGAACTAAGTTCTTTAATTAGGGTTAAACCCTGTTTCTCTTTTTTTTGTTTTGAAGGAATTAAATTCCCATGATATAGGGTCTAGCCCCACTTTATTTTGGAGGAATTAAATTCCTATAGTTCTGCGAGAATTAAATTCTCAAGTTTGCACTCCTTCTCTATGTTTTGGATCTGCATGGCAGGATCTCAACCCATTGAGAATTAAATTCTCAACCTTAAGGGGAGATGTGCACTTTGCAGATCCTCTATCAAAGAGAGAAGAAATAAGTTCTTCTGCTTTTATATTATCAGAGTTAAACTCTGTTGAAAATTAAATTCTGCTTCTTTCAAAATGCCTTCCCTTTCTTACCTAGGGTTTTTTGCAGAAGATCTGAGTCTTTTCGAAGTATCAAAGCTTTTCTCCTTTTCTCTTTTCTTCTCTGCGCATGTATCTCTCTTTTTTTTTTTGTCTCTTGGCTCCTATTTATAGGAGAGGCAGCCGCATCAATCAGTTTTTTGACGAATCTTCATTGGGAGATTTGATTTGCATCCATAATTCATTTTGGGCCTTTGGATTATTAGGTGAATTTTATTCACCATTGGATCTTGAATTCAGAGATTCTCCTTTGATATTTTGGTTAGATTTAAGGGGGAAATCTTTCCCAAAGCCGAGATTTTCCATAGATAGATGATCTTTAATCATCTCTGAATCTTTAATTTGATTAGTCCCAAATAATTACTTTCCTTTGGAAAGATTCGAATTTCCTTCAGAATTTAATTCTGTCGTCAAAAATGGGTTTTGAAAGTCGGTCACGTGTGACCACGTGACCCATGGTCACGTGTGAGCACGTGACCCCCTTTGGAACGAGCTTTCTGCGCTGTGTCTTCTGATTGCTGCTTAAACATCACGTGCTACCACGTGACCCCTGGTCACGTGTGAGCACGTGACCCTTTGTTTGAGCTCTCTTTCTTTGGTTCAACGGGAGAACGGGTCTGTTGTCTTGAACGTTACGTGTCAACACATGACTCTGGTCACGTGAGAGCACGTGGCCTTTTCTGAAGCTCTTTTCCTTGACTTGATCAGGGAACCAATGTGCGCCTTTGCTGCTTGAATTTAAATGTCACGTGCCGACACGTGACCTTGATCACGTGGGAGCACGTGACCCTTCCTGAAGCCCCCTTTTCTTCGACTTAGTCAGGAGACTGAACTTGCTTGAATGATGCGTTCAGGTGTCACGTGCGAACACGTGACCGCTAGTCACGTGTAAGCACGTGACCCTCTTCTGAAGCTTTTCACAGAAGCTTCCTGATTTTAAATCAGGAAACAAATGCCCCCACAGCGTTGTTCTCACGTGTCTGCACGTGAGTGCAACGCTGTCACCTCTTGTGACCGTTGGATTCCTCTAGGGATCTGGGGAGACGAAGCGTTTTCATTGTCTTCTATAAATACCGCTGTCTCTTCATAGGAGCCTTCACTTTGTTCATCTTCTTCTTCTGAGAACTTTTTCGTTGAGAATTTAATTCTCGCTTTCAGAGCTTAGTTCTCTGTCTCAGACATTTCCCAGAGTTTAACTCTGTTGACGGATCCCTTTTCCTCAGGTAATAATGTTGAACGGCCAAAGCGCCTTCGTCTTTAAAAGAACTCTTTGGATTTTAAATCCGTATTAAGGGTTTCATAAAGAACCCATTTTTCCTCAAGTTTTTCCATAAGAACAGGAAACCACCTAACTTTCGAACTGTAGATCTTTTAAGGGTTTAGGTGATCTTCGGGGAGATGATGACAGCGTTTCAACTCCATGGACTTTAATTCCATTAAAATGTTTTTGGGAATTTAATTCCCTTTTCTTAACAAGGAATTTAATTCCAACGAAGAACTCGATTTCTTCACACAGAGGCTTCCTGTGGTCTCTTGGCCCAAGGTCGTTCTTCCTGCAATTAATGCAATGGGGGCTTTGTAATGATTCTCGTGACTTTTATTTCAGGTATTATGGATGCCCATCTGTATCGTCTTGACGAGATCATCTCGTACGGGAATATTCGTGCGCTGGGCCGCAGTCAGAACCAGGAGTTCACTAATGCTCAATGTGCCGAGATCATGGGCCGCTTCGACGAGTACGATCATCGGCTACTTCCCCGTCGCTCTTCTCTCCTGAGGCTGATCGTGCTGGCGATCCGGGAGGCACTTCCTCTCTTTTGTGCCGGCATACCGCTCGGGGACTTGGACATTGCTGAGGATAAGGTGCATTCGGTGTACCTTATGGGCTTGATTTCCAAGAGAAGGCGGGATGATCTCATTGATCTCCTTCATCAAATTTTTCAGCAATCAGCTATACTGGGCGCCTACCGGAGGGAAGAGGACATCCGCGGAGACCCCGATGCCTGTGACCGTGAGAGAAAGCATACTCGGGAGGTCCGAAATGCTTGGAAGATCTTGAATAAAGTCAATTCCGAGTTTCTCAACCCGTGCCCCGTGTCTGAAGCCTTACCATTGTAAAAGTTTTTCTTTTATTTTGTATCGCCTTCTTGCAGTCTGGATGATAAGCTTTGTTATGTCTCTGTGTGTTCGCATACTTTTCCTCTGAAATCTTATTATTCTGTCACTATTGTCGTTTGTACTTTAATATGCAGGGTATCACTCCATATTCTTTCCTTTAAACGCACATTAGGTTTGGGTCTCACGTGTTCTACACGTGAGATCTTCTGATGGGACTGTTCACAAAACTTTCCATGCCGCATTTTTAGCGCGCATTATCAGATGCATAAAAGGAGCCTTGGAAATAGTTATTTCTCCTTGATTTTCGATGCCTTTCCCTTTTTGGGCCTTGGAAACATCTTTCGCATGCAAGATTTTCCGCGCATAGCACTTAATGCACTTCTTTATATTCTTGAGGTCATAGCCCATTTTCTCTTCACAGAGAAACTCATTCCCATATCGACGTGATTTAATTTGAGGAGTATCTGAACGCTATGGCCTGTAACCGCCCACACGCTCGTCGACAGCCATGGGAAGTGCCTGTCGAGGAGATGATCCCTCGCTTTGCCGCTCGGTTGGTGGATCCCCTCCTTACCGACAACGAATGCGACTCAGCCATACATGAACTCTCAATCCGCAGGGGGTCTCCTCTCCCGATGGGTTCTCTCTGGCTCCGGATGATCCTCACGGCCGTGCTTGCCGACATCCCCCCTCACCCAGCAGAGATGACCCTGGCGATGCTTGACGCGGCGGAAGAGAAGCTCGAGGGTTTTCATGAAGCGTGCCTGATCACTCAGGCTTTGAAGGATTGCTCGATCCATCTGCTGGGCCAGATCAAGGCCCGGCGAGCTATTATGTCCGCTTTCGCGGACGAACACGGCGCCAATCGATGGGGAGCGACTCCTCGTGAGAACCGTCGCTTCGATGTGCTGGAGGAAGCGGAGAGAGAGATGGAGAATTTTGTCCTTTGCTTCACTAACCCTTGTGCCATTGATCCTGTGTTTGGCGATCTTTTCCGTTAGAGTAGGACATTCCCCCCTTTTTTTTATAACTTGGTCTCCCCTTTTTGCATGCTTTATTTTGAACTTCTATGTAGGCTTGGTACTCGTGTGTATGTTTCCGCTTGCATGAATAAACTTTGTGTTCCTTTTTGTGAAAACTTTCTTCAATTACCAATACTGTTGTCATATTGTGTGCGAATCAACGCCTTGAATTTTATCTCTCAGGTGATATGAACTTGTTTCAGACCGATTAGTGCTGGCAACGGAAAGCTCATTCATATGATGAGCCAATCTCACAGCCAGGGCCAATATGAGTTGTGGCGGGTGCTTCAAGAGTCCATCAAAGAGGTGGTGGCTCTTGATAAAGCCGCCACGTTTACTCGCGAGAGAGTTGAGGCTCACAAGGCCACTGAAAAGGAGCTTGAAGCCCGGCTCGCTTCATATCAGGCCCAGCAAGCTCAGGCGGAGTCGCGTCTTATGGAGATCTTGCATCACGAAGCCATAGCTCAACAACAGAATGACGAGCTGGTGAAATTATTGCACCACCCGCCGGCTTAAAGACTTGTATCTTTTCTCCTTCTTGTACATACTCGTGGATGAGAGTATTTTTTTGTTTTGAAATGTACTTTGTATCCATTTTGGTTTATGAATAAAAGATACAATTTTCCTCTTGATGATGTGTCCCTTTTTCATTGAATGCATTCTGCGGATAATCTATCTTAGTCTTCTTGCAGGACGGCCGTGGCTTAGGATTCGGGGTCAGGATCTGCTTCCTGAGACTTTTGCTTTTTACGAGCCGCGAGGGTCTCATAAGGAGTCTTTCTCCCTATAGGTCGAAAGAATCCCATAGATGTGAGTTCCTCTTAAAGATCGTGAAGATCTTTAAGCGGGTTTTCCCCTGAGAGTCGTAAGGATCTCAAGAGAGTTTTTCTTCCTTACAGGTCGTGAGGGCCTGCAAGTGTCGGGTGTGATCACCTTTTTCCGTATTTCACGGGGTTAGGGATCTCTCCAGGTATCGTAGTTTAAAGACGTCACGGTCAAGGTTAAGGACCTCATAGTCCGTGGATTTTAAGGACTCCACAGTCCGATGTTAGTTTTAAGACATCACGGTCAAGGTTAAGGACCTCATAGTCCGTGGATTTAGGGACTCCACAGTCCGATGTTAGTTTTAAGACATCACGGTCAAGGTTAAGGACCTCATAGTCCGTGGATTTAGGGACTCCACAGTCCGATGTTAGTTTTAAGACATCACGGTCAAGGTTAAGGACCTCATAGTCCGTGGATTTAGGGACTCCACAGTCCGATGTTTGGTTACAGGGACCCGTCACCTCTTTGAAGACGTTGAAGAATTACAACGCCGGGTATCAAAGGAGTGAAGAGATGTACCCTTAAACCAAGGCAAAATCCGTAGGGAATCGTGGTGGTTGATCGTTAGTTTTAAGACATCACGGTCGAGGTTAAGGACGTCATAGTCCGTGGATTTTAAGGACTCCACAGTCCGGTGTTTGCTCTGGATGCTTCACACGGGTTCACTGCCGTGCTTGGCGAGGACCAGGCTCCGCTCTGGACGTTTTCCACGGGGTCAAAGAATGACGTTATCCGCGTTCCACGTGACCAGGAAGTTTGCACTAGATGCTTCACACGGGTTCACTGCCGCGTTAGGCGAGGACTAGGCTCCGCTCTGGATGCTTCGCACGGGTTCACTGCCATGCTCTGCGAGGACCAGGATCCGCTCTGGACGTTTTCCACGGGGTCAAAGAGTGACGTTATCCGCGTTCCACGTAACCAGGAAGTTTGCACTAGATGCTTCACACGGGTTCACTGCCGCGTTAGGCGAGGACTAGGCTCCGCTCTGGATGCTTCGCACGGGTTCACTGCCATGCTCTGCGAGGACCAGGATCCGCTCTGGACGTTTTCCACGGGGTCAAAGAGTGACGTTATCCGCGTTCCACGTAACCAGGAAGTTTGCACTAGATGCTTCACACGGGTTCACTGCCGCGTTAGGCGAGGACTAGGCTCCGCTCTGGATGCTTCGCACGGGTTCACTGCCATGCTCTGCGAGGACCAGGATCCGCTCTGGACGTTTTCCACGGGGTCAAAGAGTGACGTTATCCGCGTTCCACGTAACCAGGAAGTTTGCACTAGATGCTTCACACGGGTTCACTGCCGCGTTAGGCGAGGACTAGGCTCCGCTCTGGATGCTTCGCATGGGTTCACTGCCATGCTCTGCGAGGACCAGGATCCGCTCTGGACGTTTTCCACGGGGTCAAAGAGTGACGTTATCCGCGTTCCACGTAACCAGGAAGTTTGCACTAGATGCTTCACACGGGTTCACTGCCGCGTTAGGCGAGGACTAGGCTCCGCTCTGGATGCTTCGCATGGGTTCACTGCCATGCTCTGCGAGGACCAGGATCCGCTCTGGACGTTTTCCACGGGGTCAAAGAGTGACGTTATCCGCTTTTCACGTAACCAGGAAGTTTGCACTAGATGCTTCACACGGGTTCACTGCCGCGTTAGGCGAGGACTAGGCTCCGCTCTGGATGCTTCGCATGGGTTCACTGCCATGCTCTGCGAGGACCAGGATCCGCTCTGGACGTTTTCCACGGGGTCAAAGAGTGACATTATCCGCGTTCCACGTGACCAGGAATTTTGTTGATTGTATCCGCATTTCACGGGATGGAGGTTTGACTCCTGGTGACGTGTACATCACCGAGTCATGGAACTGGGGGTTGTCGCTTGTGACCCGTCGAGACTTGGATTCTTCTTCTGATGAACCCTGGGGGAGAAGTATGATCCCTTCTTTGTTTACGCCCTTGGATTGTGTACAGGGTGCGATGGAATATCACCTGTAGGGCATAAATTTTATTTTTATTTTATTTCTTTTTCCGCGATGCTCTATCATTTCAGCTTTTATATCGCGAAAGTCGCGATTGCCCAATCATTTCGGCTATTTTTCGCGGTGCCCGATCATTTCGGCTATTTATTTATTTTCTGCTCGCTGCTCTTTATTGCGAGTTGCCCCATCATTTCGGCTATTTTTCATGCCTTCATTTCTACTTGCTGCTTTTTATTGCAAGTTGCCCCATCATTTCGGCTATTTTGTAGGCATGTGTGGCTTGCTAGCTTTTCGTTACAAGCCTGGATTTTAAGCACTGATCTCGGCATCAGTACCGCTACAACTGGAATGTTGCCAGGAGCGAATCATCATTTGCCTTTGTCGATAATGAACAAAGGTGGCTCAGCAAACAGGGTTAAGGGTCCTGTTAACCAAGGCTTTTGACTTCATGAGCCGTAGAGGTCTCACAAAGGTATTTCTCCCTACAAGTCGTGAGGATCTTGCAGGTGTCTTTTCTCCTTAGGGGTCGTGAGGATTCCTAAGTGTATGTTCCTCTGTAAGTCGTAAGGATCCTACAAGAGGGTTTTCTCCTTATGGGTCGAGAGGACCTACAAGGGTTGGACTTTGCTGGGGAAATGTTTATTCGCGCCCGTGGATTGTATACAAGGGTCAGTATTGAGCCTCTTGTAGGGCAATATCGGAGGTTGTGGGGGATTTGCTTAAGAACAGGTTCAGGTTTCTGTAACTTAAGACTTTCAAATCTCATGAGCCGTGAGGGTCCCATAAGAGAATTCTCCTTACGAGTCGTGAGGATCTCGTAAGTGTATTTTCTCCTCAGGAATCGTGAGGATCCCTAAGTGTGCTGCTCCTTTGTGAGTCGTAAGGATCTCACGCAGGTGGTTTCTCCTTACAGGGTCGAGAGGACTCTGTAAGTGTCCTTTAACGAGGTTGCGCCCTTTCGGGTTTTCACAAACACTCGCCGGTAGTCCTGCTGTTTTTACTCACGGAGCCCTTTCGGGTTTTCATCCGTGCCCATTTTGCTTATGGACATACCGTTTTTTTTTTTTTATTTATATCATTTTTACTCTTCTCCTTTTTTTTTTACAAGGTCGCGTCCTTTCGGGTTTTCACGAACACTTGCCGGCAGCCCTGCTGTTTTTACTCACGGAGCCCTTTTCGGGTTTTCATCCGTGCCCATTTTGCTTATGGACATACCGTTTTTTTTTTTTTTTTTTTTTTATCCATCTCGTCAACCTAAGGACGTTGCGGTGGTAGTTTAGGGACGTTTCGGTCCGTCGATAGTTTAAGGACGTTTCGGTCCGCTGTTAGTTTAAGGACGTTTCGGTCCGTTGTTAGTTTAAGGACGTTTCGGTCCGGCATTAGTTTAGGGACGTTTCGGTCCGCTGTTAGTTTAAGGACGTTTCGGTCCGACGATAGTTTAAGGACGTTTCGGTCCGACGATATAGGAAGGCCGGCTGCTGCTTGTAAAGTCTGAGCTTAGGAAGATAGCGAGCGGACATAGTCGTCGTCATCCATCATTGACCTAGGCTGCAGCTTATTAAGCATGGTATTTCTTCAAGAAGCGGCCGTTTACTGGCCTGAAAGGCCTTTCACCGTGCATGTCCATGAGTAGGTAGGCTCCACCCTGGTAGACTTTGTCTATGATGTACGGGCCTTCATAGTTTGGCTCAAATTTTCCCCGCTTGGCGCGATTGGGGATCATCGGTCTTTTGACCACTAGCACGAGTTCGCCTTGGCGGAATGTCCTCGGCCTGGTCAATCTTTCGTACGAGCGCGTCATCTTTGCTTTGTAGGCTTCTAGATATTGTTGCGCTATGAGCCGGGTTTCATCGAGGGCGTCAAGCTCCTCAAGCCGAAGGTGAGCATTTTCTTCGTTCGTCAGCTCGTGGTGGACTGCTACTCGTAGAGAGGGTAACTCTATCTCGAGGGGGAGAACTGCTTCCGTCCCAAATACCAACGTGTACGGCGTTGTGTTCGTGGCCGTCTTGAATGTAGTTCGATAAGCCCAGAGGGCTTCTTGCAGCCTTTCGTGCCAGTCTCTCTTATTCCTGGAGACGGTCTTTTTCATGATCTTCGTCAAGGTCTTATTGAAAGCCTCGGCCAGACCGTTAGCTCGTGGGTTGTAAACTGAAGAATATCTCCAGTCTATATTGTGCTGCTGTGCGAAGCGGCTAATCTTATGGCTTCGGTAGGCCGGCCCATTATCGGAGATAATCCGTCGCGGGGTTCCGAACCGATAGATGACGTGTGTTTTGAAGAAATGGAGAATGTTCTCCGTCCTCACTTCCCTCAGTGGTACCGCTTCTGCCCATTTGGAGAAGTAATCAGTTGTCGCCAGGATAAAACGATGTCCCCGGGCTGATGCCGGCTCTATGGGGCCGACTATGTCAGTCCCCCACATTTCGAATGGCCAGCTGGCCACCGTTGGGTGTAGTGGATTCGGATGTTGGTGGATGAAGTCTCCATGGATCTGGCATGAGTGGCATTGCTTTGCATACTCGAGGCAGTCCTGGATCATCGTGGGCCAGTAGTAACCCATCCGTTTAATTTTTAACTTCATCTTTGGGCCTGCTTGGTGAGAACCGCAAAGTCCGTCGTGAACTTCTCGAACGACTCGTTCCGCTTCGTCAGGTCCCAAGCATCTCAGCCATAGAAAATCAAACGATCTCTTGTACAGGGTATCGTTGACGAAAGCGAAGGATAGAGCTCGTTTCATAAGCTGATGCCTTGAGGACGCCTCTTCGGGCATTCGGTGGGACTTAAAGTAGTCTATGAAGACTTCCCTCCAGTCCTCAGCCTTCTCACGGTCTTTTATTTGTAGGGTCGCTTGCTGAATCGCTCCCTTTTCTTTATATAATTCCGGAGGTATTTCTGCCGGGGCGAGCACTCGACGGCTTTGTACCACGATTCTGACGTCATCGAGGTTCTCGTCAGCCAGTTCTTTAGCGAGTTTGGCCAACGCGTCTGCTTTGCTGTTTTCCGCGCGCGGTATGTTCTCTAGAATATAGGAGGGGATCTGGGCCAACAGTTGTCGCACCTTTACGCCGTATTTCACCAATTCTGGTTTGCATGTTTGGTAGTCACCATTTATTTGGCTAACGACCAGCTGAGAATCCCCGTATATGTGGAGGTCTTCAATTCCCATGTTGATGGCGATTTCAAGGCCTGCTATCAGAGCTTCGTATTCGGCTTCATTGTTTGTCCTTGACTCTGTTAAGGAGAAGGCGAAGCGCATTATCCCTCCTTGTGGAGTTACAAAGATAAGGCCTATCCCCGATTTGATGATCGGGTTACCCTGTTTCTGTTTCTTTGTGGAGGACGCTCCATCGAAATAGAGTTCCCATCGTGTGCTTCCACCGCCAATTGCATCAAATGCATGCTCGTCCGGCAAATCACAGTTTAGAGGAGAGTCGGCCGGTATCGGGTGCTCAGCGAGGAAGTCGGCAATGGCCTGGCCCTTTACTGCCTTGAGGGGTTGATATGTTATCGAAAACTCCATCAAGAGTAGGGCCCATTTAGCGAGTCGTCCCGTCAATATAGCCTTTGACATCAGGTATTTAAGGGGATCCACCTTTGAAATGAGACGGACTTCATGCGCCAACGCATAGTGCCTGAGCTTCGTTACTGCAAAGATTAATGCCAAGCAATGCTTTTCAATGGGCGAGTAATTGCTTTCTGCCCCCAGTAGCACTCGACTTAAGTAGTAAAGTGCTCTTTCTTTCCCCTGGTCATTCTCTTGTGCCCATAATGCGCCCAAGGAACCTTCGAGGGCGGTTGTATAAAGAATGAGGGGTTTTCCCTTGACCGGCGCAGCTAATACCGGCGGGTTCTGCAGGTACTGCTTGATCTCGTCTAGTGCGCCTTGGCATTTTTGATCCCAAACGAATGGGGTTCCCTTCTTCATCAGGTGACTGTAGGGGCAGCATTTGCCTGAAAGATTTGCGATAAATCGCCGGATGTATGCGAGCTTCCCTTGGAGAGACCGCAACTGTTTGAGGGTTCTTGGCGGGGGCATTTCCATGATCGCTTTAATCTTTGACGGATCTATTTCAATACCTCGGTGTCGAACGATGAATCCCAGGAATTTACCCGAGGAGACTCCAAACGCGCATTTGAGGGGATTCATTTTCAAATTGTATTGCCGAAGGCGTTGAAATACGGTTTCGAGATGCTTTAAATGCTCTTCGTATGACATGCTCTTCACTACGAGGTCATCGATATAGCATTCGACGATGTCGTGTATGAGATCGTCGAAGATTTTTGTCATGGCCCTTTGGTAGGTGGCGCCAGCGTTCTTTAGGCCAAAGGGCATAACCCTGTAGCAGAATACACCCAAAGGGGTCCGGAAAGCGGTGTGCTTCTGGTCTTCGGGATGCATTTTTATCTGATTGTATCCTGAAGAACCATCCATAAAGGAGAAGATCTCGTGAGTAGACGTGTTATCTATCATTAGCTCGGTTACCGGCACCGGGAAATCGTCCTTTGGGCATGCTTTATTGAGATCCCTGAAATCCACGCATATGCGCACCGTTCCATTCTTCTTCATTACCGGGACGATATTGGCGATCCAATCGGGGTATTGGACTTCTTGGATAAATCCGGAATCGATCAACTTCTTGACTTCGGCGTTGATGCTCATCTCCAGCTCAAGTCGCATCCTCCTTGGCGCCTGCTTGACTGGCTTGATATCCGGGGATATTGCTAATCTATGCACTGCAATCTCCGGATCCAATCCTGGCATCTCGGAGTAGTTCCACGCGAAGCAGTCTTTATGCCGTAGGAGCACGTTCTTTAACGCGGCCACCTTTTCCTCGGATAACAGCTCGCTGACAAATGTCGGCCGCGGGTCGTCTGCCGATCCCAGCTCGATCTTCTTGAGGTTATCTGCGGTAGTATGTATACCGTCTTCCAGTTCTTTCGGAGCGGGCGGAAATTCCGAGATCAACTCGTCATCGCTGTTCTCGAAGCACCGGGGAAGGTCATCTTCGTTCTCGGGCTCTTCTTTTAATATCGTAATCATATAACAGGTGCGAACTCGCTCCCAAGACTGAGGCGGATCCGGTTCTGCTCTTGTGGCTTTAGGCTCGTGCCTTTGCGGCGGCGTTACTTTCCAACCGTCGGATAAAGCGAATCTGCCCCGTCGGTACTGGTCCTCGACCCAGTTCTTGAAGGTGAAGCAATCTTCGGTCGGATGTCCTATGGCTCGGTGATAAGAGCAATAACCCGGATGAGAGACCCTGCTGGCCTGCTCAGGATGCCTAGACTCTGGAAGCGTGATCATCTGATGTTTTAGGGCGAGCTTGAGTAACCGTTCCGTCTTGTCTCGAGGGAAGGAGTATGCTCGACTCATCTTTTCCATGAGGGACGAGTCCGAGCCGCGCAATTCCCGTAACCCTCTAATCCTGCGTCGTTGTTGTCGGCTTCTTTTTTCGCTTCTTAATTTATTCCCGTCCCTGCGTCGAGCCTTTCGTATGACGGGTTGACGATGGTGAACATCTTTATCTTTTGCAGCCTGTGCAGTTTGTTGGAATAGACGTTGCGTCCTGGCTTTCTCATAGATGGCCACTTCGTGGTTGTGATCTTCCCGAATTTTCTGATCCGCTTTCGTGGTAGGCTTGCCCATTCGTCTTTTAAACAACGGGTTTGGCTCTTCGATCGCGGGGTTTAGTTTTGATGAGGGATTGGTCTCTCCTGACGTGGCGCCTTCTTCTTCATCAAAGGTATATATGGCGTAGCTGCCGTGGGCTCGCTCCTGTTTTCCCGTTCTCGCGTACCCAAGCCCAAGTGTTTCTATTTTTCCGTTGGGCAATTTGCGTTGGGTCCCAGGGACATCCCAAATCCTGTTGTAGAACCGAGCCTGCCGCACAGTCTGTTTTAAGGGTACTCCTTGGCGCTTCAATAACTTCTTCAATCCATTTGTATAGTATCTAGGCAGACGAATGGGTTGGAGCCTGTCAAGTGTAACATCCACGCCGTGCCAGATCTCTTTCTCCACCTTCGACTCTGAGGATTGATAGAATAGGATCACCTTTTCACCCCTTCGCTTGGGAGGGACGTAAAATGTTTGCAGGTCCTGCACGCTGTGGGTTTGAAGCGCGTCGAGATCCTTATAGTGTTCTTGCGGTACCATGGTGATTTGCAGACTATGGTCATCGCAAAGGGGTGCCTGTATTGACAGCCGATTGGAGAACACGACGTTAACCTCGTCCTCCGAATCACTCCCGAAGACCGGTACGGGGGTGGGTGCCCCCAGGTTGTTGCGTTGGGATGGCCCCGTATACACTATTTCCTCCTCTTCTTCGGTATCGCTCCCAAAAACGGGAATGGTGGCGGCGGTTTTGTTCTTCGGGTCGCGACACCTT
This sequence comes from Agapanthus africanus, assembly GCA_030015575.1. Taxonomy (NCBI): domain Eukaryota; kingdom Viridiplantae; phylum Streptophyta; class Magnoliopsida; order Asparagales; family Amaryllidaceae; genus Agapanthus; species Agapanthus africanus. Next base: position 492,225,688 of record CM057349.1, read on the forward strand.
TCTGTATCCTCGAAATCTGGCAAAAAGTATTTCGCATCTTCGTATTTGCGGACTTCGTTCACAGAAAACGGGTTTAACTCGCCTGTTACAGTGTACTCGAAACCATCCTTGAAGTATTTCATACACTGATGTTGTGCAGAAGGGATGATGTTGTACTCGTGTAGCCAGGGACGGCCGAGCAAGGCGTTGTAGCAGGTCTTGGCGTCAATGACATGGAATTTGATGTCTGTGACGAGAAGTCCGAAGCGTAACGTCAGTATTACAGATCCGAGAGTCCGTGACGATTGAGAGTCGAAACCGGAGATAGTAATTTTGTCACGAGCGAGGTGTTGCACACTCATGCAGATTTCCTTCAACACCCGAACATTAAGGAGGTTGACGGAGGATCCATTATCCACTAAGATCTTACCTATCTTGATGTCATGGCAGTATCCAGAGACATATAGGGGACGGTTGTGGTCGCACGTCCCGAGGAGAAGGTCTTCATCACCGAAAGTGACATCGGCTGTATGCACTTCCTCCAGTTCATCCTTCATCCTTTCAGTGGCGAGAACGGCCTGGAATTGTTCAGGTTCTTGCAACGCTTTAATGAGTGAGTCTCGCGCTTCTTTTGATAATAGAAGGGCATCAAGAATGCTAAGCTGAGAGGGTAGTTTCCTTAAGTGCGCGAGGATGTTATAGTCCACCTTACCCTTTTTGGGAGGGTCTTTGTTAGTTAGCTCTTTTATGACCCGGTCATCTAAAGTGATATCTTCAATGACCTTTTCCTTTCCCTTATCTTTTCGGCCGACGGGACCGAGATTCTTCTCCGGGAGCGTGCGGTTGCGCAGCTGGATGTTCTCGCAGGCCTCTGATTCCTCCTTTTTTCCTAGAACGGATTCTGTAAAGAGAGGGCCCAGAGCCATTTCTTCATCAGAGTCGCTCTCGAAGGTGAGAACTTGTGACCCCCTGGCGTTAACCATGCAACAGTTGCCAGTCGTTCTGTTTTGCCCATCGACGGTACTTCTTCGCTCTCGACGGGTCTCGCGTTTCATGCGCTTAAAATGTTGCCGATGAGCAACATATCCTTGCCACCATATCTTAAAGGCGTCGCACTCCTCCGTGGGATGTGAGATTTTCCGATGATATGTGCAATAGTCAGGGTGCGTCTCTACCCCATCGTGTGTGTTTCCTTCCGAGGGTGGTAGCTTCATCCCCATTGACACGGCTTTGGCAAACCTTTTTCTCGTCTTGAATATCTTCTTGTCTACCTCGGATACTTTTCGCTCTGGAGGAGGTAGTTCAACTCTTCCGTTCAGTCGTCCGTATTTGGCTCTTTCCGGCGTGGTCATTTCACGCTCCTGGTCCGCTTTACATTTTAGACGAATCTTGTCTAGAAAAGCGTCGATCATTTCGTCCGTTGGCCATGGACACTCTGGTACAGGCTCTGCCTCCATCTTCTTAGTGCCGGGAGTTTTCCCATCATCGGTAAACGAGTGGGAGATTACGTTACAACTCGCCACATATCCTTCGGATTCATCCGACGAGCTCTCCCTCTCATCTTCCTCTTGAAAGATATGGTTGAGGAACTCTTGCAGTGTGACAGGAGTTCGCGCCTTTTGATTGTATTCTTCCAGCGCGTCTATTTGCTTCTGTAAGTTCGTGTGCTCGTTTCCAAGCTTCACGGACTTCTTGGATTTCTTCTTCTTTTTCTTCGAAGATTTTGACGGTTGGACGTGAGTATTTCGGCTCTTATCGTTAGTCTTTATAATTGGGCGGGGCTTCAACATCCCTTCGATAATTTGAGGTTCAAGAGGGTCCTTCCATTCGATCGCAGGGCATGCATGGAGGTCTCTCAGCATTCTTTTGGTCTTCGTTGATAGCACGACCTCCCATGGAGCTTCTTCGATAAAGGAGCAGGTTGCCCCCGGTGTATCGGCCTTCTTAGGAGTATGTGGTTGTGGTGGGTTCACCTTCCACTTTTCGGACAGTACAAATTTCCCCTGGAGGTATTGATCTTCGATCCATCCTTTGAAGACAAAGCAATCTTCAATCGGATGACTTACCGTCTGATGATAAGGGCAGTAGTTGGAGTTATTCACCTCGGTGGGGTGTGGTGGTCGCCTTGGATTTGGTAGGTTTATAAGTCTGTTGCGTATTGCCAACTCGAATAACCGCTTCGTCTTGTCTTGTGGGAACGAGTAGGGACGCTTCATTTTCTCATTATAGTACCGGCGTCTTTCCTCCAGTTGATCCGTCGATTTCGGGGCGTTAGGTTGCTGTTGGGCATTCGCGACAAAGGTTGCCCTTCCTTTACCCTTGTCATTCCGAGGTTCCGACTTCGGTGTAGGTGGTCTATGACCCATCTGGTCCATCTGAGCTAACTTGTCGATCAGGGCCTGGAATGTGGTTGGCTTAAAGAACATCATAAACTGGGAGATAGTTGCGTGAGGGTCTAGAGTTCCCACGAACATGCCCACCGCAGGTGCTTCCTCGATGCGCTGCTCACATCTCGACCACAAGTTCCGCCAGCGTATAGCGTACTGGACCCAGGTTTCACCCGGTTTTACCCTGGCGTTAATAAGTGCAGTTATTGGAGTGCGTTCGCTGGCACTTGCAAATCGCTGAGTGAACAACAACTCCATTTCAGCGAACGTTTTGATGGAATCGTTCGGGAGTTCTGAATACCATTCGAACGCTGTTTCTGACAAGCTGCCCACGAATTGGCGAAGCAACAATTTATCGTCACCGCCGGTGTTACCGCATAGGGCCCGAAACTGGGCGACATGTTGATGGGGATTGCCGGTCCCCTTATACACATGGAATTTCGGTATCGTATAGCCTTGCGGGTATTTGATTTGATCGTACCAGCTCGGATACGGCCGCCCGGTTTTCACGGTCTGACCAGCTGCCTCAGTTGCGCGATGAACTCGGATTTGCTGGGCTATGTAGTCAGCCAAGTCAGCCTTAGAGATCGTCTCTTCCTTGGCCGTCGAGAGGGCTGGAGGTGGATTTGACGTCTCTCCTCGGTCGTCCTCCAGAATAATCGGAGGATCTTCAGCTGGTAAGTCTTGCTGGATCATCATTCCTATCACATCTTGAAAGAGAAGGCCCATCCGTTGTATGTTGGCCGCTTGTTCAGCCGCCTCTTTGTCCCTTTTCTCCAGTGTTCGGCGAAGGAATTCAGCGTCGGTTTCTTCCTCCCGGCGTGCGTCTGAAGACGCTTCTGGGCTTTCCTTTGGCCCGGTGAGCGCGGCCATAGCATTCATCATTTCTTGGAGCTTTTGTTGCTGCTCCTGGGATTTTGTTACGGATCGGGTTAGTGGTCGATGGCCTGTAGAAGTGCGGCTCTCCTCCTTTCCCGAGGCCATGTATACAGTGTGGACCATCATGCCCCCAGACTTAGGGCGTCTAGGCCTAGTGTTTTTAGCCGTCGTTGCATGCTGTGGGGTCCTCTCTGGCCTCCTCCTTTTATGAGTCAGTTGATCAACAGCCTTTTGGGGTTTAGCCTGGTGACCAGCTTCAGGTTGGATTTTCAGTTTCTTGTGCTGGCGGGAGAAGTTTGGATCGATGATCGAATCTCGGGCTTGTCGCCAAACCTTATAAATTTTGGAAGACAGCCGTTGAGGAGATCGAGGCTGTTCGGGTTTTGTTTCCACCACCTTTTTTAGTAAGGGAGGAGATTCCTTCAGTACTGCCGTAGGGGAATTCCTTCGCACCTTATTTAGCATTTCAAAACTGTTCCCAGTTGGAACAGCGGCATTAACTTCGGCCACCGGGGCTGGTGGGGTCAATCCGGAGGGAGAGTTGCCCCCAGCCTTCCTCACTCGGCGCCAATGGCGACGTCGAGAGTGTCGAGCGGACGGTGCAGGGTCAGCGGTAAGAATGGTTTCTTCATGCCCCCTGTGTGGATGGGGGGTTGTTGTTGGCGTTAACCTATCGAAGACCGATGTCCTCTGGGAAGCGGGAGCAAAGGCCGGAGCCGTCAATCTTGTAAAGACCGACTTTTTGGCTGGAGAGGTTGCCTTGGCGATTTCGGGTATGGGAGCGTTCACTTTCTTAGAAGCAGTCTTCTTTGAGATTGTAGGCCCCGTAATGAGCTCGCATGATTTCTGGCCCAGTCTAGAGAAGACCGAGGCGTTGACGTTGGGCGACTCGTTGAGAGGAGCCGCGGTAGGGGTAAGACGATCAAAGACCGACTTCTTGAGAGTCTCCTTCGCCAGCACTGGAACGGTAAAGTTTGTCGGCGGGATCATGGTCCCAAAAAACAATCCTGTGGTGGCGCGGGTGACCTGTTCCATCGGCATTGTGAACAGCGAAGCAGCTTGGGGTCCATAGGCTATACCTCCTGGCGAGGCAGAGCGTCGGCTGCAGTTGCCGTCTGAGCAGTTGGAGGATTTCGCAGGGATGAAAGCCATCGATCCTTTGCTTTCTGCAATAAGCAAGATGCCAATTCTCAGTACCTTGAGACCCAAGGGCAACTATTAGCGAACCGCGATTGGTTCGCGAATCACGACACACGAAGTGTGGAGTGGAAAGAGGAAAAGGTCCCACCGGGCGTGCCAGAATCTGTTCCCCTCCGAAAGACGGCGCGACACCGCGTCTTGCCTGAGATTCGGGGCAGATGCTAATTGGTGCTATCCGTCCACCTCTCCGAAGATGCCAAGTTGATTTATGGCACCATGTATCGAAGGTTTAGACGGATGCGTCCGATGTAGCAGACTTCGTCAGATTCCCCCTCATTTGAGGGGTTTTTGATTGTGGGGACGCTCTTCCCTGCAGGCGCAAGCCCCTGCAGTTAATTACGCTACCGCGTTGCGGTAACAACTTTCTCCTTCTCCAGATGGTCACTTCGTGTCGTGGGTGTTTGTTTTGTATTTTGCTGCCCGTGGATTGTTTACGGAGACTGAGTTATGTCGTCGCCCGTAGGGCGTGGACTAGTCCAAATCCGTATTATCTTAGATTTGGGTTTGGGGGGTTTGGTTTGAGGATACGTCAGCCATGCTTGAGGCTAAGATCAACTCAAACGTTTGTTAAGGATACGTTAGTCTAACTTTGTGACTAAGATCAACTTAACGGGATCGTTTAGATCCGACAGAAGAGTGTTTGGACTCTAATATTCCAGTTTAGGGACGTAGTGGTCCATCGTATGTATGGCCATCGGGACTCATCACCTCTCTGACGACGTTGAAAGATTACAACGACGGATGTCAGAGGAGTTCAGAGATGTACCCTCGAGCCGGAGTTGATTTAGGGGATTCGTAGTCCAATCTGTTTGAAGGTTTAAGGACGCGTTAGCCATTTTTGGAGGCTAAGATCAACTTAAACGGGACCGTTTAGATCCGACAAAAGAGCATATGGAGGGCCCTATTGTTCTAGTTTAGGGACGTTGCGGTCCATGGGTAGTTTAAGGACGTTGCGGTCCGTGGGTAGTTTAGGGACATTTCGGTCCGTGGGTAGTTTAAGGACATTGCGGTCCGTGGGTAGTTTAAGGACATTGCGGTCCATTGTTAGTTTTAAGACATCTCGGTCAAGGTTAAGGACGTCGTAGTCCATGGGTTTAAGGACCCCACAGTCCGGTATTTGCTCTGGATGCTTCACACGGGTTCACTGCCGTGCTTGGCGAGGACCAGGCTCCGCTCTGGATGCTTCACACGGGTTCACTGCCGTGCTCTGCGAGGACCAGGATCCGCTCTGGACGTTTCCCACGGGGTCAAAGAGTGACATTATCCGTGTTCCACGTAACCAGGAATTTTGCATTAGGCATGGGTTTAAGGACCCCACAGTCCATATCATGAGTGGCCGTCGGGACCCGTCACCTCTTTGAAGACATTGAGGGATTACAATGCCAAGTTTCAAAGGAGTGAAGAGATGTACCCTAGAACCGGAATGGATTTAATAGTCCCTGACCCAATTTGGGGTCGAGACTGATTAATTATGTTATGAGCCCATTAGCCCAGTTAATCACAAATTGAGGACTTATGGCCAGCTTGGGCTAAGTCCAGTCGGGTCTGAAACATTAACTTTTTGCTGATCCATTGAAGGAGAGGCTTTGCCTCTATCCATTTAGCCAATTGGGCCAAAGCCTAGTGTTAAACACTATAGAGCAATCAGTGTTGAACACTGGGAATGCGGTTAACAAGTTAGTGTTTAACACTAAGAAATAATTGGTGTTAAACACCAGCAATAAGGCTTCTCAAATTAGTGTTAAACACTAAAACAGATCAGTGTTGAACACTGCAAATGAAGATCTCAGATTAGTATTTAAACACTAAGGTAATCAGTGTTGAACACTGCAGATAAAGCTTTTTAATTAGTGTTGAGCACTAAGGCCCAACAATATTTTAACACTGAGTGCGAGAGTTTCAATTTAGTGTTAAACACTAAGACAAGAGGGGTCACGTGGCAGCACGTGAGAGCGCCCTTCCTCCATTTGTTCTGCTGAAATTACTGCATCTTTTGATAGCATCACGTGTCAGCACGTGATGGGCATTCAAATGCCTATGCGTTAAGGCTTCTGCTGAAAGTCACGTGGGTCACGTGGGGTGCTGCCTCAAAGGGGTTTTCTGTAGGGCTTTTGAGGGGGGGGGTCACGTGGTGACACGTGACCCTGCCTTAATGTGGTTTTTTCAGAGGTTTTGTTACTCCTTTTTTCAGGAATTAAATTCCGGAGACTTTTTAATTTCAGAGGAATTAAATCCTTCTTTCTTTTGAAGACTTGTATTCTGGAATAGAGTTTAACTCTGAATTTTCTGCGGGAGTTAAATTCCCCGTTTATGTGAAGGGCTGAATAGGGTTGAACCCTAATAAAATTTTTGAGGAAATGATGATCGTTGTTTCAACAGAACTAAGTTCTTTAATTAGGGTTAAACCCTGTTTCTCTTTTTTTTGTTTTGAAGGAATTAAATTCCCATGATATAGGGTCTAGCCCCACTTTATTTTGGAGGAATTAAATTCCTATAGTTCTGCGAGAATTAAATTCTCAAGTTTGCACTCCTTCTCTATGTTTTGGATCTGCATGGCAGGATCTCAACCCATTGAGAATTAAATTCTCAACCTTAAGGGGAGATGTGCACTTTGCAGATCCTCTATCAAAGAGAGAAGAAATAAGTTCTTCTGCTTTTATATTATCAGAGTTAAACTCTGTTGAAAATTAAATTCTGCTTCTTTCAAAATGCCTTCCCTTTCTTACCTAGGGTTTTTTGCAGAAGATCTGAGTCTTTTCGAAGTATCAAAGCTTTTCTCCTTTTCTCTTTTCTTCTCTGCGCATGTATCTCTCTTTTTTTTTTGTCTCTTGGCTCCTATTTATAGGAGAGGCAGCCGCATCAATCAGTTTTTTGACGAATCTTCATTGGGAGATTTGATTTGCATCCATAATTCATTTTGGGCCTTTGGATTATTAGGTGAATTTTATTCACCATTGGATCTTGAATTCAGAGATTCTCCTTTGATATTTTGGTTAGATTTAAGGGGGAAATCTTTCCCAAAGCCGAGATTTTCCATAGATAGATGATCTTTAATCATCTCTGAATCTTTAATTTGATTAGTCCCAAATAATTACTTTCCTTTGGAAAGATTCGAATTTCCTTCAGAATTTAATTCTGTCGTCAAAAATGGGTTTTGAAAGTCGGTCACGTGTGACCACGTGACCCATGGTCACGTGTGAGCACGTGACCCCCTTTGGAACGAGCTTTCTGCGCTGTGTCTTCTGATTGCTGCTTAAACATCACGTGCTACCACGTGACCCCTGGTCACGTGTGAGCACGTGACCCTTTGTTTGAGCTCTCTTTCTTTGGTTCAACGGGAGAACGGGTCTGTTGTCTTGAACGTTACGTGTCAACACATGACTCTGGTCACGTGAGAGCACGTGGCCTTTTCTGAAGCTCTTTTCCTTGACTTGATCAGGGAACCAATGTGCGCCTTTGCTGCTTGAATTTAAATGTCACGTGCCGACACGTGACCTTGATCACGTGGGAGCACGTGACCCTTCCTGAAGCCCCCTTTTCTTCGACTTAGTCAGGAGACTGAACTTGCTTGAATGATGCGTTCAGGTGTCACGTGCGAACACGTGACCGCTAGTCACGTGTAAGCACGTGACCCTCTTCTGAAGCTTTTCACAGAAGCTTCCTGATTTTAAATCAGGAAACAACCATCATATGGTTAGATACGAACTCGAAATAATTTATTCGAGGATGGTTTCAGGTTCTGGAGGAAACGGATAGGACTATTCAGTTGTCTTTTCCTTTTACCTTCTCTCTCAGATTGCGAGTACTCCTTGGCTTAGGAGATAGTACACCTATTACGCAAATTGGATAGTCTTCTTCCAAACCTTAAGCTGGTGCCGACCGGTAGGGAATGAAGAAAACCAATTAGCCTAACGATGGTGTACAGAAGGTATTATGTAAAGACAAAGAAAGGGATTAGAAGGAGGGAAAAGTAAATTGCGACTGCTATTCACGACCAAACCAAGTATTTCATTACCACTCCCACTTCACCTTTGTATTTCTCCAGGACACTCCGTATCACTACGAAGATCCACAGTTTATTGGATACTCCATCGTATGGTTATATACGAACTCGAAAGGAACTTGTTCCAGTTCGGGGATAGATTCTGGTTCAGGAGAAATAGGAATAAGGTTTATTCAGGTGTCTTTTATCTTCACCTTCTCTCGCATTGCGAGTGCTCCTAGGATTAGAACAGTACACCCATTATGCTTATTGGATAGTCTTCTTCCAAACCATAGGCTGGTGCCGAACGGTAAGGAAGGAAGAAAACCATTTGGCCTAAAGGGGTGTGCAGAAGGTAATGACTAAAGACATATAAAGGGATTTGGAGAGGTGGCAAAGAATTACACGGTTACAGTTGTGAATCTGGATAATGGAAGAGGCATTACTAGGAATACCGGGATACCCCATCGAAACATTTCAATGTTTCAGTTTCACTGTGTACTGTTAAAGGAAAACTGATTTCCCGATTAGATACTTACTCCAGGGTATGTATTTACCAGGTATGATTCTCACTTCTGTATGGTTTTACAGATGATGAGTGGGAGTAAGTTATTGGGAATTAGGTGATCATCCTCATTATATCGGAATTCGTTGTAATTGGTGATATTTGAGGAAGTCACCTGGGTTGTTTGCCGGACGGCGAATATTTGGTTTTGAATATCCGTTGCTATGCACCAATTTCAAATTGATATATCTGTACGTCTATTTTTATAGAGTGAGATATACCTTTTAAAATTATGTCTACGACATTTACCTATATCAGTGGATGGTTAGATAAGGAGCATTAAACAGCGGTGTAATTCTTCTTAATCATAAGTACAGTTTTCAACCTACGACACATAGTGAATGAGTTATCAGACTCAAGGGACTTATACAGAGTATTGTATGTTGTCCAGTGTCCATTAGGACAGAGGGGTTGGTCCTCGCACTAGATTCTTTTTACTTGTGACTTCTCTGGTTCTTAGACATGTGTTTCGTAGAAACACAAGGTCTGAGTTTTGAGAAGTTATAGGTATAAGAATAGAGTAGAGAACCCGGTGTTGCAAGTATCGGGATTTTTCGAGGTGATCGAAGATGTAGATACTTGTGTGTGGTATTCAGTTGATAGTAATGACTAAGAGAACTTGCTTCTCTTTCAGGTTACTCATAATTGGAAGCATTCCTAAGTTGAGTAACTGTAAGCCCGCGGGGGCGCCCCGGCCGTCGATCCGACGCCGGAAAACGCGGAAAACAAAAACTTTGCGAACTTTGCAACCGGCACCACCGCGGACCTTTTACCCGGATCGGGCCATTAACCTAGCTAGCTAGCAAAAAGAAAAGAGTAGAGATGCTATACCAAACGATCCGTGTCCTTCGGTCTTCGTCTCCGCTCCGATCTCCTGCGGAATCTCCGTCACTTCCTCGCTCGTCGGAAAGGGGCACCACGTAGCCGGAATCTTTTACGGGCTCCCGCCTCTTGACCGAGGCAACTCGGGCGCGAAGTTGGCTAGCCGACGCGTCCAAGGCTTGCTATAGAATAGTGTAGTGAGTTGTCTCTTTAGGGTTTTAGTTGAAGTTGCCTTGATGGAAGGAAAGAATGAAACTTGTGAGAAGGAGAAAAATGGAGCTCTCAAGTTTTTCTTAGAATGAGATGAGAAGATTTTCCACACACATGAACCTCTCTCTCTCTCTCTACAAGATGTGGCCGGCCCCCCAACTAGGAATGAGATTGGAGAGAGAAAAAAAAAAACTCTCCAAGTATTATATTGTGAAAAAGAAATAAACTCAAAATGAAAATGGTCACAACCATTTCATATCTCATCAAAGTCCACTCACAAGAAAAACAAATGAAATGACCAAAATAGAATATCATCATGAAGATAGTCTCATCATAAAGCCACATATACAAGAAAGCCCCTCACAAAATGTTAATTGCAAACTTGCAATTAACACCCTCCATTACAAAGCCCGGCCGAGAAGGAATGAAAGAAAACCGGCCGGAACGGAATGCAAACTGGCAACTACAGAAAACCGATCCCGTAATAAATTACAGGAAAACCCCACTACTGCAAATACATGCCCGCATTTGTATTCGCACTGAACACAAATGCAAAGAGACAAAACTACACTATCTAATACTAGTATCCGGCTTAAGCCAAAGCCGACTAGTAAAATCTGTCCGATCACGATCCGTGCAATACCGCACGTATCTGATCGAACCCTGCCATATCTCCATACGGCCTCTACAGCGTTTCGCCCGAAACTTGAGTAACTGTGTGTGGTGGACTCTAAAGACTCGTCAATACCTTGGCTGTGGATTTAACCACTAGCAAGTCAGAGGTATAAGCCAATACGTAACGGGCTACCAGGTATTGACTAAAAGGGACGTCGATGAGCGAACTCATCCTGACACCCTACTGAGCCTGTCAGTGACAATATCCGTACAGTCCGGTCCGTTCGTCTATGAGTATCGCATGGCGGGCCTAGGGGGTTGGTAAAAGTCAGACCCCCAAAAGCGGTACAAGTCGTGTCGGAGTGTAGCCCAGAACACCCTGAGATACTACTGGAATACCTACCAGCAAATCTCCTGCCTTGGCCAAGGACTTTTCATGTTCTGGCTCTCCTAGACACAGCACGACCTCACCCCCAATACCGGGAGAGACGAACCCCTGCAGATCCGCTCACTGCCTCCATGTGGCTCGGGACTGTACCCAACTAAAACCTGTTTGCACGACTCCTTTGAGCCGTGGTAGGGTAGTAATCAAAGTACAGTGGGAACTCACACGAGACAAATGACGATCCCAGGTCGATGAACTAACCTGTACACATGTCACCTGGGAACTGCTATCTGACGTCTGGTATATGCCCAACTAGCAGGTTCCCGGCGAGTCCTGTCCGGTGTACTCATAACCCAATGAGCACCTGTATACATCTTAGGTGAACCAACTGACACCAGTGGCTTGTGACACCGGCCACCGCCCCTCGTCGGGGTCTCGACTGTATACACTAGTCTACTGTGGAGAATCGATGCCCTGTCTCGAATCTCCCACGACTAGGGACCTTTTAAGGATGTGCTTGTAGACCCCAGCTCCCACTTATATGATCGCCCTCATACTGCTGGAAGTCAAGCAAGAATCCTAGGGGCTTTATCAACGTGTAATAGCGACTCGTAAGGTCACCTGAAGCAGTACACGATGATAAAGATAAACCAGATAGCATACTATCATCTCGAGTAAGACTGTCCTACCGGGATAGGTCCTCCCCTCAATCATTGCAATCACGTGCCTGTGACCCAATAATTGACTCTGAGGGCACTATCTCCAACAATCTCCCACTTGCACTCAAGGCTAATTATTGCGATGTCGCATACTCACAGCCCGTGTGATACCGAACACCCAACTCCTCTACTAGTCAGTCTCACAAAGCTCGTTTGCGAAACTATTGCGTTCGAGGAATAGCCTCGGTGAGTGGATCCGCTATGATGTTTCTTTCTATGTCTCTCTAAATCTCAAGTTCGCGGAGAAAGCCATCTCCCGAAATGAGCAATACCTGTCTTAGAATGTCTGGATGTCTGATGGGACCTAGTTCATAAATGAACTCCAAATCCAAACTTCTTGGACTGTATCGACAACTGAACTTAATCAGTGTCCTGCGCCATGCCTTCCCTCAGTATCCACCTGGACCAACTGTCCAAAATACTGCCCCTCGTCAGAGGGAAAACTATAACTCTGACAGCCACTCTGCCATCCAGGTCACCTTGGAAGCCTGGAATGATAACTGTCTCCCGAAGAAGACTGCCGTTATCATATCCCTAGAACATTCACTTATGTTCTAAAACTGCTTCCGACTGTTTCTCCAGGATTGGATCAATATCAACTTATTGCACCTACTGCAAGAACAACATCTGGTGTGGTACTTGACATCTCATGATTGACTCAATTGCCTAAGCAAGTGATCTGTCAATCATGCGTATCCCTCTCCCCTTTAGTCTGTAAGACACCTTTAGAGAGGGTGACTCCATTACCTGCAGGTACACTACCGTGCCAGGAGTCGTCCATTCTAAATACTCATAGAATGCGGTCAAAGTACCCAGATTGGGAAACCACCCAAATCTAGATCTAAAACCATAGATCTAGTAACCAGAATGTCTGATATAATATCCAAGTCCTTTGTGGAGAAACCACTGTGTGACGACCAAAAGTATAACCGATCGTAGTATAGGAATATCACTTCCTACTCTGTGTATGTCATCAAATACCAGGACATCACACTCTACTACCTTCTCAACAGATCCATCCCCTATTCTGATGAAGTCAAACCTATGACTGCCACATCAGAAATAGATGATCTATCTCCGCTATATCTGCTTTAGTCTATAAATAGACATAAGCCTGATATCCACCAATGCTTCCGCTGCTCCCACTGACTACGACAACCCTCTGGCGGAGTCATATAGACGTGCACTTCTAAAGCCAGTTTAGAACGACGCTATACTCATCCTCCCGCCGGGTCTCGCAGCCTGGAACAACAGCAATGGCAAGTCTGGGTAAACAAGAACCTCCCTGCCACCGTCCTTGAGTATACCGAAGTATCTCTCGGGTGCCTGAGGTTACCCACCATATCTGCGGAGTGGCCAATGGAATGTCAAACCAGATTGAATCTTTAGGATCTTATGAAATCTTCAGTAATCGTTTGTGGTTCTGGAATCACTTCCAGTTCTACCATACTCCCACTCCTGTTTTTCTGAAAAAATCCATTTCTTTAAAAAATGTGGCGAGTCAAGAACAATATCACTATTGATCTTCCAGATGGTAGAAAATCAACCCTCGTCATAGCCCGGGTCAACCCACAAACAGCCACTACTGAAACGTGCCTTGAGTTGTCCAGAGTCTGGTTTTAAGCATAAGCCAGACAACTCCCCGTATCTTAACCATGTCAAGATATGAACTGTTCTATATCCAAGAAACAGAGGCACTGATTTAATTGAACCAGATTCAAATCATGCAGCTGTCTCCAGTGCATGTCAAGTAAATGGAAGAGAGGCCGATCAGCGTTACTCAACTTAGGAGTACTTCCAATTATGAGTAACCTGAAAGAGAAGCTAGTTCTCTTAATCATTACTATCAACTGAATACCATTCACAAGTATCTACATCTTCGATCACCTTGAAGAATCCCGATACTTGCAATATCTGGTTCTCTACTTTATTCTTATACCTATAACTCCTCAAAACTTAGACCCTGTGTTTCTACGAAACACATGTCTAAGAACTAGAGAAGTTAAAAGTAAACAGAATATAGTACGAGGACCAACCCCTCTGTCCTAATGGACACTGGACAATATACAATACTCTGTATAAGTCCTTTGAGTCAAGTGACTCATTCACTGTGTGTCGTAGGTTGAAAACTGTACTTTTGGTTAAGAAGAAATACACCGCTGTTCAATGCTCCTTACCTAACCATCCACTGGTATAGGTAAATGTCATAGACATAATTTCAAAAAAATATGTCTCACTCTATAAAAATAGACGTACAGATATATCAATTTGAAATTGGTGCACAACAACGGATATTCAAAACCAAATATTTGCCGACCGGCAAACAACCCAGGTGGCTTCCTCAAATATCACCAATTCCAACGAATCCCGATATAATGAGGATGGTCACCTAATTCCCAATAACTTACTCCCACTCATCATCTGTAAAACCATACAGACGTGAGACTCATACCTGGTAAATACATACCCTGGAGTAAGTATCTAATCGGGAAATCAGTTTTCATTTAACAGTACACAGTGGAACTGAAACATTGAAATGTTTCGATGGGGTATGTTGGTATTCCTAGTAATGCCTTTTCCATTATCCAGATTCACAACTATAACTGTATAATTCTTTGTCACCTCTCCAAATCCCTTTACATGTCTTTAGTCATTACCTTCTGTACACCCCTTTAGGCCAAAAGGTTTTCTTCCTTCCCTACCGTTCGGCACCAGCCCATGGTTTGGAAGAAGACTATCCAAAAGGCATAATGGGTGTACTGTCCTAATCCGAGGAGCACTCGCAATGCGAGAGAAGGTGAGGATAAAAGACAACCGAATGTACTTAATTCATAGGTGATTTAGGATTGACAAAGAAGTACATGGTTTGGTCGTGAATAGCAGTCGCAATTTACTTTGCCCTCTTACTAATCCCTTGCTTTGTCTGAACTTAATACCTTCTGTACACCGTTTAGGCTAATTGGCTTTCTTCATTCCCTACCGTTCGGCACCAGCCTAAGGTTTGGAAGAAGACTATCCAATTTGCGTAATAGGTGTACTACTCCTAAACCAAGGAGTACTCGCAACCTGAGAGAAGGTGAAAAGAAAAGACAACTGAATGTACTTTATTCCTTTTTCTCCAGAACCAGAAACCATCCTCGAAGTCCTTCGAGTTCGTATATAACCATACGATGGTTTTGTCCAATGGAAGTGGACGTTCGTAGTAATACGGGGTGTCCCGGAGAAAAGGGTAAAAGTAGGAGTGGCAATGAGGTTCGCAACTCTGACAATCCAAAAGCCAGTGTTAAGAAGGTTCGGTCAACTTGGTCACTGAGTCATAGTCTAGGGTCGGGTCAATGGTCGCTGCCAGAGAGAGAGAGAAAAGAAACACTCAGCGTGCACTCTAACCTAGATCAGAATGGTTACCAATTTATCTAATCTGGAAACCTCCCACTGTAACGTCAAATTCTTCCCCAAACCTGAAAGAAGAATTAGCCGGGATCACCCGAGGAGTAAACCAACTCATCAGTGGGAATCGGGATCCAACTATCATCGCATGATAACGTGACGGAATCCGCTCACGCTATCACACTCCAGAAGGTATGCGCATACTTGGCAAGTTTCAGTACTTTTGAAACTCCCGATGAGGATTTTTGCCCCATGCTCTTATGACCTTGACTTTGGCCAACATATCATAAGTCACATGCCAAGTTCTACCCGTCATTTTCCTGGTTAATTTGAGCCCACCCGTACATACCCTTGACTTTGGCCAAAATGGCAGTACGACTGTCCCAAACCAACGCATCTATCTATGCTGCATATGGATACCCAACAGCTACCAAACACTGTGCCTTGACTTTGGCCAACATACACAGCTTGAATACTATTGACCATCCATATGAAACGACGGAGGGCTACGAATGGTTTCTGGCGAAAACCTTTAACGTAATGAACTTGATATCGTTGAAGGAACGGATAGCTTTGTAAAAATATAGTGACGACAACCTTTGCTAAAGAGGTCACTCCCGGTGAAGGGATCTCGGCTCTTTCCCCGTAGAATGAGGTGCAGGATATTCCAACTGAATACCACGGTGCAAAGCAAAAGCAATCGGCTATAGTGAAGTTACTGCCCTGACGCAAACTTTTGTCCAAGGGGTCACTCCCGGTGAAGGGATCTCGGCCCTTGCCTCGTCGACTGAGGAGCAGGATATTCCAACTGAATACCACGGTGCAAAACAAAAGTGAACGTCCTTGCAATAACAGCTTTTTGAAAAAGTGTTCCAACAACATCAGATTAGGTTTGTTTAACTTGCATTGATCCGAATCAATGCAGTCCCATCAATTGATCACACCACAAAGAACGAAAATATACTGATGTACGTATATGCCATCCGCATTCGCCACTGGGTCCCGTCATCACCCGTTAGGTTAGCTAACTAACGACAGAGCGGGGACTGGACTAGCGCGGATGAAAAACATATACAACATCTACTAATATATATATAATATATAATTTTCGCTCATGGCGTGATAAAAAGCAACACAGAAATGTATAGCAACACAGATCAATACAGATATCTGGGATCCCCGGGTTTCACAGAGCCGCTACTGAAACCCGACGTTCCCCTGGTCGTGTGGATAGCCTGTGCAATGAAATCCTAGACCCCTACGGGCGCGGCAAGTTACCCGCCAAAACCTGAAGCGAGGCAGCCCCCTTCAGCAACGTGAATGGACCACCCAGCACTTCACGGAATCCGGTAACTTGGGCACCCCTCCTGGGTCAACCCTATACCCCCTACGAGTGCGGCGAATAGCCCGCCAATCCTAGAGTGAAGCCCCCTCCGTCTCAATGCCATGAGATGCGGGCTTGTTGCCCTCTAGAACCCGGCTATCCGTGCACCCCTCCTTAGGGTAATCCTAGTACAGAAAGTAAAATATACATACAACGGGTACATCGACCGCAACCAGGTCGTGCCCCAAAAGAATAATACAAACGGGCAGTGACGGCAGTCCACATGTCGGACGCTCGCCCCGCAATATCAAATGTACATATAAAACAGAACTGTACTACCACTGCAACCAGGCTATCCTCCACGACCGATCCGCAACAACACAGTACAATTACAGAACATCAACGTGAAAATCACGTTCGCAAATCCGTCTAACCGGGCTATAGCAGTTAGACGGGATTTACCGATCAAGTGACATTCACGGTCGCAGATATAATGTAAAAACTGTGAACTGGCATGTTTAAAATATCCGACCGAACAAATTTATCAAAGTGGGCCCCAAATACTACTGTAGCACTTACAGAAAAACTGGGCCCAAATAAAATATCCCAAAAGCCCTATTTCCAACTGATAAGCTTACTGGGAAAATATGGTGCCACAATTCCCTATTTCCGCCGCGCAAGCGCGGCCAAACCTGGGTTTTGGCCGCGCTTCCGCGGTCTAAGTATGGAATGAGTGGATCGTATTTTCCCAGATTTCTTATAATTGCTTGTACATGCCTCTGAAACAACCTGAAAAATTTTAGGAGCTCAAAAAATTTCAACAGAGAACACATGTGCACAAAAATACGGTTTTTGGGGATTTTGTTCGATCGGGTTCTAAACGCGCTAGGGCAAGCTAGGCAAGGTTAATGGCGTGGCTCTGATACCATTGTAAGCCCGCGGGGGCGCCCCGGCCGTCGATCCGACGCCGGAAAACGCGGAAAACAAAAACTTTGCGAACTTTGCAACCGGCACCACCGCGGACCTTTTACCCGGATCGGGCCATTAACCTAGCTAGCTAGCAAAAAGAAAAGAGTAGAGATGCTATACCAAACGATCCGTGTCCTTCGGTCTTCGTCTCCGCTCCGATCTCCTGCGGAATCTCCGTCACTTCCTCGCTCGTCGGAAAGGGGCACCACGTAGCCGGAATCTTTTACGGGCTCCCGCCTCTTGACCGAGGCAACTCGGGCGCGAAGTTGGCTAGCCGACGCGTCCAAGGCTTGCTATAGAATAGTGTAGTGAGTTGTCTCTTTAGGGTTTTAGTTGAAGTTGCCTTGATGGAAGGAAAGAATGAAACTTGTGAGAAGGAGAAAAATGGAGCTCTCAAGTTTTTCTTAGAATGAGATGAGAAGATTTTCCACACACATGAACCTCTCTCTCTCTCTCTACAAGATGTGGCCGGCCCCCCAACTAGGAATGAGATTGGAGAGAGAAAAAAAAAAAAACTCTCCAAGTATTATATTGTGAAAAAGAAATAAACTCAAAATGAAAATGGTCACAACCATTTCATATCTCATCAAAGTCCACTCACAAGAAAAACAAATGAAATGACCAAAATAGAATATCATCATGAAGATAGTCTCATCATAAAGCCACATATACAAGAAAGCCCCTCACAAAATGTTAATTGCAAACTTGCAATTAACACCCTCCATTACAAAGCCCGGCCGAGAAGGAATGAAAGAAAACCGGCCGGAACGGAATGCAAACTGGCAACTACAGAAAACCGATCCCGTAATAAATTACAGGAAAACCCCACTACTGCAAATACATGCCCGCATTTGTATTCGCACTGAACATAAATGCAAAGAGACAAAACTACACTATCTAATACTAGTATCCGGCTTAAGCCAAAGCCGACTAGTAAAATCTGTCCGATCACGATCCGTGCAATACCGCACGTATCTGATCGAACCCTGTCATATCTCCATACGGCCTCTACAGCGTTTCGCCCGAAACTTGAGTAACTGTGTGTGGTGGACTCTAAAGACTCGTCAATACCTTGGCTGTGGATTTAACCACTAGCAAGTCAGAGGTATAAGCCAATACGTAACGGGCTACCAGGTATTGACTAAAAGGGACGTCGATGAGCGAACTCATCCTGACACCCTACTGAGCCTGTCAGTGACAATATCCGTACAGTCCGGTCCGTTCGTCTATGAGTATCGCATGGCGGGCCTAGGGGGTTGGTAAAAGTCAGACCCCCAAAAGCGGTACAAGTCGTGTCGGAGTGTAGCCCAGAACACCCTGAGATACTACTGGAATACCTACCAGCAAATCTCCTGCCTTGGCCAAGGACTTTTCATGTTCTGGCTCTCCTAGACACAGCACGACCTCACCCCCAATACCGGGAGAGACGAACCCCTGCAGATCCGCTCACTGCCTCCATGTGGCTCGGGACTGTACCCAACTAAAACCTGTTTGCACGACTCCTTTGAGCCGTGGTAGGGTAGTAATCAAAGTACAGTGGGAACTCACACGAGACAAATGACGATCCCAGGTCGATGAACTAACCTGTACACATGTCACCTGGGAACTGCTATCTGACGTCTGGTATATGCCCAACTAGCAGGTTCCCGGCGAGTCCTGTCCGGTGTACTCATAACCCAATGAGCACCTGTATACATCTTAGGTGAACCAACTGACACCAGTGGCTTGTGACACCGGCCACCGCCCCTCGTCGGGGTCTCGACTGTATACACTAGTCTACTGTGGAGAATCGATGCCCTGTCTCGAATCTCCCACGACTAGGGACCTTTTAAGGATGTGCTTGTAGACCCCAGCTCCCACTTATATGATCGCCCTCATACTGCTGGAAGTCAAGCAAGAATCCTAGGGGCTTTATCAACGTGTAATAGCGACTCGTAAGGTCACCTGAAGCAGTACACGATGATAAAGATAAACCAGATAGCATACTATCATCTCGAGTAAGACTGTCCTACCGGGATAGGTCCTCCCCTCAATCATTGCAATCACGTGCCTGTGACCCAATAATTGACTCTGAGGGCACTATCTCCAACAGTAACGCTGATCGGCCTCCTTCCATTTAGTTGACATGCACTGGAGACAGCTGCATGATTTGAATCTGGTTCAATTAAATCAGTGCCTCTGGTTCTATATTGGATATAGAACAGTTCGTATCTTAACGATGATAAGGTACGGGGAGTTGTCCGGATTATGCTTAAAACCAGACTCTGGATAACTCAAGGCGCGTTTCTGTAATGGCTGTTTGTGGGTTGACCCAGGCTATGACGAGGGTTGACTTTCTACCATCTGGAAGATCAATAGTGATATTGTTCTTGACTCGCCACAGTTTTATTAAAAATGGATATTTTCAGAAAAACAGTAGTGGGAGTATGGTAGAACTGGAAGTGATTCCAGAACCGCAAATGATTACTGAAGATTTGATAAGGAACCTAAAGATTCAATCTGGATTGACATTCCATTGGCCACTCCGCAGATATGGTGGGTAACCTCAGGCACCCGAGAGGTACTCCGGTAGCCTCAAGGATGGTGATAGGGAGGTTCTTGTTTACCCACACTTGCCATTGCTGTTGTTCCAGGCTGCGAGACCCGGCAGGAGGATGAGTATAGCGTCGTTCTAAACTGGCTTTAGAAGTGTACGTCTATATGACTCTGCCAGAGGGTTGTCGTAGTCAGTGGGAGCAGCGGAAGCATTGGTGGACAGGTAGCTTATGTCTATTTATAGACTAAAGCAGATATAGCGGAGATAGATCATCAATTTCTGATGTGACAGTTATAGGTTTGACTTCATCAGAATAGGGGATGGATCAGTTGAGAAGGTAGCAGGGTGTGATGTCCTGGTATTTGATGACATACACAGAGTAGGAAGTGACATTCCTATACTACGATCGGTTATACTTTGGTCGTCACACAGTGGTTTCTCCACATGGGACTTGGACATTATATCAGACATACTGGTAACTGGATCTATGGTATTAGATCTAGATTTGGGTGGTTTCCCAATTAAGGGTACTTAGACAGCATTCTAAGAGTATTTAGAATGGACGACTCCTGGCACGGTAGTGTACTTGCAGGTGATGGAGTCACCCTCTCTAAAGGTGTCTTACAGACTAAAGAGGAGAGGGATGTGCATGATTGGCAGATCACTTGCTTAGGCAATTGAGTCAATCGTGAGATGTCAAGTACTACACCAGATGTTGTTCTTGCAGTAGATGCAATAAGTTGATATTGATCCAATCCTGGAGAAACAGTCGGAAGCAGTTTTAGAACATAAGTGGATGTTCTAGGGATATGATAACGACAGCCTCATTCGGGAGACAGTTATCATTCCAGACTTCCAAGGTGACTTGGACGACAGGGAGGTTGTCAGAGTTATAGTTTTCCTTCTAACGAGGGGCAGTATTTTGGACAGGTGGTCCAAGGAAATACTGAGGGAGGCATGGCGCAGGATACTGATTAAGTTCAGTTGACGATACAGTCTAAGAAGTTTGGATTTGGAGTTCATTTATGAGCTGGGTCCCATCAGACATCCAGACACATTCTAAGACAGGTATTGCTCATTTCGGGAGATGGGTTTCTCCGCGAACTTGAGATATAGAGAGACATAGAAAGAAACATCAAAGCGGATCCACTCACTAAGGCTATTCCTCGAACGCAATAGTTTCGCAAATGAGTTTTGTGAGACTGACAAGTAGAGGAGTTAGGTGTTCGATATCACACGGGCTGTGAGTATGCGACATCGCAATAATTATCCTTGAGTGCAAGTGGGAGATTGTTGGAGATAGTGCCCTCAGAGTCAATTATTGGATCACAGGCACGTGATTACAATGATTGAGGGAGTACCTATCCCGGTAGGACAGTCTTACTCGAGATGATAGTATGCTATCTGGTTTATCTTTATCATCGTGTACTGCTTTAGGTGACCTGACAGGTCGCTATTGCACGTTGATAGAGCCCCTAGGACTCTTGCTTGACGGCCAGCAGTATGAGGGCGATCATATTAGTGGGAGCTGGTAGTCTATAAGCACATCCTTAAATGGTCCCTAGTCGTGGGAGTTTCGAGACAGGGCATCGATCCTCCAGAGTAGACTAGTGTACACAGTCGAGACCCCGACGAGGGGCGGTGGCCAGTCTCATAAGCCACTGGTGTCAGTTGGTTCACCTAAGATGTATACAGGTGCTCATTGGGTTATGAGTACACCAGACAGGACTCGCCGGGAACATGCTAGTTGGTCTTATACCTGACGTCAGATAACAATTCCCTGGTGACACGTGTACAGGTTAGTTCATCGACCTGAGGATCGTCATTTGTCTCGTGAGAGTTCCCACTGTACTTTGATTACTACCCTACCACGCTCAAAGGAGACGTGCAAACAGGTTTTAGTTGGGTACAGTCCTGAGCCACATGGAGGCAGTGAGCAGATCTTCGGGGATTCGTCTCTTCCGGTATTGGGGGTGAGGTCGCGCTGTGTCTAGGAGAGCCAGAACATGAAAAGTCCTTTGCCAAGGCAGGAGATTTACTGGTAGGTATTCCAGTAGTATCTCAGGGTGTTCTGGGCTGATCTCTGACACGACTTGTACCGCTTTTGGGGGTCTGACTTTTACCAACCCTCTAGGCCCGCCATGCGATGCTCATAGACGAACGGACCGGACTGTACGGATATTGTCACTGACAGGCTCAGTAGGGTGTCGGATGAGTTCGCTCATCGACGACCCTTTTGGTCAATAGCTGGTGGCATGTCACGTATTGGCTTATACCTCTGACGTGCTAGTGGTTAAATCCACAACCAAGGTGTTGACGAGTCTTTAGAGTCCCCCACATTCAGTTGCTCAAGTTTTCGGGCGAAACGCTGTAGAGGCCGTATGGAGATATGGCAGGGTTCGATCAGATACGTGCGGTATTGCACGGATCAGGATCGGACGGTTAATACTAGCGGGCATTGGTTTAAGCCGGATCCTAGTATTGTACAGTGTAGATTTTGTCTCATTGTATTTGTATTTCGGTCGGAATACAGATGCGGATGTGTATACACAGTATCGGGGTTTTCCTGTAATTTATTACGGGACCAGTTTTCTGGAGTTGCCAGTTTGCTTTCCGTTTCGGCCATATTTCTTTGTATCTTTCATTGGCCGAAGATTGGTGGAGGAGGGCTTATTTGCATTTATGCAAATTAGCAATTTGGAGGGTTGTCTTTGCGTATTGTTACATCATGATGGTTTCATGATGGTGCACTTTCATTGACTTCTTGACTTGATCATTACTTGATTTTTGGAGTAATGATGATGGGTTATGATAAGGTTGTTGGAGTGTTGGATTTGGTTTTTGATGATGATACATAATAAGCCTTTTTCTCTCTTACTCTTCTATGATTGATACACACTCCCCCCTTGAGTTTTCTCCTCCTCTCCCACCTAAGGAGGCCGGCCACTCCTCATATGGGGCCGTCCCAATTTTTGTGCAAGGGAATTACACTCATTTGGCTTCACAAAAATCCCATAGTTCCACCTCCAAAGTATAGTTCATTCTCCTTCACAAAATGGCAACCTCCATGAACCCCAAAATGAGACATGGTTCTACACACATTCTACAGCAAACCTTGGGCACGTCGGCTCGCCAACTTCGTGCCCGAGTTGCCTCGGTATAGAGGTGGGAGCCCGTAAAAGAAGCAGGCGACATGGTGCCCTTCCGGCGAGGAGGTGGAGACCGGACATTCCGCGGGAGATCGGGACGACGGCGAGAAGACCGGAGGACACGGATCGCTCGGTATATCTCTCTTCCCATCTTGTAGTTAGCTAGGACTAGTTTAATGGCACGATCCGGGTATATAGTGCACGGTGGTGTCGGTTTGAAAAGTTAAAGTAAATCACCGCTTCCGCATTCCGGTGTCGGATTGACGGCCGGGGCGCCGCCGTGCACTTACACCAGCTCATGGCCCTAGTGCTAGTGGGAGATTGTTAGTGTATATGCCCTAGGGGCCATTATTGTATCATACTAGGTTGTATATTACTTAATGGAAGCTTGGGATATTCACAGTTGTATATAACAGTCTTGCTAAACATGGTAGTATGCTACTTGGTTTGTGTCTACTTTAATATGTGCATATGTTTTTTGTTACGTATCACTTATACATATTAGTAGAGCCCATAGGATCTTTGCTTGATTACCAGCGTTGTGATGGCAGTCACACTAGTAAGGGCTGGGTAGTCTGTAAGCAACATCCTATACAGGTCCCTGGTCGTTGGATTATCGAGATAGGTCATCGATATTCCAGAGTAGACTAAGTGTGTACGCTTCTCGTCCCAGTTAGAGAGATGGTCTGTCCCACAGCCATCAGTACGTCGTACTGGAGATAGTATATAGGTGCTCGTTACGTTACGGGTACACCGGACAGGACTCGCAGGGGAACTGTTGGTTGGTATTATACCCGTTGTTAGTTAACAGTTCCCAGGTGACATGAGTATAGCATAGTCCGCAGACTTGACACTGCTACTTCGCCTCGAGTGTGTCCCACTGTTCTTAGATTGCTACCCTACCATGGCTCAACGGAGTCGTGCAAACAGGTAGCAGTTGGGTGTAGTCCCGAGCACTTGGAGGCAGTAGCGGTTAGACGGGATTCGTCTCTCCCGGTATTGGGAGATGATATCGCGCTATGTCAGAGAGCCATTACGCAAAGTCCCTGGCCAGGGCAAGCGAGATTTACTGGTAGGTTCCAGTAGTTTTCTCAGGGTGTAATGGGCTACTCTCCGACACGACTTATACCGCTATTAGGGGACTGACGCTTGCCGCCCCTAAGCTTGATATGCGATAGTCTTAGACGAACAGACCGGACTGTACGGAGATTGTCACATCAGGCTCAGTAGGAGTTCGGATGGTTTTTCTCATCGGCCTTCTTATCGACTTCTACCTAGGGACCGTTACGTACAGCTAGTGCCGCTTGCGGTCTGTGGTTAAACCCACTGCCAACGTAGTGTCGAGTCTTTAGAGTCCCACACAGAGAGTTTCCCTGCTCCAGGCGAAACGATATAGAGGTCGTATGGTTTTACGACAAGGATTCGGACGCATACGTGTGTTTACGCACGTACGACGTTCGGACAGTTTTTACTAGTCGGCTTTGGTTTAAGCCAGATTCTAGTATCAGGTTATTGGATCTATACAGTCTAAAGTATTTCCGTGTTTTCACGGATTGGAGGGGCGTTCTCGTAATTTTCCGGGAAGCTTCTAGAAGCATGGTGACTTGGGGGTTAAGGTGGCATAAGCATTTATTGTTTAATGACTCATTTGTGTGATTCATCCTTAGAGTTAATGCTTCATTTATTGAACATATGACTCATGAGATGAATCGCACTAGGTGAATGCATCAACCATGATGATTAATCATTTATATTATTTATTTGATAAATTATTATGGTTGATATATTCTAAATGAGTTCATTTTGAATATCATTCTTATCACTACCTTCTCTCTCCTCAAGCTCTCTCATTCTTGAAACCCTAACCCTAACCTCTCATGTGTTGAGATCAAGGGTTAGCTAGACTAATACATCTATAACCTCACTCTATATCCCCTAGGTAGCTTAGATTAGCAATTTGAGCAACCTAGTTATCTCAAGTTAGAGATCAAGCTTGAAGTAGGAGCTCTCGGGTGGATCATCTTTGATTCGAGGAGGCCGTTGAGGTGCCGATGTTCCAAGGAGCCTACGAGGAGTGGAGGACCGCGATGAAGACCCGAAGGACAAGTAACGTGAGGTATAACTTCGAATCTGAATAGTTAAACCTTTTGTAGTTTGCTAGTAACGGTTTAGATACGATTCATGCGCTTAAGTCCGTGTTACAAAGCTTTGATAATCGTTTTTCATATATTTCGCCTCCCCGCAAGTTCGTGGGATGCGTGATATGGACTTACAGCTGTAACGGTAGGTAGAGTAGGTGGTGGTGTGTCACTATTGACGTTGGTGCTAGTGTTGTTGGGAGAATACATCACCTTGTTAGAAAAGAAATATTAGGATAGATTCATGAGATTTGAATTGCAAGAAATGTAAAGTTGTTGAATTTTATAATTCTTATGATATATTGCTTAATACATTCATGCAGAACCGACCTGTATGGGTCACCAATAAAACCTATCACGCCCCGTTTCCTAAAAGAGGATGACGACACATGATGAGGCCCACAACATAATTATTACGAGAATGCCATTTCCCTTAATAAATACATTAAGCTTTTTTAAACAATATAACAACATGCAAGAATTAACAAGATTAATTGACATTAATATCAACTTTATTTACATTCAAACTTTAAAATATAGATGTTTGTAATAAAGGATACAATAACTGAAAAGGTGCCTAAACAATGGCATACAGAAAATACCCGCAGAAAGGAAACTAGTAATCAGGTTGGGCGGTGAACTGGTCTAAGTCCTCATGGCTTGGCTCTATCTCTACAGTATCATGTCCACTTGACGAACATCCCAAGCAAAAGAAACGGAAAAGAATGTCGTCAGCAAACTAGCGCTCGGTAAGTCCCCAAAAGAAAAAGTACTAAAGATTGTGTTACATCCTAAACTTTCTGTACAATTTTTTTCAGAAATACAGAAAAGGGTACTTTTCCCTGAGCACAAGTTATAAGTTTGTTTTGCTTTTTAAAAGCAAGAAGGAGCTTGTAACTCATTGGTAAGACCTTGCACTGCTGAACCAAAGCACCAGAGTTCAAATCCCCATCAGCCACATTATTTTTAATTAGTTTTCTTTTAATCTTTTTAGAAACCCAAGAGTCTACACATGCATAACTCGTAAAAATCAAAAGTCACACATAAACCAAATGGGTCCACGAGTCAAGACACCGCATAAGGGGACACGTGGCAGCCTGACTCAGCCCCGACTCGCTTGACTCGGGCTGGAGGGAAGCCTGACTCAGCCGGCGCCACCGGGATAACTCGGCCCAAACCTATTTTTTCTTCAACTCCTAGAGACCTTTGGCCTACCCCACTCCTCCTGCACTATTTAAAATCTCTGAAATTAAACAGAGAATTTAAAACACCCATTTTAATTTTTTAAATGCAAAGTTAAATACATTTTTTATCACACCCTTTCATCTACCCTAAACCCTAATTTTTCCTATAAATACCACACCTAAACTCACCCCTCCTCACTTCCAAATCTCTGTCCAAACTCTTAAGAAAATTTACTAGACTTTTTGTGTGCAAGTGGAGTTAGCAAAGGGCGAAGCTCCGACGAACTTCCGACGGCGATCCGAGCAGATTCCGGCGACGAAACGACGCACCGGCACCTCCTACTTCTTCCTTTTCCTCTCCTCTCCACTAAAATCTTGTAAGTCCCTTCTCTCCCTTCTCTTTACTATTCTAAAAACTTAGAATTCTAAAATTCGATGGAAGTGGAGTTAATCCGACTTCTGATTCGGTTTTTCCTTAAAATCATATTTTTCTTAAACACAATAATACCAAACTCTCACATCATGATCATTAAACGTTAACAAAATATATTGACAAGTTTCATATCAAAAGAATTTATATTTTAATTTTTATAGCACTTTTACAGAAAAATATATAGTTTAGTTTCGACATAAAACATCATTACCTCTTGTTATACCTTTAGATAGTTCATGAGGTAATGACCTACCTCCTCACAACACTCATATGTAACTTAGCACAATGATCTTTGGGAACATAGTTTTAGGAAAATACGATTTTACACAAAACTACCTCCGACTTAGAAAAACATTTTTCTATATGATGTGTATTTTTAACAAATCTTTGCAATGCGCCGCTACAACCCATTTGGGGAACCCGTTCGGGATGGTGTGGATTATCGCACATCTTCGGGCTTAGTAGTGCGAGATGCAAACCTCTGTAAGGAGCATACGATCTTGAAAGATTTAAAAATATAATTTTCTTTAGAAAATGTGATTTCTATTATAAATAAAACTTATATTTTTATTAAATAATTATATATGTATCATCAAAATATCTATTTTTAATATTTATAATATTCTACATTTTCAAAATTCAAGAAAAACATCTCATTTACAAGAAAATACCATACAATTCCAATACTACAAATAAATACCATATATTATGAAATTAGGTTTATTTCACTAGAAATGTCACTTTGATAAAATATACATCAATGAAAACTCTAAATACGATAATAAAATACTTGAGGTGTATTTTGGAAATTATACAAAATTATTTTACATAAAACCCCCTCAAGTTATACTAAATTACAATAAGGACCCTAGTAAACATAAGTTTAAGCGGGACCGGTCTCTTGAGCCTCAGGGAGCCGGAGATATGGGTGCTTGCCTATTTAAGGTAGACAACTTAACAAACGGTGTTATCAACACGGTAATCGTCTTTGAAAAAGACACAAATCCTGCCGTCCATGTGCAGCTGTTACCGATAACACCAAAACCTAATTCAGGATTTAATTTCTTTTCTATTTGTCTGACTCGGACTGATTCTCAATATAATCAATCTGACTTGAATAAGATTCAAGTATATATAACAATTCAATATGAATCCATACATTCAATCTATTCAATCTAATTAATCTATATTGACTGAACCGAACTATGGATATACATCCATCTATATGATTCTCCAGTTACATCCATTTACTGATATCATGGTTTCGGCAAGTCATCCATCTATACAATCTATAATACAAGACAATACAATTTACAATACAATACAAACAATACAATCAAGATATCGCGGGGATTAAGGGGTAGATTGGTAGGTGTTAGAAGTGGCACGAGACTGCAACCATTAAGACACCTAACCTGAATTCAATTGTCGTTGTGTTGTGGCTTAACGGTTCCTTGTATTCCGTTCACCTTAGTCTCTGGTCTGCTGAGACTCCTCTCGTATACACTGACCTCTTCTGTACCAAGCTACAAACAACAACGTTAACACTAAATACAACATTATAACAATATAATACCACTTTAAAAGTTACACACACTCTCTCTCTGTCTATTCTACATCTCCCTTATCTTTGGGACTTACTGAGTGATTTGTTCGCTGACGACATTCTCTTTCTTCTTCTTTGGAATGTCGTCAGGTATTTCGGACTCACTGGAGATCGAGCCCAGCAGCGAGGATTTGGACCAGCTAGCTTTCAACCCATAGCTTTAGATTCCTTGTACACATTTACATTCTGGATTTTCCATTTATGTTATGCCACTGTTTAGGCATTGCTTTCCATTCCATGTATTTACTTTTCAGATGTATTGTAAAAAGAATGTTAATAAATAAAGTTAATGTTCAATTATATCTATTGTTTTTGTCTCTTGTGTATTTTACTTATATTGCTTAGATACGCTTAGCGTGTTTACTTCTGAGTAAATACGTAGCGGCCAGTCGCGTCCTCTGTCCGTACACTGGGAAGCGGGGCATGACAGATTGAAGGTATGTAAAATGAACAGAAAACCAAGTAATAATGAACATATAAGGTTTTATGTAAAAGTATCTTAAGCATGGTATTTATATGTATAAGGTTCCCTATTTTAACGTGGTTGTTTGTAGTTTGATAACGAAAATAAGCATGTATACAAAAGTAGTCCAGCTTACCCCGTTGACCAAAGGTACAAGAGAGTATTAGGCTCTGTCATAACCCACAGAACAATGGTGTCACACCCCGCTTCCTAATGAACGGAAACGGTGACGTGGCAAGCCCGCAGCGTATTTACTAAGAAAATAAGTTAAGCATAATTAAGCAATATAACAATGTGCAAGAAATACAAAAGTAATAAAATGAAACAACAACTTTATTTACATTCAAATTTACATACAACTGTTTGTAATAAAAAGATATAATGATAAAACAAATGCTTAAACCATGGCATACTGGAAGTAAATACAAGCAGTGGCTAAAAATCAGGCTGAGAAGCGAACTAGTCCAAATCTTCTTGGATCGGCTCTATACCCTCAGAGTCCGGTCCTCCTGACGAACATTTCAAAGAAAAAGAAACAGAGAGGAATGTCATCAACGAACTAGCGTTCGGTAAGTCCCCAAAAGAAATAAGTAATGATGAATGAAAGTGAATAGAAATCAAGTGAATATGAACAGACAAGATTATATATAAGAGAGTATCTAAGCATACTTATTTACCGGTATAAGATAGTTATTCTAACGTGGTTATTTGTACTTTGATAACTAAGGTATTCATCTATACGAAAGGAGTCCATCTTACCCCGTGGACTATAGTAACATGTAGTACAAGGCCCCGTCATAACCCACGGGACAACGGCACGTGAATTCATGTAGGTGTCTTTTAAAGTGATCTTTCGTGTCATGATATACGTTCCGTACCAATCTACCCCTTTATCCCCGCGTATTGTATTGTATATATTAAGATTACAAGTCTTGGCCGAATCCATGGATATAAAATATACAGGTTTATGCTCAAGATATAATCATGTGTTCAGGTATTCATGTCAAGTTCATATCAAGTTATAATCATGGTTCAGTCAAGTCGAATCAAGTATACAAGTTTGAGATTGATATTTGAATTCGAGTGTTCAGGTTCATAATCAAATATTCAAGTTTGTGTTTGATTTTTGGATTCTGGTTTGAATTTTGATTCAGGTGGAAGTTAGAATCTTATGAAAGGATTTAGTTCTTGAAATTCTTAGGTTCGGGAGTAATCGGCAACTGCTGCAAATGGACGGTGGGATTTGTGTCTTTTTTTAAGACAATTGCCATTGAAAACTTCGTTAAGTTGTCTAACCTAAATAGGCAAGCACCCACTTTCTCCGGCTCCCTGAGCCTCAAGAGAAATGATACTTCTTAAGCCTATATTAATTTAGAGTCCTTAAAATATTGTTTTGCATATCTCAAGGGTTTTTTATGAAAATACTTTAATATAGTTTAAAATTAAACCTTGAGGATGATTTATAATATTTACGATTTTCATGAACATGTATTTTAATTGTTGGGGTGTTTTAGTGATAAAAACTAGCTTTTAAAAGTTTATGGTATTTTTATTAAAACTAGCTCTTTCGGAAATTTGATGGTATTTTATTAAAATTCTAATCTTTCATTTAAAAAAATATAGTTTCATAATATGTCTTTGTTGAAAATATGAATTCATAGCTTTATATAATTCCCAAAGTTTAGTTTTTATTTAGAAAAGTCGTATTTCTTAAAAACCATATTTTTATTTCCTTTCAAGACCGAATACTCCGTGAGGAGTTCTGCATCTCGCTCTACTGTCTCAAGGATGTGCGATAATCTGCACCATCCATTAGTGAGTCCCCTAACAAGGGTTGTAGAGGCGTATTTGTCAAGAATTTAAAATATCGATTTAAAAGAAACCCGTTTTGAAAAAAAATGTGGTATTTTAATGAAAGCCTTCTTCTTTGAATACCCATATACCTAAAATACCGTGTTATGAAACCATAGTGTGCGTGTGGGGTAGGTCGTTATCCTGTGAAGGTTCTATAGGTTTATACTCTAGTTATAGAAAATACGGTTATATTAAACTTCATGATATTTTAATGAAAAGTTTGTTATTTGATCGTTTCACATGAATTTTTTTATTAAACTACAAGCTAAATGATATTCATAAAGTTAAGAGTGGTGTTAATATTAGTTTGACCTATTTTGCTTATATAGTGGATTAAAAATGTTTTAAAAAAATTATATCGAAGCTAACTCCACTTTGTCGATGTGAGTCGGTTTGAGATGAAAGAAATAGAGAGAAGAGGAGACTTACAAGATTAGATCATTAACAAGGGTGAGGGGAAGCCTTCAGGTGTCGTGATGTCGTCGGAAAGGCTTCGGTCGTCGAGTTTGGCTTGCTACTCCACTTGGGTGCTTAACTCCACTTGGTCCTTAGAGAGTTTGAGGGAATTTTTGATAGAAATTTTAGAATGGGGGAGAGTTAGGGGATGAGGTGCTACTTATAGTGAAGAATTAGGGTTTGGGAATTAAAAAATTGGATTAAAAGAATTAAAATTGGTGTTAAATGGTGAATTGAATGGTCACTGTTTAATTGCAGGGAAATCAAACAGTGCGGGGGAGTTGAAGGGAGCTGAAGGAGTGTGTGTACACAGTACGGAGATGATTGGAGCAAGGCAGACCGTCGGTGGCGGCCAAGATCAAGAAACATGCGGTCGAGATTGAAGCAATCGCCTCGAGATCCGTGCCACGTGCATTAATTTGTGTTTACTCCTCATTGCGCCTGTTTAATTTTTCTGAGACTTTTCGTTTATCTGTGAATTGCACATGCAACTCTTGTGCTTCCGAAAAATTAAAAAGAAAAATCTTTAAAAATAATTGGGACTGATGAGAATCGAATGCACAAGCTATGTCACAGCAGTGTAGAGGCTTTATCAGTGAGCTACAAGTTATTTCTTGCTTTTATTAAACAAATCTAACTTATAATTCAGGCTAAAGTACCCTTTCTATACAATAAACAAGCAATTTTGTACAGGGATTTCAGAGTCGTTACATTCTACCCTCCTTATAAAAATTTTGTACTCGAAATTTACATAAAGGACTAATCTTTGAATAACTGAAGGTATCATGCACGCACATCGTCTTCTCGCTCCCATGTCGATTCTCCTAGCGAGTCTTTTCTCCACATCAATCGGACCAAGTTCTCCTCCTTGTTCCGCAATGTCTTCACCTTTCGATCCAGAATCTCAACTGGTTGTTGCTCGCAGGTTAGGTCAGTCTGTACCGTGAGCTCTGAGTGATCAAGTGTATGGCTGGGGTCGCTCACATATCGTCGTAGCTGGGATATATAGAACATGTTGTGCACTCCTTCCAATAAAGGTGGTAGTGCCAAGCGGTACGCCATTTCTCCAACTCATTCAAGTATGTCGAACGGTCCTATGTATCTTGGACTTAATTTACCCCGCTTGCCAAAATAGACCACTCCTCTGTTTGGAGAGATCTTCAAGAATACATGCTCTCCGGGTTGAACTCTAGATGTTGACGCTTTGCATCTTCCCAATGTTTCTGTCGGTCCTGAGCTATGCGCATCCTTTCCCTGATCGTGCGAACCGCGTCTACAGTTGCCATGATCATCTCTGGTCCAAGGAGTTCACGATCTCCAACATCGTCCCAACTCAGCGGGGAGCGACATTTCCGTCTGTAGAGTGCTGTGGATGGTGACATCTCAATACTGGCCTGATAGCTGTTGTTATATGAAAACTCCTCTGGGTGTAGGTGATCTTCCTACGAACCTCCGAAGTCTAACATACAAGCTCTCAGCAAGTCTTCCAGAATCTGAATTGTTCGCTTGGACTGTCCGTCCGTTTGTGGATGATACGCCGTGCTGAAATTTAGATTCGTCCCCAGGCTAGCTTGCAGACTCTGCCAAAACTGTGATCGGAATCTTATATCACGACCGAAAACAATGCAAACAGGTACTCCATGTAATCTTATGATCTCCTGAATGAGTTTATAGGTATCAATTATGGTACATCTTGAAAGTATAAATCTTACTTTAGATTTTTACTCGCCTCCATGTACTTTCTTGCTAACGTCTCAATTGACTAGCCAACTCTGAATGGAATAAAGTGAGCCGACTTGGTGGGTTGATCTATAATAACCCAAATTGCATCGTTACCCTTCGTGATGCGAGGGAGAGCAGTCATGAAGTCCATTGTAATGTGCTGCCATTTCCATTCTGAGATTGGTAATGGCTGAAGTAGACCGGCAGTTCTGTGATATTCAGCCTTCACTTGCTGACACACCAAACACTTGGCTACGCTCCTTGCTACTTCACGCTTCATTCTATGCCACCAGTAGTGTTGTCGTAGATCCTTGAACATTTTCGTGCCGCCGGGATGTATAGAATAAGGAGAGCTGTGAGCTTCTTTCATCAACTTTTCTCGAACAGAGCTAACTGGTACACATAAACGGCTTCCATATATCAAGGATCCATCTTCGTGGATGATGAAGTCAGTTCAAAGTCCACTTTCTACTTATTCTCAGATCTTTTGTAGCTTGGCATCATTTGCTTGAGCTGCTTTGATCTGATTTACAAGAGTGGACTGGATTTGTAAGTTCATCAAAGATGAAGTGTTACCTGGCACAACTACTTCAATCTCCAATCCATACAATTCTTATTGTAGTCTCCATGAGCGGTGAGGTTCATTGCTAATGGCTGGCGACTAAGTGCATCAGGAGCTACGTTCACCTTTCCAGAATGATACTGTAGGTTGAATTCGAAGTCCGCCATGAGTTTTAGCCATCTTCTTTGCCGCATGTTGAGTTTCTTCTGAGTAAATACATACTTCAGACTTTTATGGTCAGTGTATATATCTACTCGCTCCCCCAATAAATAGTGACGCCAAATCTTAAGGGCGAAGATGACGGTTGCTAATTTCAGATCGTATGTTGGATAGTTGCGCTCATGGACCTTTAACTGTCTTGATGCGAAAGCCACAACTTTTCCATGCTGGTGTAGAGCACATCCTAATCCTTTACCGGACGCATCACAATGCACATCAAATCCGCCAATTGATCTGGTATTTCACGAATAGGTGTAGAGGTTAACCTCAACTTGAGTTCTACAAAGCCTTCTCACATGTTTCTGACCACACGAATACTTCGTCTTTACGTGTGAGCTTGGTTAGGGGTGCTGCGATCTTTAAGAATCCTTCAATGAATCATCTGTAGTATCCTGCTAAGCCCAAGAAACTTCTTATATCTTTCACTGTCTTTGGTGTCGGCCACTCACTGACAGCTGACACCTTAGCTGGATCTACAGAGATTCCTTCGCCTGAAACGATATGTCCGAGAAATCCGACTTGATCTAGCCAAATTCACACTTGTTGTACTTAGCGTAGAGCTGGTGTTGTCGTAATGTCTCCAGGACAATGCGTAAGTGCTCGGCATGTTCTTTCCTATTCTTTGAATACACCAGGATGTCTTCGATGAAGATAATAACAAACCTGTCTAAGTACTCT
Organism: Agapanthus africanus; assembly: GCA_030015575.1. Classification (NCBI taxonomy): domain Eukaryota; kingdom Viridiplantae; phylum Streptophyta; class Magnoliopsida; order Asparagales; family Amaryllidaceae; genus Agapanthus; species Agapanthus africanus. Next base: position 492,260,111 of record CM057349.1, read on the forward strand.
CGAAAAACTTGGTTCATCAGGTTCATAAAGATAGCAGGTGCATTGGTCACTCCAAATGGTGTTACGAGATATTCATAATGGCCATAACGAGTCCTAAACGCCGTCTTCAGAATGTCGGACTCTTTGAACTTCACCTGATGGTAACCCGAATGAAGATCTATTTGAAAAGATACAAGATCCACTTAACTGATCGAAAAGGTCATCGATGCGCGGAAGTGGATACTTGTTCTTAATTGTCACTTCGTTCAAACCTCGATAATCCACACACATCCTGTAGGAACCTTCCTTCTCCTTCACTAGTAACACCGGAGATCCCCAACTTGAAGTAATAGGTCGGATCCAACCTTTCTTCAGTAGTTCGTCCAACTGAATACGGATCTCCTTCAATCCTTCTGGACTTAATCAGTATGGAGCTTTGATTACAGGTTGTGCACCAGATTGTAAACCAATACTAAATTCAAGAGCTCGATCGGAAGGCAAACCTAATATGTCTTCAGGAAACACATCCTCAAGCTATCGAACTATTTCTGGTTTTTCTTCTTCAGCTGGTAGGGGGGACACTTTCGCATTCTTCGGTTTAGCACGGTAGCTTCGTAGCTCTAAGGTTCTGTCTCCACTTTTGAAATAGAAGACTGGGTGATCTGGTATCTCAAATACTACCCGCTTTTGACGGCAGTTGATAGTAGCATAAAATACTATCAGCCAATCCATTCCCAACACAATATCGAAATTTAGTATGTCCAGAACTTTGAAATTTGCGTAGAACTGTCGACCGCAAACTACAACTGGGCACTGATCATATCCTAAAATTGCCTTCAAGACTCCTGTTCTCCGCCGAAAGACGCGACCGGGACGTTGGGACGTCAGGCTTGAATTCCGAGGGCAGATCTAATTGGTGCTATCCGTCCACCTCTCCGAAGATGCCAAGTTAATTTATGGCACCATGTATCGAAGGTTTAAACGGATGCGGCCGATATAGCAGACTTCGTCAGATTCCCCCTCATTGAGGGGTTTTTTTTATTGTGGGGACGCTCTTCCCTGCAGGCGCAAGCCCCTCCAGTTAATTACGCTACCGCATCGCGGTAACCACTTTCTCCTTCTCCAGATGGTCACTTCGGATCGTGTGTGTTTGTTTTGTTTTTGGTTGCCCGTGGATTGTATACGGAGACTAATTTATGTTGTCGCTCGTAGGGCGTAGATTGGTCCAAATCCGTATTTTCTTAGATTTAGGTTTGGGGTTGGGTTTAAGGATACGTTAGTCTCATTTCAGACTAAGATCAACTTAAACGTATGTTAAGGATACGTTAGTCTAATTTTGGACTAAGATCAACTTAACAGGATCATTTAGATCTAACAAAAGAGCATTTAGGCTCTATTATTTAGTTTAGGGACATTGCAGTCGATAATTAGTTTAAGGACATTACGGTCCAATATTAGTTTAAGGACATTTCAGTCCATGGGTTTAAGGACCCCACAGTCTAAGGTTAAGGACATCATAGTCCATGGGCTTAAGGACCCCACGGTCCGTGGAATGATTGGTTATCGGGACCCGTCACCTCTCTGAAAACGTTGAAGGATTACAATGACAAATATCAAAGGAGTGAAGAGATGTACCCTTGAACCAATGTTGATTGGGAAGTCTGTAGTCCAATTTGGGACTAAAATCAATTAATTAGATTATGAGCACATGGGCTCAGTTAAATCTGAATTCAGGACTTATGGCCAACTTGGGCTAAGTCCAATTAGGTTTGAAATGTTGGACCTTTGTCTAGACTGTTGAACATTTGTCTGGGTTCAGCCCCTATTATTTAGCAATGCTAAACATGAGTCTAGGTTCTGACCGTATTTTGTCTTTTATTAAGTGCTGAATACTTATATACCATATGAAATGATCAATCTTGGAAGACAAGGATGTACTTGAGGCTCAGTCAAAAGGGGAGTCTTGCCTCTGAAAGATTTAGCCAATTTAGGCTAAGACTGATTTGAAAATAGTGTTAAACACTAGCACATATCTGGCGGTCACGTGTTCCCACGTGATGCATTTAAAATAGTGTTAAACACCAGAGATGAAATGCTCAAAATAGTGTTAAACACTAAAAAAGATAAAGTGCTCACGTGAGGACACGTGAGGCGCCCTAGGATTGGGGTAAGCTTCCTTTATTTTATTCTCAGAATATTCAAATAAGTGTTAAACACTTAAGTCTTCACGGCCATCACGTGTGGGCACGTGATGGGTATCCAAGCTCTGGATATTAAAGGGATTTGCTAGAGGTCACGCGGGGACACGTGAGGGCGCCCATGCATTGGATTTTAATCCTTCAGTTCTTTCCATCTTCTCTTTTTTAAAGAAGTGTTTGTCAAGGGTCACGTGGGGACACGTGAGGGCGCCCAAAGTCTATTCTGCCTTTATTTTTGAGAAGTTTGTTCAAGGGTCACGTGGGAGCACGTGACTCGATCTCATTCATTCTTTTCTGATCATTGAAGGGAGGGTCACGTGTTGCCACGTGATCAGGTTGGATACTGACTTCTTTACGTGCATGGAGAGTTTTAAGTCCCTTGTTTAAGAATTAAATTCTTTTGTAGGGTTGAACCCTAATTTTATTTAGAGGAATTAAATTCCTATATATTTGGAAGAATTAAATTTTTTAAACCCAATTCTCCCTCTAAGTTTTGGATCTGCATGGCAGAATCTCTCCAATAAGAATTAAATTCTCAACTTATGGGGAGATCTGCTTCTGCAGATCTTCAACCATGAAGAAGAACTAAGTTCTTTTTTCAAGGGTTAAACCCTGTCTCTGTTGGAGGAATTAAATTCCTATGTGCTTTGTGGGAGAATACAATTCTCTGAACTTAGGTCTTCTCTTAGGTTTTAGATCTACATGGCAGAATCTCCCCGATGAGAATTAAATTCTCAACTTGTGGGGAGATCTGCTTCTGCAGACCTTCAACCAAATGAAGAACTAAGTTCTATTCAGAAGAGTTAAACTCTTAGTTTGAGAATTAAATTCTCTTTTTGCTTTGTGGAGCTTATGATCTCTTTCCCTTTCTCACCTAGGGTTTCTTTCTCTTCTTAGGAAATCTTCTTTTCTCTCTGGAGAATTAAATTCTCTCCTTTTTTTTTTCTCTCTATTGTTTTTGTATATTCTCTTTTTTTTTCTGTTTTCTCCCATTTTTCTCTTCTCTTCTTGGCTCCTATTTATAGGAGAAAGAAAAGAATCAGTTTATTTAGTCAATCTTTTATTGAAAGATTTTCAGTGGTTTTGTAACCAACATGATCTTTTAGATCACTCAGTGAATTTTATTCACCATTGGATTTTTAATCCAAAAGATATTTTGTCTGTTATTCCTGGAAAATTTTAGGGAAATCTTTCCTTGTATAGAATCTTTCTATAAACTGGTGGTTTTTTAATCACCATTGGATTTTTAATCCAACGGTGCTCCGCTTTACAGAGTGCAATCTTTTTGTTTGGAAAGATCTAGGGAAATATTTTTCCAACTAGGGTTTTTGATTTCACTTAATTAGAATTTAATTCTATTAGTTCAGAAGGTTTAAGAGCCTATCACGTGTTAGCACGTGACCCCACTGATTGACCATTTAATTATAATTTAATTCTATTAATTCAGAGACCTTTAGGAACCCATCACGTGTTGGCACGTGACCCCCTGATTAAGCATTTATCCAGAATTTAATTCTGTTGTTTTAAAGAACTCAGGAATTATCACGTGTCAGCATGTGACCCTTGGTCACGTGTGGGCACGTGATGCCCCCTTGGGGTTTCTCCCTATTGTTTTATTATACCTTTAATTCTTTTTAGTGGGTTTAAAGGCCTATCACGTGTTGGCACGTGAGTCCATCTCAAGTTGTGTATCTCAGCGCCTATAACTTTGCCCATAGAAGGTCACGTGTCCCCACGTGATACCCGATCACGTGTGGACACGTGATGCTTCTTTTGTGTATTTCTTTGCTGCTTTATTCAGTTCCCATGAGGGAATAAATGCCCCCACAGCGTTGTTCTCATGTGTTTGCACGTGAGTGCAACGCTGTCATCTTTTGTGGCCGTTGGATCTGCCTAGGGAAGGGGGTAGATGAACCGTTTCCCATCACATCCTATAAATGCAGGGGTCTCTTCAGAAGCGCCTCCACTCTTTCATCTTCTTCCTTGTTCATTTTCATTTGAGAATTTAATTCTCTTCCTCAGAGCTCAATTCTCTGTTCCAAAATTTTTCAAAGTTTAACTCTGTCAACAAAAGATTTCCTTTTTCAAGTAAGGATCTTGAACGGCCAAGGAACTTCTTGTAGAAATTTTCTTTGGATTTTAAATCCACACCAAGGGTTTTTCCCTTTAACAAAAACCCATCTTTCCAAGTTCTTTGAAAAAAATGTCCAATCTTTAAATAATAAACCCCTTTTGTTAGGGTTTCTCTGATCTTAGGGATTGATGATGATACTTGTCCTTCCTCTGGAATTTAATTCCATTTCAAACAGCTTTAGCTCTGAAAATTTTTCTGGGAATTTAATTCCTCTGTTCAAAAGGAATTTAATTCCTCTAAAGAACTTAATTCTTAAAAGAAGACTTCTTGGGATTTTTCATCCTGAGTTGTTCTTGCAGAGATCCTTCTCAATTTGCACAGAATTCGTGTAATGGGTTTTCCCTTTGGGGGAATGTGTAGAGTCATTTGAATTTATTGGGAATCTTCCTTTTTTCCTCATGATGATTGCTCAGCATCATCATTAGTGAGCCGCCATATTGATTTTGTGGGGCCCATGTGTTTTGTAACCAATGGTCCCATAAAAAGAATAAGTTGTTTGTCGCTTTCTTCCACTGTCTTTTTATATATACACATGTGGGCTTCACTAACAGTTTCTCCTTCCTTTATTTCAGGCACATTGGTTTCTGTTCCATACTTCCATTTCACTCGCTCGGAGGCTGCCATTCCTCAGTCACCGTCTGACAAAAAGGTGATGGCGATGATTAGAGCTCATGACCCTGATTGCACCAATTTACTTTTATGGGGGACCTGGTACGGTCATATCATCTGCGGTCGTCGAAGCTTTCTTTACGAGGTACCAACGGAGCCTATCCATCCATTCTTGCCGATGGACCGTCCACGGACTGCTTTTGCTGTAGAGGTGGCAAATTGGACCGCTATCGGCCGGCTCGAACCGTCGACAACTGGGATACCAAATCAGCCTGTGCCGGCCATAGACATCTTGGGTCATCGTATCTGCCAAAGTGAAGCCCAGTCTTGGGGAAAAGTTTACTAGATAGAGCTTACCCCTCGCCATCCCACGGGCTACCTTCTCTGGGCTCGTTACATCTTGTCCGCTCATCGTGTGCGACTGCAGAGGGTCGGGCTTTACCAAGCGGTGTATGCGTCCCTCTTCCATTATCAATCTCCCCATGTATGGTGGGTTAAAGCTTTCCTAAATCAATGGAATCTTCCCACCAATACTTTCTTGTTAGGAGACCGCAAAGTTTCGATCTCTTTGGAAGAGTTTCGCGAGATCTCAGGTTTACCGATCAGGGGAGCAGCTTACGAAGAATTGTTGCCCCTTGACGAGTATGTTTTCGAGGCTATGCCCGCTATGCTTGACGGCTTGTCGACTGAAAATGCCGTCCGCCACAAGCACCCGAGTCTAATCAAGACGCTGGGGATTTTTGAGAAGCTGTTCATGGAGTCAGAAGAACAGGGTGTCACTTTTAAAAGCTTTATCGCCTGCTTCCTTCGTGGAGACGTTCTATCAAAGGCGGCTCCAAAGTTCGCGAACCCAGAGCCAAGGCCTTCTCTTCTACTGGAGCTGCAGGTGTGAATCTAGTCTCTTTCATCCGTCTTTCCAATATCAACGATCCCTTCGGGTTTGGTTTAAATAGGCTACCAGCTAGAGAAGAGGATTTGCGCCAATTTTACATTCTAATCTTGTCGGCTGTACCTTTCAAGCCGATCGCAGCTCCTGGCATGGATGAAAAAACTTTCTTCATCGGCTTTATCAGTGTTTGGCTCAGCTGGTTTGTCATTCCAACGCACCGTCGATTTATGAGAGCCTCGGTCATTTACCCTGCTCATCGCATCGCTGAAGGGACGCGACTAGCCGTGGGCATTGCAGGGCTGTCGCATCTATACCATGGGATAAGCAGTGCAGCTAATACCTCAACCCCAGGCGTGAACGTAGTGAGTTTCTCTCTCCATTACTTTACGTCATGGATAAAGATGCACGTGCTAAGGGCATTTGCCGCGCATCAGAGACCCAGCTTTTATGATGCCTATACCTTTCCGCGGCTCATGAGGTTGGTGGACGCTTCTGCTCCTGACCCGACTCAATTAGGAGCTCTTCGTGTGTTGCTCAATCCGTATGCCAATGAAGGTGGAATGGTATTTAATGATCGAATCCTCTCTGCTCCCTTGGGACCTGTTCAACAGTTATTTGATTTGTCGAAAGAGGGAGCACCATCTTTGAAGCCCAAGGAAGCCATGCACCTGAACTCGATCAAACCTGGTTATCTGGCGTTCCATCAAAACGATGTGGCTCTTTTCATGCGGTACAATCCACACCGCTTTGCCCGGCAACTGGGATATGACCAGGGTATCCCCTTCGAGGCATTCACAGTGGAGCCCAGCCCTTCTTTGGAAACTGTTCGTGACGCCACCCATCATTTCATGAGGCTGAACATCGGTTCTCATTTCATGATCCCCGAGGCCGATTACATTTCGAGGTGTGTGGAGGCTTTCATAGGTTGGTATCGCCACCGGGTTAGTCCAATCATTGCTGAGGAGAGGAGGATACTTTTTGGGCTTAGAGCTCACACCCTGCTCCAGGCTACGGGAGTCCCACCATGACCGCGGACAATGGTTCGCCCTCCCTTGAGGGATACTGGTACCGTACTCATTCCTGAGGCGGCGGATGTGGACTTGACTCCGATAGTTGGTATGCCAATATGCACCAGAGCTCAGGAAAAGGCTTCTGATAAGGCGCCGGTAGCAGTTTCATCGGCTGCGTCGTCAGCGATGGCAGTATCATCATCAGTAGCACCGCCGAGAGAGGATACTGAAGGCGAAATGGGTCAACGCCGCAGCAAAGCACCGAGGGGAAAGTAGCGATCGTCTTCTGGTGTTAGTTCTGGGTCAAAGAGGCGAAGGAAGACGGTCACCAATCTGCTCGACTTTTAGTGGAATCCGAGCCTATCTTTCAGGACGAGCCAATAGCTATGCAAGAGCCAGATGGCGGTCTTCTTTTTCCCGGTTCATCTGCCGAGGAAGCCGCACAATTGGCTGAGGCTATAAGACGCTTGCAGGATGAGACTGAAAATGTAAGGATCCGGAAGAGGCCTTATCCTGCCGTCATCTTCTACGAAGATCCTCCATCGATACGGCGGATATTTATAGGTCCTTTGGAAGAGAGAGGCGAGATAGCCCTTAAGCAGCCTATCTCGGCCGATGCTGAAGATGCGTTGTCGTTGTGGACTAGTGGCCACGAGTCTACCCTCGTACCCCGGCGAGCACGAATTCTTGAGAAGGAACTGTTGGGGTCAAAATTTGCACCCCGGTTGACCAAGTCAAAGTCAAGGTCAACCCCAAGCCAGGTGGGCCTAAGCCCAGGTCAAACGGGCCCATGCCCAAGCCGAGCTCGCGGCCAAGCCTCCCCATGCCAAAAACAAAATCATGTAATAAATAATTTTTATGTAATTTTTTATGCATAAATGGGCATAAAAGCCAAATTTTTGTAAGCCTATGGCTTATGTGCAAAAAGAAATGGCACATGAGCCATGGGAGGGGCAAAATGCCATTTTGTAAAGCCCGAGGGGCTATATGTAAATATGTAAGCCTATAAAAGGCAACATGATGAAAATATCTAAGACAATTTTCATTCCCCCAAAAAAAACTAGGGTTCTTTGTGCTTCCTGCTCCTTCATCAAGGTTCTAAACCTTCTTCCCCCTTTTCAATTAAATCAAGAGTTTTACTCTTCCTTTTTCAAAACAAAATAGTTTTTTACCACAAAACCCACAAAGAGGAACTCAGATCTGCCATCAGATCTCAGAAAGGAGAGATTTTTAGATCTCACGTCTCTTGATCTTCAAGATCCGGCAAACAAAGGAAGAAGAAGGAGACCCATCTCCAGAAACCCCACTTTGGGGAAGAACTAGGGCTCAAGAGGAGAAGCCCTTCATCAGCTTCAAAACAACTTAGGAGTTTAACTCCTCATATATATATATATATATATATATATATACAGAATAATAAGTGCTCCTTTCTGGGAGTACAACTTCCATTAAAGGGACCAAGTCCCTTTTGCTGCCCGAGCGCCCACGTGCTGACACGTGGTGCGCTAGCGCTCAAAGCGCTAGCGCTCTTGCGCCCAGAGTGCTAGCGCCCGAGCGCCCACGTGCTGACACGTGGCGCTCTTGCGCTCAGAGCGCTAGCGCCCAAAGCGCTAGCGCTCGAGTGCCCACGTGTTGACACGTGGCGCGCTAGCGCTCTTGCGCTCAGAGCGCTAGCGCCCGAGCGCCCACGTGTTGACATTTGGCACGCTAGCGCTAGCGCTCTTGCGCTCAGAGCGCTAGCGCCCAAAGCGCTAGCACCCGAGCGCCCACGTTCTGACAAGTGGAGCTCTAGCGCTCAGTGCGATAGCGCCTGAGCGCCCACGTGCTGACACGTGGCGCGCTAGCGCTCTTGTGCTCAAAGCGCTGGCGCTGGCCCCATGCATCCTTTGGATGCCTTTCCCCCCTTTTTATATATATACATACATATATACATATGTATACATATGTACACACACACATACTCCACGACACTGTCCCTGTTAGAAAAAAATTTCTAATGGGGCGCTGTCCTGCACCCCGCAAGGGGGCTGCTTGCCCCTTTGACCCCCAGCCTGCTATCCGGGTAGCGGGACCCCCATAAAAACTCTGCGGGGCCCCCGATATATCCAAAACCCCTTCAAAACACAACACTGCACATTGAGTTCGCATGACCAGTTTAACCCGTCAATCGGAGGTTCTCTCGCTCCAAAGGCGAGGGATAATTAATGGCAGCTTAGTCCGCGGCTGCCGGAGATTCGGATCCCCACAATCATTAAACCTCGGCCTACCCTAGGCAGGGGGAATCTGTAATGCGTCTGACAAGCGTGCGCGTATTCCTATCTCAATGGGGTGACGAAAAACACCCTACAGATTCTGGCACGCCCGGTGGGACCTATCTCTCCTCCCATATTTCGGGTTAAACGTTCATGCGAACTCAATCAATATATATATATATATATACTAAAATAATGCTCTTTCATGCAGGATTTTGAAGCAAACACTTTTCAACAATGTCTCCGAATATGAACTCAGCTCCTATCTTCTACACGATGAAGATGGACGCCAGGACGGTCCTTCCAGCCAGTCTCGGGCGACAATGGGAAGAGCCGCCGCTACCATTTGGCTCTATCCTGTTCGTGTCAGCTAACTCCATCCCAGCTCCTCAAGCCCCGGTGACAGACAAACCGGTCTCGAAAGGCAAGAGGCCAAATGTGGTGGTCTCAAGGGCGCCCCAACTCAAACGCAAGTCGGTGTTTGAACGACTCTCCTTGGCCCCAGCTGGGGGCAAGGCCATCAACACCAACAAAGCAACAGGGCGTCTCGGGCGAGCTCCGACGTTACCCCTGACAACTGCTCAATTGGGTATCTTCTCTAAGCTCCCCATCACTCAGCCTATGGCGGCTTCCCGGAGAGCAGAAGCCTACCAAGCGATCAAGGCAGAGAAGCTGAGGCAGAAGCGGCTCAGATACAGAGCCAACAAAAGGGCTTGGGCTCCGGCCATGTTAAAATTTTTGAATTTCCAAAGTCCGGACCGCTCCGCGAAACCAGATGCCAGTGATGAAAGGATGGCTGAATGTGTTATCAACACCGTCTATATGGTGGGCACGCATCCCAGCGACAACCTTCGCAGCAAAAGCAAGGATGGGGCCACCACATCTCAAATCCAATCTGGTGTGAATATAGTTGTCACTTCTCAAGGCCAACATCCTCTGGAGGGTGATGAAAATCCTCCCAGTGAGGCTGATAGGCGGAGAGAGCCCTCAGTTCATGAGGAGTCTGGCTCGGAAAGCGAAGATGAGCCAACTTTCCATCCTAAGACCGCAGAGCAGCAACTTCTCCAAGAGCTCCGCCAAAAGTGGGCGGACCGCATGAAAATCAGGCGCATCCTATGTCGGGAAATGTCTTGGCTACCGATGACAGTAGCCCGCTAACTCAAGATCAAATCATGGATTTGGTTGCTAACAAAGTCAAAACATTGGTAGCCGAAGCCGAAGCGCAAAAAGATACCAGCAGCAGTGGGAGACCATATCCTTCTCAGTATGATCTGGTAGAATTTCCTAGCGGCTATGTCATCCCTAAATTCGGAAGATTTGATGGGACGGGAAATGAGAATCAGCACATCGCTCACTTCAAAGCCTCGTGCGGGAATACTGGGGGCAACAATGCGCTTCTCCTCCGCCGGTTCGTTAATAGCTTGACCGATGTTGCTTTCGACTGGTACGCGAGCATACCGGATGGCTCCGTTACTACTTTCGTCCAAATGGAATCTTTGTTTCGACAAAGGTTCATGAGCGTCAGCGATAAGATCACCATTGCCGAGCTCGTAAGGACTAAACCCAAGAACAACAAAAGCAGCATGGATTTTATAACCCGATGGCGCAATCTCTCCGTCAAATGTGAACCGCCGATAGAGCAGGACCAATCTGTCAGTCTCCTCGTCGGAAATCTCAACAATTGGATGGTCCCGTTTCTATGCACTGCGGGTCTCAAAACATTCCAAGAGTTGACCAGGAAAGTTCAGATGCTGGAGCGCTCAAAGCAGGAGTCCTCCTCGGATTCCCAAAATAACAATAGGTCCTGGAGAAACCGAAAGGACGATAATCGTAAAAGCGGGAACTCTGAAGATTCTGAATCTTTTAACACTTCGGCTAACTAAAATAAGCAAGGGATGAGCGGGCCTAGTACCAACCAGCCTCGGAAGCCAGTGTTCGGAGAGGAAGGAGAATCTCCACTGAAAGAGAAGCTGGATAAAGTATATTCCTTCAGGAGGGACAAAATCCGCAAAATTTTCAAAGACGCCTTGAGGAACGGTCTACAACTGCCAGAGTCAAAAAGACCTCAGAAAGCGAATATGACCGACGACCCCAAATACTGCCCCTATCACAGAGTGATAGGTCATGCCATTGAGGACTGCTTCGTCTTCAAAGATTGGGTCGAAAAGCAATATAAGGCAGGAGAGATAGAACTGTCTAAAGGCGTGTTAACAAACAGTCCAGCCGCGACCGCCAATTTTATATGAACAGAGACCGAAGTTCTTCGTGAAACTGAATCTCTCAGACATCTGCCTTTCTCTGAGAACAATCGACCACCACGTCATTAAACTGGGAACAATCGACCACTACGTCATTAAACTGGGAACAGTCGACCTCTAAGTCGTTAAACTGGGAATGTAAAAAAAAGTATATATGTAAATAAACAAAAAAATGTGTAAATAAAAGAAAAAAAAGAAAAGCCGAAATGATGGGGCAACTCGCAATAAAAATCAGCGAGTAAAATAAAGATGAAAATAAAGCCGAAATGATGGGGCAACCGCGAATAAAAGCAGAAATGATAGGGCAATCGCGATCTTCGCGATAAGAAAAGCTGAAATGATAGAGCATTCGCGGTAAAACGAAAAAAACAAACAACAAAACAAAACAATGGCGAATGATGAGTCGCTCCTGGTACCATATTCCAGTGCAGCGATGCAGACGCCAACCAAATTCCAAATCTCATACCCAAACGGCGAATGATGAGTCGCTCCTGGTACCATATTCCAGTGCAGTGATGCAGACGCCAACCAAATTCCAAATCTCATACCCAAACGGCGAATGATGAGTCGCTCCTGGTACCATATTCCAGTGCAGCGATGCAGACGCCAACCAAATTCCAAATCCCATACCCCAAGTGGCGAATGATGAGTCGCTCCTGATACCATATTCCAGTGCAACGATGCAGACATCAACCAAATTCCAAATCTCATACCCAAACGGCGAATGATGAGTCGCTCCTGGTACCATATTCCAGTGCAGCGATGCAGACGCCAACCAAATTCCAAATCCCATACCCCAACGATGAATGATGAGTCGCTCCTGGTACCATATTCCAGTGCAGCGATGCAGACGCCAACAAAGTCCCGAATTTTTTTCGACCCTACGGTCTGGATCATACATCCTGCAAAACCGTATACAATCCACGGGCGTAAAACAATCCCAATCTCTCCCAAGTCCTACCGGTGAGACTACATTTAAAGTTCCACCAAAAATAAAAAAAATAAATGGTATGTCCACAAGCAAAATGGGCACGGATGAAAACCCGAAAGGGCTCCGTGAGTAAAAACAGCAGGACTGCCGGCGAGTTTGTGAAAACCCGAAAGGGCGCAAACTCGTAAAAAAAAAAGAGATGAAATGCACTCGCAAAGTCCTCTCGACTTTGTGAGGAGAAAATTTCCGCGTGAAATCCTTGCGACTCACAAAGGAACAACACCCTAAGGAGTCCCCACGACTCCTAAGGAGAAAATACACCCACGAGATCCTTTCGACTCGAAGGGAGAAAATGCTTTTATGGGACCCTTATGGCCCATAAAATTGAAAAGCCTTAGGTGATAGCGATCTAAACCTGTCTCCTAAGTCACCAATTCCCAAATCCTCTCGAGGCAAATGATGAGTTGCTCCTGGCATTATTCCAGTGCAGCAATGCGGATGCCGACAAAAACCAAAATCCCCAAATCCACTCATGACAGATGATGATTCGCTCCTCGTACCATATTCCAATGTAGCGATGCTGATGTCAACCCAAATCAAAGTAAATCAACAACCTCTGCGGCGGAATCATGCTCCGTCCCAGAATTTACCCCGTATCGAAATCATGCTTCGCCTTGGGATATCTACCTTCCCTGTCGGAATTATGCTTTTGCTCGGAATCAACCAACGACCTCCTCGTCGAAATTATGCTCCGTCTCGGAATCAAGTCAACCAGCAAGCTCTGCATCGGAATCATGCTTCGTCTCAGAATGTGCACCCCGTGTCAAAATCATGCTTCGCCTCGGTGTACCTGCCTTCCCTGTCAAAATTATACTTCGTCTCGGAATCAAGTCAGCTAACAAGCTCTGCGCTGGAATCATGCTCCGTCTCAGAATGTACCCCGTGTCGAAACCATGCTTCGCCTAGGAGTATTTGCCTTCCCTGTCGGAATTATGCTTCGCCTGGGAATCAACCTCTGAATCGAAATTATGCTTCGGTCAGAATGTCTGCTGATCCTCAGAATTATGCTCCGACCCCCCTTGGAATCATGCTCCACTCTTCGGAATGATGCTCCGATCCTTGGAATCATGCTCTGCTATTCGGAATGATGCTCCGATCCCTGGAATTATGCTCTGACTCTTCGGAATGATACTCCGACCCTGGAATTATGCTCCGCAAATCGGAGTGATGCTCCGATCCCCGGGAATCATGCTCCCCGAAGGATGCTCCGATCCCCGGGAATCATGCTCCCCGAAGGATGCTCCACCCTTGGAATGATGTTCCACATCGATCGTCCATGTCGTGAAAAGGGCAGCGCGGGCTTCCCATAAATTGGGAACCAAATCGCTCCGGATCAGAGCGTCGACCGTCCATGTCGCAAAAAGGGCAGTGCAGGCTTCCCACAAATCGGGAACCAAATCGCTCCGGATCAGAGCGTCGACCGTCCATGTCGCAAAAAGGGCAGTACAGGCTTCCTACAAAGCGGGAACCAGATCTCTCCGTGCCGGGGAAACGTCTACTACGGACACTCCGTCTCGGAAACGTGTCAAACATCGACCGTCCATGTCGCAAAAAGGGCAGTGCAGGCTTCCCACAAATCGGGAACCAAATCACTCAGGATCAGAGTGTCGACCGTCCATGTCATAAAAAGGGCAGTGCAGGCTTCCCACAAATCGGGAACCAAATCGCTCCGGATCAGAGCGTCGACCGTCCATGTCGCAAAAAGGGCAGTGCAGGCTTCCTATAAAGCGGGAACCAGATCACTCCGGGCCAGGGAAACGTCTACCACGAACACTCCGTCTCAGAGACACGTCAAGCGTCGACCGTCCATGTCGTAAAAAGGGCAGTGCAGGCTTCCCGCAAATCGGGTACCAAATCGCTCCGGATCAGAGCGTCGACCGTCCATATCGCAAGAAGGGCAGTGCAGGCTTCCTACAAAGCAGGAACCAGATCACTCCGGGTCAGGGAAACGTCTACCACGGACACTCCGTCTCGGAGACGCGTCAAGCATCGACCGTCCATGTCGTAAAAAGGGCAGTGCATCCCAAAAAGTGGGAACCAAAAGCAAGTCGCCTCCACGTGAAAAAAGATCCATCAATTTCATGCACACGACCTAAATATGCGGTGTGCATTTATTGATGGGGGCACTTTGTTGGGGTCAAAATTTGCACCCCGGTTGACCGAGTCAAAGTCAAGGTCAACCCCAAGCCAGGTGGGCCCAAGCGCAGGTCAAACGGGCCCATGCCCAAGCCGAGCCCGCTGCCCAGCCTCCCCGTGCCAACAACAAAATCATGTAATAAATAATTTTTATGTAATTTTTTATGCATAAATGGGCATAAAAGCCAAATTTTTGTAAGCCTATGGCTTATGTGCAAAAAGAAATGGCACATGAGCCATGGGAGGGGCAAAATGCCATTTTGTAAAGCCCGAGGGGCTATATGTAAATATGTAAGCCTATAAAAGGCAACATGACGAAAATATCTAAGACAATTTTCATTCCCCCAAAAAAAACTAGGGTTCTTTGTGCCTCCTGCTCCTTCATCAAGGTTCTAAACCTTCTTCCCCTTTTTCAATTAAATCAAGAGTTTTACTCTTCCTTTTTCAAAACAAAATAGTTTTTTACCACAAAACCCACAAAGGGGAACTCAGATCTGCCATCAGATCTCAGAAAGGAGAGATTTTTAGATCTCACGTCTCTTGATCTTCAAGATCCGGCCAACAAAGGAAGAAGAAGGAGACCCATCTCCAGAAACCCCACTTTGGTGAAGAACTAGGGCTCAAGGGGAGAAGCCCTTCATCAACTTCAAAACATCTTAGGAGTTTAACTCCTCATATATATATATATATATATATATATATATATATATATATATATATATATATATATATACAGAATAATAAGTGCTCCATTCTGGGAGTACAACTCCCATTGCAGGGACCAAGTCCCTTTTGCTGCTCGAGCGCCCACGTGCTGACATGTGGGGCGCTAGCGCTCAAAGTGCTAGCGCTCTTGCGCCCAGAGCGCTAGCACCCGAGCGCCCACATGAGGACACGTGGCGCGCTAGCGCTTATAGTGCTAGCGCGAATGGGCTCAAAGCGCTAGCGCCCAAAGCGCTAGCGCTCGAGCGCCCACGTGTTGACACGTGGCGCGCTAGCGCTCAAAGCGCTAGCACTCTTGAGCTCAGAGCGCTAGCGCCCAAATCGCTAGCGCCCGAGCGCCCACGTGTTGACACGTGGCGCGCTAGCGCTCAGTGCGCTAGCGCTCTTGCGCTCAGAGCGCTAGCGCCCAAAGTGCTAGCCCCCGAGCGTCCATGTCCTGACACGTGGCGCGCTAGCGCTCAGTGCGCTAGCGCCTGAACGCCCACGTGCTGACACGTGGCGCGCTAGCGCTCTTGCGTGCAAAGCGCTGGCGCTGGCCCCACGCATCCTTTGGATGCCTTTCCCACCCTTTTTATATATATACATACATATATACATATGCATACATATATACACACACACATACTCCACGACACTGTCCCTGTTAGAAAAAAATTTCTAACGGGGCGCTGTCCCGCACACCCGCAAGGGGGCTGCTAGCCCCCTTGACCCCCAGCCCGCTATCCGGGTAGCGGGACCCCCGTAAAAACTCTGCAGGACCCCCGATATATTCAAAACCCCTTCAAAACACAACACCGCACATTGAGTTCGCATGACCAGTTTAACTCGTCAATCGGAGGTTCCCTCGCTCCAAAGGCGAGGGGTAATTAACGGCAGCTTAGTCCGCGGCTGCCGGAGATTCGGACCCCCACAATCATTAAACCCCTGCCTACCTTAGGCAGGGGGAATCTGTAATGCGCCTGACAAGCGTGCGCGTATTCCCATCTCAATGGGGTGACGAAAAACACCCTACAGGAACACCGACTTGAAAAAGCCATATTAGAAGCTCCTTTGCGCATTGGTATATTTGTATATCTTTTTGTAGTATTTTGCACTGCTCATATACATATATATATATATATATATATATCCTTATCTTCATGAAAACTTTGCAGGAACTTCGGCAATGGCAGAAGATCTGAGTTCGAGT
The DNA here is from genome assembly GCA_030015575.1 of Agapanthus africanus. Lineage (NCBI taxonomy): Eukaryota > Viridiplantae > Streptophyta > Magnoliopsida > Asparagales > Amaryllidaceae > Agapanthus > Agapanthus africanus. Next base: position 492,276,479 of record CM057349.1, read on the forward strand.
CGCGCCTTGACTATGGACTCTGCAAATATCCCCGATGAGACACTAGTAAGTGTGGAGGGGGTCGATACAACTGTTGTTCCTACCACGGAGCTCCCATTGGTGATTTCCGTTCCCCCGATGCTTGCTCTCCCGGAAGAGGCATCTTCATTGGCCGCGGATTCAATGGATCTTTCTGGGGACGGCCCGGAGACTATGGGACAGGTAGTCAAGGCCACCGTCCTTTCATTGGAGCCTGCAGCGATGGCCATTGCTACTCAATTGGAAGTTGTTATACCGGCCCATGTCCCCGATGATTTGCCTGGGGGAATGGAGGTGGCCGCCGAAGCTGCTATCCCTCCAGTCCAGAGCAAAGGAGCATCGAAGGTAGCCTTATATATTCTATTTTAATAATCTCTCCATTATCTGAACCTTTCTGTCTTTTCAGAATTGCGCGGGTTGGCGGCGTCTAACGCTGATCTGTCTCCCAGAAAATCCTTTCAGCGTTTGCTAGAGATGGCCGCTCCGCAGGCGATATCCCCTCAACGCATCGTCCTCTCTTCCGGGAAAGGTTAACGTTATTTTCCTTTTCCTTGCGGCATTATTATTATTTCATATAATGATACTGATGTCTTCTACAGTTCTGGAAGCCGATGACGAAGTTGAGATTCTTGACGGGCCTAGGGATCCTTCAGACCCTTCTTGCATGACTGTGGGTAAGTAAAGTTTTGACGCTGTTCCACCTGCTCTTTGTTTGCAAGTCTCGCTGATTTCTTTTTATGAATCTTAACAGCTTTGCCAGTTCTTACCATGCTGGAATCTCGCATCGTCATGCCACCCGGCCCCTATGCTCTGCGTGCCTTGGAACGGATGGCAAAGCTAAGCCTTCACTCTTTGTCAGCTCTGATCGAAGACCTTCGTGCTGGTAGTTTGATCACGGCCAAAGAATTTGCCGCCGAAGCCAACAGTTCTCTCCCCTTTCTAGCTGCTTACCATAGAGAAACATTGGTGCAAGTCTGGGTTGAGTTTTGTCGTCAGGTGGAGGCTTGCTTACATAGCCTTGAGTGCTCGCGTCTTCCTTCAGAGGTTGTGGTTGCAAAGGCGAGCTTGCGGGGGCTAATCGAACAGTGCGCCGTGAATATGCTGTCATGCGAGAAGAGGCTCAGCCGAAAATTTTCATAGAGGAAGCGGGCTTCAACTGCGCTGGGAGAACTTCAAGCTAACCTAACGGCCAAGACCACTCGAACGTATGAACTTCGGCGGGTGCTTCAAGAAGCTATCAGGGAGGTGGTAGCCATTGATAAAGCCGTCATTTTCACTCGCGAAATGGTCAAAGCTCATAAAGTTACCGAAAAGGAGCTTGAAAGTCGGCTTGCCTTATACCAGGCCCAACAGTCCCAAGCGGAGGCCCGTCTCTTAGTAATAATGAATCATGAAGTCGAGGCCCAGTGGAAAAAGGATGAACCGGCAAATCTATTAAATCGTCCGCCGGCTTGAAGAATTGTATATTTTTTATTCTTCTTTTGTATATACTCCTGAATGAGAGTATATTTTTTTATTGATTCTTTCATAAATTGTACTTTGTATTCATTTTGATTCATGAATAAAAGACATATTTTGCTTCAAGGTGGTGTGTCCCTTTTAGTAAATGCGTTTTGTGGATAATCTATTTTTGAGCTCCTTATAGGACAGCGATGGCTTAGGAGTCGGGTTTAGATCTGCCTCCTAAGGCTTTCCAACTTTATGAGCCGTAAGGGTCTCATAAAGGCATTTCTTCTTACGAGTCGTGAGGATCTCGTAAGTGTAATTTCTTCTAAAGAATCGTGAGGATTTCTAAGTGTATTTTCTCTTGAGAGTTGTAAGAATCTCACAAGAGAGTTTTTCTTGCTTACGATTCGAGAGGACTTGTAAGTGATTGTTTCCTTTCTTGTCGGAGAGTGTGGCCTGTAGAAAATCTACCTTGACCTCTCTGTGAAGCAACGATGGCTTGGGAGACAGGGTTAGGATCTGCCTCCTAAGACTTTTCAACTTTATGAGCCGTGAGGGTCTTATAAAGAATTTTCTCCCTACAGGTCGAGAGGATCCCGTAGGTGTATTTTCTCCTTAGGAATCGTGAGAATTCCTAAGTGCGTTTTCTCTTAAGAGTCGTAAGGATCTTACAAGAGAATTTTCTTCCTTCCAAGTCGAGAGGACCTATAAGTGATTGATGAGCTGACTTGCTCCCGGATCAAAGAATTGCTTTGACGAGGAAGTCGAGGGTTGACTTTATCCGCATTTCACGGAGTCAGGGGTTGACTTTATCCGCATTTCACGGAGTCAGGAGTTGCTCTGTGTGTTTCCCACGGGGTCAGGATTGACATTAGTCGTGTTCCACGGGTTCAGGAGGTTCTCTGGGCGTTTCCCACGGGGTCAGGATTGACATTAGCCGTGTTCCACGGGACCAGGACTAGCTCTGGGCGTTTCCCACGGGGTCAGGATTGACATTAGCCGTGTTCCACGGGACCAGGATTTGCTCTGGACGCTTCCCACGGGGTTAGGATTGACATAAGACGTGTTCCATGAGACCAGGATTTGCTCTGGGCATTTCCCACGGGGTCAGGATTGACATAAGCTGTGTTCCATGAGACCAGGAATTGCTTTGGACGCTTCCCACGGGGTTAGGATTGACATTAGCCGTGTTCCACGAGACCAGGATGTGCTCTGGGCGCTTCCCACGGGGTCAGGATTGACATTAACCGTGTTCTACGGGACCAAGATTTGCTCTGGACTTCCCACGGGGTCAGGATTGACATAAGCCGTGTTCCACGAGACCAGGATGTGCTCTGGGCGTTTCCCACGGGGTCAGGATTGACATAAGCCATGTTCCACAAGACCAGGATGTGCTCTGGGCGCTTCCCACGGGTTTAGGATTGACATTATCCGTGTTCCACGGGACCGGGATTTGCTCTGGACGTTTCCCACGGGGTCAGGATTGACATAAGCCGTGTTCCACGAGACTAGGATGTGCTCTAGGCGTTTCCCACGTGGTCAGGATTGACATAAGCCGTGTTCCACGAGACCAGGATGTGCTCTAGGCGTTTCCCACGGGGTCAGGATTGACATAAACCGTGTTCCACGAGACCAGGATGTGCTCTGGGCGTTTCCCATGGGGTCAGGATTGACATAAACCGTGTTTCATGAGACCAGGATGTGCTCTGGGCGTTTCCTATGGGGTCAGGATTGACATAAGCCGTGTTCCACGAGACCAGGATATGCTCTGGGCGCTTCCCACGGGGTCAGGATTGACATTAGCCGTGCTCCACGGGACCAGGATTTGCTCTGGACGCTTCCCACGGGGTCAGGATTGACATAAGCCGTGTTCCACGAGACCAGGATGTGCTCTGGGCGTTTCCCACGGGGTCAAGATTGACATACGCCGTGTTCCACGAGACCAGGATGTGCTCTGGGCGTTTCCCACGGGGTCAGGATTGACATAAGCCGTGTTCCACGAGACCTGGATGTGCTCTGGGCGTTTCCCACGGGGTCAGGATTGACATAAGCCGTGTTCCACGGGACCAGGAGGGGTTGACTCTCGATTGTCTGTGCATCGCCGAGTCATGGAACTGGGAACTTTGCCGCGGCTCTGATTTGCTGATGTTGCGTCTGTTGTAATGAGACGAATGTTGAGATGATCTCCAGGCTGTCTGTGGACCGTCGAGATTTGGCTTCTTTTTCTGATGGAGCCTGGTGGGAAGGTAGGGTTCCCTCTTTGTTTGTGCCCCTGGATTGTATACAGGGATCGATGTGATCTCACCTGTAGGACAAAAGGTTTCATTTTATATATTTTTCTTTCCGTGATGCTCTATCATTTCAGCTTTTATATCGTGAAAGTCACGATTGCCCAATCATTTCGGCTATTTTTCGCGGTGTCCAATCATTTCGGCTATTTGTTTTATTTACTCGCTGCTTTTTATTGCGAGTTACCCAACCATTTCGGCTATTTTGCATGCATATATTTTACTTGCTGATTTTTTTGCAAGTTGCCCCATCATTTCGGCTATTTGTTTTATTTACTCGCTGCTTTTTATTGGAAGTTGCCCAACCATTTCGGCTATTTTGCATGCATATATTTTACTTGCTGATTTTGTTGCAAGTTGCCCCATCATTTCGGCTATTTGTTTTATTTACTCGCTGCTTTCTATTGCGAGTTGCCCAACCATTTCGGCTATTTTACATGCATATATTTTACTTGCTGATTTTGTTGCAAGTTGCCCCATCATTTCGGCTATTTCATATGCATTTGTGGCTCGCTGAATTTCCGCTGCGAGTTTGGGATTTGATACCGATTTATGCATCAGTATCGCTACAACTGGGATATTACCAGGAGCAAATCACCATTTTACTTTGTCGATGTCGAACAAAAGTGGCTTAGTAAACAGGGTTAGGATCCTGTCGACTAAGGCTTTTGACTTCATGAGCCGTAAGGGTCTCATAAAGGTATTTCTCCTTACGAGTCGTAAGGATCTCGTAAGTGTAATTTCTCCTTAAGAATCGTGAGGATTCCTAAGTGTATGGTCTCTTATAAGTCGTAAGGATCTTAAAAGAGTATTTTCTCCTTATAAGTCGAAAGGGCTTACAAGTGTGTTTTGCCATATGAGCATATCCCCAGTCTCTGGTGGGACTTTGTTAGGGAAATGTTTATTCGCGCCCGTGGATTGTATACAAGGGTTGATATCGAGACGCTTGTAGAGCAACACTGGAGGTTGTGATGGCTTAAGAACAGGTTCAGATCCCTGTAGCTTAAGGCTTTTGAACCCTGTGAGCCGTGAGGGTCTCAAAGGGGAATTCTCCTTACGAGTCGTGAGGATCTCGTAAGTGTAATTTCTCATTAGGAATCATGGGGATTCCTAAGTGTGTTGCTCCTTTGTGAGTCGTAAGGATCTCATGCAGGTATTTTCACCTCACAAGGTCGAGAGGACCTGCAAGTGTTTTTTTAACGAGATTGCTCCCTTTCGGGTTTTCACAACACTCGCCGGTAGCCCTGCTGTTTTTACTCACAGAGCCCTTTCGGGTTTTCATCTGTACACATCTCGCTTACAGTCATACCATTTTCTTTCCTTTTTTGTGTCAGCCTTGAGATGCTGCGGTCCGTAGAAGTTTATAGACGTCTCGGTCAACAGCCAGTTTTAGGACATAGTGGTTCATTGTTAGTTTAAGGACATTTCGGTCCATAGTTAGTTTTAGGACGTTTCGGTCCGTCATTAGTTTAAGGACGTTTCGGTCCGTAGTTAGTTTAAGGACGTTTCGGTCCGTCGTTAGTTTAAAGACGTTTCGGTCTGTTTGCCGGCTACTACTTTTAGAGTTTGGGCTTAGGAAGATAGCGAGCGGACATAGGCGTCGTCATCTATCATTAACCTAGGCCGTGACTCGTCAAGCGTAGTATTTTTTCAGGAATCGACCGTTTATTGGCCTGAAAGGTCTTTCGCCATGCATGTCCATGAGTATATAGGCTCCACCCTGGTAAACTTTGTCTATGATATACGGGCCTTCATAGTTCGGCTCGAATTTCCCCCGTTTGGCACGATTGGGGATCATAGGTCTTTTGACCACTAGCACGAGTTCGCCTTGGCGGAATGTTCTCGGCCTAGTCAATCTCTCGTATGAGCGCTGTTAGTTATATGTATGCCCTAGAGGCCATTACTGTACATTGGATGTATATTGTAGTGGATGCTGGGACATATATAGGGAGGACTTTCTTTCTCGACATGATAGTATGCTATCTGGTTGCTCTTTACCTTAACGTGTACACTGATTGTCTCTCTGTTACATGTTGGTGAAGCCCTTAGGATGTGTACTTGACTACCTGGACTATGATGCGGATCATACTAGTGGGGACATGGTAGTCCATAAGTACATCCTTCAAAGTCCCTAGTCGTGGGTGTATCGAGACGGGGCATCGATATGCCAGAGTAGACTAGCGTGTACCTTCTCGACCCATACAGATGGGCGATGGATGATCCCATATCCATCGGTGTTTGACATCAGAGATGATATACGGGTGCTCAGTAGAGACTGGGTACACTGGACGGACTCGCCGAGAACTCCCAGATGGTATTATACCTCACGTCAGATGGCAGTTCTCTGGTGACACTGGTACAGAGTAGTCTGTTGACCCGAGATCGTCATAGAGTCTTGTGTGGTTCCCACTGTGCTTTGATTTCCATCTTACCACGTCCAAGAGGGCGTGCAAAACGGTGGTTTTTGGGTACAGTCCCGAGTCACATGGAGGCAATGAGCGATAGGAGGGGATTCGTCTTTCCCGGTATAGGGGGTTGATGTTGCGCTGTGTTCGATTGGCTATAACAGGAAATCCCTGGCCAGGGTTGCTGAGATTTACTGGTAAGTGTTACCAGTAGTTTCTCGAATTGTTATAGACCTCATATCAACACGACTTATTGAGCTATTGGGGTCTGACGTTTACCACCCCTAAGCGAGATATGCGACATATCAGACGATCAGACCGGACTGTACGGTAGTGTTACTGGTTGGATTCACAGGAGTGTGAGCGGGCTTGCTCGTCGATCTTCTGATCGCTCAATACCCGGGTGGCCGTTACGTTTAGCAGACCGCTTGCGGCTTGTGGGTGCTTGATATGATCATCATCTGCTGCCGGCGTATTGACGAGTCTTTAGAGTCCTACACAGAGGTTTCCTGGCTCAAGCGAAACGAAATAGGAGCGCATATGAGATATGTGCGGGACCGAGAATAATACCAGTATGTGATACTGTATTCAATTCTCGCGATGTGACATTGATCGGTTATATGCGATATAGCCGGGTTATCGGATCAAGTGTTGATTCGATAAGTTGTTACTATTGATACCAGTCGGTTATGTGCGACATGACCGGATCATTGAATCAAGTGTTGATTTGATGATTTAATGTATAATTATATATATTTGATATATTACTTTGCATTAACTAGTATCGGTTCACTTTGAATGGATTTTCTCACTCGGATGTGCGCATTGCATATGCGATATGATTTTGTGCACTTGTTTGTATCATGGTTGATGATGCATGCCTACTTGGTTAAGTGCAAAGAATTAAACCATGGTTAACTAAATGATTAGGATTTTATTTTCTTAAATTATTCATTTATTCCTTTTTGGAAATTATTTTGCATAAGAAGAATTGGTGGCTTTCTTTTATTCTTTCATGAACTTTCATGAATGTTTGACTTTGTCACCAATTTTGTCTCATGCTTAACCCTAACCATTTCTTTTAACCATGATTGATTCTCTACACCTAACCATGGTTCTAATATGATAAGTATTCATTTCTTTTCTAATTTTAATTAACTTATCATAACAACTAGCATCTTCTTCTTCATCTTCAAGTTGAAGAAAACCTTCACTTCATCAATGGTGATTGATGAATATGAGTGAGAAATCCAATTCTAAAATGAACCCACTTCCTATTTCTTCATCCTCTACCTCTTGCCAAGTAGTAGAGTGTGTTTTCTTCACAAGTTTCTTGACTTGGTGAAGTCGGAGCTTGATTTAGCGATGCCTCGACGTAGATCATCTTCGGCATGGACATCGATGACCTAGCCCGTCTATTCTCCGATGAAGCGAACGCGAGAGTCCAAGATCGGATTTGTACAGCGGAGATGACTTCTTCATGGAGCTATGGAGGTGGACAAACGGATCTACAAAGGTTGTATTTCCGTATCTCTTAGTTAAGTTGTTAACTAGTTATCTTTTCGCCTAAATATCTAGCCGACGATCCGTATTAGGGTCTCTCGGCACCCATAAATTTTTATATTGGCATGTTCGATGCCTTGTGAGACCTTTATAGGGTGCCTAGGAACCTTTCACTGGTATCAGAGCCTAGCTAGAGCCTTTGGCGAAGTTTAGACGAAGTTTGGAATCCGAACGAACCGAAACCCTAACTCCATAGATGCTCTCTGTACTTTTTCTGAAAACATGGATTTTTCCAAATTAAAAATTGCTAAAAAATTCAGCAGGAATATCTAAGAGTTACTGTGAAATTCGTGGGCCCAATTCCACTATCCCACCGCGGTTCCGCGGCATGAGCAAGGCTCATGCGGCGGTTCCGCGGCCGTACGGTCCTATCTCACTGTTATCTTTGCACAGTAACTCCTCTTTTCTGATGCTGGATTTTATGGGAATTTTTAAATTTTATTCAACAGTTGAATTTTCTGGGGTTGTTTTGGGGACTCGGTGTTTCGATCGGATTGTCAAATTTTGTCTATGTGGCTTTCCGGATAAATTTTAGAATATGTTAAAAAGTTCGACCGGATATAAATACCCAATTTTTCCCCTGTCGGGAAATTTCCAAGTGTTGGATTTTTCCGTAGTTTAACGACGTTCTAAGTAGTGCAAGTAACTTGATGGACCCTCTAGAAGACAACAAACCTTAACTCGATTATGTGACCGTCTTGAACTGCCCTTTGAACCTTCGGGTTTGGGGCAGTACGGCGTGCCACATGTGAGGCGTTGGCTTGACCCTTCTACGGCTGGACCGTTGATACTGAGGCACGAACTGAATGTTGTTAGACTTGTTTCATGTGTTGATCTGTATCGGGAAAACTTAGGTGTTCGATTGTTCGATCGGAAAGTTTGACATTTTCTATTTATCCGGAATGGGATACAATACTTGGAATTCACAATAAGTTATGAGATAACTGAATGAATGTTATAAACATAGCACTTTAGTCTCACTTGATCGGTTGCCACGGAATTTTGATGTGATCAAAAGTCCGTCGCAATCACGTAGCGTACGCGGATACTCGCCGGGTAAACTTAATAGACAGCCTCACTCCATAGCCCCGACCAAGTGACTGTAGGAGAACCCCGTCGCCGAAAGCATCCGTTCGGGTGCTCGCGGCAGCGGTGTTCCGCCTTGGTGCACTTCGTCGACGGTATCGGGGGTGCGGCCGCCTACTAAAGTTTGCGACGAGTATTCGATCAGACTGTCGGGAATCTTGTTGAATTGCCCGACTCGATATTGAAAAGTGTTTTCGATAATGAGACTGAAATGCGGGGTTTATAATTGTTAGGCATGTGATGTCTAAGTAATTCATTTGGTTAGGCATGCGATGTCTGAGATGGTTGCGGATTCCAACTGTTGTAGTTTTACACTTTCTTTTCTGTGACCGTAAGTGTAATATGTGATATCGCCGGTTTCGTTGCTATATGTCAACGACAATTGGGATGCGCATATTTACTTACGTTGATGACATGTGATGTTATGTGTTACTGGATATGTTATATTGGATCGTCGTGTTTGAATAGCCGGGGGTTTTTATGTGAGATGAGTGTTTTTCATTTTCATTCATGTAAAAACTTGTATGTAATATTCTTTTATTGGGGCACTTCCAGGTTGCGGAAGTTGTCACCGTTGTTGTATATTATTTACTTTTCCGCACTAGGATAGACCCAAGGAGGAGGGCACAAGTAACCGGGTTCTGGAGTCCAGTAGGAGACCAACTCGAGGAGTCGTGTCCAGGTCTCCTAACTCCAGAATTGGTAGGGTTCCTTGCCGCTCTCGTAGGGGTCTAGGGGTGTGGGTTTGGCTATTCATCGCGACCGTGGAATCCGTGTTTTATACTGGCTCGTATTGAAAACACGGACGTCCTAGTATATCCAATATTTCATATGATTCTTCTGCTGCGATATCTGTGATGTGATCATGTGATGTTCTGTGATAGATACAGTATATAGTATATATGATATATTATATAGACGTTACTTATGTTTTACACCCGCGCTAGCCCTGCCCCGCTCTGTCGTTAGTTACCTAACCTAACGGTGCACGAGGGGACATCGAGGCGAATGCGGATGGCATAAGTGTACGTCGTATTTATCTGTGATGTTTAGGTATTTAAATGATGGGACTTCATTAATGTAATTAATGAATTAAAAGAAACCTAAGATGTTGTAGAATCGAATTTCAAAATAAAAAAAAAGGTAGCTACAGTTCTTGCTTTGCACAGCGGTATATGTGATATATCCTGCACCTTATTCGATAAGGAAAGGACCGAGATCCCTTCACCGGGAGTGACTCCTTTAGTAATAACTGGCAGATGCTACACACTCAGTTTGTCTTTTGATTGCTTTTAAGAGTTTTTTCTTTGCACAGTGATATATATGATATATCCCGCACCTCATTCGACGAGGAAAGGACCGACGATCCCTTCACCGGGAGTGACTCCTTTAGCAAAACTAGAAAAGCCTCAAAAACACTCCATTTCAAAATCATTTGATTCTACAACGATATCAAGTTCGTTACGCAATAGGTTTTCAGAAAAACCTGTCGTAGCCCTTCGTCATTTCAGATAAGTGCTGTTTAGTATTCGTGCTGCGTTTGTTGGCCTCCGTCAAGGCGCAGTGTGCGGTAGCTAACCAGTATTTATCTGCTTATGCATATGATGCAGATTGAGTTAGGGTAGTCATGCGACCTTGTTGGCCTCCGTCAAGGGTCGTGCGGGTGGGTTTGATTCAATCAAGAAATGACGGGTTGAACTTGACTAGTAGCCTATGGTTTGTTGGCCTCCGTCAAGGTCATAGGGTGCTAGGGGCAAAATATTATCGGGAATTTCAAGTGTTGAAATTTGCAATGAGATTGCATACCTTCTATGAGATAGTTGGATCCCGATACCCGCTGCGAGTAAAATTTACTTCTGGGAGAGTTTTATACATTACAATTAGCCGATCAAGTAGGTGTCTAGAAAGGTGTTAACGAGGTTACGTCTCTGGGAAAACGAGGTTTACATTAATTAGGTTCGTGCGAAAACACGGGGGACCTCCCTCAAAGTACCGACACTGGCCTGGCTGAAAGATTGGCGAACTTGTAGTGTGTAATTAATCCCGGCTAGTCTTTCCTTTTAGGGTTTGAAGGAAGATTTGATAAAAAGCAGTGGGAGCCATCCTGATTAGATAAAATAATAACCAATCTATTCTTGCAAGAGCGCACGCTGAGTATTTTCTTCTCTCTCTCTCCTGGTAGCGACCATATCACGCCTTAATCAAGATAATAATACGGATTATTGACCGAACCCGCTTGTTATACTGAGCTGGGGAACGTTGGTCCCGCTCCAACTTATAATTGTTATAAGACAGAGCAGGAAATTGGGGAATACCAGAATTCCCGTGCCGCCCAAACGAAGAGAGTGCATGCTAATGCATCATCTTCGGGTGTGTTCATTATACAGAACTGTTTCTCAGTATCCTTTACGTCCTGGGTATATGATACCGGATTAGGATCCCATACATGTAATCCGTTACATGGGCTACAGAAAGGTAGAGAACTGAGAACGGGTGATAAGTTTCATGAGGCAGAAAACGGGGCAAGAGTTGCAACCAAGTCTGTTAGTCACTGTTACCCTGTATTACAATACATTGATTCTGAACGAATGTTATTAGATACCGAACCTGATATACCAAATCATATCACTCTCTTTGTTAGAAAAGAAAGGATATAATTTTGTATTGATGGATAATGTTTTGAACATTTCCTATATCAAAAGTTGATCGGTTCGGGCACGTTGTCTAAAAGCATTGACGTTCTAAATCAAACTACAGTTCTAAGTATACAGAACACACACAAGAGGAAGAGTTCAGAAATGAACGGATCCTTCTTAAGGCTTTGTAGACTAGGTCATATCTATGCGACCCGACTGGCTATAGTTACATGTAGATGCATATTTAAATCAGTTTGAATTTACATCTTGTGAAACTCGCTAGTCATGTCACAAAGATAAGATGACCATAGCTCCGTTTACTGGAAACAGAGAAAGAGTTAATGAACTCTTGGGATGATACATGTTGATGTATGTAGGTCCCCTGTCTACACATGCCAAGACCGGTTCTTTATACTTCATTATATTCTCTGATAATCTCTCAAGATTCAGACATATGTTCCTGTTGAAACACAAGTCCGAACCTTTTGAGATATTCATAGAATATAAGTTAGAAGTAGAGAACCAAAATACGGGTATAAGTATTATGTCCTATGATGAGATCAAGGAGGAGAATACTTGAGCACGGAAATACTGGACTATTCTAAAGGAGAATGAGATTCTCTCTCAGCACAACTCCTCCGAATATACCATTGCACGATGGCATGTCGGGGCGGAGCAGATACACCCTATTTGATATGGTGTGCTCTATGATGAGTATTACTGAGTTACCTTTTTCCTTAAGGGGTTATGCACTTGAGAAGTTGCATACCTATTGAATAGGGTTCCAATCAAATCAGTTGCCTACCGCTTCATATGTGATATAGTATGGGAAGAGCCCATGTCTTAAGCCAGTTAAGATTTGGGGTTGTCCGGCCTATGTCTAAAAGCAAAAACCGGACAAGCTCGAGGCAAGGTCAGTTATGTAGAACTGGAAATGTTCCAGCCATACAAACTGCAACTGATGATTTGATAGAACCAAAGGATTCAGTAAATTCCAACGAACCTCAGCCTCTCCGCCGATCTAGTAGGGTTCCTCACCCACCTGAGAGATACTTTGGTTTCTCTATGACAGTGGGAGCGAGGATTGCATCATGAGATGATGACCCAACTAGCTTCGAGCTGGCCATCAGGAGTAAGACTCTGTAAGAATGGCTGGATGCTTAGTGATCTGAGATGGAATCCTTATACACCAGCAAAGTATGGACTTTAGCTGCTATATCTGAAGGGTTAAATCCCCATCAGGAGCAAGTATATCTTGAGAAGATTACTTGGTGTACATGGAAAAGTTGAGACTTTCAAAGCTAGACTTGTTAAAAGTTTGCATCATTGACCAGGTACGGATAATGATGAAACATTTTCAAGTAGCTATGCTGTCCATCCAGATCCTACTTGCCACGGCTACATACCATAACTACGATATCTGGCGGTTGGGTGCCATGACTGCTTTTCTAAATGATGCGTCTGTAAGTACACAGCCAGAGGGCCTCGTAGACAGTGGGAGCAGCAGAAACGTATGCAAGATGTTTTATATGATAAAGCAGGCATCGCGGAGTTGGAACGTCTGTTTTGATGTAGTGGTCAAAGAGTTTGACATCATCAAAATGGTAGATGAACCTTGTATATACAAAAAGGTAGTAGGGAGTATGGTGATGATCCTCGTAGAGTACGTGGATGACATACTCTTGATAGGGAAGGAGTTTCCTATGCTACGCTCGATCAATCTCCGCTTATCACTATGATTCTCCATATAGGATCAAAATGATACCTCCTAAATCCTGAGTTTTGGATCTATGAGATAGATTTAATTGGATGTTAGGATTCTCACTAGTTGTAGTGAGATGGTATCAATCGATCCTGGGGAGAATCACTGGAAGGGTTCCAGGGTGATAAAGACGACTGAATGTCAGTCGCAGGCATTGTCTTTACCCTCAGTAAAGGGACGGTATGTTGGAAGAGTTCCAAGCTAGATACCGTGGCATACTAGACGATAAAGGCAGGATACATCGCTACTAAAGATGCTACCAAAGAGGCTGTTTGGGTGTATATTGGTTCATGAGATGAACTATGTTCCTCCCATTGTGTGACAATGGAGTTGTGGCTTATGCCAAGGAACGTAGGTCCCATCAGTGATCCAGACATATTCTAAGGTAGTATCACCTGATCATGGAGATGGTTGATCTCTAAGGGATAGAGGTTAGGAGAGTAGACTCAGAGGACAGCACGGCGGATCCACTCACGAAGGCCTATTCCCAGAGAGAGACTTTTATGGGATGGTTGAGTATGAGATACTACAACCACTGCTACAGATAGCCCTAGTGCAAGTGGGAGATTGTTAGTTATATGTATGCCCTAGAGGCCATTACTGTACATTGGATGTATATTGTAGTGGATGCTGGGACATATATAGGGAGGACTTTCTTGCTCGACATGATAGTATGCTATCTGGTTGCTCTTTACCTTAACGTGTACACTGATTGTCTCTCTGTTACATGTTGGTGAAGCCCTTAGGATGTGTACTTGACTACCTGGACTATGATGCGGATTATACTAGTGGGGACATGGTAGTCCATAAGTACATCCTTCAAAGTCCCTAGTCGTGGGTGTATCGAGACGGGGCATCGATATGCCAGAGTAGACTAGCGTGTACCTTCTCGACCCATACAGATGGGCGATGGATGATCCCATATCCATCGGTGTTTGACATCAGAGATGATATACGGGTGCTCAGTAGAGACTGGGTACACTGGACGGACTCGCCGAGAACTCCCAGATGGTATTATACCTCACGTCAGATGGCAGTTCTCTGGTGACACTGGTACAGAGTAGTCTGTTGACCCGAGATCGTCATAGAGTCTTGTGTGGTTCCCACTGTGCTTTGATTTCCATCTTACCACGTCCAAGAGGGCGTGCAAAACGGCGGTTTTTGGGTACAGTCCCGAGTCACATGGAGGCAATGAGCGATAGGAGGGGATTCGTCTCTCCCGGTATAGGGGGTTGATGTTGCGCTGTGTTCGATTGGCTATAACAGGAAATCCCTGGCCAGGGTTGCTGAGATTTACTGGTAAGTGTTACCAGTAGTTTCTCGAATTGTTATAGACCTCATATCAACACGACTTATTGAGCTATTGGGGTCTGACGTTTACCACCCCTAGGCGAGATATGCGACATATCAGACGATCAGACCGGACTGTACGGTAGTGTTACTGGTTGGATTCACAGGAGTGTGAGCGGGCTTGCTCGTCGATCTTCTGATCGCTCAATACCCGGGTGGCCGTTACGTTTAGCAGACCGCTTACGGCTTGTGGGTGCTTGATATGATCATCATCTGCTGCCGGCGTATTGACGAGTCTTTAGAGTTCTACACAGAGGTTTCCTGGCTCAAGCGAAACGAATTAGGAGCGCATATGAGATATGTGCGGGACCGAGAATAATACCAGTATGTGATACTGTATTCGATTCTCGCGATGTGACATTGATCGGTTATATGCGATATAGCCGGGTTATCGGATCAAGTGTTGATTCGATAAGTTGTTACTATTGATACCAGTCGGTTATGTGCGACATGACCGGATCATTGAATCAAGTGTTGATTTAATGATTTAATGTATAATTATATATATTTGATATATTACTTTGCATTAACTAGTATCGGTTCACTTTGAATGGATTTTCTCACTCGGATGTGCGCATTGCATATGCGATATGATTTTGTGCACTTGTTTGTATCATGGTTGATGATGCATGCCTACTTGGTTAAGTGCAAAGAATTAAACCATGGTTAACTAAATGATTAGGGTTTTATTTTTTTAAATTATTCATTTATTCCTTTTTGGAAATTATTTTGCATAAGAAGAATTGGTGGCTTTCTTTTATTCTTTCATGAACTTTCATGAATGTTTGACTTTGTCACCAATTTTGTCTCATGCTTAACCCTAACCATTTCTTTTAACCATGATTGATTCTCTACACCTAACCATGGTTCTAATATGATAAGTATTCATTTCTTTTCTAATTTTAATTAACTTATCATAACAACTAGCATCTTCTTCTTCATCTTCAAGTTGAAGAAAACCTTCACTTCATCAATGGTGATTGATGAATATGAGTGAGAAATCCAATTCTAAAATGAACCCACTTCCTATTTCTTCATCCTCTACCTCTTGCCAAGTAGTAGAGTGTGTTTTCTTCACAAGTTTCTTGACTTAGTGAAGTCGGAGCTTGATTTAGCGATGCCTCGACGTAGATCATCTTCGGCATGGACATCGATGACCTAGCCCGTCTATTCTCCGATGAAGCGAACGCGAGAGTCCAAGATCGGATTTGTACAGCGGAGATGACTTCTTCATGGAGCTATGGAGGTGGACAAAAGGATCTACAAAGGTTGTATTTCCGTATCTCTTAGTTAAGTTGTTAACTAGTTATCTTTTCGCCTAAATATCTAGCCGACGATCCGTATTAGGGTCTTTCGGCACCCATAAATTTTTATATTGGCATGTTCGATGCCTTGTGAGACCTCTATAGGGTGCCTAGGAACCTTTCAAGCGCGTCATCTTTGCTTTATAAGCCTCCAGGTTTTGTTGCGCCATAAGCCGAGTTTCGTCGAGGGCATCAAACTCCTCAAGCCGAAGGTGAGCATTTTCTTCGTCTGTTAGCTCGTAGTGAACCGTCACTCGTAGAGAGGGTAACTCTATCTCGAGGGGGAGTACCGCTTATGTGCCGAATACCAATGCATACGGCGTTGTGTTTTTGGCCGTTTTGAACGTAGTTCGATACGCCCAGAGAGCTTCATGCAGTCTCTCGTGCCAGTCCTTCTTATTTCGAGACACCGTTTTTTTCACGATCTTCGTCAAGGTCTTGTTGAAAGCCTCACCTAGACCATTAGCTCGGGGATTATAAACCGAAGAGTATCTCCAGTCTATGTTATGCTGTTGTGCAAAGCGGCTGATTTTGTGGCTTCTATAGGCTGACCCGTTATCGGAGATAATCCGTCGCGAAGTGCCGAACCGATAAATGACATATGTCTTAAAGAAATAGAGGATATTCTCCGTCTTAACTTCTCTTAGTGGTACTGCTTCTGCCCACTTGGAGAAGTAATCGGTTGTTGCCAGTATGAACCGATGTCCTCTGGACGATGCTGGTTCGGTGGGGCCGATTATGTCAGTTCGCCACATTTCGAACGTCCAGCTAGTTACCGTTGGGTGTAGCGGATTTGGATGCTGGTGGATAAAATCCCTGTGAATTTGGCACGAGTGGCATTGCCTCGCGTATTCTAAGCAGTCTTGGATGATCGTGGGCCAATAGTAGCCCATCCTTTTGATCTTCAGCTTCATTTTTTACCCGGCTTGATGAGAACCGCAGAGTCCATCGTGAGTTTCTTGGACGACTCTCTTTGCTTCTTCGGGTCCCAGGCATCTTAGCCACAGAAAATCAAATGATCTCGTATACAGCGTATCATTGACGAAGGCAAAAGGTAGAGCTCGTTTCATGAGCTGATGTCTTGAGGACGCATCTTCAGGTGTTCGACGGGATTTGAAGTAGTCTATAAAGACTTCTCTCCAATCCATAGCCTTTTCCTGGTATTTTATTTACAGGGTCATTTTCTCGGTCACTCCTTTTTCTTCGGGCGACTCCGGAGATATTTCTGCCGGTGCAAGAACTCGACGGCTTTGTACCACGATCCTTACGTCATCGAGCTTTTCGTCGGCCAGTTCTTTAGCGAGTTTGGCTAACGCATCCGCTTTGCTATTTTCCGCACGCGATATGCTTTCCAGGGCGTAAGTGGGAATTTGAGTCAGCAGTTGTTGCACTCTCTCGCCGTATTTTACCAGCTCTAGCTTGCACGTTTGATAGTCGCCGTTTACTTGACTAACGATCAGCTGGGAGTCTCCGTATATGAGGAGGTTCTCAATTCCCATGTCGACGGCGATCTCAAGACCTGCTATCAAATCTTCATATTCGGCTTCATTGTTCATCCTCGGTTCTGTTAAGGAGAAGGCAAAGCGCATTATCCCTCCTTGTGGAGTCACGAAGATGAGGCCTACCCTGGATTTGATTATGGGGGTGCTTTGTTTGCGCTTCTTCATGGAAGATGCTCCATCGAAGTAGAGTTCCCACTGGGTATCATTCTCTCTTATCTCCTTGTCGATTGTGTCAAATGCGTGCTCGTCGGGAAATTCGCAGTTCAAAGGAGGATCGACAGGTATCGGATGCTCAGCGAGAAAGTCGACGATGGCATGGCCTTTCACTGCCTTGAGGGGACGATAAGTTATCGAGAACTCCATCAAGAGCAGGGCACATTTAGCGGGTCGTCCTGTTAGTATGGCTTTTGACATCAAGTATTTGAGAGGATCCACTTTTGATATGAGATGGACCTCATGTGCCAACGCATAGTGTTTGAGCTTCGTTATCGCGAAGATCAACTCCAAGTAGTGTTTTTCAATGGGAGATTAATTGTTTTCTGCCCTCAGGAGAACTCGACTCAAATAGTAGAGGGCCCTCTCCTTCCCTTGGTCGTTCTCTTGTGCCCATAGCGCGCCTAAAGAACCTTCGAGGGAGGTTGTATAAAGAATGAGAGGCTTTCCCTTGACCGTAGCGGTCAGCACCGGCGGATTTTGCAAGTATTGCTTGATTTCGTCCAGTGCGCTTTGGCATTTGCGATCCCAGACGATCGGGGTTCCCTTCTTCATCAGGTGACTGTAAGGACGGCACTTGCCGGAGAGATTGGCTATAAATCACCGGATATACGCGAGCTTTCCTTGGAGAGACCGCAGTTACTTGAGAGTCCTTGGCGGAGGCATTTCCATGATCGCCTTGATCTTCAACGGGTCTATCTAGATGACTCGGTGTCGAACGACGAATACTAGGAATTTACCCGAGGAAACTCCAAACGCGCATTTGAGAGGGTTCATCTTCAAGTTGTATTTCCGAAGGCGCTGAAACACGATCTTCAGGTGCTCTAAATATTCCTCGTATGATTTTCTTTTAACTACGAGGTCGTCAATATAGCATTCGACGATTTCATGTATGAGGTCATCGAAAATCTTCGTCATGTCCCTGTGATAGGTGGCATCGGCGTTCTTTAGACCGAAAGGCATCACGTTGTAGCAGAATATGCCCAAAGGGATCCGGAAAGCGGTATGCTTCTGATCCTCGGGATGCATTTTTATTTGATTGTATCCTGATGAGTCATCCATGAAGGAGAAAACTTCGCGAGTGGACGCATTATCTATCATTAGCTCGGTAACCGGTACTGGAAAGTCTTCCTTCGGGCAAGCTTTGTTGAGATCCCGAAAGTCCACACATATACGCACTGTCCCATTTTTCTTCATCACTGGGACGATGTTGGCAATCCAGTCAAGGTATTGAACTTCTTGGATGAAGCCGGAGTCGATTAGCTTCTTGACCTCGGCGTTGATGCTCATCTCAAGCTCGAGCCGCATTCTTCTTGGTTTGACGTCCGGAGAAATCACCAATTTGTGGACAGCAATCTCTGGATCGAGTCCCGACATCTCTGAATAGTTCCATGCGAAGCAATCTTTATACTGCATGAGCACGTCTTTAAGCGTAGCCTTCTTTTCTTCAGACAACAGTTCACTGAATAACGTCGGTCGTGGGTCGTTTGTCGTTCCCAAGTCGATTTTTCTGAGGTCATCCGCAGTAGTATGTATCCCATCTTCCAGCTCTTTTGGCGCCGGTAGAAATTCTGAAATCAACTCATCTTCATTGTTTTCGAAGCATTGTTCCCTGCCGAACACGGAGACATGACCGCGTAGGTCCGTCTTGCCTGAATTCGGGGCAAATGCTAATTGGTGCTATCCATCCACCTCTCCGAAGATGCCAAGTTGATTTATGGCACCATGTATCGAAGGTTTAAACGGATGCGGCCGATGTAGCAGACTTCGTCAGATTCCCTCTCGTTGAGGGGTTTTTGATTGTGGGGACGCTCTTGCCTACAGGCGCAAGCCCCTGCAGTTAATTACGCTACCGCATCGCGGTAACCACTTTTTCCTTCTTCAGATGGTCACTTCGTGTCGTGAGTGTTTGTTTTATTTTTGATTGCCCGTGGATTGTATACGGAGACTAATTTATGTTGTCGCCCGTAGGGCGTGGATTAGTCCAAATCCGTATTTTCTTAGATTTGGGTTTGGGGGTTGGGTTTAAGGATACGTTAGTCTCATTTGAGACTAAGATCAACTTAAATGTTAGTTAAGGATACGTTAGTCTAATTTTAGACTAAGATCAACTTAACAAGATCATTTAGATCCAACAAAAGAGCATTTGGGCTCTATTGTTTAGTTTAGGGACATTGCGGTCGATTACCAGTTTAAGGACATGGTGGTCCAATGTTAGTTTAAGAACATCTCAGTCCAGTGTTAGTTTAAGGACATTTCGGTCCAATGTTAGTTTAAGGACATTTCGGTCCAAGGTTAAGGGCATCATAGTCCATGGGTTTAAGGAATCCACAGTCCGAGGTTAAGGACATCATAGTCCGTGGGTTTAAGGGCCCCATAGTCCAGTTTAAAGACATTATAGTCTATGAAATGTATGGTTGTCGGGACCCGTCACCTCTTTGAAGACGTTTAAGGATTACAATGACAAATATCAGAGGAGTGAAGAGATGTACCTTTGAACCAAAGTTGGTTGGGAGATCTGTAGTCCAATTTGGGACTAAGGTCTGTTAAATGATTTATGAGCATATGGGCTCAATTAATCCGAGTTGAGGACTTATGACCAATCTTGGGCTAAGTCCAATTAAGCTAAAATGTTTAACATTTATTTTAGGCTGTTGAGCATTTATTTGGGCTTGGCCCTTTTAACAATACTGAGCATTGATTTGGATTCTGACAGTATTTCTGTCTTATGTTGAATGCTGAGCATTCATCATAGCTCTGGGCTTATTAAAGAACAATTTATGTTCTATCAGCGCACACGTGAGGAGCACGTGGTGCGCTTGGCACTTTGCGCCAGTCAAAGAGCGCAATGCGCTTCTGCCGAGTAGCGCACATGTGAGGGACACGTGGTGCGCTTGGCGCTAAGCACCAGATGATGAGCGCAGTGCGCTAAATTATGAGCGCATTGCGCTATTAATTCAGTGGCGCACACGCCAGAGACACGTGGTGCGCTTGACGTCGAGCGCCAGCCCATGAGCGCAGTGCGCTATTTCAAGAGTGCAAAGAGCTAACTGTTAAGTGGCGCATACGTGAGAGACACGTGTCGCGCTTGGCGCTTTGCACCAGTCCAAGAGTGCAGAAGCGCATTTGATCAATTTTATGATCTGGGAAATAAATTCTCCTTAAAAGAGACTTTGTCTCAAGATCCTAGGAACAAAAGTTCTTATTTTATAGGAGATGCTTCAATCTCTTGTATTGATGAAAGACTTTGCCTTTATAGATCTATGATCCTTAAGAGAATTGAATTATTCTTTCCCCCTCTCTGTTTATAATGAGATGTTCATGATCTCTTGTCACGCTCCGCTTCCCAAAATACGGAAAACGAGGGATGACTAGACCAGCCATGCTCCTACGGTCAAGGAATAATCCCGTCGTGGTCACACTTCGGTTTCTAGCATTACATGGTAATCAGTAAACACAGCACAGAAGTAAAGGAAATACATCACTAATTATTACATCAACTTTCATGGTTCACAATTTACAACAAAACAAGGAAAAGAACTACTAACCGAGTGCGAATACAAGGTTTCTTTAGGGAAAGAAGTAATGGTAAAGGAGATACTCCCGTTTAAATCTCTGCAAGCTCGAAGGGCAGGTCTGACTCCTGTACTGGTTCTTCCTCAAGGTCTGAGCATGCATACTCAGGTCATCAGAGCGACATAATAGCAACATTATAGTTGTAATAAGAAACAAGAAAAGAAAGTAATAATGGTGGAGGTAAAATGCAGGTAGTCAATATGTCACTAACTGATGCAATGTATGATCTGTGTCCCTATCAGTCTCTAAGTCATTTTTTGAAATCGAGTTGTGGAAAGTAGGATCATGTTTAACAAGGGTCTCGTACATACCCGAGACTACGGCCCGATATCGTCCGGGACATAATCCTGTCAGCCGGACCGCTAGGCCCAACCTAATATATATAAGAGTCGTTGTTCGAATGATCATCCTCTAAATCACTGTCCTCACTAAATACAATTCCCTTTCCACTTCGATTTTCCCCTTTTTACCCAGGTTTACACTATTTATGAGTATGGTCTAGTCGTGTACAAGTACGCACCAATAACACAGTTTTAGTCACTGTTCATTGTATTGTTCTCTGTCACGAATCATTCACTTTTCACTGGCGTACTTGACACTCCTAAACTGATACCATTCATGCACGAAAATGCCCTGTGCACTGAATAATAACGCGCACTATCACTAGAAGTATGGCAGTCGGGTAAAATATGTGCATTTATGCAGTTAAACAGATCATGTGTAATACGAGCTATCATGCATCTTATGAACTTATAAAAATTGCCTTAAATCATACATTCAAAATTCAGTAAAACAATACAAAGGCGGTAGCAATTAAACTCAGTCGGCAGTTCAACAAAATTAATTTCAGGACAATCGGATTTTGGGTTTGCAAGTTACAGCCGTTTCATTTTAAGTGTTCGCTGCTGGAAATTCAGTTCCTGAACTGAATGTCCATTTCGCAACACAATTTCCACCCTGTTGGGTTCAAAATTAGGCGATGCTATAGTTGAACAAAATTTAGGTTTATCAATTAGGTTTCCAACACATAAGATGGATTTTCAATCTCACCTCTACGTCAGAAGTTATGTACTGTACAACAATGGGGTATAAGTTCTGTCCCTGTTTGGGACTCTTATACGTCCTGTTAATCTAAAATACAGTTTAAATAGTAAAAGATAGTGGAAAGGGATGAAATCACTTTCATTATTTAGCTAACTGTGTCATATTCTCTATGGTATAGGGTTCCGCATTATAACATGTTCATGCAGCAGAGTGTAAGCATTACAAAATGAGAATCAACAGCCAGTGCTGCTCTGGACTGCAGTCCAGAGCCTCATTCCGAACCAGTTTCCGTCATCTTTTTCGAATAGGATCAGATTAAAAATCTTATGTGGTTCTAGGTCGTCGAGTCGTCTTCGATTTGAGCCCTTGAACGCAACATTCCAATTTATAATCAATTAACTGTGATTTTTACAAGTTTCAGACGCGGAAAATTTCAGTTTTAACGGGCTGAAATGGGAATGACCGATCACGTCAGTAACGACTGTATTTTTCAACCAAATTATAACACGATGTTCATTACTATACGGGACAACCCATGTGATCAGTTTCCATCAATTTAACGGGGTTTTTCTCCTCAGGTTTGGCATCGAACACTTACATATTATTGATTCACATGAAAGTATTTACGGAATTCATTGGTATTAAGAATTATAATAGATAAATTTTAGCATGAAGCAAGTAGTACACTTGCCTGATGACGTGTTGCCGACGGACGGCAGCGGCAACGGCAAGATCACGCCATGAACAGCGCGGCTAGGGTTCGCGGCCTCGGCTCGAGCTTGGGTTCTTGGCAGCGGAGGCTTGGGCTGCTGGGGCAAGGCGGCTGCGAGTGATGGTGGTCTGTCGTCAGCGACAGAGGAGGAGCTCGGCGAGTTCGTCAGCGTGTCGTCGTTGAGGGGGTGGCTCAGCGGATGCGCGGGAGAGGAGGCGAGGGAGCTCCGCTGTAGATGGGTGGAGCTTTAAGTGAGGGGGCTCTATTGGCGTCGAGGTTGGTGGTGGAGTGAGGTGGTGAGGGTGTGGCGACAGTTCGTTGGAGATTAAAGGAGGCGGCAAGGGTGCTCGGTGCCGAGGAGGTGGGGTTATTGCGAGGAGATGGGTTCGCCGCGGAGAGAGCCGTGGGGAGGTGTGGACGGTAGTTCTGGGGAAACTCGGTGATGGGGGGAAGGTAAGAGGAATCGCGGGCGTGTGCATGGGTTCGAGAGAGGGGGAGCGGGAGAAAATGGGGAAGGAGAGAGGGAGAACGAGAGTGAGGGAGAGGAGAGAGTTAGAGAGATGAGGTCGAGATGGGTGAGCGGCGCGCGCGTGATCGTGGGTAGAGGCTGGGGTCGTGGTCGCGAATGGGGGCGTGGTGGCGTCGGCAATGTGGGGGCGTACGCGACACATGGACGTGGGGAAGAAGGAAGAAGAGGCAGGAAAAAGAAATGGGTGTGGAGAAAAGGAAGAAGTGGGTCGGGTATGGGTACGGGGCCGGGTCGGGCATGGATAGGGCAATGGGCTTGGGGTTTGGGCCGGGAATTGGGTTTATTTATTTATTTAGTTTTTTTGTTGGGCTTTATTGTTTGTTTTATTTAGAGAAGTTTTATTATTTGAAACCTAAGCATCTCAATTCATACAAAATGCGGAGAAAAATAGAAAACATTCAAGGGGACTTGAAGAAGTATGGGAAAATTTTATTTACTGAACTGGGAATTTACATCATACTCTCCATACAAAAATTTCGTCCTCGAAATTTAAAAAGGGGCAACGAAACAACAGCACTAAACAAATAGATGTGGAAAACATGCACGGATATCTTCCTCACGCTCCCAGGTAGATTCTCCTGGGGAATGACCGCCCTAAGACACTCGGACTAACGGAATGACTTTATTCTTCAGCACTTTCTCTCTGCGGTCGAGGATAGTGGTGGGCTGCCCCTCATAAGACAGGTCAGTGCCCAGAGCTAACTCCAAATGGTCCAGAACATTGCTGTCATCCCGAAAGTAGCGCTGCAACTGTGATACGTGGAAAGTATTGTGCACATCGGCTAGCGACGGAGGCAAGGCAAGTCGATAGGCCATCTCTCCTACTCGCTCTAGCACCTCAGAAGGTCCGATGAAACGGGGACTGAGTTTCCCGCGACCTCCGAACCTGATAACTCCGTGGGTAGGGGAAATCTTCAGGAATACGTGATCTCCGAATTCAAATTCTAGTGGTCTCCTGCTGGCATCTGCCTAACTCTTCTGTCGATCCTGAGCCGTCTTAATGCGTTGTCTGATCATTTGGACTTTGTCTACCGTCTACACAATGAGTTCGGGGCCCAGTAATCTTCGTTCGCCCACATCATCCCAACAAACGGGGGATCGACATTTACGCCCGTAAAGTTCTTCGAAAGGAGCCATCTGGATGCTAGCCTAGTAACTGTTGTTATAAGAAAACTCGACTAGATGCAGATGATCTTCCCAGGAACCCTGGAAGTCCAGCATGCAAGCTCTTAACATATCCTCGAGTGTCTGAATCGTACGCTCGGATTGTCCGTCCGTCTGCGGGTGATAAGCTGTGCTGAACTTGAGACGGGTACCCAAACTCTCCTGTAAGCTCCTCCAAAAGTGCAAAACAAATCTGGTGTCTCGATCTGACACAATACTGACCGGAACTCCGTGAAGTCGCACTATCTCCTGCATGTATCTCTCCGCAAGTGACTCTGTCGACTGTCCCACCCGGAAGGGTATAAAGTGTGCAGTTTTCGTGAGGCGGTCGACGATAACCCAAACGGCGTTGTTTCCCCTAGGGCTCCGTAGCAAGACCGTCATGAAATCCATAGTAATGTGCTCCCACTTCCATTCTTGTATCGGAAGCGGTTGTAACAGTCCCGCTGTCCTCTGATGTTCCGCCTTCACTTGCTGGCATACCAAGCACCTGGATACAAACCGCGCAATTCTCGCTTCATCCCGTTCCACCAAAAGTGCTGCTTTATATCCCGATACATCTCCGTGCCTCCCGGATGCACAGAATAAGCTGAACTATGAGCCTCGGCTAGTACCTCCTTTCGAACATCCCCTTTGGGTACACAGAGTCTGCTACCGAATCTCAGAGAACCGTCTTCATGTATGAGTAAGTCCGTTCTCAGCCCGGCTTCTACCTGTGCTCTGAACTTTTGCAATCGAGGATCATCCGCTTGCGCAGCCTTGATGTGATCCACAAGAGAAGACTGCACCTGTAGTTGCCAAAACTGCTTGATTGCGCTCGGTGTAACGACCTCAAGCTCGAGTCTCTGAAAATCCTCAATGATGCTCCTCTGACTGGTCAACATCATGACCGCTGGCTTTCGACTGAGAGCATCGGGTACCACATTTACTTTTCCTGGATGATACTGAAGGTCCAAATCATAATCCACCATTAGTTCTAGCCATCGACGCTGCCTCATATTCAGTTCTTTCTGAGTGAAGACATACTTCAGACTCTTGTGATCCGTGTACACCTCCACCTTCTCACCCAACAGGTAATGCCTCCAGATCTTCAATGCAAAAACCACTGCGGCTAACTCCAAGTCATGCATAGGGTAGTTCCTCTCGTGATTCCTCAGCTGTCGTGAGGCGTAAGAAACCACCCGACCGTGCTGCATCAGAACACAGCCTAAGCCCTTCCCTGAAGCATCACTATGTATCACCAAACCACCGGAATCATCTGGCACTGTAAGAATGGGCTCCATAGTTAACTTCTGCTTCAGTGTCTCAAATGCCCGAGTACACTCCTCTGTCTACACAAACGGTACATCCTTCCGTGTCAATTTCGTCAAAGGTTCAGCGATTCTTGAAAAGTCTTGGACGAACCGCCGATAATATCCGGCCAGTCCCAGGAAGCTTCTGATCTCGGCCACTGACTTCGGTGTTGGCCAATCTCTGACAGATTCTATCTTTGCCGGGTCCACTGAGATGCCTTCACCCGAAACAATGTGTCCCAAGAACTGAACATCGTCGAGCCAGAACTCACACTTGCTCAAATTTTCATACAGCTTCTCTTCCCGAAGAATTTATAGAACCGTGCGCAAGTGCTCGACGTGCTCCTCCTGGGTCTTCGAGTAGACTAGTATATCATCGATAAATACAACAACAAACATGTCTAAGTACTTCGCAAACACCCTGTTCATCAAATCCATAAATATCGCTGGAGCATTGGTAACCCCGAACGGCATCACAAGAAACTCATAGTGTCCGTATCGGGTCCTGAAAGCCGTCTTGCATATATGCTCGGCCGCTACTCTGATCTAATGATAGCCCGAACGGAGATCCAACTTCAAAAATACCTTGGCCCCACTTAACTGATCAAATATGTCGTCGATTCGCGGAATGGGGTATTTGTTCTTTATCGTGACTTTGTTTAGCTCTCGATAGTCTATGCACATCCGCAGCGATCCATCCTTTTTCTTCACCAACAAGACTGGGTGCACCCCACGGTGAAGCGCTTGGCCGGATAAATCCCTTCTCCAGGAGTTCTTCAATTTGCTTCTTCAATTCTGCCAACTCAACCGGTGCCATTCTGTACAGGGCCTTGGAAACTGGTGCTGTACCTAGAGTCAAATCAATCGAGAATTCCAAGACGCGTGGAGGTGGTAGACCTGGTAAATCTTCAGGGAACACATCCAGAAAATCCCGAACAATCTCTGGGGCTGGACTCTTATCAATCTCCATAGCTGTCAACTCTTTTGGCTTGGCTCTATACTCGGCTGGCTCCAAAGATTCGCTCCCGCCTTCGAAAATAAACTCTGGGTGATTGGAAATGCGGAAAGTCACGTTCCTTGCTCGGCAATCAATAATTGCAAGGAATGTACTCATCCAATCCATCCCGAGAATTGCGTCATAGCTGCCTGTTCCGATCAAAAGGAAATTCGCATAGAATTCCCTGCCACACACTACAACCGGACAGGATCTACATTCTCGACTAGATACTATAATACCATTACCCGTATGTATTTCCCAACCCTTGGTTAATGGTTCATGTGGTATGGAGTGTGTATCAACGAAATGCGCAGATATGAAATAGTGCGATGCTCCAGAATCAAACAGTACTCTAGCTGGTATGGAATGTACGAGTAGAATACTTGTAACAATTTCGCCTGAAGCCTCTGCCTGCTCGGCGGTCAAGGTGAAAGCCCATCCCTGACCGCGGTCAGTGTAGGATTGCCTCTGCTCCTGTGACCTCTGCTGCAGCAGTCCAAACCCTCCCTGTAACTCTGTTCGCTCGGGGCAACCACTAACTCGGTGCTGGCTGGATCCGCAAATCAAACACTGTCCCTTGGCGCGGTGACAGTCCTTCTGGATATGCCCATCTCTGTTGCAGTAGCCGCAAACTAAGTTCTTACTCTGGGGGCAAAGCTGGGGCACGAATGGACGCTTCATCTGTGTCGTTCCTGGCCTGTGAACTGGTATGACCCCTCGAGACGGTGTGTGAGTACGCACTGGAACAACTGGGGGTTTCCTAAATTTATTGATCAGCTTCTCCTGAATTCGTGCCGCGTTGAGTACCTGCGCAAAAGTCTGCAACTCGAGTGACGTGATGAACTGCTGTAGCTCAAAATCAAGTCCCTGTAAGAAGCACCTAGCCCTAGTGGCCTCTGAAGCGACCATATACGGAGCAAATCGGCTCAGACGGTTGAATTCTACCGCATATATGTCCACAGGACGGCCATTCTGCTTCAGTAAGATGAATCTTTCTTCCATCTCTGCCTTGGAGGTGGAAGGAAAATAGTGGTCCAAGAAGCACTCCTTGAATTTGCTCCATTCGATTGGCCCTTCTAGTCTGCTTTCTTCAACTGACCACCAAGTACGTGCTTCGTCCTCCAACTGGATCTTTATCACATTCACTTTCTCTTCATCAGGTACCCTTGCGGCCGTCAGTAGGTTTCCATATTTACCAACCATTGCTCGGCCTCGAGTGGTTCGACTAGTCCCATAAATGCAGCTGGATGTAACCTCCAAAAATCTAACACGGTGCCAGCCCTGGCAGAAAAAGATGGTGGAGCAGTGCCCTCGGGGGAGGTAATGAGAGCGGAGGGTCCCCCTACTACGGTAATTGGCCTGAGTCCTTCGGTCAGTAGGTCCGTCTTTCTCTCTTGAGCTTCTACGAGGGTCGCCAGTGCACTCAAGATCCTCTCCGTGCGATCCTGAGAACTTGAATCCGAAGAGTGGTCGTTCGGGGACGTCATGTCGCTGGAAGATATTTAAAAGGATATGATTAGATACAAGGATGAAAGTGAGGAATAGTGAAGTGAAAATAATGTAATAAAGTGTAGTTAATGTTATCCCTTACTACTAAACGCGGCTCTGATACCAACAAAACCATGTCACGCCCCGCTTGCCAAAATACGGAAAACGAGGGATGACTAGGCCAGCCATGCTCCTACAGTCAAGGAATAATCCCGCCGTGGCCACAGTTCGGCTTCTAGAATTACAAGGTAACCAGTAAACACAACACAGAAGTAAAGGAAATACATCACTAATTATTACATCAACTTTCATGGTTCACAATTTATAACAAAACAAGGAAAAGAACTACTAACCGAGTGTGAATACAAGGTTTTTTTAGGGAAAGCAGTAATGGTAAAGGAGGTACTCCCGTCTAAATCTCCGCAAGCTCGAAGGGCAGATCTGACTCCTGTACTTATTCTTCCTCAAGGTCTGAGCATGCATACTCAGGTCGTCAGAGAGACATAATAGCAATATTATAATAGTAACAAGAAACAAGAAAAGAAAGTAATAATGGTGGAGGTAAAATGCAGGTAGTCAATATGTCACTAACTGATGCAATGTATGATCTGTGTCCCTATCAGTCTCTAAGTCATTTTTTGAAATCAAGTTGTGAAAAGAAGGATCATGTTTAACGAGGGTCTCGTACATACCCGAGACTACGGCCCGCTATTGCCCGGGACATAACCCTGTCAGCCGGACCGCTAGACCCAACCTAATATATATAAGAGTCGCTGTTCGAATGATCATCCTCTAAATCACTCCTCGCTAAATACAATTCCCTTTCCACTTCGATTTCCCCCTTTTTACCCAGGTTTATACTATTTATGAGTATGGTCTAGTCATGTATAAGTACGCACCAATAACAAGGTTTTAGTCACTGTTCACTGTATTGTTCTCCGTCACGAATCATTCACTTTTCACGGGCGTACTTGACACTCCTAAACCGATACCATTCATGCACGACAATACACTGTGCACTGAATAATAACACACACTATCACTAGAAGTATGGCAGTCGGGTAAAATATGTGCATTTATGCAGTTAAACAGATCATGTGTAATACGAGCTATCATGCATCTTATGAACTTATAAAAATTGCCTTAAATCATAGATTCAAAATTCAGTAAAACGATACAAAGGCGGTAGTAAGTAAACTCAGTCGAAAGTTCAACAAAATTAATTTCAGGACAATCGGATTACGGGTTTGCAAGTTACAGCCGTTTCCTTTTAATTGTTCGCTGCTGGAAATTCAGTTCCTGAACTGAATGTCCATTTTCCAACACAATTTTCATCCTGTTGGGATAAAAATTAGGCGACGTTATAGTTGAACAAAATTTAGGTTTATCAATTAGGTTTCCAATGCACCAGACGGATTTTCAATCTCCCCTCTACGTCAGAAGTTATGTACTGTACAACAATGGGGTATAAGTTTTGTCCCTATTTGGGACTGCTATACGTCCTGTTAATCTAAAATACAGTTTAAATAGTAAACGACGGTGGAAAGTGATGAAATCACTTTCATTAGTTATCTAACTATGTCATCTTCGCTATGGTATAGGGTTCCGCATTATAACATGTTCATGCAGCAGAGAGTAAGCATTACAAAATGAGAATCAACAGCCAGTGCTGCTCTGGACTGCAGTCCAGAGCCGCACTCCAAACCAGTTTCCGTCATCTTTTTAGCATAGGATCAGATTAACACTCTTATGGGGTTCTAGGTCGTCGAGTCGGATTCGATTTGAGCCCTCTAACGCAACATTCCAATTTATAATCAATTAACTGTGATTTTTACAATTTTCAGACGCGGAAAATTTCAGTTTTAACGGGCTGAAATGGGAATGACCGATCACGTCAGTAACGACTGTATTTTTCAGCCAAATTATAACATAATGTTCATTACTATACAAGCCAACCTATGTGATCAGTTTCTGTCAATTTAACAGGGGTTTTCCCCTCGGGTTTGACATCAAATACTTACATATTATTGATTCACACGAAAGTATTTACGGAACTCATTGGTATTAAGAATTATAATAGATAAAGTTTAGCATGAAGCAAGTAGTACACTTGCCTGATGACGTGTTGCCGACGGACGGCAGCGACAACGGCAAGATCGCGCCACGAACGGCGCGGCTAAGGTTCACGGCCTCGGCTCGAGCTTGGGTTCTTGGCAGCGGAGGCTTGGGTTGCTGGGGCGAGGCGGCTGCGAGTGATGGTGGTCTGTCGTCAGCGACAGAGGAGGGGCTTAGCGAGTTCGTCGGCGTGTCGTCGTTGAGGGGGTGGCTCAGCGGGTGCGCAGGAGAGGAGGCGAGGGAGCACCGCTGTAGATGGGTGGAGCTTCGAGTGAGGGGGCTCTGTTGGCGTCAAGGTTGGTGGTAGAGTGAGGTGGTGAGGGTGTGGCGACAGTTCGTCGGCGATTGAAGGAGGCGGCAAGGGTGCTCGGTGCCGCGGAGGTGAGGTTATTGCGAGGAGATGGGTTCGCCGTAGGGAGAGCCGTGGGGAGGTGTGGACGGTAGTTCTGGGGAAGCTCGGTGATGGGGGAAAAGCAAAAGGAATCGCGGGCGTGGGCGTGGGTTCGAGAGAGGGGGAGCGGGAGAAAATGGGGAAGGAGAGAGGGAGAACGAGAGTGAGGGGGAGGAGAGAGTTAGAGAGACGAGGTCGAGATGGGTGAGCGGCACGCGCGTGATCGTGGGTAGAGGCATGGGGTCATGGTCGTGAACGGGGGCATAGTGGCGTCGGCAACGTGGGGGCGTACATGACGCGGGGAGGTGGGGAAGAAGGAAGAAGAGGCGGGAAAAAGAAATGGGTGTGGGAAAAAGGAAGAAGTGGGTCGTGTTTGGGTACGGGGCCGGGTCGGGCATGTGGAGGGCAATGGGCTTGGGGTTTGGGCCGGGAATTGGGTTTATTTATTTATTTAGTTTTTTTGTTGGGCTTTATTGTTTGTTTTGTTTAGAGAAGTTTTATTATTTGAAACCTAAGCATCTCAATTCATACAAAATGCGGAAAAAAATAGAAAACATTCAAGGGGACTTGGAGAAGTATAGGAAAATTTTATTTACTGAACTGGGAATTTACATCTCTTTTTGTAGAAGACAATTTGTCTTATAAATCTATGATCTGTAAGAAGAGTTATGTTCTTCTTTTTATTTTATGATGAGATCTTTTTATCTTTTTGTTCTTTTTTTCTTTTTACCTTGAAGAAAGTTTTCTTCTTCTGAGAGCTTGCTCTTGTCTTTGAATTTCTCAAAGTTTATGGGGAGGTTTCTCTCTATGAGACTTGAATTCTGGAGTACTTTATATAAGGCAAGCTGATCAGTTCAATCAGTTAAGGAGATCTTTTCTCTAATTGATTTGGGGAATTTCCCATCGTTGGGTCTTTGATCCAAGGGCTTCTGGTTTACAGAAGGCAATCTTCTTATTTGTTTAACAAAGATTTGGAAATCTTTCCATATAGAATTTATTCTGTGTTATGGTGATTTTTAATTACCATTAGATCATTGATCCAACGGTGCACTGATTTACAGAGCACAATCTTGTTATTTGGAAAGATTTTGAAGAATCTTTCTTTAACAGAATTTAATTCTGTTTAATTAATGATTTATCATTATTATTGGATCTTTGATCTGATGGTGGGGAGCTTTTAGTTCCAGCGCTGGCGCACCCGTATTTCGCACGTGGTGCGTTGCTTAGGGTGCAGCGCACTTAGTGCTAGCGCATCCGTGCTTTGCACGTGGTGCGCTGCTTAGGGCGCAGCGCACCCAGCGCTAGCGCACACGTGGTGCGCTGCTTAGAGCGCAGCGCACCCAGCACTAGCGCACACGTGCTTTGCACATGGTGCGCTGCTTGGAGCGCAGCGTACCCAGCGCTAGCGCACTCGTGCTTTGCACGTGGTGCGCTGCTTAGGGCGCGGCGCACTTGGCGCTGCATCTGAAGCATTGCTTCATTTCAAAATTTGAATTTTGAACAGAGCTTTGCTCTGATTGGGGGAAACAAATGCCCTCCCACCGTTGCGCTCACGTGGCCCACATATGAGTATGGCGGTGGCAGGATCTGCGCCATTGGATCAACTCAGAAGTTGAAAAGGCATCTCAGTGCCTATAAATAGGACCCTTGGCCCTTAGGATGATTTCTGTTCATCTTCCTTCTTATTTTCTGAGAATTTTTACTCTCCTACAGAGCATAGCTCTTTGTCTTTAAGAACTTCTTTTAAGGACAGAACTCTGTCAAAACTTAGGTAAAAATTAAATCTTTTAAAGGATTATTTAAGAATCTAGGGTTTCACCCATTAACAGAGCTTTGCTCTTCATAGATCTTTGATCTAAAGGAAACTCTTTTAGGGTTTCATTAACAGAGCTTTACTCTCTTGGAATCATAGATCTAAAAAGATCTATCTTGGGGATTTCTTAACCCATTAATGGAGATTTGCTCTTTTTAGATCATAGATCTTCAAGAAAACTTTTGTAGGGTTTATCAACAGAGCTTTGCTCTTGTTAGATCTTAGATCTTAAGAGATCCTTTTCAGGGTTTCTTAACAGAGCTTTGCTCTTCTCAAATCACATAGATTTATTAATCTTTCATAAAGAACTCTGAAGAGTTTGTTCATGGATCTTAAAGATCATGGAATTTTATTCTATTAAAAATTTTATTTTAATTTTTTCTGATGGTCATTCAATCATTTCTTCAGAGCAAGGCTCTTAGAATTCTCGGAGAATTTTTAATTCCCCTCATAATTGACTTTGACAGGTGTCATTCCTGTCTGCAGAGCATTGCTCTCGAGGAGTTTAATTCCTTGGCCCAAGAGACTTTTAAATGCGAAATCCTTTTTAGGATTCCTTTATTAATTGCACAGCATTTATTTCCTCCTTAGGGATATCAAGAGTTGTTTAAATCCCGTGTCTGCTTCAATAAGCTTTTTCTTAGTCAGTCTGTCTACTAACTCTCACTAATTTTTCCTTTCAGACATTATGGACGCTCATATGTATGATCTCGACGAGATTATTTCTTATGGAGACATTCGCGCACTAGGCCGCTCCCAAAACCAGGAATTCACAAACGCCCAGTATGCTGAAATTATGGGTCGCTTTGATGCATACAATGGTCGACTGCTTCTTCGCCGTTCCTCTCTCTTGAAGCTTATTGTGGGAGCGATCTGGGGAGCACTTCCTTTATTTTACGCCGGCATGCCGCTTAAGGCATTGGATGACGCCGAAGATAAGGTGCACTCGGTGTATCTGATGGGCTTAATCTCAAAGAAAAGGCGAGGCAACCTTATTAATATCCTACATCAAGCTTTTCAGCAGGCGGCGATACTCACTGCCTATCGAAGGGTGGAGGACATCAGTGGGGATCCTGACGCTTGTGATCATGAAAGGATGCACACAAGATGGTCCGAGAGGCTCGAAAAATTTTGGATGGCCTTACTTTTGAATTTCTCAATCGATGTCCTCGATTTGATGACATGCCTCTGTAAACACTTTAATGGCGTTTTTGTTTACTGTTTTCATCAATGTAGGCATTTTCTGAAGTATGAATAGCAAGCTTTTTCATTTCCATGTGTCTATTTTATGCATCAAACTTTTTCGCACATGCATGAATCGATATGCCTTGAACACTTAACTGAATTTGAACCAAATGTTCTCCTTACTATCGCTTTCTTCTCTTTTTCTTTGTTGCTGGCATGTTACCTTAGTAAGCGTAGCTTGTAGATGATAGAGAGAGCAATCTGTCTTGAACTCTTCGAAAGGTAGTGATGGCTTAGGAAGCAGATTCAGATCTGCTGCCTAAGGCTTTTCAACTTTATGAGTCATGAGGGTCTCATAAAAACTTTTCTCCCTACGAGTCGAGAGGATCTCGCAGGTGTATTTTCTCCTTAGGAATCGTGAGAATTCCTAAGTGTGTTTTCTCTTATAAGTCGTAAGGATCTTACAAGAGAGTTTTCTTCCTTACGAGCCGAGAGGACCCGTAAGTGATTGATAGGGTTGATATTATCTACATTTCACGGAGTTGGGGGTTGTTCTGGGCGTTTCCCATGGAGTCAGGATTGACTTTAGCCATGGTCGACGGGACCAGGATTTGCACTGGATGCTTCCCACGGGATCAGGATTGACATTAGTCATGTTCCGCAAGGACCAGAATCCGCTCTGGACGCTTCCCACGGGGTCAGGATTGACATTAGCCGTGTTCCACTAGACCAGGATTTGCTATTGATGCTTCCGACGGGGTCAGGATTGACATTAGCCGTGTTCCGCAAGGACCAGGATCCGCTCTGGACGCTTCCCACGGGGTCAGGATTGACATTAGCCGTGTTCCAGTAGACCAGGATTTGCTCTGGATGCTTCCCACGGGGTCAGGATTGACATTAGCCGTATTCCGCAAGGACCAGGATCCGCTCTGGACGCTTCCCACGGGGTCAGGATTGACATTAGCCGTGTTCCACTAGACCAGGATTTGCTCTGGATGCTTCCCACGGGGACAAGATTGACATAGCCATGTTCCGCAAGGACCAGGATCCACTCTGGACGTTTCCCATGGGGTCAGGGTTGACATAGGCCGTGTTCCATTAGACCAGGATTTGCTCTGGATGCTTCCCACGAGGTCAGGATTGACATAGCCGTGTTCCGCAAGGACCAGGATCCGCTCTGGACGCTTCCCACGGGGTCAGGGTTGATATAGGTCATGTTCCACTAGACCAAGATTTGCTCTGGATGCTTCCCACGGGGTCAGGATTGACATAAGCCGTGTTCCACTAGACCAAGATTTGCTCTGGATGCTTCCCACGGGGTCAGGATTGACATAGCTGTGTTCCGCAAGGACTAGGTTCCGCTCTGGACGGTTTCCATAGGGTCAGGATTGACATAGGCCGTGTTCCACTAGACCAGGATTTACTCTGGATGCTTCCCATGGGATCAGGATTGACATAGGCCGTGTTCCGCAAGGACCAGGATCCGCTCTGGACACTTCCCACGGGGTCAAGGTTGACATAGGCCTTGT
The DNA here is from genome assembly GCA_030015575.1 of Agapanthus africanus. Lineage (NCBI taxonomy): Eukaryota > Viridiplantae > Streptophyta > Magnoliopsida > Asparagales > Amaryllidaceae > Agapanthus > Agapanthus africanus. Next base: position 492,311,887 of record CM057349.1, read on the forward strand.
TCCACTAGACCAGGATTTGCTCTGGATGCTTCCTACGGGGTCAGGATTGACATAGGTCGTGTTCCACTAGACCAGGATTTGCTCTGGATGCTTCCCACGGGGTCAGGATTGACATAGCCGTGTTCCGCAAGGAGCAGGTTCCGCTCTGGACGCTTCCCACGGGGTCAGGATTGACATAGGCCGTGTTCCACTAGACCAAGATTTGATCTGGATGCTTCCCACGGGGTCAGGATTGACATTGCCGTGTTCTGCAAGGACCAGGTTCCGCTCTGGACGCTTCCCACGGGGTCAGGATTGACATAGGTCGTGTTCCACTAGACCAGGATTTGCTCTGGATGCTTCCCACGGGGTCAGGATTGACATAGGCCGTGTTCCGCAAGGACCAGGTTCCGCTCTGGATGCTTCCCATGGGGTCAGGATTGACATAGGTCGTGTTCCACTAGACCAGGATTTGCTCTGGATGCTTCCCACGGGGTCAGGATTGACATAGCCGTGTTCCGCAAGGACCAGGATCCGCTCTGAACGCTTCCCATGGGGTCAAGATTGACATAGGCCGTGTTCCACTAGACCAGGATTTGCTCTGGATGCTTCCCACGGGGTCAGGATTGATATAGCAATGTTCCGCAAGGACCAGGATCTGCTCTGGACGCTTCCCACGGGGTCAAGATTGACATAGGCCGTGTTCCATTAGACCAGGATTTGCTCTGGATGCTTCCCACGGGGTCAGTATTGACATAGGCCGTGTTCCGCAAGGACCTGGTTCCACTCTGGACGCTTCCCACGGGGTCAGGATTGATATAGGCCGTGTTCCACTAGACCAGGATTTGCTCTGGATGCTTCCCACGGGGTCAGGATTGACATAGCCGTGTTCCGCAAGGACCAGGATCCGCTCTGGACGCTTCCCATAGGGTCAAGATTGACATAGGCCATGTTCCACTGGACCGGGATTTGCTCTGGATGCTTCCAACGGGGTCAGGATTGACATAGCCATATTCCGCAAGGATCAGGATCCGCTCTGGACGCTTCCCACGGGGTCAGGATTGACATAGGCCGTGTTCCACTAGACCAGGATTTGCTCTGGATGCTTCCCACGGGATCAGGATTGACATAGGCCGTGTTCCGCAAGGACCAGGATCCGCTCTGGACGCTTCCCATGGGGTCAGGGTTGACATAGGCCGTGTTCCACTAGACCAGGATTTTCTCTGGATGCTTCCCACGGGGTCAGGATTGACATAGGCCGTATTTCGCAAGGACCAGGTTCCGCTCTGGACGCTTCCCACGCGGTCAGGATTGATATAGGCCATGTTCCACTAGACCAGGATTTGCTCTGGATGCTTCCCACGGGGTCAGGATTGACATAGCCGTGTTCCGCAAGGACCAGGATCCGCTCTGGACGCTTCCCACGGGGTCAGGGTTGATATAGGTCATGTTCCACTAGACCAAGATTTGCTCTGGATGCTTCCCACGGGGTCAGGATTGACATAAGCCGTGTTCCACTAGACCAAGATTTGCTCTGGATGCTTCCCACGGGGTCAGGATTGACATAGCCGTGTTCCGCAAGGACCAGGATCCGCTCTGGACGCTTCCCACGGGGTCAGGGTTGATATAGGTCATGTTCCACTAGACCAAGATTTGCTCTGGATGCTTCCCACGGGGTCAGGATTGACATAAGCCGTGTTCCACTAGACCAAGATTTGCTCTGGACGCTTCCCACGGGGTCAGGAGTGGCATTTCTTCCCACGTGTTCCGCAAGGACCAAGATCCGCTCTGGACTCTTCCCACGGGGTCAATATTGACATAGGCCGTGTTCCACTAGACCAGGATTAGCTCTGGATGCTTCCTACGGGGTCAGGATTGACATAGGCCGTGTTTCGCAAGGACCAAGAAGGGTTGACTTTATCCGCATTTCACGGAGTCAGGGGTTGACTCTTGGTTGTCTGTGCACCGCCGAGTCATGGAACTGGGAGTTGCCGCGGTTCCGCTTTGCTTGATGTTGCGTCTGTTGAAATGAGACGAATGTTGTGATGATCTCCAGGCTGTCTGTGAACCGTCGAGACTTGGCTCTCTTTCGGATGGAGCCTGGGGGAAAGTGTGCTTCCCTATTTGTTTGTGCCCCTGGATTGTATACAGGGATCGATGTGATCTCATCTGTAGGGCAAAAAGTTTCATTTTATATATTTTTCTTTTCGCGATGCTTTATCATTTCAGCTTCTATATCGCGAAAGTCGCGATTGCCCAATCATTTCGGCTATTTCTCGCGGTGCCCAATCATTTCGGCTATTTGTTTTTATTTACTCGCAGCTTTTTATTGCGAGTTGCTCAATCATTTCGGCTATTCTGTATGCATACATTTTTACTTGCTGATGCAAGTTGCCCCATCATTTCGGCTATTTCGTATGCATTTGTGGCTCGCTGGCTTTTCACTGCGAATTTGGGATTTGACACCGATTTCGGCATCAGCATCGCTACAACTGGGATATTGTCAGGAGCAAATCATCATTTGCCTTTGTCAATGTCTAATAAAGGTGGCTTAGTGAAAAGGGTTAGGATCCTGTCGACTAAGGCTTTTAACTTTACGAGCCGTAAGGGTCTCATAAAGGTATTTCTCCCTACGAGTCGTGAGGATCTCGTAGGTGCGTTTTCTCCTTAAGAATCGTAAGGAGTCTTAAGTGTATGGTCTCTTGTAAGTCGTAAGGATCTTGCAAGAGTATTTTCTCCTTATAAGTCGAGAGGACTTACAAGGGTTGTTCACCGTGTAGACATATCCCAAGTCGCTGGTGGGAGTTTGTTAGGGAAATGCTTATTCGCGCCCGTGGATTGTATACAAGGGTCAATATTGAACCGCTTGTAGGGCAAAATCAGGGTGTATGACTGCTTAAGAACAGGTTCAGATCCCTGTAGCTTAAGGCTTTTGAATCGTATGAGCCGTGAGGGTCTCAAAGGGGAATTCTCCTTACGAGTCGTGAGAATCTCGTAAGTGTGTTTTCTCCCTAGGAATCGTGGAGATCCCTAAGTGTGTTGCTCCCTTGTGAGTCGTAAGGATCTCACGCAGGTGGTTTCTCCTCACAAGATCGAGAGGACCTTGCAAGTGTCTTTTAACGAGGTTGCGCCCTTTCGGGTTTTCCCAAAACTGGCCGGCAATCCTGCTGTTTTTACTCACAGAACCCTTGCGGGTTTTCATCCGTGCCCATTTTGCTTATGGACATACCTTTTTTTTGTCAGGATGCTGCGGTCCGTAATAGTTTATCGACGTCTTGGTCAATAGCCAGATTTAGGACATAGTGGTCCATCGTTAGTTTAAGGACGTTTCGATCCGTTGTTAGTTTTAGGACATTTCGGTCCGTTGTTAGTTTTAGGACGTTTCGGTCCGTAGCCGGCTACTACTTATAGAGTTTGGGCTTAGGAAGATAGCGAGCGGACATAGGCGTTGTCATCTATCGTTGACCTAGGCCGTGACTCATCAGGCGTAGTATTTTTTTAGGAAACGACCGTTTATTGGCCTGAAAGGTCTTTCACCATGCATGTCCATAAGTAGGTATGCTCCACCCTTGTAAACTTTGTCTATGGTATACGGGCCTTCATTGTTCGGCTCGAATTTCCCCCGCTTGGCACGATTGGGGATCATAGACCTTTTGACCACTAGCATAAGTTCACCTGTGCGGAATGTTCTCAGCCTAGTCAATCTCTCATATAAGCGCGTCATCTTTACTTTATAAGCCTCCAGATTTTGTTGCGCCATGAGCCGGGTTTCATCAAGGGCGTCGAGCTCCTCAAGCCGATGGTGAGCATTCTCTTCGTCCGTTAGCTCGTAATGAACTGTCACTCGTAGCGAGGGTAACTCTATCTCGAGGGGGAGCACCGCTTCTGTGCCGAATACCAATGCATACAGCGTTGTTTTCGTGGCCGTTTTGAACGTAGTTCGATACGCCCAGAGAGCTTCATGCAATCTCTCGTGCCAGTCCCTTTTATTTCGAGGCACCGTCTTTTTCACGATCTTCGTCAAGGTCTTGTTGAAAGCCTCAGCTAGACCGTTAGCTCGGGGATTATAGACCGAAGAGTATCTCCAGTTTATGTTATGCTGTTGTGCGAAGCGGCTGATCTTGTGGGTTCTATAGGCTGGCCCGTTATCGGAGATAATCCGTCGCGGAATGCCGAACCGATAAATGACGTGTATCTTGAAGAAATGGAGGATATTCTCCGTCTTTACTTCCCTCAGCGGTACTGCTTCCGCCCATTTGGAGAAGTAATCAGTCGTCGCCAAAATGAATCGATGTCCTCTAGACGATGCTGGTTCGATGGGCCCGATTATGTCGGTTCACCACATTTCGAATGGCCAGCTAGCCACCGTTGGATGTAGTGGATCCGGATGCTGATGGATAAAATCCCCGTGAATCTGGCACGAGTGGCATTTCTTCGCGTATTCGAGACAGTCCTGGATCATCGTGGGCCAATAGTAGCCTATCCTTTTGATCTTCAGCTTCATCTTTGGGCCGGCTTGGTGAGAACCGCAGAGTCCGTCGTGAGTTTCTTGGATGACTCGTTTTTGCTTCTTCCGGTCCCAGGCATCTTAGCCACAGAGAATCAAATGATCTCTTATACAGAGTATCATTGACAAAGGCAAAAGATAGAGCCCGTTTCATGAGCTGATGTCTTGACGACGCATCTTCAGGTGTTCGACGGGATTTGAAGTAGTCTATAAAGACTTCTCTCCAATCCATAGCCTTTTCCTGGTCTTTTATTTATAGGGTCGCTTGCTCGGTCGCTCCCTTTTCTTCGGAAGATTCCGGAGATATTTCTGCCGGTGCGAGAACCCGACAGCTTTCCACAACGATCCTCACGTCATCGAGGTTTTCGTCAGCCAGTTCTTTAGCGAGCTTGGCTAATGCATCCGCTTTGCTATTTTCCGCATGCGGTATGCTTTCCAGGGTGTAGGAAGGAATTTGAGTCAGCGGTTGCTGCACTCTCTCGCCGCATTTCACTAACTCTGGTTTGCACGTTTGATAGTCGCCATTTACTTGACTAACGACCAGCTGGGAGTCTCCGTATATGAGGAGGTTTTCAATTCCCATGTCGACAGCGATCTCGAGGCCTGCTATCAAAGCTTCGTATTCGGCTTCGTTGTTTGTTTTCGGTTCTGTCAAGGAAAAGGCAAAGCGCATTATCCCTCCCTGTGGAGTCACGAAGATGAGGCCTACCCTGGATTTGATTATGGGGGTGCTTTGCTTGCGCTTCTTCATGGAAGATGCTCCATAAAAATAAAGTTCCCACTAGGTATCATTCTCTCTTCTCTCACCGTCGATCGTGTCAAACTCGTGCTCGTCTGGCAATTCGCAGTTCAAGGGAGAGTCGGCAAGTATCGGATGCTCAGCGAGGAAGTCGGCGATGGCCTGGCCTTTCACTGCCTTGAGGTCTGTACGTCACCGAGAATTCCATTAAGAGTAGGGCCCATTTAGCGAGCCGCCCCGTTAATATGGCCTTCGACATCAAGTATTTGAGAGGATCCACTTTTGATATGAGGTGGACCTCATGTGCCAAAGCATAGTGCCTGAGCTTTGTTATTGCAAAGATTAACGCCAGGCAGTGTTTTTCAATGGGGGAGTAGTTTCTTTCTGCCCCCAAGAGAACTCAACTCAAATAGCAGAGGGCTCTCTCCTTCCCTTGGTCATTCTCTTGTGCCCATAATGCGCCTAATGAACCTTCAAGGGCAGTTGTATACAGAATGAGGGGTTTTCCCTTGATTGGAGCGGTTAGCACCGGAGGATTCTGTAGGTATTGCTTGATTTCGTCCAGTGCACTTTGTCATTTGCGATCCCAGACGAACGGGGTCTCATTCTTCATCAGGTGACTGTAGGGACGGCATTTGCCGGAGAAGTTAGATATGAACTGCCGGATGTACGCGAGCTTTCCTTGGAGAGACCGCAGTTGCTCGAGAGTCCTTAGCGGAGGCATTTCCATGATCGCCTTGATCTTCGACGGGTCTATCTCGATGCCTCGGTGTCGGACGACGAATCCTAGGAACTTGCCCGAGGAAACTCCGAACGCGCATTTGAGAGGGTTCATCTTCAAGCTGTATTTCCGAAGGCGCTGAAACACGATCTTCAGATGCTCTAAATGTTCCTCTTATGATTTGCTTTTAACTACGAGGTCATCGATATGGCATTCAACGATTTCATGTATGAGGTCAACGAAGATCTTCGTCATGGCCCTCTGATAGGTGGCACCGGCGTTTTTCAGACTGAAGGGCATCACCTTGTAGCAGAATATGCCCAAAGGGGTATGGAAAGCGGTATGCTTCTGGTCTTCGGGATGCATCTTTATCTGATTGTATCCTGATGTGCCGTCCATGAAGGAGAAAACATCGTGAGTGTACGTATTATCTATCATCAGCTCAGTGACCGGTACTAGAAAGTCGTCCTTTGGGCAGGCTTTGTTGAGATCCCGAAAGTCCACGCATATGCACACCGTCCCATTTTTCTTCATCACTGGGACGATGTTGGCAATCCAGTCAGGGTATTGTCCAGAGTCGATTGGCTTCTTGACCTCGGCGTTGTTGCTCATCTCAAGCTCTAGCCGCATTCTTCTCGGTGCTTATTTGATCGGCTTGACGTCCGGAGATATCGCCAATTTGTGCACAACAATCTCTGGATCTAGTCCCGGCATCTCGGAATAGTTACATGCAAAGCAGTCTTTATACTGCATGAGCACGTCTTTAAGCGTAGCCACCCTTTCTTCAGACAACAGCTCACTGACGAATGTCGGCCGCGAGTCGTTTGCCGTCCCCAAGTCGAACTTTCTGAAGTTGTCTGCAGTTGTATGTATCCCATCTTCCAGCTCTTTTGGCGCCGGTGGAAACTCTGAGATCACCTCATCATCATCGTTTTCGAAGCACCAGGGGAGGTCAGCCATATCTTCGCATATTCCATCTCCTGACATCGTTATCGCGTGACAGGTGCGAGATTGCTTCCAGAACCGATGTTGATCCGGCTCTACTCTCGTGGCTTTCGGTTCATGCTTCTGCGGCGGGGTTACCCTCCAACTGCTGGATAGAGTGAATCTACCTTGCTGATACTGGTCTTCTACCCAGTCTTTGAATGTGAAGCAGTCTTCAAGAGGATGCCCTATTGCTCGGTGATAGGAGCAATAGTCCGGGTGAGAGACCTCACCTACTTGCTCGGGGTGCTTGGACTCCGGGAGCGTCATCATCTGATGTTTTATGACAAGATCGAATATCTTCTGTGTCTTGTCTTGGGGAAAAGAGTATACTCGGCCCATCTTCTTTACAAGAGACGAATCCAGGCTGCCCAATTCTCGATCGTGAGGCTTCTTGAACCCGCTTTGCCGCTGTCGAACACTTTTTCCATTCTTCGGTTTATTTTTTCCTCTGCGTCGGGTCTTTTGTATGACGGGCTGGCGACGAAGGGCATCATCATTTTCCGTAGCCTGCTGAAGGAGGCGCTACGTTCTGGCTTTCTCGTAGATGGCCATTTCGCGATTATGGTCGTCTCGAACCTTTTGACCCACTTCCCTTATAAGCTTATCCATTTGTTCTTCGAACGACGGGCTTGGCATTTTCACGATGGGCGCTCGTTTTGGTTCAGGGTTAGCATCTTCCCACAGAGCATCTCCTTCTTCATCAAAATCATGTATGACGTAGCAGCCGCGGAATCGCTCCCGTTTCTTAGATTGAACATATCCAAGTCCGATCGTTTCCATTCTCCCGTTGGGAAACTTTCGTTCAGTTCCGGGTACGTTCCAGATCCTGTTATAGAACTGAGCTTGTCGAGCAGTCTGTTTGAAGGGTACGCCTTGGCGCCTCACCAGTCTTTTTAATCCGTCTGTGTAGTATCTGGGCAAACGGATGAGCTGGAGCCTGTCAAGTGTAGAATCAGCACCATGCCAAATTTCTTTCTCCACTTTGGTTTCCCCGGATCGGTAGAACAGGATCGCCTTCTCACCTTTTCGCCTGGGGGGACATAGAATGTCTACAGTTCTTGCACACTATAAGTTTCAAGTGCATCGAGCTCTTTGTAATGCTCGTGCGGAACCATGGCAACTTGCAAACTTTGATCTTCATCAACGAAGGCTTGTATCGATGGCCGAACAGAGAATACGGCATTGACCTCATCTTCCGAATCGCTGCCGAAGATCAGAATAGGGGTGGACGGTCCCGGCTTGTTGCATTGGGGCGGTCCTGAATAAACTATTTCTTCTTCCTCCTCGGTATCACTCCCGAAGACCGTAATAGTGGTGATAGCTTTGTTCTTGTCCTCCGGTTTGCGACATCTTTCTGTATCTTCAAAATCAGGCAGGAAGTATTTTGCATCTTCGTACTTTCGGACTTCATTCATGGAGAATGGGTTTAGTTCCCCTATCACGGTGTATTCGAGACCATCCTTGAAATACTTCATACACTGATGTTTTGTAGAAGGGATGATATTGTACTCGTGTAACCAAGGCCTGCCGAGCAAAGCATTGTAGCAAGTCTTAGCATCAATGACATGAAATTTGATGTCTGTGACGAGCAGCCCAAAGCGTAACGTCAATATCACAGACCCGAGCGTCCCTAATGGCTGGGAGTCAAACCCGGAGATGGTGATTTTATCACGAGCGAGGTGTTGAACGCTCATGCAGATTTCCTTCAACACTCTTACATTGAGGAGATTGACAGAGTACCCATTGTCAACCAGGATCTTGCCTATCTTGATATCATGACCGTATCTGGAGACATAAAGGGGATGGTTATGCTCGCACGTCCCGAGGAGGAGATCTTCATCGCCGAAGGTGATATCGGTCATGTGTACTTCTTTCAACTCGTCCTTCATCTTTTCTTCGGCGAGGAAAGCTTGGAATTGTTCGGGCTCTTGTAACGCCCTGATCAGAGAATCCTTTGCCTCCTTTGATAACATGAGTGCATCGAGAATGCTTAGCTGCGAGGGTATTTTTCTCAAGTGTGCCAGAACGTTGTAGTCCACCTTACTTTTCTTCGGCGGGTCCTTAGCTTTCAGCTCTTCGACGACTTGATCATCGAGGGCGATATCTTTAGGGATCTTTTCTTTCCTCTTATCCTTTTTGTTCGACCCCTTGTTTGTAGGTCCGAGATTTTTTTCCGGTAGCATGTGTTCATACCATAATTTTGCATTATTATATTCCCCATTCTTATTCATTTTACAAATAAACAGGTGCTTTTGACCCATGTCTGCTACATAGTTGCAGGTTACAGGTTCTCATAACAAAAACAGTGAAAAAGATGAAAAGACGATACAAAAGTGAGATTTCGACCAACAAACAGAGAATCTTTATCATGCCTACAGTTTGAAGACTAAACGAAGATCAATGGACAATTTCACAAAGCACAAAGGCAGAGCAAGGTTCAAAACTTTGACACGAAGCAAGCGGTAAAATTCCACTATAATTATTCACTGTGGAAATCTGGAAGAAGACCAGAAGATATTCTGAAGAACCAACCAAAGAAATAGGAAGACAAATATAGCCAGAATCAGCACAGGAAATTTTAGAACACAATCTCCCTTTTTGGCTGCGGAAGCCCGGCCAAACCTTGCTATTGGCCGCGGATCCGCGGCCGTGTGGGGCCCGTGTCGGTGCAGAAAGTTTGTTGCGTCTGGCGGCGCGTTGACTAGTCTTCCTAGGGGTATTTTTGTAATAGCGGATGTGCGGGTCGATTGTAACCCTAGGGTTTCTATTCTCTATAAATAGGAACCCTAAATCTTGTATTAGGTCATGCCTCTTCTTGTGCCACATTGTAAATCTAAAAATTCAGAATTCAATTCTTGAAAAGTATGAAGAGTGCATCAAATTAGAGTAAGTTTTCAATTCTTGCCCTAGTTAATTTTATTTCATTGCCCTAGTATAATTTCTTATCTGCCCTAGTTAGATCTTTTATTCTCTGCCCTAGATAGATAGTTTAGAAATGTTTTTCAATTCCCTAATGAGCGAGTAGTCTCCTCGCTTGTTAGGGTTAGCTTTGGGGAAGGCTTGAGAGATGAAGATCTCTCACCTCTTTCTTACCCATCATACGTTTTTATAGGACTCCATGCATACATGCACACACCGCTTCCTACGGCACCCTATCCCACGAGGTAGCGGTGATACCATAGTATAAAGGCCCGGTTGAGCGTGTTTTCCTTGGAGGTTAGGGTAAGGATTAAGAAAGGAAGGATAAGAACCTAGAGGAAGAAACACCATTTCTTCCCGATGGTACTAATCCCCTTTGTTAATAATTATCATAACTCCTAAAGAGATCTTAATTTAGGTATTGAAAGCGGTGGGAAATCTTTGCATTTCCTAACTTAATCTAAACCTAACCTTAGCAAGATTTAGATCTAGATAAACTTAGTTTTTAGATTTAATCAATCCGACAACAATCGGAATTAACTCGTAAGAACAAATCGAGAATACACAAAATCCCTATGGACCGACCCGTACTCACCGGCTAGCTACCAAGCGACGCCGTTCTTGATTGCGGTTATAAATAAATTCTTTTAGATCAAAATCAAATGGCGCCGTTGCCGGGGATGGCGTGTTATTCTCTTTTTGTAATTTCGGGTTAATATAAATTAAAAAAAATCATAAAAACTGAAGAAAAAATATATAAAAATTTATCATCTTGTTATTTTGTGAAGGGTATTTTCGTATGAATCTTGCAGGAACAACGAAGAAGTTCAGATCTGGAAAAATCCAGAGATCACAACAGAAAAAGGCAGATCTGAACAGCAGAGGATTTTACCAACAGAACAACAGAAAAATTTCTGAGAACTGTGTCGTCACCTCAACCGCGGAACTGCCGCACCAAGATGCTTCCGACCGCGGAACCGCCGCCTACTGCTGACGTCAGCACAAGGAAAAACCACCATGAGCTTTCTCTGTTCTTCCTCTTCGACCCCAAATATCTCCTCTGTAAATTTGCCTGCAGGATTCTTTGCGCTAAAAAATCTCTCCCCTTCCAATAATTGATCTTGTGCAGGATTCTTTGCGCCGCGCTAAAATTAAAAAAAATTGATTGCAAGTGATTGTTACTGCTTTGCATATTTTTAATCGGACTTTAAGGGGCTTGAGACCAATCCAGATTGGGTGGGGATTTCATCACCCTTCCCAGGACCCCAGAAATCACATAAGGCATATTGCATTGACCATCATTTAATAAAACAAAAGATTAGACTCAGCCCTAAGGACTTCACGCTCAATAGGACAGAGGACTAGTTATAGGCATCGACCGTTTATCCTAACCTGACTTTATGGTGTCTAGGCAAGTGTGTCTAAAGCGAGTGGTTACTTAATTAGGGCCACTACTTGTAGTGGAGAGCCTCCCACTCACCTGACACTTACCTGGCCGCAATTGGCGGTGAAGAGGCGGTTTGAGGTCCTATTTCTTGCCCTTTGGAATAATTAGGAGCTGTCTAGTTGACCTAGGTGACCCTAGATCTAAGCCTGATTGTGCATTTGTGGTTGATTGAACGTGTGTCTAAGCCTTTTATCAAAAATCTTTTTGCAAAAAGCTCCTTATAAAAAGTAAAAGAAAAACACAAAAAGGAAAAAATTTTAGAAAAACTTGCAACTTGTCGCTAAAGAAGTCCATTGCACCCCACTTCTTCCCACTTCCACCCACATTCTTTTTCTTCTCCTTCTTACATCATGGGTACCCCACCTCACAAAACTCTTACCGAACTTTGGTACCCTCAACCAAACATTGCTTCTTACGCGAATTGTTTTGGTCGAATTACGGACGACCCCTCTATGCCCAAAATTTCTTTAAAAGATCGAATAGAAGCGTCTAGGAGAAACAGTTGGACTCCGCAATCCACTTTGTATCAACCGTGTCAACCTTCACCACCTTCTTACGTTGATACTCCTTTTTCGAGTCCTATTGTAACTCCGAAACCCATGTCTATTGCTGAGCATATTGAACAATCTCGTAGCCGATCTTTCACTCCTTTCAACACATCCAGTTCTTGGGATCAACAAGTCCATTCACCTTTTTATCCAAATGTTGATCCTACTCCTGTCCAACCATTCAATTCCTACCAGTCCTACCCGACTTCCGCACCTTCCCTAGACATTGCTTCTACACAGCCATTTGGGAGTTTCACGTATCCAAACAATTTTGAATCTTTTACCGAAACTCCTTCACAACCCATGTCTAGTTTGGAACAGTCGTTGGAAGCTTATATTGAAGCGACAAACAAACAGATGAGGAATTTGGATGCGTCCATTGCCGCCCTTATGCAACCTAGTGAACCGGTAGCTAGTTTCCAACTAGCTCCAAAAATTCCAATGTATGATGCGGCGGTTGGACAGAGTGAGAATTTGAGTGTAGAAAGTGAGTTATACACCCTTCCAAATCAAACCTACCCATCTTCAATTGAATCCCACAACTCCGGTTTTCAAACAAGTGTCCCAAATGATTCACCGGTTGAAAATAAAACTTTTAATGAGTTATGCGACTCTGTAATGCTTGATTGCCAGATTGTGAAGGGTCCCCTTCGAGTGAAACCATCACCAATCCTTTTGTTCTCTACACCTCTAATCTAGAACCTGAATTGATAAATATCCATGCTTTTGATGAGGTATCTGAAAAAATTGATTTTCACTTGATTGAGGATATTGACGCCGGGAATATTTTGGATGATGAACCCGTAGAATTGACTGAAATTTTATCTCCAATTCATCATCCCGAGTTATTAAATGTTTCTCCCGAATTTCATATGCGTCTTGATTTTGATGATAATGGCATGGATAAGCTAAATTTTGAGGAGAATTATCAGGATAGTATTGAGGAGAGTATTGAGGATGAACCATTTTTATTTGATATGTCGGATTTTCCAATTCATCCTCCTGAACCTTTAACTGTTATACTTCCTAAATCAAACCCCCTCCTTTCCATCGTTCCGACCACGCAAAAGATCACGCTTGAGGACTGTGAGCTTGAAAGATTTCTATTTGATCACAGCAGTTTGGACGCCACTAATGCGTACCCCTTTGAATCTGACACAGTTCTCACAGCCGATAACGATTACGAGTGCTTCACTTTTTCGGACGATTTTGAAGACTCACCGCCCGAATTTGAGTCCTTTGAATTTTCAGATGAGTTAGTTGAACCATCAGACTCGGTTGCTTACAGTCATTTCGAACCATTGATGGAATCATTCGAGTTCGAGACAGATTACTTAGGTGAGAATAAGACTATCCCTAAATCACTCCCTTTCGTCCTTCCTATCGTTTCGACCACGCAAGCATCCGTCGCGTTTCCATTTTCAATGGATGGTTTACCAAGTTCAACGTACCCATGTTTTCTTACGAATCTTGAGGGATTTGACCCCATTTCTCGACAGGTTGATAGATTAGCACAATCGCTTTTAACACAACGGTCATCACAAATTGCGCTAATTTATTCACTAGATTTACACCCTCAAGATCGTACTACACTTCTTTCTCTTTTCAGACATTCTTCTCCTCCACCGAGACCTTATTCCACTCTTCTTCCCATTCGGTCTCGTGTGCTTCTCAACTCCTTTCTCTACACTCCATTCTTCTACCAACCCTACCATTATCACGATATTGGTGCTAACCTTTGGCCTGTGTAAGGCCCTGTATAGTTTGATTTTTCTCCTCCCTAACTCTGAACTTTTAAACGCTTAAACAGTGGAAACACTGTTTCACTTAAATTTGAGGGGAATCTTTTTGTATATATATTTTTGTTTTTCTTTTAACACTACAAAAATATAAAAAAAATTATAAATAAATAAACAGGGGAGTGCCGACATTTTGACCCTCTTGGTGCGGCATGACAGTAAGGACACTGTCAAGTTTAAGTTTGGGGGTATACTCGGTAAGCCTTCTTCCTTCGCATTCATGTGTAGATTTTTGCATTTGCATAGTTATTTTAAAATCCATAAAAATTGAAAATTTTCAAAAATTATAAAAATTAAAGTATTCAATTTGGGCCATAATTGACTTGAGTATGACAAAAAGGTTAACTAGTTAGGAACAACTAGATCTTAGACTTAGTAAATTAAAAACCCTAAAAATAACCTTTCTTAAAATTTAACGGTAGAAAGTATATGTCTTTGTAGTTTATTTAGAAATAGGCAAATTTTGGGTTGACTTCTTGGGCTAAGTTAAAACAAGGGAAGAGTATTGATATTTTTATTAAAATATAAGTTTGAAAAATAACTCCTAGCTTAAGTCTAAATTCTGAAAATATATACCCTACAGTTGCACAAACACGAACCTTGAAACTTGGAATAGTAGAAGAGACCTTGAAATGCTCTTGTCTAAAGTCCTTAGTATGAATAAAATAAAAATAAAAGTGTGAATAAAGAGATAAAAAAAATGAACACTGGTTTTTGTAATTACTCAAGGCTGCATTAATAGAAAAATAATTAGCGAGGGTGCTTCATCACCTAGTGCCTTAGACCAACTGGTTTTGGAGTCACTGCTATAAGCCTTAGGTATTACAAGACTAGGAATTACGCATTAATGTGCAAGCATATCTTGTAATCGATCCTTGGTACCTCAAGAAGTATTAACGGTCGCATGAAAGATGTGTGAGCAAGTTTCATCTAAAAATTCACCAATTAAGAAGTGCTTTCGACGATGGACGAGAGTATGATAGCTTGATTTGAATTTCCAAGTGTAGGGGTGATATATACGCACACGTAAGGGTATGTGATTGGGGTTTAGATAAGAGATATGAATGAAGAATAGGACTTGTATCTTTAGTAGAGATGATAAAAATTCCTAAGTTGAGATGGAACCCCAGAAGGAAACTTAAGAGATGCCAAAAGCTAAGTAAATTCATAAGAATATATATAATCTTAAGTTCAATAATAAGGAAGCGTGAAAAATACGGGTGGATGATTTATGAGTCGAAGATAATAGAATTCCTTGTTAGAAAGCCTAATTGGAGAATAAAAGTCAATGGGCCTAATTGATAGGATTTTATGGGTAGTATCCGCTGAAAACCCTCAGGAGACAACACTCCTCCTACTAGGGATACCTAGAGGTTTAACGGCTTGTTGCACGAGCTCAGTGTAATCGCGATTCCCTGCGAAAGTGAGGTTAGGTTTTTGTTGAGAATAAAACTAGGTTTGCTTGAGAACGAGCAAAAGATAAGTTTAGGGGTATTTGTTCATACCATAATTTTGCATTATTATATTCCCTATTCTTATTCATTTTACAAATAAACAGGTGCTTTTGACCCATGTCAGCTACATAGTTGCAGGTTACAGGTTCTCAGAACAAAAACAGTGAAAAAGATGAAAAGACGATACAAAAGTGAGACTTCGACCAACAAACAGAGAATCTTTATCATGCCTACAGTTTGAAGACTAAACGAAGATCAATGGACAATTTCACAAAGCACAAAGGCAGAGCAAGGTTCAAGACTTCGACACGAAGCAAGCGGTAAAATTCCACTACAATTATTCACTGTGGAAATCTGGAAGAAGACCAGAAGATATTCTGAAGAACCAACCAAAGAAATAGGAAGACAAATATAGCCAGAATCAGCACAGGAAATTTCAGAACACAATCTCCCTTTTTGGCCGCGGAACCGCGGCCAAACCTTGCTATTGGCCGCGGATCCGCGGCCGTGTGGGGCCCGTGTCGGTGCAGAAAGTTTGTTGTGTCTGGCGGCGCGTTGACTAGTCATCCTAGGGGTATTTTTGTAATAGCGGATGTGCGGGTCGATTGTAACCCTAGGGTTTCTATCCTCTATAAATAGGAACCCTAAATCTTGTATTAGGTCATGCCTCTTCTTGTGCCTCATTGTAAATCTAAAATTCAGAATTCAATTCTTGAAAAGTATGAAGAGTGCGTCAAATTAGAGTAAGTTTTCAATTCTTGCCCTAGTTAATTTTATTTCATTGCCCTAGTATAATTTCTTATCTGCCCTAGTTAAATCTTTTATTCTCTACCCTAGATAGATAGTTTAGAAATGTTTTTCAATTTTCTAATGAGCGAGTAGTCTCCTCGCTTGTTAGGGTTAGCTTTGGGGAAGGCTTGAGAGATGAAGATCTCTCACCCCTTTCTTGCCCATCACACGTTTTTATAGGACTCCATACATACATGCACACACCACTCTCTACGGCACCCTATCCCATGAGGTAGCGGTGATACCGTAGTATAAAGGCCCGGTTGAGCGTGTTTTCCATGGAGGTTAGGGTAAGGATTAAGAAAGGAAGGACAAGAACCTAGAGGAAGAAACACCGTTTCTTCCCGATGGTACTAATCCCCTTTGTTAATAATTACCATAACTCCTAAAGAGATCTTAATTTGGGTATTGAAAGCGGTGGGAAATCTTTGCATTTCCAAACTTAACCTAAACCTAACCTTAGCAAGATTTAGATCTAGATAAACTTAGTTTTTAGATTTAATCAATCCGACAACAATCGGAATTAACTCGTAAGAACAAATCGAGAATACACAAAATCCCTGTGGACCGACCTGTACTCACCGGCTAGCTACCAAGCGACGCTGTTCTTGATTGTCGTTATAAATAAATTCTTTGAGATCAAAATCAGCGTGCGATTGCGCAGCTGAATGTTCTCACAGCTCTTCGGTTCTTCTTCTTTTCCCGAGGTGGGTTCTTTAAAGAGAGGGCCAAGAGTCATTCCTTCGTCAGAGTCGCTTCCAAATGTGAGAACTTGCGATCTCCCAGCGTCGACCATGTGACAGTTGTCGGTCGTTCTTTTGCGCTCTTTGGGCATATTTCTTTGTTCCCGACGAGTTTTGCGTTTCATCCGCTTGAAATGTTGTCGGTGAGCAACATATCCCTGCCACCAGCTTTTAAAAGTGTTGCACTCTTCGGTGGGGTGCGCAATCCTTCGATGATATAAGCAGTAGTTAGGATGTATATCTGCTTCATTAGGAGTGTTTCCTTCGGAGGGTGGTAGCTTCATTCCCATCGATATGACTTTGGCCAACCTTTTCCTCGTCTTGAGCATACTTTTATTTGTGGCGGATGTACTTTGATCTGGTGGGAGTGTTTCGACCCTTTCGTCCAGTCGCCGGTGTTTGGCCTTTTCAAATATGACCATCTCGTGCTCCCATCAGCTTTGCTTTTAAGAAGAGCTTCGTTTATGAATGCATCAATCATTTCGTCTGATGGTCCTAGAAGTTTCGGCTCAGGATCTACCCCCAGTTTCTCTACGTAAGGAGCTTCTTCATCGTCTATCGACGAGTGAGAGATCACATGGCAGCTTGCCACATAATCTTCAGGCTCATCCGACGAGTCTTCTTCATTGTCATCATCTCCGTCCTCAAGGACGTGGCTGAGAAATTCTTGGAGTGTGACTGGGGTCCGTGCCTTCTGGTTATATTCTCGCAGCGCGTTGATATATTTTTGCAGGTCCGTGCGCTTGTCACCAGGCTTCACGGGCTTTTTGGTCTTCTTCTTCTTCTTCGAAGACTTCGACGGCTGGGTGTGAGCGCTTTGACTATCACCACCAGTTTTTGGAGTTGGGCGCGGTTTCAGCATTCCCTCGATGATCTCGGGTTCCAGTGGATTCTTCCACCTGATCGCCGGGCATGTTTGGAGATCCTTCAGCATTCCTTTTGTTTTGGCTGAAAGAGCGACCTCCCATGGAGCTTCTTCGACAAAAGAGCATGATGCCCCCGGCGTGTCCGTCTTTTTGAGAGCGTGCGGCTGCGGCGGGCTTACTTTCCAATTCTCAGACAGTGCAAACTTGCCCTGTTGTTATTGGTCTTCGATCCAGCCTTTAAAAACGAAGCAATCTTCAATTTGATGGCTTACCGCTTGATGGTAGGGGCAATAATTGGGACTATTAGCCTCATCGGGTTGCAATGGGCATTTTGGATTTGGCAAATTAATGAGCCTGTTGCGCACAGCTAGCTCAAACAATCTCCTCGTTTTGTCCCAGGGAAACGAATAAGGGCGCTTTATTTTCTCATTATAGTATCGCTGTCTCTCGTCTAGTCGATCCGTTAATTTTGGACCACTGGGCTGCTATTGAGCATTGGCAACGAAGGTCGCTTTCCCTTTCCCTTTTTCATTCCGCGGCTCCGGCTTCGAAGAGGAAGGCATGTGGCCCATCTGGTCCATTTGGGCCAGCTTATCAATCAAGGACTGGAAGGTGGTCGGCCTGAAAAACATCATGAATTGGGAGATGGTCGCTTGAGGTTCAAGAGTGCCCACAAACAAGCCCACTGTCGGATCTTCTTCGATGCGCTGCTCACATTTCGACCATAAATTCCGCCATCGTATTGCGTATTGAACCCATGTTTCTCCAGGGTTCACCCTGGCATTGATCAATGCCGTTATTGGGGTGCATTCACTAGCACTCGCGAATCACTGGGTGAATAGTAGCTCCATCTCTGCAAACGTCTTAACGGAGTCGTTCGGGAGTTCAGGGTACCATTCAAATGCCGTCTCTGACAAGCTGCCAATAAACTGGCGGAGCAGTAGTTTATCATCACCTCCAGTATTACCGCACAAGGCTCTAAATTGAGCGACGTGCTGATACGGATTTCCCGTCCCCTTATATACGTGGAATTTGGGGATCGTATATCCCGGCGGGTACCTTATTTGGTCATACCAGTCCGGGTAGGGTCGTCCGGTCTTAACGATCTGCCCGGTCGTTTCGTTCGCCTGATGAGCTCGTATTTGCTGAGCGATGTAATCATCCAGAGCGGCCTTGGAGATGGTCTCCTCCTTGGCTGCTGAAAGAGTCGGAGGAGGGTTCGATGTCTCCCCTCTGTCGTCTTCAATGATAATCGGGGGGTCTTCAGCTGGAGGTTCCGACTGTAACATCATCCCAGCCATGTCTTGAAACAAAAGAGCCATTCGTTTTATGTTGGCCGCCTATTCCGTGGCCTCTTTTTCTTTCCTCTCGAGCATTCTTCGGAGGAATTCAGTATCAGTTTCTTGTTCCCGACGCTGCTCTGAGGTCTCTGGATTTTCTTTCGGCCTAGTGAGTGCGGTCATTACAGTCAACATCTCCTGATGTTTTTGCTGCTGTTGCTCCTGGGCCTTTGTTATCGATCGGGTAAGCGGTCGATGACCCGTGGAAGCACGGCTTTCCTCTTTTCCGGAAGCCATATAAACGGTATGTGTTACGATGCCCCTATACTTGGGGCATTTAGATTCAACGTCCTTGCGGTTCGCCGTGGTCACAGGGGCTTTCTCCGGCTTCCTTCTCTTGTGAGCGGTTGACGTTGAGGGAGCCGTTGCAGCGGGCACCCAACGGATGACATCTTCTGTGGTACCACGGGATGGCTCTTTTCTTGCCGAGCTTTAATCTTCTTTGGTCGGCGAGAGTAATCTTGGTCAATCAACGATTCCTGGACCTATCGCCAAACTTTGTAAATTTTGGAAGACAACCGCTGAGGGGGCTGCTCCGGCTTCTTTTCTGTAGCATTCTCCACAGGTAGAGGAGATCTTTTCAGCGGGCAGTTGGAGAGTTCTTGTGGACCCTCTTAAGCGGTTCGAAGCTGTTCCCAGTTGGAACAGCAGCATCGATTTCCACCATGGGAGCTGGCGGAGTCAGTCCAGAAGGGGAGCTGCCCCCAGCCTTCCTTACTCGGCGCCAATGGCGACGTCGAGCATGTCGTGTGGATGGGATCGTCTCAACTATAGGGGTGACTTCCTCATGCCCCTTGTGTTGGTCGGAAGTTATCGTTGTCAGCCTCTTGAAGACCGATGTCCGTTGAGAAGCAATATCCAATCTGTCAAAGACAGACCTCTGGGCAGGGGAAACAGCTTTGAGGACTTTGCCTGGAGCGGGAGCCGGAATGGCCAGCCTTGTGAAGACTGACTTCTTGGCAGAAGAAGCCGCTTTGACGATTTCGTCCGCTTGAGCCGGGATGGCTATCCGCTTTGGGATGGCTGCTTCAGGTATCGTGAGCTTGTTGGAGTTCTGGCTCAGTCTGTTGAAAACTGAGACATTGGATTTGGGCGACCCGTTGAAAGGGGCCACGGCAGTGGTAAGTCGATCAAAGACCGACTTCTTTGCGGCTTCTTGCGATAGCAGCGGGGCATTGAAGCTCATCGGTGGGATCATGGTCCTAAAGAACAGCCCAGTGGTGGCCTGAGTTACTTGCTCCACCGGCATCTTGAACAGTGAGGCCGCTTGGGGCCCGTAGGTTACACCTCCAGATGAGGCAGAATAGGAGTTGCAGTTGCAGTTGGAGCAGTTAGAGGCCATTGATGTTCTTTTTTCTGCACGGGAGCAAAACCAAATCTTAGTACCTCGAACCCAAGGGCAACCATATCAAACCGCGATTCCTTCGCGAACACGACACACGAAGTGTGGAGTGGAAAGAGGAAAAGGTTCCACCGGGCATGCCAGAATCTGTTCCCCACCGAACACGGAGACGCGACCGCGTAAGTCCGTCTTGCCTGAATTCGGGGCAGATGCTAATTGGTGCTATCCGTCCACCTCTCCGAAGATGCCAAGTTGATTTATGGCACAATGTATCGAAGGTTTAAACGGATGCGGCCGATGTAGCAGACTTCGTCAGATTCCCCCTCGTTGAGGGGTTTTTGATTGTGGGGACACTCTTCCCTGCAGGCGCAAGCCCCTGCAGTTAATTACGCTACAGCATCGCGGTAACCACTTTCTCCTTCTCCAGATGGTCACTTCGTGTCGTGGGTGTTTGTTTTGTTTTTGGTTGCACGTGGATTGTATACGGAGACTAATTTATGTTGTCGCCCGTAGAGCGTGGATTAGTCCAAATCCGTATTTTCTTAGATTTGGGTTTGGGGGTTGGGTTTAAGGATACGTTAGTCTCATTTGAGACTAAGATCAACTTAAACGTTAGTTAAGGATACGTTAGTCTAATTTTAGACTAAGATCTACTTAACAAGATCATTTAGATCCAACAAAAGAGCATTTAGGCTCTATTGTTTAGTTTAGGGACATTGCGGTCGATTACCAATTTAAGGACATGGTGGTCCAATATTAATTTAAGGACATCTCGGTCCAGTGTTAGTTTAAGGACATTTCGGTCCAATGTTAGTTTAAGGACATTTCAGTCCAAGGTTAAGGACCCCACAGTCCGAGGTTAAGAACATCATAGTCCGTGGGTTTAAGGACCCCACACTCCAGTTTAAAGACATCATAGTCTATGAAATGTATGTTGTCGAGACCCGTCACCTCTCTGAAGACGTTGAAGGATTACAACGACAAATATCAAAGGAGTGAAGAGATGTACCCTTGAACCAAAGTTGGTTGGGAGATCTGTAGTCCAATTTGGGACTAAGGTCTGTTAAAAGATTTGTGAGCATATGGGCTCAATTAATATGAGTTGAGGACTTATGGCCAATCTTGGGCTAAGTCCAATTAAGTTAAAATGTTTAATATTTATTTTGGACTGTTGAGCATTTATTTGGGCTTGGCCCTTTTAACAATGCCGAGCATTGATTTGGATTCTGATAGTATTTCTGTCTTTTGTTGAATGCTGAGCATTCATCATAGCTCTGGGCTTATTAAAGAACAATTTATGTTCTATCAGCGTACATGTGAGGAGCACGTGGTGCGCTTAGCACTTTGCGCCAGTTAAAGAGCGCAATGCGCTTCTGCCGAGTAGCGCACATGTGAGGGACACGTGGTGCGCTTGGCGTTAAGCACCAGATGATGAGTGCAGTGCGCTAAATTATGAGCGCATTGCGCTATTAATTCAATGGCGCACACGCGAGTGACACGTGGTGCGCTTGACGCTGAGCGCCAGCCCATGAGCGCAGTGCGCTATTTCAAGAGTGCAAAGTGCTAACTGTTAAGTGGTGCATACGTGAGGGACACGTGTCGCGCTTGACGCTTTGCGCCAGTCCAAGAGTGCAAAAGCGCATTTGATCAATTTTATGATCTGGGACATAAATTCTCCTAAAAAGAGACTTTGTCTCAAGATCCTAAGAACAAAAGTTCTTCTTTTATAGGAGATGCTTCAATCTATTATATTGATGAAAGGCTTTGCCTTTATGGATCTATGATCCTTAAGAGAATTGAATTATTCTTTCCCCCTCTCTGTTTATAATGAGATGTTCATGATCTCTTTTTTTAGAAGACAATTTATCTTATAGATCTATGATCTGTGAGAAGAGTTATGTTCTTCTTTTTATTTTATGATGAGATCTTTTTATCTCTTTGTTCTTTTTTTTCTTTTTACCTTGAAGAAAGTTTTCTTCTTCTGAGAGCTTGCTCTTGTCTTTGAATTTCTCAAAGTTTATGTTGAGGTTTTTCTCTATGAGACTTGAAGTCTGGAGGCCTTTATATAGGGCAAGCTGATCAGTTCAATCAGTTAAAGAGATCTTTTCTCCAATTGATTTGGAGAATTTCCCATCGTTGGATCTTTGATCCAAGGGCTTCTGGTTTACAGAAGGCAATCTTCTTGTTTTTTAACAAAGATTGGGAAATCTTTCCATACAGAATTTACTCTATGTTTTGGTGATTTTTAATTACCATTGGATCATTGATCCAACAGTGCTCTGATTTACAGAGCACAATCTTGTTGTTTGGAAAGATTTTGAAGAATCTTTCTTTAACAGAATTTAATTCTGTTTAATTAATGATTTATCATTATTATTGGATCTTTGATCTGACGGTGGGGAGCTTTTAGTTCCAGCACTGGCGCACCCGTGTTTCGCACGTGGTGAGCTGCTTAGGGTGCAGCGCACTTAGTGCTAGCGCAGCCGTGCTTTGCACGTGGTGCGCTGCTTAGAGCGCAGCGTACCCAGCGCTAGCGCACACATGCTTTGCATGTGGTGCGCTGCTTAGAGCACAGCGTACCCAGCGCTAGCGCACTCGTGCTTTGCACGTGGTGCGCTGCTTAGGGCACGGCGCACTTGGCGCTGCATCTGAAGCGTTGCTTCATTTCAAAATTTGAATTTTGAACAGAGCTTTGCTCTGATTGGGAGAAACAAGCACCAAGAAAGGTCATCCATGTTCTCGGGTTCTTCTTCTGACAGCGTTATCGCGTGACAGGTACGAGATCGTTTCCAAGACCGATGTTGATCTGGTTCTACTCTCATCGCATAAGTGGCTTTTGATTCACGCTTCCGTGGCGGACTTACCCTCTAACTGTTGGATAGAGCGAATCTGCCGAGTTGATACTGGTCTTCAACCCAGTTCTTGAATGTGAAGTAGTCTTCGAGAGGATGTCCTATTGCTCGGTGATAGGAGCAATAGTCTGGGTGAGAGACCTTGTCTACTTGCTCGGGGTGCTTAGAATCCGGGAGTGTCATCATCTGATGTTTTATGACAAGATTGAATATCTTCTTTGTCTTGTCTTAGGAAAAAGAATATTCTCGACCCATCTTCTTTATAAGAGACGGATCCCGGCTGCTCGATTCTTGATCGCGTGGCTTCTTAGACCCTCTACGCTGCCGTCGAACGTTTTTTTCCCGTTCTTTGGTTTATTTTTGCCTCTGCGCCGGGTCTTTTGTATGACAAGTTGGCGACGAAGAGCATTGTCATTCTCCGCGGCCTACTGAAGGAGGCGCTGCGTCCTAGCTTTCTCATAAATGGCCATTTCGCGGCTATGGTCATCCCGGGCCTTTTGACCCGCTTCCTTTATTAGCTTGTCCATCTGTTCTTCAAACGACGGACTTGGCATTTTGATGGCGAGACCTCGTTTTGGTTCAGGGTTAGCGTCTTCTAACAGAGCATTTCCTTCTTCATCGAAGTCATGTATAACGTAGCAGTCATGGAATCGTTCCCGTTTCTTAGATTGAACATATCCAAGCCCGATCGTTTCCATTCATCCGTTGGGCAATTTTCGCTGAGTTCCAGGGATGCTCCAGATCATGTTGTAAAACTGGGCTTGTCGAGCAGTCTGTTTGAAGGGTATGCCTTGGCGCCTCAACAGCCTCTTCAATCCTTCTGTGTAGTATCTGGGCAGTCGGATGGGCTGAAGTCTGTCAAGTGTCGAGTCAGCACCATACCAGACTTCTTTCTCCACTTTGGTTTCCGTGGATTGATAAAAGAGGATCGCCTTTTCATCTCTTCGCCTGAGAGGGATGTAAAATGTTTGCAGTTCCTGCACACTATAGGTACCAAGCGCATCTAGCTCTTTGTAATGCTCTTGCAGAACCATGGCAATTTGCAAACTCAGATCATCGCCAGCGAAGGCTTGTATTGATGGCCAGACAGAAAATACGGCATTGACCTCATCTTCCGAGTCGCTGCCGAAGACCAGAATACGGGTGGACGGTCCCAGCTTGTTGCATTAGGGCGGCCCTGAATAAACTGTTTCCTCTTCCTCCTCAGTGTCACTCCCGAAGACTGGAATAGTGGTGATATCTTTGTTCTTCGGTTTATGGCATCTTTCCGTGTCTTCGAAATCTGGTAGGAAGTATTTTGCATCTTCATACTTTCGGACTTCATTCACGGAGAATGGGTTTAGTTCCCCTGTCACGGTATACTCGAGACCATCCTTGAAGTACTTCATACACTGATATTGTGCAGAAGGGATGATGTTGTACTCATATAACCAAGGCCTGCCGAGCAAAGCGTTGTAGCAAGTCTTGGCGTCAATGACATGAAACTTGATATCCGTGACAAGCAGCCCAAAGCGTAATGTCAATATTATAGACCCGAGCGTCCGTGATGACTGGGAGTCAAACCCGGAGATGGTGATTTTATCACGAGCAAGGTGCTGAACGCTCATGCATATTTCCTTCAACACTCTTACATTGAGGAGATTGACGGAGGACCCATTGTCAACCAGGATCTTACCTATCTTAATATCATGACAGTATCCAGAGACATAAAGGGGACGGTTATGCTCGCACGTCCCGAGAAGGAGATCTTCATCGCCGAAGGTGATATCGGCTGTGTGCACTTCTTCCAGCTCGTCCTTCATCTTTTCTTCGGCAAAGAAAGCTTGGAACTGCTCGGGCTCTTGTAGTGCCTTGATCAAAGAATCTCTTGCCTCTTTGGATACCAGAAGGGCGTCGAGAATGCTTAGCTGTGAAGGTATCTTCCTCAGGTGTGCCAGAACGTTGTAATCCACCTTGTTTTTCTTGAGTGGATCCTTGGCTGTCAGCTTTTCGACGGCTTAGTCATCGAAGGTGATATCCTCAGGGACCTTTTCTTTTCCCTTATCTTTTTTGTTTGACCCCTTGTTTATGGGTCCGAGATTCTTTCCAGGTAATATGCGATTGCGCAGTTGAATGTTCTCGCAGCTCTTCGGTTCTTCCTCTTTTCCTGAGATGGATTCTTTGAAGAGAGGGTTAAAAGCCATTTCTTCTTCAGAATCACTCCCGAAGGTGAGAACTTGCGATCCCCTGCTATCAACCATGTGACAATTGCCGGCAGCTCTTCCATGTTCGTTTGTCGGATTTTTCCGCTGTCGACGAGCTTCACGCTTCATCCTCTTAAAGTGCTGCCTGTGAGCGACATACCCTTGCTACCAATTTTTAAAGGTGTTGCACTCTTCGGTAGGGTGTGTAATCCTTTGATGGTATAAACAGAAGTTAGGATGTACGTCCACTTCATCAAGATGTATACCGCTGGGAGAATTTCCTCTGAAAGAAGGTAACTCCATTCCCTTTGACAGGGCTCTAGCGAATCGTTTCCTTATCTTGAACCTGCTTTTATTTGTGGCGGATGTACTTTGATCTGGTAAGAGTGTTTCAACCCTTTCGCCCAGTCGCCGGCATTTGGCCTTTTCAAATATGGCCATCTCGCGCTCTCGACCAGCTTTGCTTTTCAAGAGTGCTTCGTTCAGGAATGCATCAATCATTTCGTCTAACGGTCATAGGAGCTCTGATTCAGGATCTGCACCTAGTTTCTCTGTGTCAGGAGCTTCTTCACCGTCTATCGACGAGTGAGAGATTATATGGCAGCTTGCCACATAATCCTCAGGTTCATCCGACGAGTCTTCTCCATTGTCATCATCTCCATCCTCAAGGACGTGGCTGAGAAATTCTTGAAGTGTGACCGGGGTTCGTGTCACGCCCCGCTTCCCAAAATACGGAATACGAGGGGTTGACAAGGCCAGCCATGCTCCTACGGTCAAGGAAATATCCCGCCGTAATCACACTTCGGCTTCTACCTTTACGTGGTAATCAGTAATCAATGCACAGGTAATGAGAAATGCAGTCACTAAATCAAAACAAATACAAAAGAACTAACCAGATGGAGATCAAGAGAGTATAGCTCTGGGCAGCTGATCAAGATGTCCGCGATGTCCTCGAGGTACGTCAGGTCCTGGTCCAAGCTGGATCCACTTCTCACTCTGAGCATGCATACTCAGGTCGTCAGAGCGACACGATAGCAATCTATATATATATATACGAATGGGTACTCGTGCAATAATAATGAATATGTAACAGTAATCAAAAGAGTAAAGACATGAACATGAAGCAGCCAATGCAGGTAGCTAATACAACAGGCAAACAGTAAAGCAGTAAACAGTATGGCAGGTATGTTGAATCAGTAAGCAATGCATGTCAATGTCACTACCCTATCAGTCTCACTGTACAGGTCACTAAGCCTATCGTCAGTCCAACTGTGAGAGTCAGCCACTCGTGAGTATCCCCCACCCAAGGGTAGGACCCAAGGGTAAGGGAACACGGGCCCAAGTCGCTCTCTAATAATCAGTAGTATCCCCATATATCTCCAGAATCGCTGTATGTGCCGGCATGGGACTCCCGAGATTCTGTTGAACTCACACTCAAACTACCCTACACCCCGTGGTCTACATCAAACGCCAACCATAAATTCAAATACCAGTCGGTCCATGACAAGTCTACGCGAGAACTGAAGACAGGGTCTCCATCAAGCATGTCTCGACTGATACCCAAGATAAATGGACAGTGTTTGGTGCCTTACCTGTGACACCCATACAAGTGCTTCCATAATCGTCCCATACCAATTATAGTCACACTTATACACGTCCCACAGACGTCGACAATGCAATAAATCAATAGGGTCCACCGATTGTGTACAAGTACGTGTCGCTTTCACTTATCCATTCATGCTTAAACATTAACGTACTTGCCACAATCAGACACTAATACCTAACACTGGGTAATGCATATGATCACTAGATTACCAATGCAATGACATCCATATAATGTGATGAGAATACGATAATTAAGGCATGATTAAGATATCATCAGTCGGTGTACTACCACTTGCATAATTTATCATAAATCATACATGCAAAATTTAGCGAAACAATGAACAGGGGTTAAGCAGTATGTTTAATTATCTATCCATCAAAATTGGTTTCACATTAATCGGGTTTCAGGATCACTAGATATGGCCATTTCATTTTAAGCGTTCACTGCTGGAAATCCGGTTTCAGAATCGGAAGTCCGTTTCGTAACGCATTTTAATCCCAGTTGGGATCGTATTTAGGCGATGCTATAGTTGAACAATATTTAGGGATATCAGTTAGGTTTCCACCTCAATTGGCGGATCAGAAATATACTATGGCAACAGGGAGTTATGGACAGGTTATGTTCGATGTGTAAAGTCTGCCTCTGCAGAATTCAGCACAACGTATCAACATTATAAAATGAGTTAAAAATATCAAACGGTTGAGGAATCCAATGAGACCAGTGGAGTAAGAAAGATAATTCAATTATATACGTAACGATATAGGGTTCTATGCATTCTCATGTTTGAACAGGAAAAATACAGGGGTTAATTGAGATTTCCGTTCTGGACTGCAGTCCAGAATCGTCATCCTCCGCAATTATCTCTATCATAGTTTATTAAAATTCAGTGATCAACAATATAATACAGTAGTTTAAACAGTTAGCTTCGATACGAGCCATCGAACGCTAAAATCCGGTTTGTCCACAATTTATTATAAATTTTACGGTTTAGCATGTCCACAAGTTTTCAGGTTTTACGACGGACATCGGGGCGTCATTTTACGTGAGCGAACGACATTGTATTGGTACCAAAGTCTCAAGGGACATTCATCATAACCCGGGCCATCACATGTTATATGTTTCCGTCAATTTAACGGTTTTCTCTCATTCGGGTTTTGCATCGAGCACGTGGATTATAACGATTCACATGAAAAAGTGTATGCGGAAATTATTGATAACTTGAATTGTAATATAAAAATTAGCATGAAGTAAGTATCAAACTTGCCTGAAGATGTGTCAATGACGGTACGACAGTGGCAACGGCACGATCGCGTCACGAACACGGCACAGGTTTAGCCTTGTCGGATCTTGCTTCTTGGCCTCGATGGCTCGGTGGTGCGACGGGCATGCGCTGGCGTTGCGATGGACAGCGTGTTGATGACGGTGACGGCTTAAGGGTTCGAGGCCACAGATTTGATGACGACGTCGCTGATCAGAGAAGCGGGAACTGCAATAGACGTAAGTGTTCGACGAAATGCCGGGGGCTCGACTGCGACGGCTAGGGATGCAGTGAGGGGGCGTCGGTGGTGGGTGTCGCGCAGGGGCTCGGCCATGACGAAGGGGTCACCATGATGCCTGCAAAGGGGAGGCCGGCGGTTGGTGGTCGAGGTGGCCGGCAGTGAGCTCGGGTGAGCCCGGTGGCGTTGGGAATGATGGTGGTTGATCCTGGGGAAGTCCGGGGTGCAGAGAGTGGGGCGAGGGGGCTCGAGGGAGGTGGTCGGAGCTCCGGTGACGAGGGGACAGCGAGGGTGCTCGGGGAAGGAGGTGGGGAAGCTCAGGAAGACGATGGGTTCCGATGTGCAGGTGAGGGGGTACGGCGCTGGAGGAGAGGAAGGTGGCGACGGCTCACGGGAGGAGGAAGGGGATGCAACGGTCGGTGGCGAGGTGGAGGAGACGAGGAGGATGGTCGGAGGCTCTTCGGCGATGATGGAGTTGGAGTCGGGTTAGTGAAGAGAGGGAGAGGAAGATGGTAGGGTGAGCTCGGTAGAGAGGAGGTGCTCGGGTTGGTGAAGGTGGTGGGAGTTGGTCGTCGTCGTCGTCGTGGGGCACAGTGAGATGCACCGGCAGTGCGATGTGTTTTGCAGGGGAGGCTTGGGGTAAGCTGGAGAGTATGGGGGATGAGGGAGCGGGAGAACGAGAGTGAAGGGGAGAGTTAGAGGGAGGCGTGCATGCGTCGTGGGCAAGGGAGCGGGGACGTGGTCGCGACGGGGAGTGGGGCTCAGGGACGTGCGTGAGAACGGGGGAGGGGAAAACGAGCGGGAAAAGATTTTAGAGAGGGAGAAGATAGAGTCGGGTCGGGTCGACATGGGGATTGGGCTTGGTGAGGAGCTGGGCTGGTAATAAGAAAGGAAAATAAAGAGAAAGGGGAGAGTTAGGGCTAGGCTTGGAGAAGTAAAAATTTAATTGAGAAGGGAGGGAGAGATGGGCCGGCTGGGGCCAGAAGAAGAATAAAGGAGAAATAAATAGAGAAAGAGAGGGAGTGGGCTGGGATATTAAAAGAGAGAGGAAGGAAATGGTTTTGGGGTTTAGAAAATAAAAGGAAATAAAGTTTGGGTTTGGGTTAGGAGTTAAAAAGGGATTTAAAGGAAATGAAAGGGAGTGGGCTAATGGATTGGGTAAAAATTTGGGAAAATAAATATAAAGGGTTAAGGTTTTAAAATAAATAAAATACTCAAAAATATAAATAAGCAATTTTGCAAGTAACAAAAATACGGGTATTTGTGTATAAAAGAACCGGGTATTACAGTTCGCGCCTTCTGGTTATATTCTTCCAGCGCGTCGATATGTTTTTGCAGGTCCGTGCGCTTGTCACCAGGTTTCACGGGCTTTTTGGTCTTTTTCTTCTTCTTCGAAGACTTTGACGGCTGAGTGTAGGCGCTTTGACTATCACCACCAATTTTTGGCGTCGGGCGTGGCTTCAGCATTTCCTTGATGACTTCAGGTTCCAGCGGACTTTTCCATTTGATCGCCAGGCATGTTTGGAGATCCTTCAGCATTCTTTTCGTTTTGGCTGAAAGAGCGACCTCCCATGAAGCTTCTACGACAAAAGAACACGATGCCCCCAGTTTGTCCCCCCTTTTAAGAGCGTGCGGTTGAGGCGGGCTTACTTTCCAATTCTCGGACAGTGCGAATTTGCCCTATTGGTATTGGTCTTCAATCCAGCCTTTGAAGATGAAGCAATCTTCGATTGGATGGCCTATCGCTTGGTAATAGGGGCAATAATTAGGATTATTAGCCTCACCGGGTCGCAATGGGCGTTTTGGATTCGGAAAATTGATGAGCCTGTTGCACACCGCTAGTTCAAACAATCTCCTCGTTTTGTCCCGGGGAAACGAATAAGGACGCTACATTTTCTCATTAAAGAATCGCCGTCTCTCGTCTAGGCGATCAGTTAGTTTTGGTCCACTGGGCTGCTGTTGAGCATTGGCGACGGAGGTCACTTTCCCTTTCCCTTTTTCATTCCGTGGCTCCGGCTTCAAAGAGGAAGGCCTGTAGCCCATCGGTCCATTTAGGCCAACTTATCAATCAAGGCCTGGAAAGTAGTCGGCTTGAAAAACATCATGAATTGTGAAATGATCGCTTGAGGGTCGAGGGTCCCCATGAACATGCCTACCGCAGGCGCTTCTTCGATGCGCTGCTCGCATTTTGACCATAGATTCCGCCACCGTATTGCATACTGAACCCATGTCTCTCCAGGCTTCACCTTGGCATTGATCAATGCCATAATTGGGGTGCGTTCGCTAGCACTCGCGAAACGCTGGGTGAATAGCAACTCCATCTCTGCAAATGTCTTGACAGAGTCATTTGGGAGTTCGGAATACCACTCGAATGCTGTCTCCGACAAGCTCCCAACGAATTGGCGAAGCAGTAGTTTATCGTTACCTCCAGTGTTGCCGCACAAGGCTCTGAATTGAGCAACGTGCTGATGCAGATTTCCCGTCCCCTTATATACATGGAATTTGGGGATCGTGTATCCCGACGGGTACCTTATTTGGTCGTACCAACCCGGATAGGGTCGTCCAGTTTTAACAATTTGCCCAGCCGCTTCATTCGCCTGATGAACTCGTATCTGCTGAGCGATGTAATCATCTAGGGCGGCTTCTGAGATGGTCTCCTCCTTGGCTGCTGACAGAACCGGCAGAGGGTTTGATGTCTCTCCTTTATCATCTTCAATTATTACTGGAGGGTCTTCGGCTGGAGGGTCCGGCTTGATCATCATGCCCACCATATCTTGGAATAGAAGGGCCATTTGTTTTATATTGGCCGCTTGTTCCGCGGCCTCTTTGTCCTTCTTCTCAAGCATTCTCCGAAGGAATTCAGTATCAGTTTCCTGCTCACGGCGCTGCTCCGAGGATGTCTCCGGGCTTTCTTTTGGTCCCATGATAGCTGTTAGCATTTTTTGGAGTTTTTGTTGTTGTTGCTCCTGAGCCTTAATCACTGATCGCGTAAGCGGTCGATGACCTGTAGAGATACGGCTATTCTCTTTTCCGGATGCCATATAGATGGTGTGCACCACCATGCCCCCAGACTTAGGGCGTTTAGATTCAGTGTTCTTGCAACTCGTCGCAGACACCGGGATTTTCTCCAGCTTTCTCCTCTTGTGAGCGGTCGAGGTTGAGGGGGCCGTTGCAGTGGACACCCAAGTAGATGTCACCTTCTATGGCTTGACAGGATGATTATCTTCTCGCTGAACTTTCATCTTTTTCTATCGGCGGGGATAATTTTGATCAATCACCGAGTCTTGGACTTGACGCCAGACCTTGTAAATTTTAGAGGACAGCCGTTGAGGGGGCTGCTCCAGCTTCGCCTTTAGGGCGTTCTCCATAGGTGGAGGAGATCTTTTCAGCACAGCAGTTGGCGAGTTCCTGCGCACCCTGTTAAGTAGTTCAAAGCTGTTCCCAGTTGGAACAGCAGCATCAACTTCCACCATTGGAGCTGGCGCAGTCAGTCCAGAGGGTGAATTGCCCCCAGCTTTCCTCACTCAGCGCCAGTGGCGACGTCGAGCATGTTGTACGGTCGGGATCACCTCCGCTGTTGGATCAGCTTTTCCATACCCTCTGTTCTGATGAGAGTCTGTTGTTGGCGTCAGTCTGTCAAAGACGGATGCTCGCTGAGAGGGCATGGCCAATCTTGAAAAGGCTGATTTTTGTGCGGGGGAAACGGCTTTGGTTACTTCACCCGGAGTGGGAGCTAAAACGGTCAGTCTTGTGAAGACCGACCCCTTAGCCGGAGAAGCCGCTTTGGTGACTTCAGGAGTAGGAATGGCTATCCGTTTCGGGATAACGCCTTCTGGTATTGCGGGCTTCTTCACGGGCCTGTTGGAGCTTTGGCCCAGTCTATTGAAAACCGAGGCACTGGATTTGGGCGACCCGTTGAGAGGGGCCGCAGTAGTTGCAAGCCGATTAAAGACCGACTTCTTCTGAACTTCTTGCAATGGTACCGGGGAGCTGAAGCTCATCGGTAGGAGCATGGTCCCGAAGAACAGCCCAGTGGTGGCCTGAGTCACCTGCTCCACTGGCATTGTGAAAATGGAGGCCTCTTGGGACCCGTAGGTTACTCTTCTAGATGAGGCGGAACGGGAGTTGCAGATGCAGTTAGAGGCCATTGATGTTCTTTTTTCTGCACGGGAGCAAAACCAAATCATAGTACCTCGAACCCAAGGGCAACCATATCAAACCGCGATTTGTTCGCGAACACGACACACGAAATGTAGAGTGGAAAAAGGAAGAGGCCCCACCGGGCGTGCCAGAATTTGTTCTCCGCCGAAAGACGCGACCGGAACGTTAGGACGTCAGGCCTGAATTCCGAGGGCAGATGCTAATTGGTGTTATCCGTCCACCTCTCCGAAGATTCCAAGTTGATTTATGGCACCATGTATCGAAGGTTTAAATGGATGCGGCCGATGTAGCAGACTTCGTCAGATTCGCCCTCGTTGAGGGGTTTTTGATTGTGGGGACGCTCTTCCCTGCATGCGCAAGCCCCTGCAGTTAATTACGCTACCGCATCGCGGTAACCACTTTCTCTTTCTCCAGATGGTCACTTCGTATCGTGTGTGTTTGTTTTGTTTTTGGTTGCCCGTGGATTGTATACGGAGACTAATTTATTGTCGCCCGTAGGGCGTGGATTAGTCCAAATCCGTATTTTCTTAGATTTGGGTTTGGGGTTGGGTTTAAGGATACGTTGGTCTCATTTGAGACTAAGATCAACTTAAACGTATGTTAAGGATACGTTAGTCTAATTTTGGACTAAGATCAACTTAACATGATCATTTAGATCCAACAAAAGAGCATTTGGGCTCTATTGTTTAGTTTAAGGACACTGCGGTCGATAATTAGTTTAAGAACATTACGGTCGAATGTTAGTTTAAGGAGATTTCAGTCCATGGGTTTAAGGACTCCACAGTCCAAGGTTAAGGACATCATAGTTCATGGGCTTAAGGACCCCACAGTCCGTGGAATGATTGGTTATCGGGATCCGTCACGTCTCTGAAGACGTTGAAGGATTACAACGACAAATATCAAAGGAGTGAAGAGATGTACCCTTGAACCAATGTTGATTGGGAAGTCTGTAGTACAATTTAGGACTAAGATTAATTAATTAGATTATGAGCATATGGGCTCAGTTAAATCTGAATTGAGGACTTATGGCCAACTTGGGCTATGTCCAATTAGGTTTGAAATGTTGGACCTTTGTCTAGACTGTTGAACATTTGTCTGGATTCAGCCCCCCATTATTTAGCAATGCTAAACATGAGTCTGGGTTCTGACCGTATTTTATCTTTTATTGAGTGCTGAGCACTTATATACCATATGAAATGATCAATCTTGGAAGATAAGGATGTACTTGAGGCTCAGTCAAAAGGGGAGTCTTGCCTCTGGAAGATTTAGCAAATTTAGGCTAAGACTGATTTGAAAATAGTGTTAAACACTAGCACATATCTGGCGGTCACGTGTTCCCACGTGATGCGTTTAAAATAGTGTTAAACACTAGGGATGAAATGCTCAAAATAGTGTTAAACACTAAAAAAGATAAAGCGCTCACGTGAGGACACGTGAGGCGCCCTAGGATTGGGGTAAGCTTCCTTTATTTTATTCTCAGAATATTCAAATAAGCGTTAAACACTTAAGTCTTCATGGCCATCACCTGTTGGCACGTGATGGATATCCATGCACTGGATATTAAAGGGATTTACTAGAGGTCACGTGGGGACACGTAAGGGCGCCCATGCATTGGATTTTAATCTTTCAGTTCTTTCCATCTTCTCTTTTTTAAAGAAGTGTTTGTCAGGGGTCACGTGGGGACACGTGAGGGCGTCCAAAGTCTATTCTACCTTTATTTTTGAGAAGTTTGTTCAAGGGTCACGTGGGAGCACATGACCCGATCTCATTCATTATTTTTCTGATCATTGAAAGGAGGGTCACGTGTTGCCACGTGATCAGGTTGGCTACTGACTTCTTTACGTGCATGGAGAGTTTTAAGTCCCTTGTTTAAGAATTAAATTCTTTTGTAGGGTTGAACCCTAATTTTATTTAGAGAAATTAAATTCCTATATATTTTGAAGAATTAAATTCTTTAAACCCAATTCTCCCTCTAAGTTTTGGATCTGCATGGCAGAATCTTCCCGATGAGAATTAAATTCTCAACTTATAGGGAGATCTGCTTCTGCAGATCTTCAACCATGAAGAAGAACTAAGTTCTTGTTTTAAGGGTTAAACCCTGTCTCTGTTGGAGGAATTAAATTTCTATGTGCTTTGTGATAGAATATAATTCTCTGAACTTAGGTCTTCTCTTAGGTTTTAGATCTGCATGGCAGAATCTCCCCGATGAGAATTAAATTCTCAACTTGTGGGGAGATCTGCTTCTGCAGACTTTCAACCAAAGGAAGAACTAAGTCTTATTCAGAAGAGTTAAACTCTTAGTTTGAGAATTAAATTCTCTTTTTGTTTTGTGGAGCTTATGATCTCTTTCCCTTTCTCACCTAGGGTTTCTTTCTCTTCTGAGGAAATCTTCTTTTCTCCCTGGAGAATTAAATTCTCTTTTTTTTCTCTCTATTGTTGTTGTATATTCCCTTTTTTTCTGTTCTCTCCCTTTTTTCTGTTCTCTTCTTGGCTCCTATTTATAGGAGAAAAAAAAAATCAGTTTGTTTAGTCAATCTTTTATTGAAAGATTTTCATTGATTTTGTAACCAGCATGATCTTTTAAATCACTCGGTGAATTTTATTCACCATTGGATTTTTAATCCAAAAGATATTTTGTCTATTATTCCTGGCAAATTTTAGGGAAATCTTTTCTTGTATAGAATCTTTCTATAAACTGGTGGTTTTTTAGTCACCGTTGGATTTTTAATCCAACGGTGCTCCGCTTTACAGTAATCTTTTTGTTTGGAAAGATCTAGGGAAATGTTTTTTCAACTAGGGTTTTTGATTTTCCTTAATTAGAATTTAATTCTATTAGTTCAGAAGGTTTAAGAACCTATCACATGTTAGCACGTGACCCCACTGATTGACCATTTAATTAGAATTTAATTCTATTAATTCAGAGACCTTTAGGAACCTATCACGTGTTGGCACGTGACCCCCTGATTAAGCATTTAACCAGAATTTAGTTCTGTTGTTTTAAAGAACTCAGGAATTATCACGTATCAGCACGTGACCCTTGGTCACATGTGGGCACGTGATGCCCCATTGGGGTTTTTCCCTGTTATTTTATTATACCTTTAATTCTTTTCAGTGGGTTTAAAGGCCCATCACGTATTGGCACGTGACTCCATCTCAAGTTGTGTAGCTCAACACCTATAACTTTACCCATAGAAGGTAAGGTCACGTGTCCCCACGTGATGCCCGATCACGTGTGGACACGTGATGCTTCTTTTGTGTATTTCTTTGCTGCTTTATTCAGTTCCCATAAGGGAACAACTCCATTCCCGAAACTGACATTCCAGCTTGAAATGAGTGGCTTCACGGGAATCGTGTGTGTTCTCACGAATCGTTGTGACATGAAGAAGTGTGAAGCTCCAGTGTCAAAAAGTATGAGTGCGGGAAGGGTGGCAACTAGTATAGTACCTAAGTGGTGTGAGGTTGTGTTTAGATATAGGGATAGTATAACGATGCACAAGAAATGAAAGGTTGAAACGATGGGAGAATTTACCAGTGATGACTTGCCCTGTGGTTTCGGCCTCTTCAATCATCATTGTAAAAGCCTGTCGTCTCGGTACATTCCTCCTTTCCGGAAGCACATTCTTCTGCCCTTGAGACATGTTTCTCTGTGCCTGATGGAATTGACGCTGAGGCTGTGCAGGTGGTCCATGTGAAGCTGGTACAGGAAGAGCTAAGCGGGGTGCAGGTGCCTGAATGGCTGTCCTTTCAGAGCTGTAATGGCGGGTCTGGGTGCTGGTGCTGTGTTAATACGATATGGGCATGCTCCTATAGCGTGAGTAGATGCGCCACAAATTAAACACAGGCCATTTTCAAGCCTGTAGTCCTTCACTAAGTGTCCAATTCTCTTGCAGTAGAAACAGAAATCTGGACTGGACCGGTTAAATGATCCTCCTGGCCTCTTGGGTGCAAAAGTCGGCCTAGAAGAGGCTCTTCCTGTCATCTGGGTAGCAGGGCGTTTGATTTCGGCTGTTTGAGGCTTACCCTCCTTCTTGACCACAGCTTCATAACGGCGTGCTGCCTTCAGTGCAAGTTCATGAGTTGGATAGTTGCATGTGGCTAAAGCCTCCTGAATCTCTGGGTCTAAACCCTGTTGGAACCATCTAGACCGAATCTCATCGATCGGGATCAAGTGTGCCGCGAACCTGATAAGATGTTAATGTCAGGATAGTGATGTGTTTTACGGATCAGAATTTGATACGAATTATTTACCTACTAAGCATGATTAATTCGGCATCGTATTCATCCACTGATTTTACACACATAGAGCCTTGTTGTAGGTGGATAAACTGTTGTTCCATCTCAAAGCGAGCAGTCTCGGGGAAAAACTTTGCATCGAACAGATCGTGGAACGTTTTCCACTCTATTGCTTGTGTGAGATGTCTTTCCACCAGACTCTTGCATTATCGATGAGCTGGAGCTTGGCCACACGAACCCAAGCTATGTTTAGTACCTGTGTTGCTGCAAGGTCGTCCTCGATACTTTGGGCCCATTCTTCCACCTCAAGAGAACTTTCTTTCCCTGAAAAGTTCCTTGGATGCAACGCATGAAATTTCTTTACTCCAGGTGCTTCGGCTTCCGGACGGTTTATGAGAATAGCAGTCTGCTGCTGTTGGCCCTCCAGAGGAATTTTGATGGCTTCTAAAAGCACCGTTTGTTCATTAATCGAAACAGCAACGGTAGGGGAGGTGGTATGGTAGGTGGTGGTGTGTTGCCATTGACGTTGGTACAGGTGTTATTGGGAGAATCCATCACCTTGATAGAAAAGGAAAGATTATGATAGATTCAAGAAATTTGAAATGCAAGGAATGATAGTTGCTGATTCTTATAATTCTTGTGATATAATGCTTAAGACTTCATGAAGAACTAACCTACATGGGCCACCAATAAAATCTGTCACGTCCCGCTTCCCAGTGGATGGAAACGGTGACATGGAAAGCCCGCAACGTATTTACTAAGAAAATACGTTAAGCGTAATTAAGCAATATAACAATGTGTAAGAAATACAAAAGTAATAAAATGAAACAACAACTTTATTTACATTCAAATTTACATACAACAGTTTGTAATGAAAAGATAAAATGATAAAACAAATGCCTAACCAATGGCATACTGGAAGTAAATACAAGCAGGAGCTAAAAATCGGGCTGAGAAGCGAACTGGTCCAAATCTTCCTGGCTCGACTTTATACCCTCAGGGTCCAGTCCTCCTGACGAACATTCCAAAGAAAAAGAAACAGAGAGGAATGTCGTCAGCGAACTAGCGCTCGGTAAGTCCCCAAAAGAAATAAGTAGTGATGAATGAAAGTGAATAGAAATCAAGTGAATATGAATAGGCAAGGTTATATATAAGAGAGTATCTAACCATATTTATTTACCGGTATAAGATAGTTATTCTAACGTGGTTATTATCCCCGCGTATTGTATTTTATAGATTAAGATTACAAGTCTTGGCCGAATCCATGGATATAAAATGTACATGTTTATGTTCAAGATATAATCATGTGTTCGGGTATTCATGTCAAGTTCATGTCAAGTTATAACCATGGTTCGGTCAAGTCGAGTCAAGTATACAAGTTTGAGGTTGATATTTGAATTCGAGTGTTCAGGTTCATGATCAAATTTCAAGTTCGTGTTTGATTTTTTGATTCTGGTTTAAGTTTGGATTCAGGTTGAAATCAGAATCTTATGAAAGGATTCAGTTCTTGAAATTCTTAGGTTCGGAAGTAATTGGCAACTGCTGCACATGGACGGTAGGATTTGTGTCTTTTTCCAAGAATAGGCAAGCACTCACTTTCTCCGGCTCCCCGATGCTCAAGAGAAATGATACCGCTTAAGCCTATATTAATCTAGAGTCCTTAAAATATTGTTTTGCATATCTCGAGGGGGTTTTATGAAAAATACTTTAATATAGTTTAGAATTAAACCTCGATGGTGATTTATCATATTTAGGGTTTTCATGAACATGTATTTTAATTGTTAGGGTGTTTTAGTGATAAAAACTAGGTTTTAAAAACTTATGGTATTTTTATGAAAACTAGCTCTTTCGAAAACTTGATGGTATTTTATTAAAATTCTAATTTTTCATTTAAAAAAATATAGTTTCATAATATGTCTTTGTTGAAAATACAAATTTATAGTTTTATATAATTCCAAAGTTTTGTTTTTATTTAAAAAATTCTTATTTCTTAAAAACCGTATTTTTATTTCTTTTCGAGATCGAATACTCCGTGAAGAGTTCTGCATCTCGCCCTACTGTTCCAAGGATGTGCGATAATCCGCACCATCCATTAGCGGGTCCTCTAACAAGGGTTGTAAAGGCGTATTTATCAAGAATTTAAAATATCGATTTAAAAAAAACCTGTTTTGAAAAAAAATTGGTATTTTAATGAAAGGCTTTTTCTTTAAATTACCCATATATCTAGAATACCGTGCTATGAAACTATAGTAGGGGGGTAGATCGTTACCCCATGAAGGTTCTTTAGATTTATACTTTAATTATTGAAAATACGGTTATATTAAACTTCATGTTATTTTAATGAAAAGTTTGTTATTTGATCGTTTCACATGAAAATTTTTGTTAAACTATAAGCTAAATGATATTCATAAAGTTAAGAATGGTGTTAGGATATTAGTTTGACCTATTTTGCTTATATAGTGGATTAAAAATGTTAAAAAGAAATTATATCGGAGCTAACTCCACTTTGTCGATATGAGTTTAGAAAGCGGTTTGAGATGAAAGAAATAGATAGAAGAGGAGACATACAAGCTTAGATCGTTAACAAGGGTGAGGGGAAACCTTCGGGTGTTGAGGTGTCG
The DNA here is from genome assembly GCA_030015575.1 of Agapanthus africanus. Taxonomy (NCBI): domain Eukaryota; kingdom Viridiplantae; phylum Streptophyta; class Magnoliopsida; order Asparagales; family Amaryllidaceae; genus Agapanthus; species Agapanthus africanus. The sequence goes on from CM057349.1 coordinate 492,351,219, forward strand.
TCGGAAATGCTTCGGTCGTCAAGCTTGGTTTGCTACTCCACTTGGATACTTAACTCCACTTAGTCCTTGTAGGGTGTTTTTCGTCACCCCATTGAGATGGGAATACGCGCGCGCTTGTCATGCGCATTACAGATTTCCCCTGCCTAGGGTAGGTTGGGGTTTATTGATCATGGGGATCCGAATCTCCGGCAGCCGCGGACTAAGCTGTCGTTAATTACCCCTGCCTTTGGAGCGAGGGAACCTCCGATTGACGGGTTAAACTGGTCATGCGAACTCAACGTGCAGTATACCTGTGTTTTTGTTTTAGGGGGGCTTAGATATATCGGGAGCTACGCAGAGTTTTTACGGGGGTCCCGCTACCCGGATAGCGGGCTGGGGGTCAAGGGGGCTAGCAGCCCCTTGCGGGGTGCGGGGCAGCGCCCCGGCCCAAAAAAATTTTTGGGAAGGACAGTGTTGTAGAGTATGTGTATGTGTGTGTGTGTGTATATATATATATAAAAAGAAAGGGAAAAGGCATCCAGAGGATGCGTGGGGAAAAGCGCCAGCGCTTTGGGTGCTAGCGCTTCGAGCGCAAGAGCGCTAGCGCCCCAAGTGTCAGCACGTGGGCGCTCGGGCGCTAGCGCTTTGGGCGCTGGCACTCGGACGCGAGAGCTTTGGGCGCTAGCGCTCTGAGCGCAAGAGCGCTAGCGCTTTGAGCGCTAGCGCTCCACGTGTCAGCACGTGGGCGCTCGGGCGGTAGCACTTTGGGCGCTAGCGCTCTAAGCGCAAGAGCGCTAGCGCTTTGAGTGCTAGCGCTCTACGTGTCAGCACGTGGGCGCTAGCGCTCTGAGCGCAAGAACGCTAGCGCTTTGAGCGCTAGCGCCCCACGTGTCAGCACGTGGGCGCTCGGGCGCTAGTTCCCTGAACGCAAGAGCGCTGGCGCTTTGAGCGCGAACGCTCCACGTGTCAGCACGTGGGCGCTCGGGCGCAAAAAGGGACTTGGTCCCTGCAATGGGAGTTGTACTCCCAGAAAGGAGCACTTATTATTTTGTGTGTGTGTGTGTGTGTGTGTGTGTGTGTGTATGAGGAGTTAAACTCCAAGGATGTTTTGAAGCTGATGAAGGGGCTTCTCCCCTTGAGCCCTAGTTCTTCCCCAAAGTGGGGTTTTTGGAGATGGGTCTCCTTCTTCTTCCTGTCACTTGGCCGGATCTTGAAGATCAAGAGATGTGAGATTTTAAAAATATCTTCTTTTTGCGATCTAATTATAGATCCAAGTTCCCCTTTGTGGGTTTTGTGGTGAAAAACTATTTGGTTTTGGAAAAGAAAGAGTAAAACTCTTGATTTAATTCAAAAGAAAGAAGAAGGTTTGGAACCTTTAGAAAGGGGAAAGAGGCACAAACCCTAGGTTTTTGAGAGAATGAAAAGTGTATTGCTTTATTCATCATCATGTTGCCTTATATAGGCTTACATATTTACATATAGCCCCTTAGGCTTTACAAAATGGTATTTTGCCCATCCCATGACTCATGTGCCATTTCTTTTTGCACATAAGCCATGGGCTTACAAAAATTTGGCTTTATGCCCATAAAAATTACATCAAAATTATTTTTTACATGATTTGCATGGGGAAGCCGGCCGCTTCATGTTCCGGTTCGACTCGGGCATGAGCCTACTTGATCTGGGCTTGGGCCCACCTGGCTTGGGGTTGACCTTGACTTTGACTTGGTCAACCGGGATGCAATTTTCGACCCCAACAAAGTACCCCCATCAATAAATGCACACCACATATTTGGGTCGTGTGCATGAAATTGATGAATCTTCTTTCGCGTGGAGGCGACTTGCTTTGGTTCCCCCTTTTTGGGATGCACTGCCCTTTTTACGACATGGACGGTCGACGCTTGACGCGTCTCCGAGACGGAGTGTCTGTGGTAGACATTTTCCTGGCCCGGAGTGATTTGGTTCCTGCTTTGTAGGAAACCTGCACTGCCCTTTTTGCGACATGGACGGTCGACGCTCTGATCCGGAGCGGTTTGGTTCACGATTTGTGGGAAGCCTGCACTGCCCTTTTTGCGACATGGACGGTCGACGCTTGACGCGTCTCCGAGACGGAGTGTCCGTGGTAGACTTTTCCCTGGCCCGGAGTGATCTGGTTCCTGCTTTGTAGGAAGCCTGCACTGCCCTTTTTGCGACATGGACGGTCGACGCTCTGATCCGGAGCGATTTGGTTCCCGCTTTGTAGGAAGCCCGCACTGCCCTTTTTGCGACATGGACGGTCGACGCTCTGATCTGGAGCGATTTCATTCCCGATTTGTGGGAAGCCTGCACTGCCCTTTTTGCGACATGGACGGTCTACGCTTGACGCGCCTCCGAGACGGAGTGTCCATGGTAGACTTTTTCCTGACTCGGAGTGATCTGGTTCCTGCTTTGTAGGAAGCCTGCACTGCCGTTTTTGCGGCATGGACGGTCGACGCTTGACGCATCTCCGAGATGGAGTGTCCATGGTATACTTTTCCCTGGCCCGGAGTGATCTTGTTCCTGCTTTGCAGGAAGCCTGCACTGCCCTTTTTGCGACATGGACGGTCGACGCTATGATCCGGAGCGATTTGGTTCCCGATTTGTGGGAAGCCTGCACTGCCCTTTTTGCGACATGGACGGTCGACGCTCTGATCCGGAGCGATTTGGTTCCCGATTTATGGGAAGCCTGCACTGCCCTTTTTTACAACATGGACGGTCGACTCTCTGATCCGGAGCGATTTGGTTCCCGATTTGTAGGAAGCCTGCACTGCCCTTTTTCCGACATGGACGGTCGACGCTCTGATCCGGAGCGATTTGGTTCCCAATTTGTGGGAAGCCTGCACTGCCCTTTTTGCGACATGGACGGTCGACGCTCTGATCCGGAGCGATTTGGTTCCCGATTTGTGGGAAGCCTGCACTGCCCTTTCTGCGACATGGACGGTCGACGCTTGACGCGTCTCCGAGACGGAGTGTCCATGGTAGACTTTTCCCTGGCCCGGAGTGATCTGGTTCCTGCTTTGTAGGAAGCTTGCACTGCCCTTTTTACGACATGGACGGTCGACGCTCTGATCTGGAGTGATTTGGTTCCCGATTTTTGGGAAGCCTGCACTGCCCTTTTTGCGACATGGACGGTCGACGCTCTGATCCAGAGCGATTTGGTTCCCGATTTGTGGGAAGCCTGCACTGCCCTTTTTGCGACATGGACGGTCGACGATCTGATCCGGAGCGATTTGGTTCCCGCTTTGTAGGAAGCCTGCACTGCCCTTTTTGCGACATGGACGGTCGACGCTCTGATCCGGAGCGATTTGGTTCCCGATTTGTGGGAAGCCTGCACTGCCCTTTTTGCGACATGGACGGTCGACGCTTGACGCGTCTCCGAGACAGAGTGTCCGTGGTAGACGTTTCCCTGGTCCGGAGTGATATGGTTCCTGCTTTGTAGGAAGCCTGCACTGCCCTTTTTGCGACATATACGGTCGACGCTCTATTTGACTTGCCCTGCTTTCTGCAGTGTCAGGGGTGAACTTGACTTGCTCCGCTTCTTGCGGTGTCGAGATTGGATTCTGACTTGCTCCGCTTTCTGCGGTGTCGGAGTTGATGTTGACTTGTTGATTGTGATTTGGGTTGACATCAGTATCGCTATACTGGAATATGGTACCAGGAGCGAATTATCATCTGTCTTTGAGAGGATTTTGGGATTTTTTTTTTTTCGGCATCTGCACTGCTGCACTGGAATAATGCCAGGAGCAACTCATCATTTTCCCCGGGAGGATTTGGGAATTGGTTTTTGTTTAGCATCTGCATTGCTGCACTGGAATAATGCCAGGAGCAACTCATCATTTACCCCAGGAGGATTTGGGAGTTGGTTTTTGTTTGGCATCTGCATTGCTGCACTAGAATAATGCCAGGAGCAACTCGTCATTTGCCCCGGGAGGATTTGGGAATTGGTTTTTGCTTGGCATCAGTATCGCTACACTGGAATATGGTACCAGGAGCGAATCATCATTTGCGCTTGCTTATCAGGAAGCGATGGCTTAGGAGACAGGGTTTAGGTCCCTATCACCTAAGACTTTTCAATTTTGTGAGCCGTAAAGGTCTCACAAAGCATTTTCTCCCTACGGGTCGTAAGGATCCCGTAGGTGTATTTTCTCCTTAGGAGTCATGGGGACTCCCAAGTGTATTGCTCCTTTGTGAGTCGTAAGGATCTCACGCGGGAATTTTCTCCTCACAAAGTCGAGAGGACTTTGTGAGTGTATTTCATCTCTTTTTCACGAGTTTGCACCCTTTCGGGTTTTCACAAACTCGTCAGCAGTCCTGCTGTTTTTACTCATGGAGCCCTTTCGGGTTTTCATCCGTGCCCATTTTGCTTGTGGACATACCTTTTTTTTTAATCTTCCCCGCCGGTGGGACTTTGAATGTGGTCTCACCGGCAAGACTTGAGAGAGATTGGGATCGTTTTACGCCCGTAGATTGTATACGGTTTTGCAGGATGTATGATCTAGACCGTAGGGCCGAAAAAATTTCAGGACTTTATTGGCGTCTGCATCGCTGCACTAGAATATGGTACCAGGAGCGACTCATCATTCGCCACTTGGGGTATGGGGTGTGGAATTTGGTTGGCGGATGCATCGCTGCACTGGAATATGGTACCAGGAGTGACTCATCATTCGCCATTTGGGATTTGAGTTTGGAATTTGGTTGGCGTCTGCATCGCTGCACTGGAATATGGTACCAGGAGCGACTCATCATTCGCCAATTGGGGATTGGGGAGCGATGGCTTAGGAGACAGGTTTAGATCCCTATCACCTAAGGCTTTTCAATTTTATAGGCCGTGAGGGTCCCATAAAAGCATTTTCTCCCTACGACTCGTAAGGATCCCGCAGGTGTATTTTCTCCTTAGGAATCGTGAGGACTCCTAAGTGTGTTTTTTCTTTGTGAGTCGTAAGGATCCTACAAAAGTTTGTTCTCCTCATGTATCGTGAGAACACATGTGTGGGTCTTCCTAAATGGAGCATAATTCCAAGGGCGGAGACCAGCCGCTTAACTGGTGATTGCGGTGGGGCATGGGTATGATGAGAATTATTTGAGCCCGTGGATTGTATACGGTAGTCAATTTGGGGACTAACCGTAGGGCCGGAAGAATTTTGGGAAACTGGATTTTGGTTGGCGTCTGCATCACTGTACTGGAATATAGTACCAGGAGCGACTCATCATTCGCCTTTTTTTTGTTTTGTTTTCGTTTTGTTTTTGTTTTTTTTGTTGTTTTACCGCGATTGCTCTATCATTTCAGCTTTTCTTATCGCGAAGATCGCGATTGCCCTATCATTTCGGCTTTTATTCGCGGTTGCCCCATCATTTCGGCTTTATTTTCATCTTTATTTTACTCGCTAATTTTTGTTGCGAGTTGCCCCATCATTTCGGCTTTTCTTTATTTTTCTTTTATTTACACATTTTTTTGTTTATTTACATATATATATATATATATATATTTACATTCCCAGTTTAACGACTTAGAGGTCGATTGTTCCCAGTTTAACGACGTGGTGGTCATCTTTGCTTATCCCAGCCACTTGAATTTTGATCTTGGTGGAGCTATGTTGATGACCGTAGCTCTGTGCCTTGCCGATACATCCAAAAACTGTGAGGTTTTTCCAAGCTTGTATTGGTCCTCCGTCCAATCTTTGAAAACACAGTAGTCTTCAATAGTATGACTCACTACCCTATGGTATGGGCAGTATATAGGATTGCCGGTCATATTCATTTCATGTGGCCTCTTCGGAACAGGCAATTGCAGACCGTTATTCAAGGCTTCCTCGAATATATTGCGGACCTCATCCCTCCTAAAGGAGTACACCTTCTTCTTTCTCTCCATTAGAGTAGGTGCCCTTACCGATGCTGGTCCTTGAGGCCGTTCAGTCTTTGGTTCGCCCTTTTCAAATAATGGCACATGTCTGGGAGGATTGGATCCCCGAAAGGCTTCGGTCTCCATTTGTATGAAATCGGCGGTCGTAGCTTGACTTTTTTCTAACACGCCTTTAGACAGTTCTATCTCTCCCGTCCTGTATTTCCTTTCGACCCAATCTTTGAAGACGAAGCAGTCCTCAATGGAATGACCTATCACCCTGTGATAGGGGCAATATTCTGGGTCATCGGTCATATTCGCTTCTTGCGGTCTCTTTGATTCTGGCAGTTGTAGACCGTTTCTTAGGGCGTCCCTGAATATCTTGTGGACTTTTTCCCTTTTGAAGGAATAGACTTTTTCCAGTTTCTCTTTCAGAGGCGATTCCCCCCCGGCGTATGTATCAGAGGGACTGAAGGCTGATTGCGGCCGTTTTTCGCGAAGGCGCTCCACTTTTAGGTTGAAGGGGGTATCAGTTGGCTGCCTCCGGATATCAATCCCTGGCTCATGAACCAAAATTTGATTCTGTTGTAATTGCAATCGGGCGACTTGGGTCGCGAGATCTGCCGCGACGTTTGCCAATTCGTCGACCTTGGACTATACCTTGGCTAACTTCTCATCCCTGTCCTGAAGCTTCCTCTGAAGCCATCGAAATAACGCTTGCTGTGTAGTTCCGGCTATGACAACCGGGTCATCTTTATTGCCTGAGCTCAATTCCGCAGGAACCACGGGCTCTTCTGGCTTATCGGCCTGGGCAGGCTCTTCATCACTTAGATCAAGCTGATGCTGGGTAGCGTCAATCATATCATCACCATGGCTGTGAAGAAGAGGAGGATTCGTTTCTTCATGTCCGACCATGTAGACAGTGCGAACCACATACCCAGCCATCTCTTTATCTTTGGCGGCTGATTTCGCGGAGCGGTCTGGGCTTTGGAAATTCATAAATTTTAACATGGCCAGAGCCCTAGCCCTTTTGTTGGCTCTGTATCTGAGCCGCTTCTTCCTCAGCTTCTCTGCCTTGAGCGCTTGGCAGGCTTCTGCTCTTCGGGAAGCCGTCATAGGCTGAGTGATGGGGAGGCTTGAGAAAACACCCAATCGAGCAGTTGTCAGAGACGCCGCTGGAGCTTGCCCGAGATACCTTGTTGCTTTGTTGGTGTTGATGGCCTTGCCCCCAACTGGGGCCAAGGAAAGTCGTTCAAACACCGACTTGTGTTTGTGTTGGGGCGCCCTCGCGACCATGACATTCGGCATTTTCCTCTTTGAGACCGGTTTGTCTGTTACTGGAGCTTGAGGAGCTGGGATGGAGTTAGCTAACACGAACGGGATAGAGCCGAATGGTAGCGGCGGCTCTTCCCAATGTCGCCCGAGACTGGCTGGAAGGACCGTCCTGGCATCCATCTTCATCGTGTAGGAGATGGGAGCTGGGTCGTGAGCTGAGCTTGTCCTTGGGGACATTTTTGCTGCGACCGGAGATTGCAATTTGAAATTTGTTAACCTGCACAAAGAAGCATGATTTCAGTACAGGAAGTCGATGTGTATATTGATTGAGTTCGCATGAACATTTAGCCCGAGATATGGGAGGAGAGAAAAGTCCCACCGGGCGTGCCAGAATCTGTAGGGTGTTTTTCGTCACCCCATTGAGATAGGAATACGCGCGCGCTTGTCAGGCGCATTACAGATCCCCCTGCCTAGGGTAGGCTGGGGTTTATTGATCATGGGGATCCGAATCTCTGGCAGCCACGGACTAAGCTGCCGTTAATTACCCCTCGCCTTTGGAGCGAGAGAACCTCCGATTGACGGGTTAAACTGGTCATACGAACTCAACGTGCAGTGTACGTGTGTTTTTGTTTTAGGGGGGCTTGGATATATCGGGAGCCACGCAGAGTTTTTACGGGGGTCCCGCTACCCGGATAGCGGGCTGGGGGTCAAGGGGGCCAGCAGCCCCCTTGCGGGGTGTGGGGCAGCGCCTCGACCCAAAAATTTTTTTGGGTAGGACAGTGTTGTAGAGTATGTGTATGTGTGTGTGTGTATACATATATATAAGAAAAGAAAGGGAAAGGGCATCCAGAGGATGCGTGGGAAAAGCGCCAGCGCTTTGGGTGCTAGCGCTAGCGCCCCACGTGTCAGCACGTGGGCACTCGTGCGCTAGCGCTCTGAGCGCAAGAGCGCTAGAGCTCCACGTGTCAGCACGTGGGCGCTCGGGCGCTAGCGCTCTGAGCGCAAGAGCGCTAGCGCTCCACGTGTCAGCACGTGGGCGCTCGGGCGCTAGCGCTTTGGGTGCAAGAACGCTAGCGCTTTGAGCGCTAGCGCTTTGAGCGCCAGCGCCCCACGTGTCAGCACGTGGGCGCTCGGGCGCTAGCGCCCTGAGCGCAAGAGCGCTAGCGCTTTGAGCGCTAGCACTCCACGTGTCAGCACGTGGGCGCTCGGGCGCAAAAAGGGACTTGATCCCTGCAATGGGAGTTGTACTCCCAGAAAGGAGCACTTATTATTTTTTTTTTGTGTGTGTGTGTGTGTGTCTGTGTATGTATGTATGTATGTATGTGTGTGTGTGTATATATATATATATATATGTATGTATGTGTGTGTGTGTGTGTGTGTGTGAGGAGTTAAACTCCAAGGATGTTTTGAAGCTAGTGAAGGGGCTTCTCCCCTTGAGCCCTAGTTCTTCCCCAAAGTGGGGTTTTTGGAGATGGGTCTCCTTCTTCTTCCTGTCGCTTGGCCGGATCTTGAAGATCAAGAGATGTGAGATTTTAAAAATATCTTCTTTTTGAGATCTAATGACAGATCCAAGTTCCCCTTGTAGGTTTTGTGGTGAAAAACTATTTGGTTTTGGAAAAGGAAGAGTAAAACTCTCGATTTAATCCAAAAGAAAGAAAAATGTTTGAAACCTTCAGAAAGGGGAAAGAAGCACAAACCCTAGGTTTTGAGAGAATGAAAAGTGTATTGCTTTATTCATCATCATGTTGCCTTATATAGGCTTACATATTTACATATAGCCCCTTGGGCTTTACAAAATGGCATTTTACTCATCACATGGCTCATGTGCCATTTCTTTTTGCACATAAGCCATGGGCTTACAAAAATTTGGCTTTATGCCCATAAAAATTACATCAAAATTATTTTTTACATGATTTGCAGGATTTGTGTCTTTTTAAAAGACAATTTCCATTGATAATTCTTTTAATGTGATCTAGGCTAGATAGGCAAGCACCCATTTTCTCCGGCTTCCGAAGAATAGAGAATTAGTATCGCTTAAACCCATTAATAATCTAAAGTCCTTAAAAATTTATTAATTTGTTTATTGTATGTTTGCATTCTCCGAAGGGGTTTATGTAAGATGTTTTAATTTAAAAAAAAATAATCCTTGATAGTGATTTTGGATAAAAACAAGTTAATTAAAAGTCTAGAGTTTTTATAAAAAAGTATTTTGGATTTGGTGGTATTTTACTGTCAAAACCTAGCTTTTGAAAGTTTATGATATTTTAATGAAATATCTATCTTTAGGGTATTTTCTTAAAAATTTTAATCTTTGCTTTTAAAAATCTAGTTTTCACAAATTGTTTTATTTGAAAATACGGGTATATGATTTAAATAATTTTCCAATTATTTAACTTGTTTTATAAAGTTGTATTTTCTTTAAAACCGTATTTTATTCCTTTCGAGACCGAATTGTTTGTGAGGAGTTCTGCATCTCACTCTACTATCCCAAAAATATGCGATAACCTCCACTATCCACAAACGGATTCTCTAACGAGAATTGTAGAGACGTATTTGTAAAGAATTTAAAATAACGATTCAAAAACCGTATTTTTAGAAAGTGGGGGTATTTTAATGAAATGTGTTTCTTTAGAATAAACCATGTAACTGTAGTATCGTGCTACGAAACCATAGCGTATGTGAGTGAGGTAGGTCGTTACCCCATGAGTTTTCTAGATGTATTTGTCACGATAACGATCAAAAAGTACATGTGAAGTATATGGTATTTTTGTGTAATATCATTCCAAACTATGTTAACATGAAGTTTTCCGTATTAAGAATTTTATACAACTTGAAGATCTTTTTTAATATAAGTTATAAATATGTAGGTATCGTTTTAGCCTGGAAGATAAGAGAACTTACATTTTAAAACACGGTTAAAGGTATTTTATTGTAAAGTTCGATATACGATTTGTTTTACATGACAATTCTAAATAAAACTTCCTACAATTAAATGTTCAATGTTAATACATGTTGTTAACTTGTTGTGTTAAATTAACATGGCGGTGGTGAGAATTATTTATTTTAAAAGAGGAACTAAGGTTAACTCCATTTTTACATTATATTGTTTAAGGATACGTTGAGATGAATGAAAGGGAGAGTGGGGACTTACGGGTTGCATATTTGAAAGAGAGAAGAAGTCTAGGTTAAGGAACCGTGACTAGCGAGGCAAGAAGGTCACGTTGACAACGCTTAGAGGGACGAACTTGAATGGTTGACGAGTGGAGGAATTTGCGAATATGCTTGACTCTTTTTTGCTTGGACTTAAGAACTTTATAGAGGAATTTTTGTGAAATTTTCAGAAATGAGGAGTAAGGTAGGATGGCTATGTATTTATAGGGAAGAATATGTGAGTATATGAATTTAAAAAAAATGAATTAAAATGTATTAATATGGTAGATGAAGGGACTGACAGCTCTCTGGTTTAATTCAGAGAATTCAAAGTGTAAAAAAGAGTAGAGGGGAGTCCAAAGATCGCAAGGGGAAAGCACGAAGCAAGATGGAAGCATCCTGGCCGCCTGTAAAGGCCCAAATGAGATTTTGGGTGGCCAAATTTGAAGCAATTGCTTCGGGGTTTGAGCACTGTGTTTTAATTGTCTTTAACAACTCATTTATCCAGTTTAATTTCGTTGCAACTTTTTGTTTCTCCGTGTAATACTCGTGCAAATTCTTGGGCTTCCAAAAAGGTAAAAAGAAATAAATATTAAAATAATTGAGACTGATGGGATTCGAATAAGCAGGCTAAAAGAACAGTAATGGAGAGTATTAACCAGTGAGCTACAAGTTGTTTCTTCCTTTTATTTAACAAATATAACTTATAACTCATAGTCAGGTCTAAAATACACCTTTATATACATTGAATATGATACAATTGTACAGGAATTTCAGGGTCGTTACATACCCTGTAACAACTCCATTTTTAATGTACAAAGAATTGATTTAAATTCAATGTATACTTGGAGTATTTATTACGACTGATATCTCTTTAAATATTTATTTCACTCCATAATTACATGAAGGAGCTTGTAGCTCATTGGTAATACCTTGCACTGCTGAACCAAGCCACCGGAGTTCAAATCCCATGCCCCACATTATTTTTGTATTTATTTTATTTTAATTTCTTTTGGAAGTCAACAGTAAAAAGGCCATAACTCCCAAAATATGTACTGGACAACAAAAAGTAAATATACCACATTGTACCCCCGAAAAATCCCCGGCCATTGGACCCTTGACTCGGCCCGACTCGGCGCCGCCGGCCGGTGACTCGTCCGACTCGGTCCGGCGCCGCCGGCCGGACTTGGCCGGACGACTGAGTCACTAACAGAGAAAAGTTGGGTCTTGACCTGGTCCACCCTCCTGCATACTCTAAATGCTTGGATCGGTTATCATTTGGCCAATAAATCCCTTTTAATCCTAGCTTTAATGAGTTTTAATGAATTTTTATATATTTTTTTTAATTAAAACCCTAACCCTAGCCTAACCCTATATAAACCCCCATACCCTCTACCCTCTCACCCTACATTCCTAAGTCCACTCTCTAAAAATTTCAAGAGAACTTGGTACGTTAGAAAACGAGCGAAAGGCGAAGCGCTGACAAAATCGACGGCGAAATTCCGACGATCGTGCTAGGACCTCTCAACGACGATTCGACGTACCGGAAAACCCTCTACCTCTCTCTTACTCTCTAACGTTGTCCAAACCCGTAAGTCTCCCTTTTCTATCCTTCTTTTCTTTCATTAAAATATGAATTTATAAACCCGACGGAAATCGGAACAAACCGAATTCCGATTCGGTTTCCTATCAAAACTCACTTATCACTAATTCCATAATGCTTAAACATATTCATGTTGACTACTAATCACTTAAAAATCAATTTGAACAAGTTTTCACACATGAAATGATAACTTTTGCAAAATACCGTATTTTTGCACTTAAATACCATAATGTTTAGTTTTCATATTTAACCCCTAAACTTTACTATACATTAACGTAGATCACGAGGTAATGACCTACCTCCACGTACACTCATATGAAATAATAACATACTACCTTGAAAACTTAAAATACGATAAAACAAGATTTTATATTAAAATACCATTTCTTTATAAACATTTTCTAAAAGTTCTAAGTTGTATACAATTTTAATTCAATATCTTTTAATAGAAAATACGATAAGTTATGGACATCGATCGTTTATCTAAACCTGACTTTGTGGTGTCTAGGCAAGTGTGTCTAAGCCAAGTGATTACTTAATTAGGGCCGCTACTTGTAGTGGAGAGCCTCCCACTTACTTGGCACTTACCTGGCCGCAATTGACGGTGAAGAGACGATTTGAGGCTTCTAATGACTTGTCGTTTAGACCATTTAGAAATAGGCTAGTTGGCTTAGGAAACCCTAGAATCTAAAATACGGAAATTTACACCCTTTTACAAATAAATACCTTATTTTTATAAAACCGTTTTCTAAATGATTAGTATTTATTAAATCTTTGCAAAGCGCCACTACAACCCACCTTTGGGGAACCCGTTAGGGATAGTACGGTTTATCGTGCACCCTCGGGCTTAGTAGTGCGAGATTCAAACCTCCGCAAGGAGCATTCGGTCTCGAAAGGTTTAAAATACGACATTTAAGAAAAATGAGATTTTTGGAAAATAAAATATTTATTAAAATTTATTTTTGTATAAACATATGTATATTTAACATTTAAACACCTATTTTAATATAAGATAAAGTTTCCACCTTTTCCTAAAAATTACAAGATTAAAAGTTACATTAAAATACCATGAATTTCAAATAAGTCAATATTACAAATTAATACCTTTATTTATGTAATTAGGATATTTTCACTAGAAATGTCACAAAATAAAATCACACTCATTATAACAATAAAGACGAATAATAAATACTTGAGGTGTATCTTGAAAACTATATAAAAGTGTTTTTACATAAAACCCACTCAAGTTTTATAAATTACAATAATGACCCTAACAAATATAGAACTTCGAATTACATTTCTTTTAGTCTGACTCGGGTTTGAGTCTGACTATTTCTGACTTGAATATGATTCAAGTCAATCTATATTCTTTAATATTCCAACTCAATATGAATACATGAATCCCAGAATCCAGTTAATAATATATACAATTTAACTGAACCAAACCATGGATATACATCCATTATCACGTGATACCATTTACCTGATTATGCAGTTACAATCTGTTTACTGATATCATGGTTTTGGTCAGTCATCCAACTTACACAATACAATACAACAATACTATCAAAACACTACGGGATTTAAGGGGTAGATTGGTACGGAAGGTGTTAAAAGTAGCACGATGTGGTCGGATTAAGACACCTAACCTATATTCCGTTGTTGTTGTACCGTGGCTTAACGGTTCCTTGTACATTCCGTTTGCCCTGGTCTCTAGCATATAGAGACCCCTCTCGTATACACTGCCATCCTTCTGTACCAAGCTGCAAACAACAGCGTTAACACAATATTCTACAATATTTTACAATCTCTTTAGAAAGTACCTCTTATTCTGTCTTTTCTAATTCTTCATTATTTTTGGGACTTACCGAGCGACCTGTACATTCTATTTCTTTCTTCTTTGAATGTCGTCAGGTGCTTTGGACTCAGCAGAGATCGAGCCCACCGGTGAAGACTTGGAGCAGTTTCACGAAGACCCCGAGCTCTAGACATTGTACCTTGTTCTATTCAGTATTTTCATTTTCTGTTATGCCATTGTTTAGGCATCGTTTTCATTTCAGCTGTATTTACTTTTCATGCATTGTACAAAAGAATGTTATTAATAAAGTTGTTGTTATTTCCATATCTCTTGTCTCTTGTGATTTACTTTATATTGCTTAGATACGCTTAGCGTATGTACTTCTAAGTATATACGTAGCGGACCTCGTCGCGTCCTCTTCGCCGTACACTGGGAAGCGGGGCGTGACAGGTTTTGTTGGTGGCCCATGCAGGTCAGAGCGTTATGAATCCCTATCATGCAGTTCTGGTCTGCGTGAACAACCTAAGCAATATAACACAAGAACCAGCAACTAAAACGTTCGTTACAATTCATGTTCCTTGAATCTTACAAATTTCTATTTCTTGAATCTTATCATTTCATGTATTTGAATCTGTCCTAACCCAAATTTTTCTTCAAGGTTATGGATTCCCCGAACAACACCAGCACCAATGTCAACAACACACCTCCAGCACTGCCTCTTGCACCAGCTGTTCCTGCACCACCCACCGAGCAAACAGTGCTACTTGAAGCGATCCGCAACCTTCTCGAAGGACAACAACAACTCCTGAACCGTCCTGAGACCGATGCACCAGGAGTAAAGCAATTCAGGGCTTTACACCCCAAGCAGTTCTCTGGTAAAGGAAGCCCTCTTGAAGCTGAAGAATGGGCATAAAGCATCGAAGACGATCTGGCAGCAGCTCAAATGCCAGACATCGCTTGGGTCCGTATGGCGAAGCTACAGCTCACGGATAATGCTCGCAACTGGTGGAAGGCGGAAGAAAGCCGTCTGGTACAGCCGATTGAATGGAAGACTTTTCGCGAGAAGTTCGACGCGAAATACTTCCCTGTGACTGCCAAGTTTGCTATGGAGCAGCAGTTTATTCATTTACAACAGGGTTCAATGTGGGACAAATCAGTAGATGAATACGACGCTGAATTCACCATGTTAAGTCGGTAAGATATGTCACAATAGTTCAATTTTTAAATATCACATACTACACAGCTAACACAATCTTTAAACAGATTCGCGGCACACTTGATACCGACGGACAAGATCAGAGCCCGTCGCTTTCAACAAGGACTGGACATGGAGATTCAGGCTGCTCTAGCCACGGGAAAGTTTTTGACTCATGAGGATGCTCTAGAAGCTGCCCGCAGTTATAAGGCAATGATAAAAGCAAGGGGCAGACCTCAGTCTGCAGGAGTCAACCGCCCTGCCAACCAGATGGCAGGTGGAGCCTCGTCCAGGCCACCTTTCGTGCCAAGGCGACCCGGAGTACCTACCCATCATCCCAGCCCAGCCTTTTGCACCTACTGCAAGAGAACTGGACATATGATGAAGGACTGCCGTCGAGCCAACCGCCTTTGCTTAGTCTGTGGCTCAGCTACTCACGATATTGGGTCTTGTCCCCAAAGACAGAACCCAGTTGTTGCACCCAGGCCAGCAATTACTTATCCTCAGCGACCAGCTCTTCAGGCACCTGCTCCCAGACCTGCACTCCCTGCACCACCCAGAGGACCACAAGCTGCACCACCTCCTCATCAGTTCCATCAAGCTCAAAGGAACGTTCAGAGGAATGCTCCTCAGGCCAGGAGGAATGTACCAAGGCGCCAGGCTTTCACGATGTCCGTGGAAGAAGCTGAGGCCACTGGCCAAGTCATCACAGGTAAATTTTTCTTTTCAAACTTTGCTTTTCTATTCTACTACTTAGTTACATATTTTCTATACCTAAAACAAATCCCACATACCTTAGGTACAATCTTAGTATTCTCAATCCCTGCACTTGCACTGTTTGATACTGGAGTATCACACTGCTTTATGTCGCAACGGTTTGTCCGAACCCATGCAATTCCAGTCTCACCGCTTGTATCCAGCTGGAATGTCAGTTCAGGAAATGGCGTTCTAAAGGCAACTATGGGATACAGCTTGTGTCCAGTCGTCGTCTGCAGTCGAGAGTTTTATGCTGACTTCAAGGTACTGGACATACCGAACTTCGATGTGGTTCTAGGAATGGATTGGCTTGGAACTTTTTATGCTACCATAGACTGTCGACAAAGGAGGGTAGTATTCGAGATCCCAGACCATCCGGTCTTCTATTTCAAAAGCGGAGACCGTACACTGGAGCCAAGTATCTACAAAGCGAAGCCAAGAGAAGCAGTAGTTGCAGCAGCTCAAGCAGAGGAAGAATCAAGACCAGATGTGGTTCGAGAGTTCGACGATGTATTTCCTGACGATATATCAAGTTTGTCTCCCGATTGAGCTCTTGAATTCAATATTGATTTAGTACCAGGAGCACAACCGGTGATCAAAGCACCTTATCGTTTAAGTCCGGAAGGTTTGAAGGAAGTCCGAACACAATTGGACGAATTACTGGCGAAAGGATGGATTCGTCCCAGCACTTCAAGTCGGGGATCACCTGTATTACTTATGAAGAAGAAGGAAGGTTCATACAGAATGTGCATCGATTACAGAGTCTTGAACGAAGTCACTATAAAGAACAAGTATCCACTCCCGCGCATTGATGATTTATTCGATCAGTTAAGTGGATCTTGTGTTTTCTCTAAACTAGATCTTCGTTCAGGTTATCATCAAGTAAAGGTCAAGGAAACTGATATTCATAAAACAACTTTCAGAACTCGCTATGGACATTACGAATTTCTAGTGATGCCATTTGGAGTGACCAACGCACCCGCAATATTCATGAACCTTATGAATCAAATTTTCCGGAAGTACTTAGACAGGTTTGTTGTCATCTTCATCGATGACATCCTGGTGTATTCTAAGAGTCGGAAAGAGCATGCAGAACATCTACGAATTGTCGTAGAAACTCTTCGACAACATCAGCTTTATGCCAAGTACAGCAAGTGCGAGTTTTGGCTAAATCAAGTTGGTTTTCTTAGACATATCGTATCAGGAGAAGAAATCTCTGTAGATCCAGCGAAAGTTTCGGCAGTGAGCGAATGGCCTACACCAAAGTCGGTGAAAGATATTCGAAGTTTCTTGGGTTTAGCTGGATATTACAGAAGGTTTATTGAAGGCTTTTCGAAGATAGCAACGCCCCTGACCAAGCTCACACGTAAAGATGAAGAATTTGTGTGGTCAGAAGCATGCGAACAAGCTTTCGTAGAACTCAAGTCAAGGTTGACATCAGCACCTATTCTCGTCATACCGGATCAATATGGAGGATTCGAAATGCATTGCGCTGCATCCGATAAGGGATTAGGATGTGTTCTACATCAGCACGGTAAGGTTGTGGCTTATGCTTCAAGACAGCTGAAGATCCATGAGCGCAATTATCCGACGCATGATTTGGAGTTGGCAGCCGTCATCTTTGCTCTCAAGATTTGGCATCATTACCTACTTGGTGAACGAGTGAACATCTACACAGATCATAAGAGCCTGAAGTACGTGTTTACTCAGAAGGAGTTGAATATGCGGCAGAGAAGATGGTTAGAACTCATGGCAGACTTTGACCTCAACTTGCAATATCACCCAGGGAAGGTGAATGTAGTACCTGATGCTCTTAGTCACCAACCATTAGCAATGAATCTCACCGCTCAGTGGAAGCTTCAACAAGACTTGCATCAGATGGAGATTGAAGTAGTCATGCCAGGTAATGCTTCAAGTTTGATGAATTTACAAGTTCAATCAACCATTGTCAATCAGATCAAAGCAGCTCAAGCAAGTGATCTAAGTTGCAAAAGATCAGAGAACAAGTGGAGAATGGACTCAGAACAGACTTCATCATCCATGAAGACGGATCTTTGAGATACAGCAGCAGATTGTGTGTACCAAAAGGTCCTGTTCGGGAAGAGTTAATGAAAGAAGCTCACAGCTCTTCCTATTCAGTACACCCTGGAGGTACCAAAATGTACAAAGATCTACATCATAATTATTGGTGGCATGGAATGAAGCGTGAAGTAGCTAGAAGCGTCGCAAAATGCTTGGTGTGTCAGCAAGTAAAGGCTGAACATCACAGGACTGCTGGATTACTTCAACCGTTACCAATCCCAGAATGGAAGTGGCAACACATCACGATGGACTTTGTGACTTCTCTTCCTCGCAGCACAAAGGGTAACGATGCCATATGGGTCATTGTGAATCGACTCACAAAGTCGGCTCACTTCATCCCATTTCGAGTTGGCCAATCAACTGAGACACTAGCAAAGAAGTACATGGAGGTAATAATCTAATTTAGATTTAAAACTCTTCATAATGTACTATCTCTGATACCCATGAACTCATACAGGAAATTATGAGACTCCATAGAGTACCGGTCTGCATTGTCTCCGATCGTGACACCAGGTTCCGATCGCAATTTTGGCAGAGTCTGCAAGCAAGCTTGGGAACAAGTCTGAACTTTAGCACGGCTTATCATCCACAAACAGATGGTCAGTCGGAACAAACTATTCAGATCTTGGAGGATATGCTCAGAGCATGTATGCTAGACTTCAAAGGATCGTGGGAAGATCACCTACATCTCGTGGAGTTTTCGTACAACAACAGCTACCAAGCAAGCATAGGAATGGCACCTTTTGCAGCACTGTATGGAAGGAAGTGTCGATCGCCATTAAGTTGGGACGACATCGGAGATAGGGAACTTCTTGGACCGGAGATGATAGTAGAGACTGTTGATGTGGTCCGTACTATCAGGGAAAGGATGCGCATAGCTCAAGATCGACAGAAGCACTGGGCTGATGCAAAGAGACGACACTTGGAGTTCCAGCTAGGAGATCACGTATTCCTGAAGATATCTCCGAACCGCGGAGTGATCCAATTTGGAAGACGGGGTAAGTTGAGTCTGAGATACATTGGACCGTTCGACATACTCGAACGAGTCGGTGAAGTGGCATACCGCTTAGCGCTTCCACCTTCATTGGAAGGAGTGCATAATGTGTTCCATATATCCCAACTCAGAAAGTATGTAAGTGACCCCAGCCATGTTCTCGATCATTCCGAGCTCACTATACAGCCCGACTTGTCTTGTGAGCAACAGTCTGTGGAAATCCTGGACAGGAAAGTGAAGACACTTCGGAACAAGGAAGTTAACTTGGTTCGAGTGATGTGGAGGAAAGATACTCCAAGAGAGTCCACTTGGGAAAGGGAGGATGAAATGCGTACTAGATATCCACATCTCTTTGTAAACTAGTCCTCAAATAAAAGTTGTAAATTTCGAGGACGAAATTTTTGTAAGGAGGGTAGACTGTAACAACTCCATTTTTAATGTACAAAGAATTGATTTAAATTCAATGTATACTTGGAGTATTTATTGCGACTTATATCTCTTTAAGTATTTATTTCACTCCATAATTACATGAAGGAGCTTGTAGCTCAATGGTAATACCTTGCACTGCTGAACCAAGCCACCGGAGTTCAAATCCCATGCCCCACATTATTTTTGTATTTATTTTATTTTAATTTCTTTTGGAAGTCAACAGTAAAACGGCCATAACTCCCAAAATATGTACTGGACAACAAAAAGTAAATATACCACATTGTACCCCCAAAAAATCCCCGGCCATTGGACCCTTAACTCGGCCCGACTCGGCGCCGCCGGCCGGCGACTCGGCCGACTCGGTCCGGCGCCGCCGGCCGGACTTGGCCGGACGACCGAGTCACCAACAGAGAAAAGTTGGGTCTTGACCTGGTCCACCCTCCTACATACTCTAAATGCTTGGATCGGTTATCATTTGGCCAATAAATCCCTTTTAATCCTAGCTTTAATGAGTTTTAATGAATTTTTATATATTTTTTATATTTTTTTTAATTAAAACCCTAACCCTAGCCTAACCTTATATAAACCCCCATACCCTCTACCCTCTCACCATACATTCCTAAGTCCACTCTCTAAAAATTTCAAGAGAACTTGGTACGTTAGAAAACGAGCGAAAGGCGAAGCGCTGACGAAATCGACAGCGAAATTCCGACGATCGTGCTAGGACCTCTCAACGACGATTCGACGCACCAGAAAACCCTTTACCTCTCTCTTACTCTCTAACGTTGTCCAAACCCGTAAGTCCCCCTTTTCTATCCTTCTTTTCTTTCATTAAAATACGAATTTATAAACCCGACGGAAATCGGAACAAACCGATTTCCGATTCGGTTTCCTATCAAAACTCACTTATCACTAATTCCATAATGCTTAAACATATTCATGTTGACTACTAATCACTTAAAAATCAATTTGAACAAGTTTTCACACATGAAATGATAACTTTTGCAAAATACCGTATTTTTGCACTTAAATACCATAATGTTTAGTTTTCACATTTAACCCCTAAACTTTACTATACATTAACGTAGATCACGAGGTAATGACCTACCTCCACGCACACTCATATGAAATCATAACACACTACCTTGAAAATTTAGAATACGATAAAACAAGATTTTACATTAAAATACCATTTTCTTTATAAACATTTTCTAAAAGTTCTAAGTTGTATACAATTTTAATGCAATATCTTTTAATAGGAAATACGATAAGTTATGGACATCGATCGTTTATCTAAACCTGACTTTGTGGTGTCTAGGCAAGTGTGTCTAAGGCAAGTGGTTACTTAATTAGGGTCACTACTTGTAGTGGAGAGCCTCCCACTTACCTGGCACTTACCTGGCCGTAATTGGCGGTGAAGAGACGATTTGAGGCTTCTAATGACTTGTCGTTTAGACCATTTAGAAATATGCTAGTTGGCTTAGGAAACCCTAGAATCTAAAATACGGAAATTTACACCCTTTTACAAATAAATACCTTATCTTTATAAAACCGTTTTCTAAATGATTAGTATTTATTAAATCTTTGCAAAGCGCCACTACAACCCACCTTTGGGGAACCCGTTAGGGATAGTACGGTTTATCGTGCACCCTCGGACTTAGTAGTGCGAGATTCAGACATCCGCAAGGAGCATTCGGTCTCGAAAGGTTTAAAATACGACATTTATGAAAAATGAGATTTTTGGAAAATAAAATATTTATTAAAATTTATTTTTGTATAAACATATGTATATTTAATATTTAAACACCTATTTTAATATAAGATAAAGTTTCCACTTTTTCCTAAAAATTACAAGATTAAAAGTTACATTAAAATACCATGAATTTCAAATAAGTCAATATTACAAATTAATACCTTTATTTATGTAATTAGGATATTTTCACTAGAAATGTCACAAAATAAAATCACACTCATTATAACAATAAAGACGAATAATAAATACTTGAGGTGTATCTTGAAAACTATATAAAAGTATTTTTACATAAAACCCACTCAAGTTTTATAAATTACAATAATGACCCTAACAAATATAGAACTTCGAATTATATTTCTTTTAGTCTGACTCGGGTTTGAGTCTGATTATTTCTGACTTGAATATGATTCAAGTCAATATATATTCTTTAATATTCCAACTCAATATGAATACATGAATCTTAGAATCCAGTTAACAATCTATACAACTTAACTGAACCAAACCATGGATATACATCCATTATCCCGTGATACCATTTACCTGATTATGCAGTTACAATCTGTTTACTGATATCATGGTTTTGGTCAGTCATCCAACTTACACAATACAATACAACAATACTATCAAAACACTACGAGGTTTAAGGGGTAGATTGGTACGGAAGGTGTTAAAAGTGGCACGATGTGGTCGGATTAAGACACCTAACCTATATTCCGTTGCTGTTGTACCGTGGCTTAACGGTTCCTTGTACATTCCGTTTGCCCTGGTCTCTAGCATATAGAGACCCCTCTCGTATACACTGGCATCCTTCTGTACCAAGCTACAAACAACAGCGTTAACACAATATTCTACAATATTTTACAATCTCTTTAGAAAGTACCTCTTATTCTGTCTTTTCTAATTCTTCATTATCTTTGGGACTTACCAAGCGACCTGTTCGCTGACGACATTCTATTTCTTTCTTCTTTGAATGTCGTCAGGTACTTTGGACTCAGCAGAGATCGAGCCCACCGGTGAAGACTTGGAGCAGTTTCACGAAGACCCCGAGCTCTAGACATTGTACCTTGTTCTATTCAGTATTTTCATTTCCTGTTATGTCATTGTTTAGGCATCGCTTTCATTTCAGTTGTATTTACTTTTCATGCATTGTACAAGAGAATGTTATTAATAAAGTTGCTGTTATTTCCATATCTCTTGTCTCTTGTGATTTACTTTATATTGCTTGGATACGCTTAGCGTATGTACTTCTAAGTATATACGTAGCGAACCTCGTCGCGTCCTCTTCGCCGTACACTGGGAAGCGGGGCGTGACATACCCTCTCCAGATGAGTCATTCTGTGTGGACTTTGCCGCACCTGCAGGTATATTTCATGCATATCCATTTATTTTGAACGATAAATTGTAGTTATACACGCATATTCATTCTGAAATTACTTATGTAGTCATTTTTTATTATTTAGTTGTAGGGGTGCCTCCACATCTAGGGCACACCTAGATCCCACACCTGCAATAGGTACGTTTATATATTCTATATTGCACGCATATTCATTTTAATTGTTATATTATAGATATACACGTGTATTCATTTCGAAGTTACTTATATAGTCATTTTTATTGTCTAGTTAAAGGGGGTGCCTCCACATCCGGGACGTAAGCCGCTTCCGCACTATTTGTACCCTCTGCGCAGTTTGCAGGTTAGTATTCTTTACTATATAATACGTCAAATTGATTATGTATTATTGTATTCAAAAGTTACTTGCATTGTCATTGTTTATCATTAAGTTGGAGGAGATGTATCCACGTCCGAGTCATCGGTTGTTCCTCACTGGAGAAACTATCGTCTCCTCACTGGAGAAACTATCGTCCCGCTCATACTGCTGGCCGGGTTCAGGCTCGTGGTGATGTCGTCGGAGATATATACTGGACTCCAAAAATTATGATATCATATAAACGAGACAAATGCATTAAGCTTAATTGTGATATATAGATCAAGCAAACAAATTAGAATCCATTGCTCAGAATTCAAGCTGGCTATCAGTTGAGCCACGAGATAACGGATAAACATGAAAAATAATTTCTCTCCATAAAACTTATTTTTGTCCAATTATTCCGTCTTTGCTAAAATTCTTTTATCATATATTAGCATCATATTCTTGTTTTACTGATTATTGTATGCATAATTTGTTTTTTATTGATATCGCATGTATATCTATATATTTTATACATGCAGGGCAGCCACGGCCCGTCCGTAGGACCCGGGGGCCAAATCAGTCTCGCAAATTGAAACTCGATGCCGCAAAGGGCCAAGGAGTATTCCCCCTTCTCTTTACCATCGACTCCCGACCCACTGGCGAGTATGTAACGACCCTAAAATTTCTATACTTTCGTATTATCTTTCTTTAATAAAATACGGTATTTAATTGTTTTTGGTATTTTCCGCGTTATCTATTTTCTATTAAATATATTATGTTATATTTTTCTAATAAATATACTATTTACTTATTTCTATTTAATCATTCCAACTACTTTCCTATCCTATTATTTTCAACAACAAAAAAATCCCAAATTCCATTCTTTCTATTTCCCAAAAATTATTTTTCCAATACCCAAATTATATAACCCTAATCCATATTCTTTCTTTGTTGGTTTTTTTTAAAAAAAAACCCAACAACCTACCCATTTATTTTAAAACCAAAACAAAATAATACCAGACCCAAAACTGAGATTTTTCCTTTCTTCCTTCTTTTTGTTTCCCTGTAAGCCCGTCTCATTTTTTCCGTCTTCTCCTTTCTTTTTTTCTTTTCCTTGTCTTCTTTTTTCACCATATAGACCACCCTTCACCTCCCTCCTTTATTAAAAACCCCATCTCTTATTAACCCCATCTCAAATGCAACCGACCCTTCTCCTCCTCTAATTAAACCCATTTTCCCATTATTCCCTCACTGTTCACCTCCCCACGCAACAACTCCTTAATTGAATTTCCAACCAATACCATTATCACACTCATTAATCATCATTTAGATTAATATCTATGTATTAATTCAATATACGTTAGAGATAATACAGAAGAGAAGCAGGTTGCAATTTGGAGAAGTTTTTAATGGAGGTTTGACACAACGGCTTGATCAAGGGCATTGTAAAATATCTCAATCGGTTTGTATTATTTTGATGAACAGTTTTGAAGAGATTATGTATATTGAAGTTATTTTTGGAATTAATGTAGGTTTTCATGAATATTGACTGGGTCATTATTTGTTTACTTCATATATTTGCCAACTTATCCTACTCCTTTCTCACATCATTCTAGGCTCTAGTCTCAGTTCTACCATGCCAGAGAGTATGAAGGCTATATATATCTTATAAATCAAAAGCATTCATGAACTGCATATGTAGCTTTCAAACGACACATTGTTGGACCTCCCTCTCCTCTCTCTCACCACACCGTCATCCTCATTATCTCCATCATATTCTTCTCTTCTCAACTCAATACCAACACCCATCTACACCACCACTACGACCGAACCTAATAACCCCAAATCGAGAACCCCTCGCACTCCCACTGCTACAACCTATCGCCATCGCCATCATCGCCGTCAATAGCATCTTCACCAAATCCGGCAACATCGAAACCGCATCATCATCTCAACCCTCGACTTTCGAGGGCCCATTCGACGCGTTCCGGTCCGAGAAACGAGGCTCCAGGGCAAATCCCAAGTCCACGTGAGCGTCACGATAATTTCCATACCTCTGGATCTCCGTTCTGCCGATGTTTCAGTTTACACCCAATGTTGTTTGTTGAAATGCCCCCAATGGAATTTCCGTTGGTCCTAAACACGGGTTTGTCTCTATCTCCTTTTTCCAACTCTCATTCGATTCCTTCCCATCCTTTCCGGTTGATTTCATGTCTTGTTGTGCTCGTGTAAAAGTCATGTGATGAATCACGTGTCCTCATAAATCCATATAACAGTACATTTGTAAAACACTTTTGTAACAAAATGATCATTCGCTATAAAACTATACCATATGGTAGCTCAAAAGAAGACGAAAAATGTCTACTCAAAGATGCCAGCTCAAAAGAAAAGATGCCCGCTAGAAGACGCCAGCTCAAAAGTCAAAAGATGCTTTCTCAAATAATTAAAGACAGACTCAACTATTCAAAAAGGAAGGACAAGACAACCACTCAAATAATGGAAGACAAACTCAGATTTTGAAAAAGCAAGACAAGACATCCACTTAAAAGATTCGTGCTGATCCAAAGAGCATTCCAGAGGAGCATTCAAGTCTATATAAACACAACTCATTCATGTAACAAGGCAGAGGTTTTTTTGGAGAGGTTTTAGAGAGAGAGTTCAGAGTCTTGTAAACTTTGTGACTTCTACTCTTTACTTCTGTATCCAAATACTTTCTCAATTCAAATAAAGATCAAGCCAGTTCTCATTCCGTCTTCTTGTTTACCTTGTTTTATGATCCTGACCCCCTTATGGTATCAGAGCCAAATGTTCTAGTAATTCCACTCTTCGTTGAGAGCAACGAGTGACCTATTCATAGTGACTATCCTGAGCGTTGGTAAGACGTTGGTAAGCTCGTGAATCCGTTGGTAAGCCCGAAGAGAGAGCGAGGTGTTCCCGGTGGAGTGTTCCCGTTGTTCCCGGTCAAGGTATGATCTGTGTTTAGTTCATAAAATTGCTATTGATGATGGCTGGTTTTATTAGAAAATTTTTCTCTGGTTCTGGAAGTGATTCAGGACGCATAATACAAAGCAAAGAAGAGATGATTAATGAGGATTATTCAAACTGGACTATTCCTAATGAAAATATTGAAAATATTTACAAAATTGGTACTTTTGATTTCAAAAGCGCTTTTAGCGTAAAAATTCATAAAGAGACTTTAAACATTCAAAATAAGTTTCAATCAATTCCTCTTTTATCTCATATTTCTATACGAAAATATTTAGATAAAGGATTTCGTTATATTCATTTTGGTATGATTCAAGTAGCAGTCAAACCACTTGCTCATATTGGCATAGACATTCCTGTTTACATGGCTTTACGTGATAAACGTTTGCGAAGATACAAATCGTCAATATTAAGTATGATTCAAACTAATATTTGTAATGGTCCTATTTATTTCAATTGCATTCCTAATTTTCCTGTTTCAATAACTGATCCTTTGATTATGAATTCCTTAATCCTTGATGTTCATCTGCAAGGAGACGAATTTGAAAAACTTGCAGAACAATTTGTGATTATTTATCGCATTTACTTTAGATTAATGAGTTCTGCTATTAATCCCAAATGCAAATTAATTAATAACTTTAATGATGAAACAATACTATTACAAATTGATGCTGACTATTCAAAGACCTTTGTTCCTAAACGCCTGAAATGGAATGAAATTACCATTCCAGAAGCCTTTCAAATAGATGTTCCTCAGAGACCAAGAAATCTCGAGAGAACAGAAATTCAAGACATAATTGAAGAACAAGATGGTACAGTCCTGGTTCGTTTCAACTCACTCAATGAAAATAGGACATCCATCAGACCCTACTCTATTCCTAGAAATTCATTTAGAGAATCTAGATCTTTCATAGTAGAAACTCCTTATACTCAAGAAGATCCTTCGATAAGGATTCACAATCAAACACCTATTCCTGACATTTCAAATGAACTCAATTTTTCTCCTAATAATTCTCCTAATTCCAGTCAGATGCATGGAGAATTCCACGGTATTAATGTTATCACTAAAGTTGGTGTTAAGATTGATATCGAAGAACTTGAAAAAGATTTCAAAGAAGAATCAGAATACTACACGTGGTATTCTAAGCTAGATGCTTACTGTCAAGCTAAAATTCGACTTCAATGGATAAAGGATATTCAAAAATATCATGCTCCCTTTCATTTTGAAAACTGGTTAGAATTTTATTTTACAAAAAATGAAATTTCTGAACCATTCAAAAAATCTGCTATTAATGTACAAACAAGTTTGTACAAGAAATGGCAACTTCAAGATGGCACTACTATTACTGCTATCACTCCTCCCTTACAGACCTTGAAACTCCATTCCAAAGAAGGAGAAGTCATAGCTACACCTTTCAAAAGGGGTCGTGAAAGTATTGACCCTAGAGGAAATGATCACGTTAATTTGGATGATGTCAAGAAATTATATCAACAGAATAACTACTCCAATCAAGTTTTACACACGATTTCAACACAAATAGATTCCTTATCTACTGACATTAAGGCCATTTCAAAACCAAATTCAACATTCCCTCACAGTACTTCTTTACCACATTTTCAACCAAGAAGTATTCCTAGAGCTTTAGAAAATAAGCTCACGTTTGAAAACGAGTCATTATTATCTAAAATAAATCAAACACTTAATTCAATTAACAAGAACCTTCCCGGTCCTTCAAAAATCAACAATATTGACACTATAGAAGAAAATGAAGAATCAGATTCCTCATTAGAATCTAATTCCTCTGAAAACTCTGTAGCTCAATCCTCTGAAAACTCTGAAGTTCAACAAATCAATAAAGTTGAAAACGATATTAATTCTGATCAGGATATTAATAAAATTGAAAGAGGAAAGAAGCCAAATAATTTCAATAAACCTCGAACAAATTGGAACAATAGTAGAACCAAAGACTACTATCCAAGACCTACCCCTCCTGACATTATGTATGAAGAAAGAGCAAAATTCCATACGAAAGATTATGATGGAAATTCCATTTATGAATGGAATATTGATGGAAAAAGTGAGTATGAAATACTCAACACATTACAAGAAATGGGTATGGCCAAATTGGCATACAAAATGAAAAGATGTTCTGAACAGGATATTGCAAGTTTATTCATAACGGGTTTTACTGGACAGTTAAAGTATTGGTGGGACAATGCTTTGACCTTGCAAGACAAAACAGCAATTCTTGAGCATACTATAGACGTAGAAAATGCCCAAGGAGAAATTACTACCCAAAACGATTCAAGTGATTTCCTCATAGTTACCATAGCTATGCACTTTGTAGGAAATCCTCAGGAAGAATTAGCTTCTTCAAAGATATTCCTTACTAACATTAGGTGTCCAACACTTAGTGATTTCAGATGGTACAAAGACATGTTTTTGACTCATGTTCTTAAACGAACAGATAGTACCGCACCATTCTGGAAAGAAAAATTCATTACTGGTTTACCAACTCTGTTTTCCCAAAGAATTATGATTAATTTACAAAAGGAAATGGGAACAGAACAGATTGATTTCACTTCAATGACCTTTGGTCAACTCTTTGCTTTTGTCAAAAAAGAAGCCCTTGCAGCTTGCCAAGAACTTAAATTCCAGGCTAAATATGGCAGTAAGAGAAAAGAAATGGGATCTTTCTGTCAAGCTTTTGGAATTACTGGAATCAGTGCTCCTTCCACTGAAAGAAAGAAAAAATTCCTTCAAAAATCTTTTTCACAAAAAAGACATTCAAAGAAATATAAAGATGATTCCTTTTCCCCAAAGAAATTCAGAAGATTTAATAGAAAAAAGAATTCAAGTGATTTCAAGTGCTTTAAATGTGGCAAGAAAGGTCATATTGCTAGCAAATGCCGAAGCAAAGGAAAGATTAATGAAATCATTGATGGCATTTCTGATGTTGAAGAAAATATCAGAAACAAATTAAAAGAAAGATTGCAAATCTATTCTGAGATCAATTATATTACTGACGATGATAATGGCAATTATGATTCCTCTAGTGAAAGTCAGGATGACTGTCACTGTAAACAGATTAATATGATTAAGTCTTCTACTGATAATAAGAAGATAAATTCTGACACAAAAGAATTCATCTTTGATATGATTCAACAATTACCTGATCCTATCAAACAAAAGAAACTCTTTGAAAGATTAAAATCTTTGATTCTGCAAGATGAAGAGAAGTTTAATATCATTCAACCTTTCAGTATATCAAAAGTCTTTGAAAAGTATCCTATGAATCAAACCTCTGGTATTAAGTCTATCTCTACCAGAGAATTGCAAACAGAAATTCATATTCTAAAAGAAGAAGTCAAGTCTTTAAAACAAACTACTAACAATATAGAGATGAAAAATCTCTCTTTAGAAGCTCATATTGCAATTATTCAATCTAGACTTTCCAAAGGAAAAGAAATCTATCAAGAAGAAGAAGAAGAAGAAACACTTATTCCTCCACAAGAAATAAATATTACCCCTACTCAACCTTCAACTTCTCAATTCATTTCCACGATTGAGAAATTCCAATTTCAAAAGTGGTTAGTTCATCTAACTATTTCTATAGGAAACTTCAAACAAACCTTTGTTGCAATGTTAGACAGTGGTGCAGATCAAAGCTGCATCAGAGATGGTCTAATACCAACAAAATATTATAGTTTTACTAATGAAGTCCTTATAGCAGCCAACAACTCTCCTCTTCGAATCAAAGGAAAGTTGACAAAGACCGAAATATGTAATCAAAATTACTGCTTTAAACATCAGTTTATTGTAGTGGAAAATCTCAACACTGATATTATCCTAGGCACTCCTTTCCTTACTCAAATCTACCCTTTTGTTGTTGATAACAAAGGTATCAGCACTAACATTATGGGTAATACTATACATTTCAGATTCTTGATTCCTGTTCGTCAAAAGGAGTTAAATGCTTTGCAAAATAACTCCATTTATCAACATATCAACCTTATTCAAAGGAAGCAGAATAAGATAAATTTTCTTAAAGAAGATTTGTCTTATGCTCAAATTGATAAACACTTACAATTACCCAGCACAAAACAAGAAATTCAACAGTTAGAAGATCTATTCAAAAGAGAAGTCTGTGCAGACCTTCCTAATGCTTTTTGAGAAAGAAAAAGGCACATCGTTGAATTACCATATGAAAAGGAATTTTCAGAAAGAAATATTCCTACAAAGGCAAGACCCATTCAAATGAATCATGATCTATTAGAAGTTTGTAAAAAAGAAATTCAAACTCTTTTAGATAAGGAGCTGATACGGCCGTCCAAATCACCTTGGAGCTGTGCAGCGTTTTATGTCATAAATCAAGCAGAAAAGGAACGTGGTGTCCCTAGGCTTGTTATTAATTATAAACCTCTCAACAAGGTTCTTCAATGGATTCGTTACCCTATTCCAAATAAAAGAGATTTATTAAAACGTTTAAGTATTGCAAAAATCTTTTCAAAGTTTGACATGAAATCTGGCTTTTGGCAAATTCAAGTTGCTGAAAAAGACAGATACAAAACCGCCTTTACTGTACCTTTTGGCCATTACGAATGGAATGTAATGCCTTTTGGACTCAAAAACGCCCCTTCAGAATTCCAAAGGATAATGAATGACATTCTGAATCCACATTCAAAGTTTATGATTGTTTATATTGATGATGTATTAGTTTTCTCTGAAAACATTGATCAACATTTCAAACATTTGAAAACTTTCTTGTATACTGTAAAGAAAAATGGCTTAGTTCTTTCAGCCACAAAAATGAAATTATTTCAAAACAATATTCGTTTTCTTGGACATTTCATAAATCAAGGTACTATTATTCCTATAAATCGAAGTATTGATTTTGCTGATAAATTTCCTGATGAAATTAAAGACAAAACTCAACTCCAAAGATTTTTAGGTTGTTTAAATTATATTTCTGATTTTATTCCAAGAATGAGACAAACTTGTGCGCCTTTATTTCAACGACTTCAAACAAATCCTCCACCTTGGACTTCGATTCATACAGGTATTGTTAAACAAATCAAAAGAACTATTCATTCTTTACCTTGCATTAATATTCCTCATCCTGATGCTTTCATGATTGTTGAGACTGATGCTTCAAATATTGGTTACGGTGGTATTTTAAAACAACGGCTACCAAACTCTTCAAAAGAAGATCTAGTCAGATATCACTCTGGTGTCTGGTTAGGACCTCAGAAAAATTACTATACTATTAAAAAGGAAATGCTTTCAATTGTTAATTGCATTTTAAAATTTCAAGATGATCTTTTTAATAAAAGGTTTCTCCTTAGAATAGACTGTCAATCCGCAAAATTCATTTTAGAAAAAGACGTAAAAAATCTAGTTTCAAAACAAATATTCGCTAGATGGCAAGCTTTGCTTTCTGTCTTCGATTTTGATATTCAATATTTAAAAGGTATTGACAATTCATTACCAGACTTTTTGACTAGGGAATTTCTTACAGGAAAAAATGGGTGATCCCAATTCAAAAGTTCGCACTTCAAAGGACTATGAGATGAAAAAATCGACAGCAGCAACTTCATCAGCAAACAAATTCCATATTCTCCAAGATTTCCCTGCTCTAACTTATGCATCAGCAGTGGAAAGCAAGAAAGCTCAAAATTCAACTCCACAAATTCAAACTTCTCCAAAAGATCAAGATAGCCCATATTTCACAAAATCTGGTGTTCAACACATTTGCTTGACCACCTTCAAAGAATCTCCCCACTACAACACACTTCAAATCTACACCCATCAATTATTCCCGCCAAACTCCTATTGGCTGGATGATCCCCTCAAAACTCAACAATTCTATGAGTTGATCCTAGTTGACTCTGGGTCAGCTGAAATCACTCATACTCCTGATAGAAAAACTCCCTCACTGATTTCTTATTCAAAATGTGTCATAAAGAAGGTTATTCTACCAAATGAATGGTCCAGCATCTGGACTACAAAAGAATTCTCAATTACTTACATTCCTAAAGGTTATACGTACCTAGACTATCAAATGGCTTGGTTTCGAACCTTATTCTACAGGCCATTTAATCATTCATGGTTCCTTACCTTCCACTCAAATTGTGCTGACAATATTCCTATCTGGTTTTATGAATGGTGGCTACGTTTTGGCCCCGTTCCAGACATACTTCCACCTGTTGTTCTAAAGGCCTTCCAAACTTGGGTCCAAAGAACGGGAGGTGAACATTTCAAAAAGGCTCTCCTATTCCACAAATCCTTCAAAGTCCCATGGATATTTTGTTGGACATTTACATTATTCAAACACTACAACAGTGACTACCCTCTCAGTCTGGGTAGAGAATTCAAAGTCAAATGGTGGACTCGTTACACTCAAGATTACTGCAATGAGAAGGCAGTATTACATTACATTTCAACAGGAAAGAAACTTCAACAAGAAATTCAGCAAATTCCAAAAGAACCTGCAAAGCCTGAACCAAAAACTCCCGCAAAAGAAGTAAGGACTCAAAAGAAGGCAAAAGCAGTCATAGATTTCAACTCCTCAGATTCAGAGAATGATGATATGAAGATTTTTCTGGAGTTCCAAAAATTCAAAAAAATGCAGAAACAAATGAGAAGCTCAAAATCAAACTCCAAGCATTCATCAGAAGGATCCTCTACTGATCCTATGGGAGGGCCTTGTGCTCAAGACCCTTTCGAATTGTAAATCAAAAAAAAAATAAATAAATAAATAAATAAAAAATGTATATATCTTATCTTATCTTTCTAGTGTTCTCTGTAGTGAATGGTAACTACAGCTAGTCCGGAGCAAACGGCTACCGGTAAAGACTTATCAAATCCGTTTTATCAAAAGGTTTGCTCCTAACCCAAAGGAGTATGGCTCTCAAACAGCCAATTTACTGGAGAAGTAATTCTCCACAACAACGTCATATGTAGGACGGTTCAAATCTACATGCTAGCCCAATCTCAAACGGTGGTTGGTAAAGGCATATCAAATCCGTTAATGGCTGCGGATTTGCCAAAAATTCGAATACTAAAGATTCCTACTCGAAAGATGCCAGCTCAAAAGAAGACGAAAGATGTCTACTCGAAAGATGCCAGCTCAAAAGTAAAGATTCCTACTCAAAGATGCCAGCTCAAAAGAAGACAAAAGATGTCTACTCAAAAGATGCCAGCTCAAAAGGAGACAAAAGATGTCTACTCAAAGATAACAGCTCAAAAGAAAAAGAAAGATGCTTTCTCAAATAATTGAAGACAGACTCAACTATTCAAAAAAGGAAGGACAAGACATCTACTCATATAATTGAAGACAGACTCAACTATTCAAGAAAGGCAAGACAAGACATCCACTCAAAAGATTCGTGCTAATCAAACTCAAAGAGCATTCAAGTCTATTTAAACAAGAGCTCATTCATGTAACTAGGCAGAGGTTTTTTTGGAGAGGTTTTAGAGAGAGAGTTCAGAGTCTTGTAAACTTTGTGACTTCTACTCTTTACTTCTGTATCCAAATACTTTCTCAATTCAAATAAAGATCAAGCCAGTTCTCATTCCGTCTTCTTGTTTACCTTGTTTTATGAAGCAAAGGAAAGATTAATGAAATCATTGATGGCATTTCTGATGTTGAAGAAAATATTGAAAATATTTACAAAATTGGTACTTTTGATTTCAAAAGCGCTTTTAGCGTAAAAATTCATGAAGAGACTTTAAACATTCAAAATAAGTTTCAATCAATTCCTCTTTTATCTCATATTTCTATACGAAAATATTTAGATAAAGGATTTCGTTATATTCATTTTGGTATGATTCAAGTAGCAGTCAAACCACTTGCTCATATTGGCATAGACATTCCTGTTTACATGGCTTTACGTGATAAACGTTTGCGAAGATACAAATCGTCAATATTAAGTATGATTCAAACTAATATTTGTAATGGTCCTATTTATTTCAATTGCATTCCTAATTTTCCTGTTTCAATAACTGATCCTTTGATTATGAATTCCTTAATCCTTGATGTTCATCTGCAAGGAGACGAATTTGAAAAACTTGCAGAACAATTTGTGATTATTTATCGCATTTACTTTAGATTAATGAGTTCTGCTATTAATCCCAAATGCAAATTAATTAATAACTTTAATGATGAAACAATACTATTACAAATTGATGCTGACTATTCAAAGACCTTTGTTCCTAAACGCCTGAAATGGAATGAAATTACCATTCCAGAAGCCTTTCAAATAGATGTTCCTCAGAGACCAAGAAATCTCGAGAGAACAGAAATTCAAGACATAATTGAAGAACAAGATGGTACAGTCCTGGTTCGTTTCAACTCACTCAATGAAAATAGGACATCCATCAGACCCTACTCTATTCCTAGAAATTCATTTAGAGAATCTAGATCTTTCATAGTAGAAACTCCTTATACTCAAGAAGATCCTTCGATAAGGATTCACAATCAAACACCTATTCCTGACATTTCAAATGAACTCAATTTTTCTCCTAATAATTCTCCTAATTCCAGTCAGATGCATGGAGAATTCCACGGTATTAATGTTATCACTAAAGTTGGTGTTAAGATTGATATCGAAGAACTTGAAAAAGATTTCAAAGAAGAATCAGAATACTACACGTGGTATTCTAAGCTAGATGCTTACTGTCAAGCTAAAATTCGACTTCAATGGATAAAGGATATTCAAAAATATCATGCTCCCTTTCATTTTGAAAACTGGTTAGAATTTTATTTTACAAAAAATGAAATTTCTGAACCATTCAAAAAATCTGCTATTAATGTACAAACAAGTTTGTACAAGAAATGGCAACTTCAAGATGGCACTACTATTACTGCTATCACTCCTCCCTTACAGACCTTGAAACTCCATTCCAAAGAAGGAGAAGTCATAGCTACACCTTTCAAAAGGGGTCGTGAAAGTATTGACCCTAGAGGAAATGATCACGTTAATTTGGATGATGTCAAGAAATTATATCAACAGAATAACTACTCCAATCAAGTTTTACACACGATTTCAACACAAATAGATTCCTTATCTACTGACATTAAGGCCATTTCAAAACCAAATTCAACATTCCCTCACAGTACTTCTTTACCACATTTTCAACCAAGAAGTATTCCTAGAGCTTTAGAAAATAAGCTCACGTTTGAAAACGAGTCATTATTATCTAAAATAAATCAAACACTTGATTCAATTAACAAGAACCTTCCCGGTCCTTCAAAAATCAACAATATTGACACTATAGAAGAAAATGAAGAATCAGATTCCTCATTAGAATCTAATTCCTCTGAAAACTCTGTAGCTCAATCCTCTGAAAACTCTGAAGTTCAACAAATCAATAAAGTTGAAAACGATATTAATTCTGATCAGGATATTAATAAAATTGAAAGAGGAAAGAAGCCAAATAATTTCAATAAACCTCGAACAAATTGGAACAATAGTAGAACCAAAGACTACTATCCAAGACCTACCCCTCCTGACATTATGTATGAAGAAAGAGCAAAATTCCATACGAAAGATTATGATGGAAATTCCATTTATGAATGGAATATTGATGGAAAAAGTGAGTATGAAATACTCAACACATTACAAGAAATGGGTATGGCCAAATTGGCATACAAAATGAAAAGATGTTCTGAACAGGATATTGCAAGTTTATTCATAACTGGTTTTACTGGACAGTTAAAGTATTGGTGGGACAATGCTTTGACCTTGCAAGACAAAACAGCAATTCTTGAGCATACTATAGACGTAGAAAATGCCCAAGGAGAAATTACTACCCAAAACGATTCAAGTGATTTCCTCATAGTTACCATAGCTATGCACTTTGTAGGAAATCCTCAGGAAGAATTAGCTTCTTCAAAGATATTCCTTACTAACATTAGGTGTCCAACACTTAGTGATTTCAGATGGTACAAAGACATGTTTTTGACTCATGTTCTTAAACGAACAGATAGTACCGCACCATTCTGGAAAGAAAAATTCATTACTGGTTTACCAACTCTGTTTTCCCAAAGAATTATGATTAATTTACAAAAGGAAATGGGAACAGAACAGATTGATTTCACTTCAATGACCTTTGGTCAACTCTTTGCTTTTGTCAAAAAAGAAGCCCTTGCAGCTTGCCAAGAACTTAAATTCCAGGCTAAATATGGCAGTAAGAGAAAAGAAATGGGATCTTTCTGTCAAGCTTTTGGAATTACTGGAATCAGTGCTCCTTCCACTGAAAGAAAGAAAAAATTCCTTCAAAAATCTTTTTCACAAAAAAGACATTCAAAGAAATATAAAGATGATTCCTTTTCCCCAAAGAAATTCAGAAGATTTAATAGAAAAAAGAATTCAAGTGATTTCAAGTGCTTTAAATGTGGCAAGAAAGGTCATATTGCTAGCAAATGCCGAAGCAAAGGAAAGATTAATGAAATCATTGATGGCATTTCTGATGTTGAAGAAAATATCAGAAACAAATTAAAAGAAAGATTGCAAATCTATTCTGAGATCAATTATATTACTGACGATGATAATGGCAATTATGATTCCTCTAGTGAAAGTCAGGATGACTGTCACTGTAAACAGATTAATATGATTAAGTCTTCTACTGATAATAAGAAGATAAATTCTGACACAAAAGAATTCATCTTTGATATGATTCAACAATTACCTGATCCTATCAAACAAAAGAAACTCTTTGAAAGATTAAAATCTTTGATTCTGCAAGATGAAGAGAAGTTTAATATCATTCAACCTTTCAGTATATCAAAAGTCTTTGAAAAGTATCCTATGAATCAAACCTCTGGTATTAAGTCTATCTCTACCAGAGAATTGCAAACAGAAATTCATATTCTAAAAGAAGAAGTCAAGTCTTTAAAACAAACTACTAACAATATAGAGATGAAAAATCTCTCTTTAGAAGCTCATATTGCAATTATTCAATCTAGACTTTCCAAAGGAAAAGAAATCTATCAAGAAGAAGAAGAAGAAGAAACACTTATTCCTCCACAAGAAATAAATATTACCCCTACTCAACCTTCAACTTCTCAATTCATTTCCACGATTGAGAAATTCCAATTTCAAAAGTGGTTAGTTCATCTAACTATTTCTATAGGAAACTTCAAACAAACCTTTGTTGCAATGTTAGACAGTGGTGCAGATCAAAGCTGCATCAGAGATGGTCTAATACCAACAAAATATTATAGTTTTACTAATGAAGTCCTTATAGCAGCCAACAACTCTCCTCTTCGAATCAAAGGAAAGTTGACAAAGACCGAAATATGTAATCAAAATTACTGCTTTAAACATCAGTTTATTGTAGTGGAAAATCTCAACACTGATATTATCCTAGGCACTCCTTTCCTTACTCAAATCTACCCTTTTGTTGTTGATAACAAAGGTATCAGCACTAACATTATGGGTAATACTATACATTTCAGATTCTTGATTCCTGTTCGTCAAAAGGAGTTAAATGCTTTGCAAAATAACTCCATATATCAACATATCAACCTTATTCAAAGGAAGCAGAATAAGATAAATTTTCTCAAAGAAGATTTGTCTTATGCTCAAATTGAAGAACACCTACAATTACCCAGCACAAAACAAGAAATTCAACAGTTAGAGGATCTATTCAAAAGAGAAGTCTGTGCAGATCTTCCTAATGCTTTTTGGGAAAGAAAAAGGCACATCGTTGAATTACCATATGAAAAGGAATTTTCAGAAAGAAATATTCCTACAAAGGCAAGACCCATTCAAATGAATCATGATCTATTAGAAGTTTGTAAAAAAGAAATTCAAACTCTTTTTAAGGAGCTGATACGGCCGTCCAAATCACCTTGGAGCTGTGCAGCGTTTTATGTCATAAATCAAGCAGAAAAGGAACGTGGTGTCCCTAGGCTTGTTATTAATTATAAACCTCTCAACAAGGTTCTTCAATGGATTCGTTACCCTATTCCAAATAAAAGAGATTTATTAAAACGTTTAAGTATTGCAAAAATCTTTTCAAAGTTTGACATGAAATCTGGCTTTTGGCAAATTCAAGTTGCTGAAAAAGACAGATACAAAACCGCCTTTACTGTACCTTTTGGCCATTACGAATGGAATGTAATGCCTTTTGGACTCAAAAACGCCCCTTCAGAATTCCAAAGGATAATGAATGACATTCTGAATCCACATTCAAAGTTTATGATTGTTTATATTGATGATGTTTTAGTTTTCTCTGAAAACATTGATCAACATTTCAAACATTTGAAAACTTTCTTGTATACTGTAAAGAAAAATGGCTTAGTTCTTTCAGCCACAAAAATGAAATTATTTCAAAACAATATTCGTTTTCTTGGACATTTCATAAATCAAGGTACTATTATTCCTATAAATCGAAGTTTTGATTTTGCTGATAAATTATACAGAAATCGTTGGGTTAACTTTGTGGATTATTTATGCAGGATCAATGAAAAAGGAAAAATAATTCAGGAGCTGATGTTTATTACTTCTAACTCTGTTTATATGTTTCAATGTAGCCACAAAGGTAACAGCAACAAAAATATGAAGTTCGGAAGGATTACCCTCCCTTTACTTCAAGCAAATGACGACAAATCTTATAAAGTCGCAAAAGGATCATCAG
The DNA here is from genome assembly GCA_030015575.1 of Agapanthus africanus. Lineage (NCBI taxonomy): Eukaryota > Viridiplantae > Streptophyta > Magnoliopsida > Asparagales > Amaryllidaceae > Agapanthus > Agapanthus africanus. Next base: position 492,389,409 of record CM057349.1, read on the forward strand.
TTGATGAGCAACAACAGTGTATTCTTAACGCACTGTGGATGGCAAGAACACCACAAGAGAAATTAAAAGCTCTTAGTGCTCTTACATATTATTTTACAAAAATTATTACAAAGCCCACTTCAAAGAATTTTACTCATTATGTACTCTTCAACGGCCCAAAGCCCGGAGTCTATATCAATTATGGTTCTTTGATGAATACAGTCGGCAACAGAAAAGACTGTAGATGGAAAGGTTATTACAACCTTGAAGAAGCATTGAGGGATTTTTCGCTCTCAAACAATAATGTTCGTAACTTCTTTGTGGAAGACGAATGTGATAAAGAGCAATTAAAGCTCATAGAGATCTTGGAATCTCAAATTGGTAGTTCATCACCAATTAAAATAAATGATGAACCTAGTCCTTTTCAAACGGTAAAAGGTAAAGACATCTCAAATCCGTTGATGGTTGATGATTTACCAAAAATCATAGTAGATCCGTTGGGATCCCCAATTCAAATGAGTGAGGATGAGAGTTCCACTAAAATGAGTGAGTACAAAAAAGAAAGTGAGCGTTTTAATTTGCAGGTTAAAAGGCTGAAGAAAGAAAATCTTTACTTCAAGGAGATGGCCAGAAAAACTCAAGAAGCTTATTCTTCAGTTACTCACAATATTGAAGATTATGTCGAAAAAATTTCCAGATTAAATGACATAATTTATCTTTTGGAGGCACAATTAAGGATGGAACCTATTCCCTTCCTACAATTCAAGAAGAGGATGACATTGAGTCATTCATTCCGACAAAATTTCTTGGAAAAACTTCCTTATGAAATCCAAGAAAAAATCAAAGATATGGCAAAAAAATCACATTATGATAAACTCATAGAACTCCAGAATATTCTAAAGAAGAATGCAGAAACAGACAGGTGGTACACTCATAACAATGTTGTTCAAGAAGTAATCCATTTTTTCGATCTGGAGCCCTTAATTTTGAATATTCTGTCTGTTTCTGCATTCTTCTTTAGAATATTCTGGAGTTCTATGAGTTTATCATAATGTGATTTTTTTGCCATATCTTTGATTTTTTCTTGGATTTCATAAGGAAGTTTTTCCAAGAAATTTTGTCGGAATGAATGACTCAATGTCATCCTCTTCTTGAATTGTAGGAAGGGAATAGGTTCCATCCTTAATTGTGCCTCCAAAAGATAAATTATGTCATTTAATCTGGAAATTTTTTCGACATAATCTTCAATATTGTGAGTAACTGAAGAATAAGCTTCTTGAGTTTTTCTGGCCATCTCCTTGAAGTAAAGATTTTCTTTCTTCAGCCTTTTAACCTGCAAATTAAAACGCTCACTTTCTTTTTTGTACTCACTCATTTTAGTGGAACTCTCATCCTCACTCATTTGAATTGGGGATCCCAACGGATCTACTATGATTTTTGGTAAATCATCAACCATCAACGGATTTGAGATGTCTTTACCTTTTACCGTTTGAAAAGGACTAGGTTCATCATTTATTTTAATTGGTGATGAACTACCAATTTGAGATTCCAAGATCTCTATGAGCTTTAATTGCTCTTTATCACATTCGTCTTCCACAAAGAAGTTACGAACATTATTGTTTGAGAGCGAAAAATCCCTCAATGCTTCTTCAAGGTTGTAATAACCTTTCCATCTACAGTCTTTTCTGTTGCCGACTGTATTCATCAAAGAACCATAATTGATATAGACTCCGGGCTTTGGGCCGTTGAAGAGTACATAATGAGTAAAATTCTTTGAAGTGGGCTTTGTAATAATTTTTGTAAAATAATATGTAAGAGCACTAAGAGCTTTTAATTTCTCTTGTGGTGTTCTTGCCATCCACAGTGCGTTAAGAATACACTGTTGTTGCTCATCAACTGATGATCCTTTTGCGACTTTATAAGATTTGTCGTCATTTGCTTGAAGTAAAGGGAGGGTAATCCTTCCGAACTTCATATTTTTGTTGCTGTTACCTTTGTGGCTACATTGAAACATATAAACAGAGTTAGAAGTAATAAACATCAGCTCCTGAATTATTTTTCCTTTTTCATTGATCCTGCATAAATAATCCACAAAGTTAACCCAACGATTTCTGTATAATTTATCAGCAAAATCAAAACTTCGATTTATAGGAATAATAGTACCTTGATTTATGAAATGTCCAAGAAAACGAATATTGTTTTGAAATAATTTCATTTTTGTGGCTGAAAGAACTAAGCCATTTTTCTTTACAGTATACAAGAAAGTTTTCAAATGTTTGAAATGTTGATCAATGTTTTCAGAGAAAACTAAAACATCATCAATATAAACAATCATAAACTTTGAATGTGGATTCAGAATGTCATTCATTATCCTTTGGAATTCTGAAGGGGCGTTTTTGAGTCCAAAAGGCATTACATTCCATTCGTAATGGCCAAAAGGTACAGTAAAGGCGGTTTTGTATCTGTCTTTTTCAGCAACTTGAATTTGCCAAAAGCCAGATTTCATGTCAAACTTTGAAAAGATTTTTGCAATACTTAAACGTTTTAATAAATCTCTTTTATTTGGAATAGGGTAACGAATCCATTGAAGAACCTTGTTGAGAGGTTTATAATTAATAACAAGCCTAGGGACACCACGTTCCTTTTCTGCTTGATTTATGACATAAAACGCTGCACAGCTCCAAGGTGATTTGGACGGCCGTATCAGCTCCTTAAAAAGAGTTTGAATTTCTTTTTTACAAACTTCTAATAGATCATGATTCATTTGAATGGGTCTTGCCTTTGTAGGAATATTTCTTTCTGAAAATTCCTTTTCATATGGTAATTCAACGATGTGCCTTTTTCTTTCCCAAAAAGCATTAGGAAGATCTGCACAGACTTCTCTTTTGAATAGATCCTCTAACTGTTGAATTTCTTGTTTTGTGCTGGGTAATTGTAGGTGTTCTTCAATTTGAGCATAAGACAAATCTTCTTTGAGAAAATTTATCTTATTCTGCTTCCTTTGAATAAGGTTGATATGTTGATATATGGAGTTATTTTGCAAAGCATTTAACTCCTTTTGTCGAACAGGAATCAAGAATCTGAAATGTATAGTATTACCCATAATGTTAGTGCTGATACCTTTGTTATCAACAACAAAAGGGTACATTTGAGTAAGGAATGGAGTACCTAAAATAATATCAGTGTTGAGATTTTCTACTACAATAAACTGATGTTTAAAGCAGTAGTTTTGATTACATATCTCCGTTTTTGTCAATTTTCCTTTGATTCGAAGGGGAGAGTTGTTGGCGGCTATAAGAACTTCATTAGTAAAACTATAGTATTTTGTTGGTATTAGACCATCTCTGATGCAGCTTTGATCTGCCCCACTGTCTAACATTGCAACAAAAGTTTGTTTGAAGTTTCCTATAGAAATAGTTAGATGAACTAACCACTTTTGAAATTGGAATTTCTCAATCGTAGAAATGAATTGAGAAGCTGAAGGTTGAGTAGGGGTAATATTTATTTCTTGTGGAGGAATAAGTGTTTCTTCTTCTTCTTCTTCTAGATAAGTTTCTTTTCCTTTGGAAAGTCTAGATTGAATAATTGCAATATGAGCTTCTAAAGAGAGATTTTTCATCTCTATATTGTTAGTAGTTTGTTTTAAAGACTTGACTTCTTCTTTTAGAATATGAATTTCTGTTTGCAATTCTCTGGTAGAGATAGACTTAATACCAGAGGTTTGATTCATAGGATACTTTTCAAAAACTTTTGATATACTGAAAGGTTGAATGATATTAAACTTCTCTTCATCTTGCAGAATCAAAGATTTTAATCTTTCAAAAAGTTTCTTTTGTTTGATAGGATCAGGTAATTGTTGAATCATATCAAAGATGAATTCTTTTGTGTCAGAATTTATCTTCTTATTATCAGTAGAAGACTTAATCATATTAATCTGTTTACAGTGACAGTCATCCTGACTTTCACTAGAGGAATCATAATTGCCATTATCATCGTCAGTAATATAATTGATCTCAGAATAGATTTGCAATCTTTCTTTTAATTTGTTTCTGATATTTTCTTCAACATCAGAAATGCCATCAATGATTTCATTAATCTTTCCTTTGCTTCGGCATTTGCTAGCAATATGACCTTTCTTGCCACATTTAAAGCACTTGAAATCACTTGAATTCTTTTTTCTATTAAATCTTCTGAATTTCTTTGGGGAAAAGGAATCATCTTTATATTTCTTTGAATGTCTTTTTTGTGAAAAAGATTTTTGAAGGAATTTTTTCTTTCTTTCAGTGGAAGGAGCACTGATTCCAGTAATTCCAAAAGCTTGACAGAAAGATCCCATTTCTTTTCTCTTACTGCCATATTTAGCCTGGAATTTGAGTTCTTGGCAAGCTGCAAGGGCTTCTTTTTTGACAAAAGCAAAGAGTTGACCAAAGGTCATTGAAGTGAAATCAATTTGTTCTGTTCCCATTTCCTTTTGCAAATTGATCATAATTCTTTGGGAAAACAGAGTTGGTAAACCAGTAATGAATTTTTCTTTCCAGAATGGTGCAGTACTGTCTGTTCGTTTAAGAACATGAGTCAAAAACATGTCTTTGTACCATCTGAAATCACTAAGTGTTGGACACCTAATGTTAGTAAGGAATATCTTTGAAGAAGCTAATTCTTCCTGAGGATTTCCTACAAAGTGCATGGCTATGGTAACTATGAGGAAATCACTTGAATCGTTTTGGGTAGTAATTTCTCCTTGGGCATTTTCTACGTCTATAGTATGCTCAAGAATTGCTGTTTTGTCTTGCAAGGTCAAAGCATTGTCCCACCAATACTTTAACTGTCCAGTAAAACCAGTTATGAATAAACTTGCAATATCCTGTTCAGAACATCTTTTCATTTTGTATGCCAATTTGGCCATACCCATTTCTTGTAATGTGTTGAGTATTTCATACTCACTTTTTCCATCAATATTCCATTCATAAATGGAATTTCCATCATAATCTTTCGTATGGAATTTTGCTCTTTCTTCATACATAATGTCAGGAGGGGTAGGTCTTGGATAGTAGTCTTTGGTTCTACTATTGTTCCAATTTGTTCGAGGTTTATTGAAATTATTTGGCTTCTTTCCTCTTTCAATTTTATTAATATCCTGATCAGAATTAATATCGTTTTCAACTTTATTGATTTGTTGAACTTCAGAGTTTTCAGAGGATTGAGCTACAGAGTTTTCAGAGGAATTAGATTCTAATGAGGAATCTGATTCTTCATTTTCTTCTATAGTGTCAATATTGTTGATTTTTGAAGGACCGGGAAGGTTCTTGTTAATTGAATCAAGTGTTTGATTTATTTTAGATAATAATGACTCGTTTTCAAACGTGAGCTTATTTTCTAAAGCTCTAGGAATACTTCTTGGTTGAAAATGTGGTAAAGAAGTACTGTGAGGGAATGTTGAATTTGGTTTTGAAATGGCCTTAATGTCAGTAGATAAGGAATCTATTTGTGTTGAAATCGTGTGTAAAACTTGATTGGAGTAGTTATTCTGTTGATATAATTTCTTGACATCATCCAAATTAACGTGATCATTTCCTCTAGGGTCAATACTTTCACGACCCCTTTTGAAAGGTGTAGCTATGACTTCTCCTTCTTTGGAATGGAGTTTCAAGGTCTGTAAGGGAGGAGTGATAGCAGTAATAGTAGTGCCATCTTGAAGTTGCCATTTCTTGTACAAACTTGTTTGTACATTAATAGCAGATTTTTTGAATGGTTCAGAAATTTCATTTTTTGTAAAATAAAATTCTAACCAGTTTTCAAAATGAAAGGGAGCATGATATTTTTGAATATCCTTTATCCATTGAAGTCGAATTTTAGCTTGACAGTAAGCATCTAGCTTAGAATACCACGTGTAGTATTCTGATTCTTCTTTGAAATCTTTTTCAAGTTCTTCGATATCAATCTTAACACCAACTTTAGTGATAACATTAATACCGTGGAATTCTCCATGCATCTGACTGGAATTAGGAGAATTATTAGGAGAAAAATTGAGTTCATTTGAAATGTCAGGAATAGGTGTTTGATTGTGAATCCTTATCGAAGGATCTTCTTGAGTATAAGGAGTTTCTACTATGAAAGATCTAGATTCTCTAAATGAATTTCTAGGAATAGAGTAGGGTCTGATGGATGTCCTATTTTCATTGAGTGAGTTGAAACGAACCAGGACTGTACCATCTTGTTCTTCAATTATGTCTTGAATTTCTGTTCTCTCGAGATTTCTTGGTCTCTGAGGAACATCTATTTGAAAGGCTTCTGGAATGGTAATTTCATTCCATTTCAGGCGTTTAGGAACAAAGGTCTTTGAATAGTCAGCATCAATTTGTAATAGTATTGTTTCATCATTAAAGTTATTAATTAATTTGCATTTGGGATTAATAGCAGAACTCATTAATCTAAAGTAAATGCGATAAATAATCACAAATTGTTCTGCAAGTTTTTCAAATTCGTCTCCTTGCAGATGAACATCAAGGATTAAGGAATTCATAATCAAAGGATCAGTTATTGAAACAGGAAAATTAGGAATGCAATTGAAATAAATAGGACCATTACAAATATTAGTTTGAATCATACTTAATATTGACGATTTGTATCTTCGCAAACGTTTATCACGTAAAGCCATGTAAACAGGAATGTCTATGCCAATATGAGCAAGTGGTTTGACTGCTACTTGAATCATACCAAAATGAATATAACGAAATCCTTTATCTAAATATTTTCGTATAGAAATATGAGATAAAAGAGGAATTGATTGAAACTTATTTTGAATGTTTAAAGTCTCTTCATGAATTTTTACGCTAAAAGCGCTTTTGAAATCAAAAGTACCAATTTTGTAAATATTTTCAATATTTTCATTAGGAATAGTCCAGTTTGAATAATCCTCATTAATCATCTCTTCTTTGCTTTGTATTATGCGTCCTGAATCACTTCCAGAACCAGAGAAAAATTTTCTAATAAAACCAGCCATCATCAATAGCAATTTTATGAACTAAACACAGATCATACCTTGACCGGGAACAACGGGAACACTCCACCGGGAACACCTCGCTCTCTCTTCGGGCTTACCAACGGATTCACGAGCTTACCAACGTCTTACCAACGCTCAGGATAGTCACTATGAATAGGTCACTCGTTGCTCTCAACGAAGAGTGGAATTACTAGAACACTTGGCTCTGATACCATAAGGGGGACAGGATCTTCTATCCCGCAGAAAGAATTATAATAATTTTGAGCTTTGTTTTAAAGACTTGACTTTTTCGTTGAGAGCAACGAGTGACCTATTCATAGTGACTATCCTGAGCCAAGTGTTCTAGACGTTTGTTTTAAAGACTTGACTTTTGTTTTAGACTTTGTAAAACAAAATTTTTCCTACAAGTAAACAAGAGGATGGAATGAGAACTGGTTTGATCTTTATTTGAATTGAGAAAGTATTTGGATACAGAAGTAAAGAGTAAAGTTACAAAGTCTGAACTCTCTCTCTAAAACCTCTCCAAAAACCTCTGCCTAGTTACATAAATGAGTTGTGTTTATATAGACTTGAATGCTCCTCTTGAATGCTCTTTGGATCAGCACGAATCTTTTAGTGTTGTCTTGTCTTTCTTTTCTTGAATAGTTGAGTCTGTCTTCAATTATATGAGTAGATGTCTTGTCCTTCCTTTTTTGAATAGTTGAGTCTGTCTTCAATTATTTGAGAAAGCATCTTTCTTTTTCTTTTGAGCTGTCATCTTTGAGTAGACATCTTTTGTCTCCTTTTGAGCTGGCATCTTTTGAGTAGACATCTTTTGTCTTCTTTTGAGCTGGCATCTTTGAGTAAGAATCTTTACTTTTGAGCTGGCCTCTTTTGAGTAGACCTTTTTCGTCTTCTTTTGAGCAGGCATCTTTGAGTAGACATCTTTTGTTTTCTTGCTTTTGAGAGGAATCTTTAGTAATCGAATTTTTGGCAAATCCGCAGCCATTAACGGATTTAATATGCCTTTACCAACCACCGTTTGAGATTGGGCTAGCATGTAGATTTGAACCGTTCTACATATGACGTTGTTGTGGAGAATTACTTCTCCAGTAAATTGGCTGTTTGAGAGCCATACTCCTTTGGGTTAGGAGCAAACCTTTTGAACGGATTTGATAAGTCTTTACCGGTAGCCGTTTGCTCCGGACTAGCTGTAGTCACCATTCACTACAGAGAACACTAGAAGGATATATATATATATATATACAATTTTTTTTTTTTTTTTTTTTTTTTTTATAATTTACAATTCGAAAGGGTCTTGAGCACAAGGCCCTCCCATAGGATCAGTAGAGGATCCTTCTGATGAATGCTTGGAGTTCGATTTTGAGCTTCTCATTTGTTTCTGCATTTTCTTGAATTTTTGGAATTCCAGAAAAATCTTCATATCATCATTCTCTGAATCTGAGGAGTTGAAATCTATGACTGCTTTTGCCTTCTTTTGAGTCTTCACTTCTTTTGCAGGAGTTTTTGGTTCAGGTTTTGCTGGTTCTTTTGGAATTTGCTGAATTTCTTGTTGAAGTTTCTTCCCTGTTTGAATGTAATGTATTACTGCCTTCTCATTGCAGTAATCTTGAGTGTAACGAGTCCACCATTTGACTTTGAATTCTCTACCCAGACTGAGAGGGTAGTCACCATTGTAGTGTTTGAATAATGTAAATGTCCAACAAAATATCCATGGGACTTTGAAGGATTTGTGGAATAGGAAAGCCTTTTTGAAATGTTCACCTCCCGTTCTTTGGACCCAAGTTTGGAAGGCCTTTAGAACAACAGGTGGAAGTATTTCTGGAACGGGGCCAAAACGTAGCCACCATTCATAAAACCAGATAGGAATATTGTCAGCACAATTTGAGTGGAAGGTAAGGAACCATGAATGATTAAATGGCCTGTAGAATAAGGTTCGAAACCAAGCCATTTGATAGTCTAGGTACGTATAACCTTTAGGAATGTAAGTAATTGAGAATTCTTTTGTAGTCCAGATGCTGGACCATTCATTTGGTAGAATAACCTTCTTTATGACACATTTTGAATAAGAAATCAGTGAGGGAGTTTTTCTATCAGGAGTATGAGTGATTTCAGCTGACCCAGAGTCAACTAGGATCAACTCATAGAATTGTTGAGTTTTGAGGGGATCATCCAGCCAATAGGAGTTTGGCGGGAATAATTGATGGGTGTAGATTTGAAGTGTGTTGTAGTGGGGAGATTCTTTGAAGGTGGTCAAGCAAATGTGTTGAACACCAGATTTTGTGAAATATGGGCTATCTTGATCTTTTGGAGAAGTTTGAATTTGTGGAGTTGAATTTTGAGGTTTCTTGCTTTCCACTGCTGATGCGTAAGTTAGAGCAGGGAAATCTTGGAGAATATGGAATTTGTTTGCTGATGAAGTTGCTGCTGTCGATTTTTTCATCTCATAGTCCTTTGAAGTGCGAACTTTTGAATTGGGATCACCCATTTTTCCTGTAAGGAATTCCCTAGTCAAGAAGTCTGGTAATGAATTGTCAGTACCTTTTGAATCATCAGTATCAACAATCATGAAAGCATCAGGATGAGGAATATTAATGCAAGGTAAAGAATGAATAGTTCTTTGATTTATGAAATGTCCAAGAAAACGAATATTGTTTTGAAATAATTTCATTTTTGTGGCTGAAAGAACTAAGCCATTTTTCTTTATAGTATATAAGAAAGTTTTCAAATGTTTAAAATGTTGATTAATTTTTTCAGAGAGAACTAATACATCATCAATATAAACAATCATAAACTTTGAATATGGATTCAGAATGTCATTCATTAAACTTTGAATATGAATTTCTTTTTTACAAACTTCTAATAGATCATGATTCATTTGAATGGGTCTTGCCTTTGTAGGAATATTTCTTTCTGAAAATTCCTTTTCATATGGTAATTCAACGATGTGCCTCTTTCTTTCCCAAAAAGCATTAGGAAGATCTGCACAGACTTCTCTTTTGAATAGATCTTCTAACTGTTGAATTTCTTGTTTTGTGTTGGGTAATTGTAAGTGCTCTTTAATTTGAGCATAAGACAATTCTTCTTTAAGAAAATTTATCTTATTCTGCTTCCTTTGAATAAGGTTGATATGTTGATAAATGGAGTTATTTTGCAAAGCATTTAACTCCTTTTGTCGAACAGGAATCAGGAATCTGAAATGTATAGTATTACCCATAATGTTAGTGCTGATACCTTTGTTATCAACAACAAAAGGGTAGATTTGAGTAAGGAATGGAGTGCCTAAGATAATATCAGTGTTGAGATTTTCTACTACAATAAACTGATGTTTAAAGCAGTAGTTTTGATTACATATCTCGGTTTTTGTCAATTTTCCTTTGATTCGAAGAGGAGAGTTGTTGGCGGCTATAAGAACTTCATTAGTAAAACTATAATATTTTGTTGGTATTAGACCATCTCTGATGCAGCTTTGATCTGCACCACTGTCTAACATTGCAACAAAGGTTTGTTTGAAATTTCCTATAGAAATAGTTAGATGAACTAACCATTTTTGGAATTGGAATTTCTCAATCGTGGAAATGAATTGAGAAGCTGAAGGTTGAGTAGGGGTAATATTTATTTCTTGTGGAGGAATAAGTGTTTCTTCTTCTATTTCTAGATAAGTTTCTTTTCCTTTGGAAAGTCTAGATTGAATAATTGCAATATGAGCTTCTAAAGAGAGATTTTTCATCTCTATATTGTTAGTAGTTTGTCTTAAAGACTTGACTTCTTCCTTTAGAGTATGAATTTCTGTTTGCAATTCTCTGGTAGAGATTGACTTAATACCAGAGGTTTGATTCATAGGATATTTTTCAAAAACTTTTGATATACTGAAAGGTTGAATGATATTAAACTTCTCTTCTTCTTTCAGAATTAAAGATTTTAATCTTTCAAAAAGTTTCTTTTGTTTGATAGGATCAGGTAATTGTTGAATCATATCAAAGATGAATTCTTTTGTGTCAGAATTTATCTTCTTATTATCAGTGGAAGACTTAATCATATTAATCTGTTTACAGTGACAGTCATCCTGACTTTCACTAGAGGAATCATAATTGCCATTATCATTGTCAGTAATATGATTGATCTCAGAATAGATTTGCAATCTTTCTTTTAATTTGTTTCTGATATTTTCTTCAACATCTGAAATGCCATCAATGATTTCGTTTATCTTTCCTTTTCCTTTGCTTCGACATTTGCTAGCAATATGACCTTTCTTGCCACATTTAAAGCACTTGAAATCACTTGAATTCTTTTTTCTATTGATGAATTTGTTCGAGGAAAATGAATCGTCTTTATATTTCTTTGAATATCTTTTTTGCGAAAAAGATTTTTGAAGGAATTTTTTCTTTCTTTCAGTGGAAGGAGCACTGATTCCAGTAATTCCAAAAGCTTGACAGAAAGATCCCATTTCTTTTCTCTTACTGCCATATTTAGCCTGGAATTTGAGTTCTTGGCAAGCTGCAAGGGCTTCTTTTTTGACAAAAGCAAAGAGTTGACCAAAGGTCATTGAAGTGAAATCAATTTGTTCTGTTCCCATTTCCTTTTGCAAATTGATCATAATTCTTTGGGAAAACAGAGTTGGTAAACCAGTAATGAATTTTTCTTTCCAGAATGGTGCAGTACTATCTGTTCGTTTAAGAACATGAGTCAAAAACATGTCTTTGTACCACCTGAAGTCACTAAGTGTTGGACACCTAATGTTAGTAAGGAATATCTTTGAAGAAGCTAATTCTTCCTGAGGATTTCCTACAAAGTGCATAGCTATGGTAACTATGAGGAAATCACTTGAATCGTTTTGGGTAGTAATTTCTCCTTGGGCATTTTCTACGTCTATAGTATGCTCAAGAATTGCTGTTTTGTCTTGCAAGGTCAAAGCATTGTCCCACCAATACTTTAACTGTCCAGTAAAACCAGTTATGAATAAACTTGCAATATCTTGTTCAGAACATCTTTTCATTTTGTATGCTAATTTGGCCATACCCATTTCTTGTAATGTGTTGAGTATTTCATATTCACTTTTTCCATCAATATTCCATTCATAAATGGAATTTCCATCATAATCTTTCGTATGGAATTTTGCTCTTTCTTCATACATAATGTCAGGAAGGGTAGGTCGTGGATAGTAGTCTTTAGTTCTACTATTGTTCCAATTTGTTCGAGGTTTATTGAAATTATTTGGCTTCTTTCCTCTTTCAATTTTATTAATATCCTGATCAGAATTAATTTGTAAAATATCGTTTTCAACTTTATTGATTTTTTGAATTACAGAGTTGTCAGAGGAATCAGATTTTAATGATGAATTTGAAGAATCTGATTCTTCGTTATTTTCTATAGTATCAATATTATTGATTTTTTGAATTTCAGAGTTTTCAGAGGATTGAACTACAGAGTTTTCAGAGGAATTAGATTCTAATGAGGAATCTGATTCTTCATTTTCTTCTATAGTGTCAATATTGTTGATTTTTGAAGGACCGGGAAGGTTCTTGTTAATTGAATCAAGTGTTTGATTTTTATTAATATCCTGATTAGAGTCATTCTGTAAGATATCATTTTCAACATCATTGATTTGTTGAACGACAGAGTTGTCAGATGAATCAGAAGATAATGAGGAATCTGATTCTTCCTTATCTTCTATAGTATCAATATTGTTGATTTTTGAAGGACCGGGAAGGTTCTTGTTAATTGAATCAAGTGTTTGGTTTATTTTAGATAATAATGACTCGTTTTCAAACGTGAGCTTATTTTCTAGGGCTCTAGGAATACTTCTTGGTTGAAAATGTGGTAAAGAAGTACTGTGAGGGAACGTTGAACTTGGTTTTGAAATGGCCTTAATGTCCGTAGATAAGGAATCTATTTGTGTTGAAATCGTGTGTAAGACTTGATTGGAGTAATTATTCTGTTGATATAATTTCTTGACATCATCCAAATTAACTTGATCATTTCCTCTAGGGTCAATACTTTCACGACCCCTTTTGAAAGGTGTAGCTATGACTTCTCCTTCTTTGGAATGGAGTTTCAAGGTCTGTAAGGGAGGAGTGATAGCAGTAATAGTAGTGCCATCTTGAAGTTGCCATTTCTTGTACAAACTTGTCTGTACATTAATAGCAGATTTTTTGAATGGTTCAGAAATTTCATTTTTTGTAAAATAAAAGTCTAACCAGTTTTCAAAATGAAAGGGAGCATGATATTTTTGAATATCTCTTATCCATTGAATTCGAATCTTAGCTTGACAGTAAGCATCTAGCTTAGAGTACCATGTGTAGTATTCTGATTCTTCTTTGAAATCTTTTTCAAGTTCTTCGATATCAATCTTAACACCAACTTTAGTGATAACATTAATACCGTGGAATTCTCCATGCATCTGACTGTAATTAGGAGAATTATTTGGAGAAAAATTGAGTTCATTTGAAATGTCAGGAATAGGTGTTTGATTGTGAATCCTTATTGAAGGATCTTCTTGAGTACAAGGAGTTTCTACCATGAAAGATCTAGATTCTCTAAATGAATTTCTAGGAATAGAATAGGGTCTGATGGATCTCCTATTTTCATTAAGTGAGTTGAAACGAACAAGGACTGTACCATCTTGTTCTTCAACTATCTCTTGAATTTCTGTTCTCTCGAGATTTCTTGGTCTCTGGGGAACAACTATTTGAAAGGCTTCTGGAATGGTAATTTCATTCCATTTCAGACGTTTAGGAACAAAGGTCTTTGAATAGTCGGCATCAATTTGTAATAGTATTGTCTCATCAGTAAAGTTATTAATCAATTTGCATTTGGGATTAATAGCAGAACTCATTAATCGAAAGTAAATGCGATAAATAATCACAAATTGTTCTGCAAGTTTTTCAAATTCATCTCCTTGCAGATGAACATCAAGAATTAAGGAATTATAATTAAAGGATCAGTTAATGATACAGGAAAATTAGGAATACAATTGAAATAAATAGGACCATTACAAATATTAGTTTGAATCATACTTAATATTGACGATTTGTATCTTCTTAATCGTTTATCACGTAAAGCCATGTAAACAGGAATGTCTATGCCAATATGAGCAAGTGGTTTGACTGCTACTTGAATCATACCAAAATGAATATAACGAAATCCTTTTTCTAAATATTTTCGTATAGAAATATGAGATAAAAGAGGAATTGATTGAAACTTATTTTGAATGTTTAAAGTCTCTTCATGAATTTTTACGCTAAAAGCGCTTTTGAAATCAAAAGTACCAATTTTATAAATATTTTCAATATTTTCATTAGGAATAGTCCAGTTTGAATAATCCTCATTAATCATCTCTTCTTTGCTTTGTATTATGTGTCCTGAATCACTTCCAGAACCAGAGAAAAATTTTCTAATAAAACCAGCCATCATCAATAGCAATTTTATGAACTAAACACAGATCATACCTTGACCGGGAACAACGGGAACACTCCACCGGGAACACCTCGCTCTCTCTTCGGGCTTACCAACGGATTCACGAGCTTACCAACGTCTTACCAACGCTCAGGATAGTCACTATGAATAGGTCACTCGTTGCTCTCAACGAAGAGTGGAATTACTAGAACACTTGGCTCTGATACCATAGTGGAATTGTTATTACTGACAGAATCAGAATACTACACATGGTACTCAATAAAAGTCTAACCAGTTTTCAAAATGAAAGGGAGCATGATATTTTTGAATATCTTTTATCCATTGAAGTCGAATCTTAGCCTGACAGTAAGCATCTAGCTTAGAGTACCATGTGTAGTATTCTGATTCTTCTTTGAAATCTTTTTCAAGTTCTTCGATATCAATCTTAACACCAACTTTAGTGATAATATTAATACCGTGGAATTCTCCATGCATCTGACTGGAATTAGGAGAATTATTAGGAGAAAAATTGAGTTCATTTGAAATGTCAGGAATAGGTGTTTGATTGTGAATCCTAATTGAAGGATCTTCTTGGGTATAAGGAGTTTCTACTATGAAAGATCTAGATTCTCTAAATGAATTTCTAGGAATAGAGTAGGGTCTGATGGATCTCCTATTTTCATTAAGTGAGTTGAAACGAATCAGGACTGTACCATCTTGTTCTTCAACTATGTCTTGAATTTCTGTTCTCTCGAGATTTCTTGGTCTCTGAGGAACATCTATTGAATTTCTTGTTTTGTGTTGGGTAATTGTAAGTGCTCTTTAATTTGAGCATAAGACAATTCTTCTTTAAGAAAATTTATCTTATTCTGCTTCCTTTGAATAAGGTTGATATGTTGATAAATGGAGTTATTTTGCAAAGCATTTAACTCCTTTTGTCGAACAGGAATCAGGAATCTGAAATGTATAGTATTACCCATAATGTTAGTGCTGATACCTTTGTTATCAACAACAAAAGGGTAGATTTGAGTAAGGAATGGAGTGCCTAAGATAATATCAGTGTTGAGATTTTCTACTACAATAAACTGATGTTTAAAGCAGTAGTTTTGATTACATATCTCGGTTTTTGTCAATTTTCCTTTGATTCGAAGAGGAGAGTTGTTGGCGGCTATAAGAACTTCATTAGTAAAACTATAATATTTTGTTGGTATTAGACCATCTCTGATGCAGCTTTGATCTGCACCACTGTCTAACATTGCAACAAAGGTTTGTTTGAAATTTCCTATAGAAATAGTTAGATGAACTAACCATTTTTGGAATTGGAATTTCTCAATCGTGGAAATGAATTGAGAAGCTGAAGGTTGAGTAGGGGTAATATTTATTTCTTGTGGAGGAATAAGTGTTTCTTCTTCTATTTCTAGATAAGTTTCTTTTCCTTTGGAAAGTCTAGATTGAATAATTGCAATATGAGCTTCTAAAGAGAGATTTTTCATCTCTATATTGTTAGTAGTTTGTCTTAAAGACTTGACTTCTTCCTTTAGAGTATGAATTTCTGTTTGCAATTCTCTGGTAGAGATTGACTTAATACCAGAGGTTTGATTCATAGGATATTTTTCAAAAACTTTTGATATACTGAAAGGTTGAATGATATTAAACTTCTCTTCTTCTTTCAGAATTAAAGATTTTAATCTTTCAAAAAGTTTCTTTTGTTTGATAGGATCAGGTAATTGTTGAATCATATCAAAGATGAATTCTTTTGTGTCAGAATTTATCTTCTTATTATCAGTGGAAGACTTAATCATATTAATCTGTTTACAGTGACAGTCATCCTGACTTTCACTAGAGGAATCATAATTGCCATTATCATTGTCAGTAATATGATTGATCTCAGAATAGATTTGCAATCTTTCTTTTAATTTGTTTCTGATATTTTCTTCAACATCTGAAATGCCATCAATGATTTCGTTTATCTTTCCTTTTCCTTTGCTTCGACATTTGCTAGCAATATGACCTTTCTTGTCACATTTAAAGCACTTGAAATCACTTGAATTCTTTTTTCTATTGATGAATTTGTTCGGGGAAAATGAATCGTCTTTATATTTCTTTGAATATCTTTTTTGCGAAAAAGATTTTTGAAGGAATTTTTTCTTTCTTTCAGTGGAAGGAGCACTGATTCCAGTAATTCCAAAAGCTTGACAGAAAGATCCCATTTCTTTTCTCTTACTGCCATATTTAGCCTGGAATTTGAGTTCTTGGCAAGCTGCAAGGGCTTCTTTTTTGACAAAAGCAAAGAGTTGACCAAAGGTCATTGAAGTGAAATCAATTTGTTCTGTTCCCATTTCCTTTTGCAAATTGATCATAATTCTTTGGGAAAACAGAGTTGGTAAACCAGTAATGAATTTTTCTTTCCAGAATGGTGCAGTACTATCTGTTCGTTTAAGAACATGAGTCAAAAACATGTCTTTGTACCACCTGAAGTCACTAAGTGTTGGACACCTAATGTTAGTAAGGAATATCTTTGAAGAAGCTAATTCTTCCTGAGGATTTCCTACAAAGTGCATAGCTATGGTAACTATGAGGAAATCACTTGAATCGTTTTGGGTAGTAATTTCTCCTTGGGCATTTTCTACGTCTATAGTATGCTCAAGAATTGCTGTTTTGTCTTGCAAGGTCAAAGCATTGTCCCACCAATACTTTAACTGTCCAGTAAAACCAGTTATGAATAAACTTGCAATATCTTGTTCAGAACATCTTTTCATTTTGTATGCTAATTTGGCCATACCCATTTCTTGTAATGTGTTGAGTATTTCATATTCACTTTTTCCATCAATATTCCATTCATAAATGGAATTTCCATCATAATCTTTCGTATGGAATTTTGCTCTTTCTTCATACATAATGTCAGGAAGGGTAGGTCGTGGATAGTAGTCTTTAGTTCTACTATTGTTCCAATTTGTTCGAGGTTTATTGAAATTATTTGGCTTCTTTCCTCTTTCAATTTTATTAATATCCTGATCAGAATTAATTTGTAAAATATCGTTTTCAACTTTATTGATTTTTTGAATTACAGAGTTGTCAGAGGAATCAGATTTTAATGATGAATTTGAAGAATCTGATTCTTCGTTATTTTCTATAGTATCAATATTATTGATTTTTTGAATTTCAGAGTTTTCAGAGGATTGAACTACAGAGTTTTCAGAGGAATTAGATTCTAATGAGGAATCTGATTCTTCATTTTCTTCTATAGTGTCAATATTGTTGATTTTTGAAGGACCGGGAAGGTTCTTGTTAATTGAATCAAGTGTTTGATTTTTTTTAATATCCTGATTAGAGTCATTCTGTAAGATATCATTTTCAACATCATTGATTTGTTGAACGACAGAGTTGTCAGATGAATCAGAAGATAATGAGGAATCTGATTCTTCCTTATCTTCTATAGTATCAATATTGTTGATTTTTGAAGGACCGGGAAGGTTCTTGTTAATTGAATCAAGTGTTTGGTTTATTTTAGATAATAATGACTCGTTTTCAAACGTGAGCTTATTTTCTAGGGCTCTAGGAATACTTCTTGGTTGAAAATGTGGTAAAGAAGTACTGTGAGGGAACGTTGAGCTTGGTTTTGAAATAGCCTTAATGTCAGTAGATAAGGAATCTATTTGAGTTGAAATCGTGTGTAAAACTTGATTGGAGTAGTTATTCTGGTGATATAATTTCTTGATATCATCCAAATTAACTTGATCATTTCCTCTAGGGTCAATACTTTCACGACCCTTTTTGAAAGGTGTAGCTATGACTTCTCCTTCTTTGGAATGGAGTTTCAAGGTCTGTAAGGGAGGAGTGATAGCAGTAATAGTAGTGCCATCTTGAAGTTGCCATTTCTTGTACAAACTTGTTTGTACATTAATAGCAGATTTTTTGAATGGTTCAGAAATTTCATTTTTTGTAAAATAAAAATCTAACCAGTTTTCAAAATGAAAGGGAGCATGATATTTTTGAATATCCTTTATCCATTGAAGTCGAATTTTAGCTTGACAGTAAGCATCTAGCTTAGAATACCACGTGTAGTATTCTGATTCTTCTTTGAAATCTTTTTCAAGTTCTTCGATATCAATCTTAACACCAACTTTAGTGATAACATTAATACCGTGGAATTCTCCATGCATCTGACTGGAATTAGGAGAATTATTAGGAGAAAAATTGAGTTCATTTGAAATGTCAGGAATAGGTGTTTGATTGTGAATCCTTATCGAAGGATCTTCTTGAGTATAAGGAGTTTCTACTATGAAAGATCTAGATTCTCTAAATGAATTTCTAGGAATAGAGTAGGGTCTGATGGATGTCCTATTTTCATTGAGTGAGTTGAAACGAACCAGGACTGTACCATCTTGTTCTTCAATTATGTCTTGAATTTCTGTTCTCTCGAGATTTCTTGGTCTCTGAGGAACATCTATTTGAAAGGCTTCTGGAATGGTAATTTCATTCCATTTCAGGCGTTTAGGAACAAAGGTCTTTGAATAGTCAGCATCAATTTGTAATAGTATTGTTTCATCATTAAAGTTATTAATTAATTTGCATTTGGGATTAATAGCAGAACTCATTAATCTAAAGTAAATGCGATAAATAATCACAAATTGTTCTGCAAGTTTTTCAAATTCGTCTCCTTGCAGATGAACATCAAGGATTAAGGAATTCATAATCAAAGGATCAGTTATTGAAACAGGAAAATTAGGAATGCAATTGAAATAAATAGGACCATTACAAATATTAGTTTGAATCATACTTAATATTGACGATTTGTATCTTCGCAAACGTTTATCACGTAAAGCCATGTAAACAGGAATGTCTATGCCAATATGAGCAAGTGGTTTGACTGCTACTTGAATCATACCAAAATGAATATAACGAAATCCTTTATCTAAATATTTTCGTATAGAAATATGAGATAAAAGAGGAATTGATTGAAACTTATTTTGAATGTTTAAAGTCTCTTCATGAATTTTTACGCTAAAAGCGCTTTTGAAATCAAAAGTACCAATTTTATAAATATTTTCAATATTTTCATTAGGAATAGTCCAGTTTGAATAATCCTCATTAATCATCTCTTCTTTGCTTTGTATTATGTGTCCTGAATCACTTCCAGAACCAGAGAAAATTTTTCTAATAAAACCAGCCATCATTAATAGCAATTTTATGAACTAAACACAGATCATACCTTGATCGGGAACAACGGGAACACTCCACCGGGAACACCACGCTCTCTCTTCGGGCTTACCAACGGATTCACGAGCTTACCAACGTCTTACCAACGCTCAGGATAGTCACTATGAATAGGTCACTCGTTGCTCTCAACGAAGAGTGGAATTACTAGAACACTTGGCTTTGATACCATAAGGGGGACAGGATCATAAAACAAGGTAAACAAGAAGACGGAATGAGAACTGGCTTGATCTTTATTTGAATTGAGAAAGTATTTGGATACAGAAGTAAAGAGTAGAAGTCACAAAGTTTACAAGACTGTGAACTCTCTCTCTAAAACCTCTCCAAAAACCTCTGTCTTGTTACATGAATGAGTTGTGTTTATATAGACTTGAATGCTCCTCTGGAATGCTCTTTGGATCAGCACGAATCTTTTAAGTGGATGTCTTGTCTTGCTTTTTCAAAAGCTGAGTTTGTCTTCCATTATTTGAGTGGTTGTCTTGTCCTTCCTTTTTGAATAGTTGAGTCTGTCTTTAATTATTTGAGAAAGCATCTTTTGACTTTTGAGCTGGCGTCTTCTAGCGGGCATCTTTTCTTTTGAGCTGGCATCTTTGAGTAGACATTTTTCGTCTTCTTTTGAGCTGTCTTCTTTGAGTAGGAATCTTTACTTTTGAGCTGGCATCTTTTGAGTAGACCTCTTTCGTCTTCTTTTGAGCTGTCATCTTTTGAGTAGGAATCTTTTGTTTTCTTTTGAGCTGGCATCTTTTGAGTAGACATCTTTCGTCTTCTTTTGAGCTGTCCTTACTTTTGAGAGGAATTTTTAGTAATCGAATTTTTGGCAAATCCGCAGCCATTAACGGATTTAAAATGCCTTTACCAACCACCGTTTGAGATTGGGCTAGCATGTAGATTTGAACCGTTCTACATATGACGTTGTTGTGGAGAATTACTTCTCCAGTAAATTGGCTGTTTGAGAGCCATACTCCTTTGGGTTAGGAGCAAACCTTTTTTGAACGGATTTGATAAGTCTTTACCGGTAGCCGTTTGCTCCGGACTAGCTGTAGTCACCATTCACTACAGAGAACACTAGAAAGATAAGATATATATACAAATTTTTTTTTTTTTTTTTTTTTTTTTTTTTAATTTACAATTCGAAAGGGTCTTGAGCACAAGGCCCTCCCATAGGATCAGTAGAGGATCCTTCTGATGAATGCTTGGAGTTCGATTTTGAGCTTCTCATTTGTTTCTGCATTTTTTTGAATTTTTGGAATTCCAGAAAAATCTTCATATCATCATTCTCTGAATCTGAGGAGTTGAAATCTATGACTGCTTTTGCCTTCTTTTGAGTCTTTATTTCTTTTGCAGGAGTTTTTGGTTCAGGCTTTGCTGGTTCTTTTGGAATTTGCTGAATTTCTTGTTGAAGTTTCTTTCCCGTTTGAATGTAATGTAATACTGCCTTCTCATTGCAGTAATCTTGAGTGTAACGGGTCCACCATTTGACTTTGAATTCTCTACCCAGACTGAGAGGGTAGTCACCGTTGTAGTGTTTGAATAATGTAAATGTCCAACAAAATATCCATGGGACTTTGAAGGATTTGTGGAATAAGAGGGCTTTTTTGAAATGTTCACCTCCCGTTCTTTGGACCCAAGTTTGGAAGGCCTTTAGAACAACAGGTGGAAGTATGTCTGGAACGGGGCCAAAACGTAGCCACCATTCATAGAACCAGATAGGAATATTGTCAGCACAATTTGAGTGAAAGGTAAGGAACCATGAATGATTGAATGGCCTATAGAATAAGGTTCGAAACCAAGCCATTTGATAGTCTTGGTATGTATAACCTTTGGGAACGTAAGTAATTGAGAATTCTTTTGTAGTCCAGATGCTGGACCATTCATTTGGTAGAATAACCTTCTTTATGACGCATTTTGAATAAGAAATCAGTGAAGGAGTTTTTCTATCAGGAGTATGAGTGATTTCAGCTGACCCAGAGTCAACTAAGATCAACTCATAGAATTGTTGAGTTTTGAGGGGATCATCCAGCCAATAGGAGTTTGGCGGGAATAATTGATGAGTGTAGATTTGAAGTGTGTTGTAGTGGGGAGGTTCTTTGAAGGTGGTCAAGCAAATGTGTTGAACACCAGATTTTGTGAAATATGGGCTGTCTTGATCTTTTGGAGAAGTTTGAATTTGTGGAGTTGAATTTTGAGGTTTCTTGCTTTCCACTGCTGATGCGTAAGTTAGAGCAGGGAAATCTTGGAGAATATGGAATTTGTTTGCTGATGAAGTTGCTGCTGTCGATTTCTGTTCTCTCGAGATTTCTTGGTCTCTGAGGAACATCTATTTGAAAGGCTTCTGGAATGGTAATTTCATTCCATTTCAGGCGTTTAGGAACAAAGGTCTTTGAATAGTCAGCATCAATTTGTAATAGTATTGTTTCATCATTAAAGTTATTAATTAATTTGCATTTGGGATTAATAGCAGAACTCATTAATCTAAAGTAAATGCGATAAATAATCACAAATTGTTCTGCAAGTTTTTCAAATTCGTCTCCTTGCAGATGAACATCAAAAGTTAAGGAATTCATAATTAAAGGATCAGTTAATGATACAGGAAAATTAGGAATGCAATTGAAATAAATAGGACCATTACAAATATTAGTTTGAATCATACTTAATATTGACGATTTGTATCTTCGCAAACGTTTATCACGTAAAGCCATGTAAACAGGAATGTCTATGCCAATATGAGCAAGTGGTTTGACTGCTACTTGAATCATACCAAAATGAATATAACGAAATCCTTTATCTAAATATTTTCGTATAGAAATATGAGATAAAAGAGGAATTGATTGAAACTTATTTTGAATGTTTAAAGTCTCTTCATGAATTTTTACGCTAAAAGCGCTTTTGAAATCAAAAGTACCAATTTTATAAATATTTTCAATATTTTCATTAGGAATAGTCCAGTTTGAATAATCCTCATTAATCATCTCTTCTTTGCTTTGTATTATGTGTCCTGAATCACTTCCAGAACCAGAGAAAATTTTTCTAATAAAACCAGCCATCATTAATAGCAATTTTATGAACTAAACACAGATCATACCTTGATCGGGAACAACGGGAACACTCCACCGGGAACACCACGCTCTCTTCGGGCTTACCAACGGATTCACGAGCTTACCAACGTCTTACCAACGCTCAGGATATTCACTATGAATAGGTCACTCGTTGCTCTCAACAAAGATTGGAATTACCAGAGAAACTTGGCTCTGATACCATAAGGGGGTCAGGATCATAAAACAAGGTAAACAAGAAGACGGAATGAGAACTGGCTTGATCTTTATTTGAATTGAGAAAGTATTTGGATACAGAAGTAAAGAGTAAAGTTACAAAGTGTGAACTCTCTCTCTAAAACCTCTCCAAAAACCTCTGCCTTGTTACATGAATGAGTTGTGTTTATATAGACTTGAATGCTCCTCTGGAATGCTCTTTGGATCAGCACGAATCTTTTAAGTGGATGTCTTGTCTTGCTTTTTCAAAAGCTGAGTTTGTCTTCCATTATTTGAGTGGTTGTCTTGTCCTTCCTTTTTGAATAGTTGAGTCTGTCTTTAATTATTTGAGAAAGCATCTTTTGACTTTTGAGCTGGCGTCTTCTAGCGGGCATCTTTTCTTTTGAGCTGGCATCTTTGAGTAGACATTTTTCGTCTTCTTTTGAGCTGTCTTCTTTGAGTAGGAATCTTTACTTTTGAGCTGGCATCTTTTGAGTAGACCTCTTTCGTCTTCTTTTGAGCTGTCATCTTTTGAGTAGGAATCTTTTGTTTTCTTTTGAGCTGGCATCTTTTGAGTAGACATCTTTCGTCTTCTTTTGAGCTGTCCTTACTTTTGAGAGGAATTTTTAGTAATCGAATTTTTTGCAAATCCGCAGCCATTAACGGATTTAAAATGCCTTTACCAACCACCGTTTGAGATTGGGCTAGCATGTAGATTTGAACCGTTCTACATATGACGTTGTTGTGGAGAATTACTTCTCCAGTAAATTGGCTGTTTGAGAGCCATACTCCTTTGGGTTAGGAGCAAACCTTTTTTGAACGGATTTGATAAGTCTTTACCGGTAGCCGTTTGCTCCGGACTAGCTGTAGTCACCATTCACTACAGAGAACACTAGAAAGATAAGATATATATACAAATTTTTTTTTTTTTTTTTTTTTTTAATTTACAATTCGAAAGGGTCTTGAGCACAAGGCCCTCCCATAGGATCAGTAGAGGATCCTTCTGATGAATGCTTGGAGTTCGATTTTGAGCTTCTCATTTGTTTCTGCATTTTTTTGAATTTTTGGAATTCCAGAAAAATCTTCATATCATCATTCTCTGAATCTGAGGAGTTGAAATCTATGACTGCTTTTGCCTTCTTTTGAGTCTTTATTTCTTTTGCAGGAGTTTTTGGTTCAGGCTTTGCTGGTTCTTTTGGAATTTGCTGAATTTCTTGTTGAAGTTTCTTTCCCGTTTGAATGTAATGTAATACTGCCTTTTCATTGCAGTAATCTTGAGTGTAACGGGTCCACCATTTGACTTTGAATTCTCTACCCAGACTGAGAGGGTAGTCACCGTTGTAGTGTTTGAATAATGTAAATGTCCAACAAAATATCCATGGGACTTTGAAGGATTTGTGGAATAAGAGGGCTTTTTTGAAATGTTCACCTCCCGTTCTTTGGACCCAAGTTTGGAAGGCCTTTAGAACAACAGGTGGAAGTATGTCTGGAACGGGGCCAAAACGTAGCCACCATTCATAGAACCAGATAGGAATATTGTCAGCACAATTTGAGTGAAAGGTAAGGAACCATGAATGATTGAATGGCCTATAGAATAAGGTTCGAAACCAAGCCATTTGATAGTCTTGGTATGTATAACCTTTGGGAACGTAAGTAATTGAGAATTCTTTTGTAGTCCAGATGCTGGACCATTCATTTGGTAGAATAACCTTCTTTATGACGCATTTTGAATAAGAAATCAGTGAAGGAGTTTTTCTATCAGGAGTATGAGTGATTTCAGCTGACCCAGAGTCAACTAAGATCAACTCATAGAATTGTTGAGTTTTGAGGGGATCATCCAGCCAATAGGAGTTTGGCGGGAATAATTGATGAGTGTAGATTTGAAGTGTGTTGTAGTGGGGAGGTTCTTTGAAGGTGGTCAAGCAAATGTGTTGAACACCAGATTTTGTGAAATATGGGCTGTCTTGATCTTTTGGAGAAGTTTGAATTTGTGGAGTTGAATTTTGAGGTTTCTTGCTTTCCACTGCTGATGCGTAAGTTAGAGCAGGGAAATCTTGGAGAATATGGAATTTGTTTGCTGATGAAGTTGCTGCTGTCGATTTTTTCATCTCATAGTCCTTTGAAGTGCGAACTTTTGAATTGGGATCACCCATTTTTCCTGTAAGGAATTCCCTAGTCAAGAAGTCTGGTAATGAATTGTCAGTACCTTTTGAATCATTAGTATCAACAATCATGAAAGCATCAGGATGAGGAATATTAATGCAAGGTAAAGAATGAATAGTTCTTTGATTTATGAAATGTCCAAGAAAACGAATATTGTTTTGAAATAATTTCATTTTTGTGGCTGAAAGAACTAAGCCATTTTTCTTTATAGTATATAAGAAAGTTTTCAAATGTTTAAAATGTTGATTAATTTTTTCAGAGAGAACTAATACATCATCAATATAAACAATCATAAACTTTGAATATGGATTCAGAATGTCATTCATTAAACTTTGAATATGAATTTCTTTTTTACAAACTTCTAATAGATCATGATTCATTTGAATGGGTCTTGCCTTTGTAGGAATATTTCTTTCTGAAAGTTTTGTGCTGGGTAATTGTAGGTGTTCTTCAATTTGAGCATAAGACAAATCTTCTTTGAGAAAATTTATCTTATTCTGCTTCCTTTGAGTAATCTTTCAAAGAGTTTCTTTTGTTTGATAGGATCAGGTAATTGTTGAATCATATCAAAGATGAATTCTTTTGTGTCAGAATTTATCTTCTTATTATCAGTAGAAGACTTAATCATATTAATCTGTTTACAGTGACAGTCATCCTGACTTTCACTAGAGGAATCATAATTGCCATTATCATCGTCAGTAATATAATTGATCTCAGAATAGATTTGCAATCTTTCTTTTAATTTGTTTCTGATATTTTCTTCAACATCAGAAATGCCATCAATGATTTCATTAATCTTTCCTTTGCTTCGGCATTTGCTAGCAATATGACCTTTCTTGCCACATTTAAAGCACTTGAAATCACTTGAATTCTTTTTTCTATTAAATCTTCTGAATTTCTTTGGGGAAAAGGAATCATCTTTATATTTCTTTGAATGTCTTTTTTGTGAAAAAGATTTTTGAAGGAATTTTTTCTTTCTTTCAGTGGAAGGAGCACTGATTCCAGTAATTCCAAAAGCTTGACAGAAAGATCCCATTTCTTTTCTCTTACTGCCATATTTAGCCTGGAATTTGAGTTCTTGGCAAGCTGCAAGGGCTTCTTTTTTGACAAAAGCAAAGAGTTGACCAAAGGTCATTGAAGTGAAATCAATCTGTTCTGTTCCCATTTCCTTTTGTAAATTGATCATAATTCTTTGGGAAAACAGAGTTGGTAAACCAGTAATGAATTTTTCTTTCCAGAATGGTGCAGTACTGTCTGTTCGTTTAAGAACATGAGTCAAAAACATGTCTTTGTACCATCTGAAATCACTAAGTGTTGGACACCTAATGTTAGTAAGGAATATCTTTGAAGAAGCTAATTCTTCCTGAGGATTTCCTACAAAGTGCATGGCTATGGTAACTATGAGGAAATCACTTGAATCGTTTTGGGTAGTAATTTCTCCTTGGGCATTTTCTACGTCTATAGTATGCTCAAGAATTGCTGTTTTGTCTTGCAAGGTCAAAGCATTGTCCCACCAATACTTTAACTGTCCAGTAAAACCAGTTATGAATAAACTTGCAATATCCTGTTCAGAACATCTTTTCATTTTGTATGCCAATTTGGCCATACCCATTTCTTGTAATGTGTTGAGTATTTCATACTCACTTTTTCCATCAATATTCCATTCATAAATGGAATTTCCATCATAATCTTTCGTATGGAATTTTGCTCTTTCTTCATACATAATGTCAGGAGGGGTAGGTCTTGGATAGTAGTCTTTGGTTCTACTATTGTTCCAATTTGTTCGAGGTTTATTGAAATTATTTGGCTTCTTTCCTCTTTCAATTTTATTAATATCCTGATCAGAATTAATATCGTTTTCAACTTTATTGATTTGTTGAACTTCAGAGTTTTCAGAGGATTGAGCTACAGAGTTTTCAGAGGAATTAGATTCTAATGAGGAATCTGATTCTTCATTTTCTTCTATAGTGTCAATATTGTTGATTTTTGAAGGACCGGGAAGGTTCTTGTTAATTGAATCAAGTGTTTGATTTATTTTAGATAATAATGACTCGTTTTCAAACGTGAGCTTATTTTCTAAAGCTCTAGGAATACTTCTTGGTTGAAAATGTGGTAAAGAAGTACTGTGAGGGAATGTTGAATTTGGTTTTGAAATGGCCTTAATGTCAGTAGATAAGGAATCTATTTGTGTTGAAATCGTGTGTAAAACTTGATTGGAGTAGTTATTCTGTTGATATAATTTCTTGACATCATCCAAATTAACGTGATCATTTCCTCTAGGGTCAATACTTTCACGACCCCTTTTGAAAGGTGTAGCTATGACTTCTCCTTCTTTGGAATGGAGTTTCAAGGTCTGTAAGGGAGGAGTGATAGCAGTAATAGTAGTGCCATCTTGAAGTTGCCATTTCTTGTACAAACTTGTTTGTACATTAATAGCAGATTTTTTGAATGGTTCAGAAATTTCATTTTTTGTAAAATAAAATTCTAACCAGTTTTCAAAATGAAAGGGAGCATGATATTTTTGAATATCCTTTATCCATTGAAGTCGAATTTTAGCTTGACAGTAAGCATCTAGCTTAGAATACCACGTGTAGTATTCTGATTCTTCTTTGAAATCTTTTTCAAGTTCTTCGATATCAATCTTAACACCAACTTTAGTGATAACATTAATACCGTGGAATTCTCCATGCATCTGACTGGAATTAGGAGAATTATTAGGAGAAAAATTGAGTTCATTTGAAATGTCAGGAATAGGTGTTTGATTGTGAATCCTAATTGAAGGATCTTCTTGGGTATAAGGAGTTTCTACTATGAAAGATCTAGATTCTCTAAATGAATTTCTAGGAATAGAGTAGGGTCTGATGGATCTCCTATTTTCATTAAGTGAGTTGAAACGAATCAGGACTGTACCATCTTGTTCTTCAACTATGTCTTGAATTTCTGTTCTCTCGAGATTTCTTGGTCTCTGAGGAACATCTATTTGAAAGGCTTCTGGAATGGTAGAGAGAGTTTAGACTTTGTAAACTTTACTCTTTGCTTCTGTATCCAAATACTCTCAATTCAAATAAAGATCAAACCCAGTTCTCATTCCATCCTCTTATTTACTCTGTTTTATGATCCTGTCCCCCTTATGGTATCAGAGCCAAGTTTCTCTGGTAATTCCAATCTTTGTTGAGAGCAACGAGTGACCTATTCATAGTGAATATCCTGAGCGTTGGTAAGACGTTGGTAAGCTCGTGAATCCGTTGGTAAGCCCGAAGAGAGCGTGGTGTTCCCGGTGGAGTGTTCCCGTTGTTCCCGGTCAAGGTATGATCTGTGTTTAGTTCATAAAATTGCTATTGATGATGGCTGGTTTTATTAGAAAATTTTTCTCTGGTTCTGGAAGTGATTCAGGACACATAATACAAAGCAAAGAAGAGATGATTAATGAGGATTATTCAAACTGGACTATTCCTAATGAAAATATTGAAAATATTTATAAAATTGGTACTTTTGATTTCAAAAGCGCTTTTAGCGTAAAAATTCATGAAGAGACTTTAAACATTCAAAATAAGTTTCAATCAATTCCTCTTTTATCTCATATTTCTATACGAAAATATTTAGAAAAAGGATTTCGTTATATTCATTTTGGTATGATTCAAGTAGCAGTCAAACCACTTGCTCATATTGGCATAGACATTCCTGTTTACATGGCTTTACGTGATAAACGATTAAGAAGATACAAATCGTCAATATTAAGTATGATTCAAACTAATATTTGTAATGGTCCTATTTATTTCAATTGTATTCCTAATTTTCCTGTATCATTAACTGATCCTTTAATTATGAATTCCTTAATTCTTGATGTTCATCTGCAAGGAGATGAATTTGAAAAACTTGCAGAACAATTTGTGATTATTTATCGCATTTACTTTCGATTAATGAGTTCTGCTATTAATCCCAAATGCAAATTGATTAATAACTTTACTGATGAGACAATACTATTACAAATTGATGCTGACTATTCAAAGACCTTTGTTCCTAAACGCCTGAAATGGAATGAAATTACCATTCCAGAAGCCTTTCAAATAGATGTTCCTCAGAGACCAAGAAATCTCGAGAGAACAGAAATTCAAGAGATAGTTGAAGAACAAGATGGTACAGTCCTGGTTCGTTTCAACTCACTTAATGAAAATAGGAGATCCATCAGACCCTACTCTATTCCTAGAAATTCATTTAGAGAATCTAGATCTTTCATAGTAGAAACTCCTTATACCCAAGAAGATCCTTCAATTAGGATTCACAATCAAACACCTATTCCTGACATTTCAAATGAACTCAATTTTTCTCCTAATAATTCTCCTAATTCCAGTCAGATGCATGGAGAATTCCACGGTATTAATGTTATCACTAAAGTTGGTGTTAAGATTGATATCGAAGAACTTGAAAAAGATTTCAAAGAAGAATCAGAATACTACATATGGTATTCTAAGCTAGATGCTTACTGTCAAGCTAAGATTCGACTTCAATGGATAAAAGATATTCAAAAATATCATGCTCCCTTTCATTTTGAAAACTGGTTAGAATTTTATTTTACAAAAAATGAAATTTCTGAACCATTCAAAAAATCTGCTATTAATGTACAAACAAGTTTGTACAAGAAATGGCAACTTCAAGATGGCACTACTATTACTGCTATCACTCCTCCCTTACAGACCTTGAAACTCCATTCCAAAGAAGGAGAAGTCATAGCTACACCTTTCAAAAAGGGCCGTGAAAGTATTGACCCTAGAGGAAATGATCAAGTAAATTTGGATGATATCAAGAAATTATATCACCAGAATAACTACTCCAATCAAGTTTTACACACGATTTCAACTCAAATAGATTCCTTATCTACTGATATCAAGGCTATTTCAAAACCAACAAATTCAACATTCCCTCACAGTACTTCTTTACCACATTTTCAACCAAGAAGTATTCCTAGAGCCTTAGAAATTAAGCTCACGTTTGAAAACGAGTCATTATTATCTAAAATAAATCAAACACTTGATTCAATTAACAAGAACCTTCCCGGTCCTTCAAAAATCAACAATATTGACACTATAGAAGAAAATGAAGAATCAGATTCCTCATTAGAATCTAATTCCTCTGAAAACTCTGTAGTTCAATCCTCTGAAAACTCTGAAGTTCAACAAATCAATAAAGTTGAAAACGACATCTTACAAATTAATTCTGATCAAGATATTAATAAAATTGAAAGAGGAAAGAAACCAAATTTCAATAGACCTCGTAGAAATTGGAACAATAGTAGAACTAAAGACTACTATCCACGACCTACTCCTCCTGACATTATGTATGAAGAAAGAGCAAAATTTCATACGAAAGATTATGATGGAAATTCCATTTATGAATGGAATATTGATGGAAAAAGTGAGTATGAAATTCTCAACACATTACAAGAAATGGGTATGGCCAAATTGGCATACAAAATGAAAAGATGTTCTGAACAAGATATTGCGAGTTTATTCATAACGGGTTTTACTGGACAGTTAAAGTATTGGTGGGACAATGCTTTGACCTTGCAAGACAAAACAGCAATTCTTGAGCATACTATAGACGTAGAAAATGCCCAAGGAGAAATTACTACCCAAAACGATTCAAGTGATTTCCTCATAGTTACCATAGCTATGCACTTTGTAGGAAATCCTCAGGAAGAATTAGCTTCTTCAAAGATATTCCTTACTAACATTAGGTGTCCAACACTTAGTGATTTCAGATGGTACAAAGACATGTTTTTGACTCATGTTCTTAAACGAACAGATAGTACCGCACCATTCTGGAAAGAAAAATTCATTACTGGTTTACCAACTCTGTTTTCCCAAAGAATTATGATTAATTTACAAAAGGAAATGGGAATAGAACAGATTGATTTCACTTCAATGACCTTTGGTCAACTCTTTGCTTTTGTCAAAAAAGAAGCCCTTGCAGCTTGCCAAGAACTTAAATTCCAGGCTAAATATGGCAGTAAGAGAAAAGAAATGGGATCTTTCTGTCAAGCTTTTGGAATTACTGGAATCAGTGCTCCTTCCACTGAAAGAAAGAA
The DNA here is from genome assembly GCA_030015575.1 of Agapanthus africanus. Lineage (NCBI taxonomy): Eukaryota > Viridiplantae > Streptophyta > Magnoliopsida > Asparagales > Amaryllidaceae > Agapanthus > Agapanthus africanus. Next base: position 492,420,499 of record CM057349.1, read on the forward strand.
AAAATTCCTTCAAAAATCTTTTTCACAAAAAAGACATTCAAAGAAATATAAAGATGATTCCTTTTCCCCAAAGAAATTCAGAAGATTTAATAGAAAAAAGAATTCAAGTGATTTCAAGTGCTTTAAATGTGGCAAGAAAGGTCATATTGCTAGCAAATGCCGAAGCAAAGGAAAGATTAATGAAATCATTGATGGCATTTCTGATGTTGAAGAAAATATCAGAAACAAATTAAAAGAAAGATTGCAAATCTATTCTGAGATCAATTATATTACTGACGATGATAATGGCAATTATGATTCCTCTAGTGAAAGTCAGGATGACTGTCACTGTAAACAGATTAATATGATTAAGTCTTCTACTGATAATAAGAAGATAAATTCTGACACAAAAGAATTCATCTTTGATATGATTCAACAATTACCTGATCCTATCAAACAAAAGAAACTCTTTGAAAGATTAAAATCTTTGATTCTGCAAGATGAAGAGAAGTTTAATATCATTCAACCTTTCAGTATATCAAAAGTCTTTGAAAAGTATCCTATGAATCAAACCTCTGGTATTAAGTCTATCTCTACCAGAGAATTGCAAACAGAAATTCATATTCTAAAAGAAGAAGTCAAGTCTTTAAAACAAACTACTAACAATATAGAGATGAAAAATCTCTCTTTAGAAGCTCATATTGCAATTATTCAATCTAGACTTTCCAAAGGAAAAGAAATCTATCAAGAAGAAGAAGAAGAAGAAACACTTATTCCTCCACAAGAAATAAATATTACCCCTACTCAACCTTCAACTTCTCAATTCATTTCCACGATTGAGAAATTCCAATTTCAAAAGTGGTTAGTTCATCTAACTATTTCTATAGGAAACTTCAAACAAACCTTTGTTGCAATGTTAGACAGTGGTGCAGATCAAAGCTGCATCAGAGATGGTCTAATACCAACAAAATATTATAGTTTTACTAATGAAGTCCTTATAGCAGCCAACAACTCTCCTCTTCGAATCAAAGGAAAGTTGACAAAGACCGAAATATGTAATCAAAATTACTGCTTTAAACATCAGTTTATTGTAGTGGAAAATCTCAACACTGATATTATCCTAGGCACTCCTTTCCTTACTCAAATCTACCCTTTTGTTGTTGATAACAAAGGTATCAGCACTAACATTATGGGTAATACTATACATTTCAGATTCTTGATTCCTGTTCGTCAAAAGGAGTTAAATGCTTTGCAAAATAACTCCATTTATCAACATATCAACCTTATTCAAAGGAAGCAGAATAAGATAAATTTTCTTAAAGAAGATTTGTCTTATGCTCAAATTGATAAACACTTACAATTACCCAGCACAAAACAAGAAATTCAACAGTTAGAAGATCTATTCAAAAGAGAAGTCTGTGCAGACCTTCCTAATGCTTTTTGGGAAAGAAAGAGGCACATCGTTGAATTACCATATGAAAAGGAATTTTCAGAAAGAAATATTCCTACAAAGGCAAGACCCATTCAAATGAATCATGATCTATTAGAAGTTTGTAAAAAAGAAATTCATATTCAAAGTTTAATGAATGACATTCTGAATCCATATTCAAAGTTTATGATTGTTTATATTGATGATGTATTAGTTCTCTCTGAAAAAATTAATCAACATTTTAAACATTTGAAAACTTTCTTATATACTATAAAGAAAAATGGCTTAGTTCTTTCAGCCACAAAAATGAAATTATTTCAAAACAATATTCGTTTTCTTGGACATTTCATAAATCAAAGAACTATTCATTCTTTACCTTGCATTAATATTCCTCATCCTGATGCTTTCATGATTGTTGATACTGATGATTCAAAAGGTACTGACAATTCATTACCAGACTTCTTGACTAGGGAATTCCTTACAGGAAAAATGGGTGATCCCAATTCAAAAGTTCGCACTTCAAAGGACTATGAGATGAAAAAATCGACAGCAGCAACTTCATCAGCAAACAAATTCCATATTCTCCAAGATTTCCCTGCTCTAACTTACGCATCAGCAGTGGAAAGCAAGAAACCTCAAAATTCAACTCCACAAATTCAAACTTCTCCAAAAGATCAAGACAGCCCATATTTCACAAAATCTGGTGTTCAACACATTTGCTTGACCACCTTCAAAGAACCTCCCCACTACAACACACTTCAAATCTACACTCATCAATTATTCCCGCCAAACTCCTATTGGCTGGATGATCCCCTCAAAACTCAACAATTCTATGAGTTGATCTTAGTTGACTCTGGGTCAGCTGAAATCACTCATACTCCTGATAGAAAAACTCCTTCACTGATTTCTTATTCAAAATGCGTCATAAAGAAGGTTATTCTACCAAATGAATGGTCCAGCATCTGGACTACAAAAGAATTCTCAATTACTTACGTTCCCAAAGGTTATACATACCAAGACTATCAAATGGCTTGGTTTCGAACCTTATTCTATAGGCCATTCAATCATTCATGGTTCCTTACCTTTCACTCAAATTGTGCTGACAATATTCCTATCTGGTTCTATGAATGGTGGCTACGTTTTGGCCCCGTTCCAGACATACTTCCACCTGTTGTTCTAAAGGCCTTCCAAACTTGGGTCCAAAGAACGGGAGGTGAACATTTCAAAAAAGCCCTCTTATTCCACAAATCCTTCAAAGTCCCATGGATATTTTGTTGGACATTTACATTATTCAAACACTACAACGGTGACTACCCTCTCAGTCTGGGTAGAGAATTCAAAGTCAAATGGTGGACCCGTTACACTCAAGATTACTGCAATGAGAAGGCAGTATTACATTACATTCAAACGGGAAAGAAACTTCAACAAGAAATTCAGCAAATTCCAAAAGAACCAGCAAAGCCTGAACCAAAAACTCCCGCAAAAGAAGTAAGGACTCAAAAGAAGGCAAAAGCAGTCATAGATTTCAACTCCTCAGATTCAGAGAATGATGATATGAAGATTTTTCTGGAGTTCCAAAAATTCAAAAAAATGCAGAAACAAATGAGAAGCTCAAAATCAAACTCCAAGCATTCATCAGAAGGATCCTCTACTGATCCTATGGGAGGGCCTTGTGCTCAAGACCCTTTCGAATTGTAAATCAAAAAAAAAAAAATAAATAAATAAATAAATAAATAAAAAATGTATATATCTTATCTTATCTTTCTAGTGTTCTCTGTAGTGAATGGTGACTACAGCTAGTCCGGAGCAAACGGCTACCGGTAAAGACTTATCAAATCCGTTCAAAAAAGGTTTGCTCCTAACCCAAAGGAGTATGGCTCTCAAACAGCCAATTTACTGGAGAAGTAATTCTCCACAACAACGTCATATGTAGAACGGTTCAAATCTACATGCTAGCCCAATCTCAAACGGTGGTTGGTAAAGGCATTTTAAATCCGTTAATGGCTGCGGATTTGCCAAAAATTCGATTACTAAAAATTCCTCTCAAAAGTAAGGACAGCTCAAAAGAAGACGAAAGATGTCTACTCAAAAGATGCCAGCTCAAAAGAAAACAAAAGATTCCTACTCAAAGAAGACAGCTCAAAAGAAGACGAAAAATGTCTACTCAAAGATGCCAGCTCAAAAGAAAAGATGCCCGCTAGAAGACGCCAGCTCAAAAGTCAAAAGATGCTTTCTCAAATAATTAAAGACAGACTCAACTATTCAAAAAGGAAGGACAAGACAACCACTCAAATAATGGAAGACAAACTCAGCTTTTGAAAAAGCAAGACAAGACATCCACTTAAAAGATTCGTGCTGATCCAAAGAGCATTCCAGAGGAGCATTCAAGTCTATATAAACACAACTCATTCATGTAACAAGGCAGAGGTTTTTGGAGAGGTTTTAGAGAGAGAGTTTAGACTTTGTAAACTTTACTCTTTGCTTCTGTATCCAAATACTCTCAATTCAAATAAAGATCAAACCCAGTTCTCATTCCATCCTCTTATTTACTCTGTTTTATGATCCTGTCCCCCTTATGGTATCAGAGCTTCATACTCTCATTCAAACCTCTGGTATTAAGTCAATCTCTACCAGAGAATTGCAAACAGAAATTCATACTCTAAAGGAAGAAGTCAAGTCTTTAAGACAAACTACTAACAATATAGAGATGAAAAATCTCTCTTTAGAAGCTCATATTGCAATTATTCAATCTAGACTTTCCAAAGGAAAAGAAACTTATCTAGAAATAGAAGAAGAAACACTTATTCCTCCACAAGAAATAAATATTACCCCTACTCAACCTTCAGCTTCTCAATTCATTTCCACGATTGAGAAATTCCAATTCCAAAAATGGTTAGTTCATCTAACTATTTCTATAGGAAATTTCAAACAAACCTTTGTTGCAATGTTAGACAGTGGTGCAGATCAAAGCTGCATCAGAGATGGTCTAATACCAACAAAATATTATAGTTTTACTAATGAAGTTCTTATAGCCGCCAACAACTCTCCTCTTCGAATCAAAGGAAAATTGACAAAAACCGAGATATGTAATCAAAACTACTGCTTTAAACATCAGTTTATTGTAGTAAAAAATCTCAACACTGATATTATCTTAGGCACTCCATTCCTTACTCAAATCTACCCTTTTGTTGTTGATAACAAAGGTATCAGCACTAACATTATGGGTAATACTATACATTTCAGATTCCTGATTCCTGTTCGACAAAAGGAGTTAAATGCTTTGCAAAATAACTCCATTTATCAACATATCAACCTTATTCAAAGGAAGCAGAATAAGATAAATTTTCTTAAAGAAGAATTGTCTTATGCTCAAATTAAAGAGCACTTACAATTACCCAACACAAAACAAGAAATTCAACAGTTAGAAGATCTATTCAAAAGAGAAGTCTGTGCAGATCTTCCTAATGCTTTTTGGGAAAGAAAGAGGCACATCGTTGAATTACCATATGAAAAGGAATTTTCAGAAAGAAATATTCCTACAAAGGCAAGACCCATTCAAATGAATCATGATCTATTAGAAGTTTGTAAAAAAGAAATTCATATTCAAAGTTTAATGAATGACATTCTGAATCCATATTCAAAGTTTATGATTGTTTATATTGATGATGTATTAGTTCTCTCTGAAAAAATTAATCAACATTTTAAACATTTGAAAACTTTCTTATATACTATAAAGAAAAATGGCTTAGTTCTTTCAGCCACAAAAATGAAATTATTTCAAAACAATATTCGTTTTCTTGGACATTTCATAAATCAAAGAACTATTCATTCTTTACCTTGCATTAATATTCCTCATCCTGATGCTTTCATGATTGTTGATACGCGCTTTTGATTTCAAAAGCGCTTTTAGCGTAAAAATTCATGAAGAGACTTTAAACATTCAAAATAAGTTTCAATCAATTCCTCTTTTATCTCATATTTCTATACGAAAATATTTAGATAAAGGATTTCGTTATATTCATTTTGGTATGATTCAAGTAGCAGTCAAACCACTTGCTCATATTGGCATAGACATTCCTGTTTACATGGCTTTACGTGATAAACGTTTGCGAAGATACAAATCGTCAATATTAAGTATGATTCAAACTAATATTTGTAATGGTCCTATTTATTTCAATTGCATTCCTAATTTTCCTGTATCATTAACTGATCCTTTAATTATGAATTCCTTAACTTTTGATGTTCATCTGCAAGGAGACGAATTTGAAAAACTTGCAGAACAATTTGTGATTATTTATCGCATTTACTTTAGATTAATGAGTTCTGCTATTAATCCCAAATGCAAATTAATTAATAACTTTAATGATGAAACAATACTATTACAAATTGATGCTGACTATTCAAAGACCTTTGTTCCTAAACGCCTGAAATGGAATGAAATTACCATTCCAGAAGCCTTTCAAATAGATGTTCCTCAGAGACCAAGAAATCTCGAGAGAACAGAAATTCAAGACATAGTTGAAGAACAAGATGGTACAGTCCTGATTCGTTTCAACTCACTCAATGAAAAGTCTACACTGATATTATAGTAGAAAATCTTTTGCTGAGAGAAATTCAAGACATAGTTGAAGAACAAGAGGTTTTTGGAGAGGTTTTAGAGAGAGAGTTCAGAGTCTTGTAAACTTTGTGACTTCTACTCTTTACTTCTGTATCCAAATCCTTTCAATTCAAATAAAGATCAAGCCAGTTCTCATTCCGTCTTCTTGTTTACCTTGTTTTATGATCCTGACCCCCTTATGGTATCAGAGCCAAGTGTTCTAGTAATTCCACTCTTCGTTGAGAGCAACGAGTGACCTATTCATAGTGAATATCCTGAGCGTTGGTAAGACGTTGGTAAGCTCGTGAATCCGTTGGTAAGCCCGAAGAGAGCGTGGTGTTCCCGGTGGAGTGTTCCCGTTGTTCCCGGTCAAGGTATGATCTGTGTTTAGTTCATAAAATTGCTATTGATGATGGCTGGTTTTATTAGAAAATTTTTCTCTGGTTCTGGAAGTGATTCAGGACGCATAATACAAAGCAAAGAAGAGATGATTAATGAGGATTATTCAAACTGGACTATTCCTAATGAAAATATTGAAAATATTTATAAAATTGGTACTTTTGATTTCAAAAGCGCTTTTAGCGTAAAAATTCATGAAGAGACTTTAAACATTCAAAATAAGTTTCAATCAATTCCTCTTTTATCTCATATTTCTATACGAAAATATTTAGATAAAGGATTTCGTTATATTCATTTTGGTATGATTCAAGTAGCAGTCAAACCACTTGCTCATATTGGCATAGACATTCCTGTTTACATGGCTTTACGTGATAAACGTTTGCGAAGATACAAATCGTCAATATTAAGTATGATTCAAACTAATATTTGTAATGGTCCTATTTATTTCAATTGTATTCCTAATTTTCCTGTATCATTAACTGATCCTTTAATTATGAATTCCTTAACTCTTGATGTTCATCTGCAAGGAGACGAATTTGAAAAACTTGCAGAACAATTTGTGATTATTTATCGCATTTACTTTAGATTAATGAGTTCTGCTATTAATCCCAAATGCAAATTAATTAATAACTTTAATGATGAAACAATACTATTACAAATTGATGCTGACTATTCAAAGACCTTTGTTCCTAAACGCCTGAAATGGAATGAAATTACCATTCCAGAAGCCTTTCAAATAGATGTTCCTCAGAGACCAAGAAATCTCGAGAGAACAGAAATTCAAGAGATAGTTGAAGAACAAGATGGTACAGTCCTGGTTCGTTTCAACTCACTTAATGAAAATAGGAGATCCATCAGACCCTACTCTATTCCTAGAAATTCATTTAGAGAATCTAGATCTTTCATAGTAGAAACTCCTTATACCCAAGAAGATCCTTCAATTAGGATTCACAATCAAACACCTATTCCTGACATTTCAAATGAACTCAATTTTTCTCCTAATAATTCTCCTAATTCCAGTCAGATGCATGGAGAATTCCACGGTATTAATGTTATCACTAAAGTTGGTGTTAAGATTGATATCGAAGAACTTGAAAAAGATTTCAAAGAAGAATCAGAATACTACATATGGTATTCTAAGCTAGATGCTTACTGTCAAGCTAAGATTCGACTTCAATGGATAAAAGATATTCAAAAATATCATGCTCCCTTTCATTTTGAAAACTGGTTAGAATTTTATTTTACAAAAAATGAAATTTCTGAACCATTCAAAAAATCTGCTATTAATGTACAAACAAGTTTGTACAAGAAATGGCAACTTCAAGATGGCACTACTATTACTGCTATCACTCCTCCCTTACAGACCTTGAAACTCCATTCCAAAGAAGGAGAAGTCATAGCTACACCTTTCAAAAAGGGCCGTGAAAGTATTGACCCTAGAGGAAATGATCAAGTAAATTTGGATGATATCAAGAAATTATATCACCAGAATAACTACTCCAATCAAGTTTTACACACGATTTCAACTCAAATAGATTCCTTATCTACTGATATCAAGGCTATTTCAAAACCAACAAATTCAACATTCCCTCACAGTACTTCTTTACCACATTTTCAACCAAGAAGTATTCCTAGAGCCTTAGAAAATAAGCTCACGTTTGAAAACGAGTCATTATTATCTAAAATAAATCAAACACTTGATTCAATTAACAAGAACCTTCCCGGTCCTTCAAAAATCAACAATATTGACACTATAGAAGAAAATGAAGAATCAGATTCCTCATTAGAATCTAATTCCTCTGAAAACTCTGTAGTTCAATCCTCTGAAAACTCTGAAGTTCAACAAATCAATAAAGTTGAAAACGACATCTTACAAATTAATTCTGATCAAGATATTAATAAAATTGAAAGAGGAAAGAAACCAAATTTCAATAGACCTCGTAGAAATTGGAACAATAGTAGAACTAAAGACTACTATCCACGACCTACTCCTCCTGACATTATGTATGAAGAAAGAGCAAAATTTCATACGAAAGATTATGATGGAAATTCCATTTATGAATGGAATATTGATGGAAAAAGTGAATATGAAATACTCAACACATTACAAGAAATGGGTATGGCCAAATTAGCATACAAAATGAAAAGATGTTCTGAACAAGATATTGCAAGTTTATTCATAACTGGTTTTACTGGACAGTTAAAGTATTGGTGGGACAATGCTTTGACCTTGCAAGACAAAACAGCAATTCTTGAGCATACTATAGACGTAGAAAATGCCCAAGGAGAAATTACTACCCAAAACGATTCAAGTGATTTCCTCATAGTTACCATAGCTATGCACTTTGTAGGAAATCCTCAGGAAGAATTAGCTTCTTCAAAGATATTCCTTACTAACATTAGGTGTCCAACACTTAGTGACTTCAGGTGGTACAAAGACATGTTTTTGACTCATGTTCTTAAACGAACAGATAGTACTGCACCATTCTGGAAAGAAAAATTCATTACTGGTTTACCAACTCTGTTTTCCCAAAGAATTATGATCAATTTGCAAAAGGAAATGGGAACAGAACAAATTGATTTCACTTCAATGACCTTTGGTCAACTCTTTGCTTTTGTCAAAAAAGAAGCCCTTGCAGCTTGCCAAGAACTCAAATTCCAGGCTAAATATGGCAGTAAGAGAAAAGAAATGGGATCTTTCTGTCAAGCTTTTGGAATTACTGGAATCAGTGCTCCTTCCACTGAAAGAAAGAAAAAATTCCTTCAAAAATCTTTTTCGCAAAAAAGATATTCAAAGAAATATAAAGACGATTCATTTTCCCCGAACAAATTCATCAATAGAAAAAAGAATTCAAGTGATTTCAAGTGCTTTAAATGTGGCAAGAAAGGTCATATTGCTAGCAAATGTCGAAGCAAAGGAAAAGGAAAGATAAACGAAATCATTGATGGCATTTCAGATGTTGAAGAAAATATCAGAAACAAATTAAAAGAAAGATTGCAAATCTATTCTGAGATCAATCATATTACTGACAATGATAATGGCAATTATGATTCCTCTAGTGAAAGTCAGGATGACTGTCACTGTAAACAGATTAATATGATTAAGTCTTCCACTGATAATAAGAAGATAAATTCTGACACAAAAGAATTCATCTTTGATATGATTCAACAATTACCTGATCCTATCAAACAAAAGAAACTTTTTGAAAGATTAAAATCTTTAATTCTGAAAGAAGAAGAGAAGTTTAATATCATTCAACCTTTCAGTATATCAAAAGTTTTTGAAAAATATCCTATGAATCAAACCTCTGGTATTAAGTCAATCTCTACCAGAGAATTGCAAACAGAAATTCATACTCTAAAGGAAGAAGTCAAGTCTTTAAGACAAACTACTAACAATATAGAGATGAAAAATCTCTCTTTAGAAGCTCATATTGCAATTATTCAATCTAGACTTTCCAAAGGAAAAGAAACTTATCTAGAAATAGAAGAAGAAACACTTATTCCTCCACAAGAAATAAATATTACCCCTACTCAACCTTCAGCTTCTCAATTCATTTCCACGATTGAGAAATTCCAATTCCAAAAATGGTTAGTTCATCTAACTATTTCTATAGGAAATTTCAAACAAACCTTTGTTGCAATGTTAGACAGTGGTGCAGATCAAAGCTGCATCAGAGATGGTCTAATACCAACAAAATATTATAGTTTTACTAATGAAGTTCTTATAGCCGCCAACAACTCTCCTCTTCGAATCAAAGGAAAATTGACAAAAACCGAGATATGTAATCAAAACTACTGCTTTAAACATCAGTTTATTGTAGTAGAAAATCTCAACACTGATATTATCTTAGGCACTCCATTCCTTACTCAAATCTACCCTTTTGTTGTTGATAACAAAGGTATCAGCACTAACATTATGGGTAATACTATACATTTCAGATTCCTGATTCCTGTTCGACAAAAGGAGTTAAATGCTTTGCAAAATAACTCCATTTATCAACATATCAACCTTATTCAAAGGAAGCAGAATAAGATAAATTTTCTTAAAGAAGAATTGTCTTATGCTCAAATTAAAGAGCACTTACAATTACCCAACACAAAACAAGAAATTCAACAGTTAGAAGATCTATTCAAAAGAGAAGTCTGTGCAGATCTTCCTAATGCTTTTTGGGAAAGAAAGAGGCACATCGTTGAATTACCATATGAAAAGGAATTTTCAGAAAGAAATATTCCTACAAAGGCAAGACCCATTCAAATGAATCATGATCTATTAGAAGTTTGTAAAAAAGAAATTCATATTCAAAGTTTAATGAATGACATTCTGAATCCATATTCAAAGTTTATGATTGTTTATATTGATGATGTATTAGTTCTCTCTGAAAAAATTAATCAACATTTTAAACATTTGAAAACTTTCTTATATACTATAAAGAAAAATGGCTTAGTTCTTTCAGCCACAAAAATGAAATTATTTCAAAACAATATTCGTTTTCTTGGACATTTCATAAATCAAAGAACTATTCATTCTTTACCTTGCATTAATATTCCTCATCCTGATGCTTTCATGATTGTTGATACTGATGATTCAAAAGGTACTGACAATTCATTACCAGACTTCTTGACTAGGGAATTCCTTACAGGAAAAATGGGTGATCCCAATTCAAAAGTTCGCACTTCAAAGGACTATGAGATGAAAAAATCGACAGCAGCAACTTCATCAGCAAACAAATTCCATATTCTCCAAGATTTCCCTGCTCTAACTTACGCATCAGCAGTGGAAAGCAAGAAACCTCAAAATTCAACTCCACAAATTCAAACTTCTCCAAAAGATCAAGACAGCCCATATTTCACAAAATCTGGTGTTCAACACATTTGCTTGACCACCTTCAAAGAACCTCCCCACTACAACACACTTCAAATCTACACTCATCAATTATTCCCGCCAAACTCCTATTGGCTGGATGATCCCCTCAAAACTCAACAATTCTATGAGTTGATCTTAGTTGACTCTGGGTCAGCTGAAATCACTCATACTCCTGATAGAAAAACTCCCTCACTGATTTCTTATTCAAAATGAGTCATAAAGAAGGTTATTCTACCAAATGAATGGTCCAGCATCTGGACTACAAAAGAATTCTCAATTACTTACATTCCTAAAGGTTATACGTACCTAGACTATCAAATGGCTTGGTTTCGAACCTTATTCTACAGGCCATTTAATCATTCATGGTTCCTTACCTTCCACTCAAATTGTGCTGACAATATTCCTATCTGGTTTTATGAATGGTGGCTACGTTTTGGCCCCGTTCCAGACATACTTCCACCTGTTGTTCTAAAGGCCTTCCAAACTTGGGTCCAAAGAACGGGAGGTGAACATTTCAAAAAGGCTCTCCTATTCCACAAATCCTTCAAAGTCCCATGGATATTTTGTTGGACATTTACATTATTCAAACACTACAACAGTGACTACCCTCTCAGTCTGGGTAGAGAATTCAAAGTCAAATGGTGGACTCGTTACACTCAAGATTACTGCAATGAGAAGGCAGTATTACATTACATTTCAACAGGAAAGAAACTTCAACAAGAAATTCAGCAAATTCCAAAAGAACCTGCAAAGCCTGAACCAAAAACTCCCGCAAAAGAAGTAAGGACTCAAAAGAAGGCAAAAGCAGTCATAGATTTCAACTCCTCAGATTCAGAGAATGATGATATGAAGATTTTTCTGGAGTTCCAAAAATTCAAAAAAATGCAGAAACAAATGAGAAGCTCAAAATCAAACTCCAAGCATTCATCAGAAGGATCCTCTACTGATCCTATGGGAGGGCCTTGTGCTCAAGACCCTTTCGAATTGTAAATCAAAAAAAAAAAAAAAATAAATAAATAAATAAAAAATGTATATATCTTATCTTATCTTTCTAGTGTTCTCTGTAGTGAATGGTAACTACAGCTAGTCCGGAGCAAACGGCTACCGGTAAAGACTTATCAAATCCGTTTTATCAAAAGGTTTGCTCCTAACCCAAAGGAGTATGGCTCTCAAACAGCCAATTTACTGGAGAAGTAATTCTCCACAACAACGTCATATGTAGGACGGTTCAAATCTACATGCTAGCCCAATCTCAAACGGTGGTTGGTAAAGGCATATCAAATCCGTTAATGGCTGCGGATTTGCCAAAAATTCGAATACTAAAGATTCCTACTCGAAAGATGCCAGCTCAAAAGAAGACGAAAGATGTCTACTCGAAAGATGCCAGCTCAAAAGTAAAGATTCCTACTCAAAGATGCCAGCTCAAAAGAAGACAAAAGATGTCTACTCAAAAGATGATGAAATTTATCAGCAAAATCAATACTTCGATTTATAGGAATAATAGTACCTTGATTTATGAAATGTCCAAGAAAACGAATATTGTTTTGAAATAATTTCATTTTTGTGGCTGAAAGAACTAAGCCATTTTTCTTTACAGTATACAAGAAAGTTTTCAAATGTTTGAAATGTTGATCAATGTTTTCAGAGAAAACTAATACATCATCAATATAAACAATCATAAACTTTGAATGTGGATTCAGAATGTCATTCATTATCCTTTGGAATTCTGAAGGGGCGTTTTTGAGTCCAAAAGGCATTACATTCCATTCGTAATGGCCAAAAGGTACAGTAAAGGCGGTTTTGTATCTGTCTTTTTCAGCAACTTGAATTTGCCAAAAGCCAGATTTCATGTCAAACTTTGAAAAGATTTTTGCAATACTTAAACGTTTTAATAAATCTCTTTTATTTGGAATAGGGTAACGAATCCATTGAAGAACCTTATTGAGAGGTTTATAATTAATAACAAGCCTAGGGACACCACGTTCCTTTTCTGCTTGATTTATGACATAAAATGCTGCACAGCTCCAAGGTGATTTGGATGGCCGTATCAGCTCCTTATCTAAAAGAGTTTGAATTTCTTTTTTACAAACTTCTAATAGATCATGATTCATTTGAATGGGTCTTGCCTTTGTAGGAATATTTCTTTCTGAAAATTCCTTTTCATATGGTAATTCAACGATGTGCCTTTTTCTTTCCCAAAAAGCATTAGGAAGGTCTGCACAGACTTCTCTTTTGAATAGATCTTCTAACTGTTGAATTTCTTGTTTTGTGCTGGGTAATTGTAAGTGTTTATCAATTTGAGCATAAGACAAATCTTCTTTAAGAAAATTTATCTTATTCTGCTTCCTTTGAATAAGGTTGATATGTTGATAAATGGAGTTATTTTGCAAAGCATTTAACTCCTTTTGACGAACAGGAATCAAGAATCTGAAATGTATAGTATTACCCATAATGTTAGTGCTGATACCTTTGTTATCAACAACAAAAGGGTAGATTTGAGTAAGGAAAGGAGTGCCTAGGATAATATCAGTGTTGAGATTTTCCACTACAATAAACTGATGTTTAAAGCAGTAATTTTGATTACATATTTCGGTCTTTGTCAACTTTCCTTTGATTCGAAGAGGAGAGTTGTTGGCTGCTATAAGGACTTCATTAGTAAAACTATAATATTTTGTTGGTATTAGACCATCTCTGATGCAGCTTTGATCTGCACCACTGTCTAACATTGCAACAAAGGTTTGTTTGAAGTTTCCTATAGAAATAGTTAGATGAACTAACCACTTTTGAAATTGGAATTTCTCAATCGTGGAAATGAATTGAGAAGTTGAAGGTTGAGTAGGGGTAATATTTATTTCTTGTGGAGGAATAAGTGTTTCTTCTTCTTCTTCTTCTTGATAGATTTCTTTTCCTTTGGAAAGTCTAGATTGAATAATTGCAATATGAGCTTCTAAAGAGAGATTTTTCATCTCTATATTGTTAGTAGTTTGTTTTAAAGACTTGACTTCTTCTTTTAGAATATGAATTTCTGTTTGCAATTCTCTGGTAGAGATAGACTTAATACCAGAGGTTTGATTCATAGGATACTTTTCAAAGACTTTTGATATACTGAAAGGTTGAATGATATTAAACTTCTCTTCATCTTGCAGAATCAAAGATTTTAATCTTTCAAAGAGTTTCTTTTGTTTGATAGGATCAGGTAATTGTTGAATCATATCAAAGATGAATTCTTTTGTGTCAGAATTTATCTTCTTATTATCAGTAGAAGACTTAATCATATTAATCTGTTTACAGTGACAGTCATCCTGACTTTCACTAGAGGAATCATAATTGCCATTATCATCGTCAGTAATATAATTGATCTCAGAATAGATTTGCAATCTTTCTTTTAATTTGTTTCTGATATTTTCTTCAACATCAGAAATGCCATCAATGATTTCATTAATCTTTCCTTTGCTTCGGCATTTGCTAGCAATATGACCTTTCTTGCCACATTTAAAGCACTTGAAATCACTTGAATTCTTTTTTCTATTAAATCTTCTGAATTTCTTTGGGGAAAAGGAATCATCTTTATATTTCTTTGAATGTCTTTTTTGTGAAAAAGATTTTTGAAGGAATTTTTTCTTTCTTTCAGTGGAAGGAGCACTGATTCCAGTAATTCCAAAAGCTTGACAGAAAGATCCCATTTCTTTTCTCTTACTGCCATATTTAGCCTGGAATTTAAGTTCTTGGCAAGCTGCAAGGGCTTCTTTTTTGACAAAAGCAAAGAGTTGACCAAAGGTCATTGAAGTGAAATCAATCTGTTCTGTTCCCATTTCCTTTTGTAAATTAATCATAATTCTTTGGGAAAACAGAGTTGGTAAACCAGTAATGAATTTTTCTTTCCAGAATGGTGCGGTACTATCTGTTCGTTTAAGAACATGAGTCAAAAACATGTCTTTGTACCATCTGAAATCACTAAGTGTTGGACACCTAATGTTAGTAAGGAATATCTTTGAAGAAGCTAATTCTTCCTGAGGATTTCCTACAAAGTGCATAGCTATGGTAACTATGAGGAAATCACTTGAATCGTTTTGGGTAGTAATTTCTCCTTGGGCATTTTCTACGTCTATAGTATGCTCAAGAATTGCTGTTTTGTCTTGCAAGGTCAAACCATTGTCCCACCAATACTTTAACTGTCCAGTAAAACCCGTTATGAATAAACTCGCAATATCTTGTTCAGAACATCTTTTCATTTTGTATGCCAATTTGGCCATACCCATTTCTTGTAATGTGTTGAGAATTTCATACTCACTTTTTCCATCAATATTCCATTCATAAATGGAATTTCCATCATAATCTTTCGTATGAAATTTTGCTCTTTCTTCATACATAATGTCAGGAGGAGTAGGTCGTGGATAGTAGTCTTTAGTTCTACTATTGTTCCAATTTCTACGAGGTCTATTGAAATTTGGTTTCTTTCCTCTTTCAATTTTATTAATATCTTGATCAGAATTAATTTGTAAGATGTCGTTTTCAACTTTATTGATTTGTTGAACTTCAGAGTTTTCAGAGGATTGAACTACAGAGTTTTCAGAGGAATTAGATTCTAATGAGGAATCTGATTCTTCATTTTCTTCTATAGTGTCAATATTGTTGATTTTTGAAGGACCGGGAAGGTTCTTGTTAATTGAATCAAGTGTTTGATTTATTTTAGATAATAATGACTCGTTTTCAAACGTGAGCTTATTTTCTAAGGCTCTAGGAATACTTCTTGGTTGAAAATGTGGTAAAGAAGTACTGTGAGGGAATGTTGAATTTGTTGGTTTTGAAATAGCCTTGATATCAGTAGATAAGGAATCTATTTGAGTTGAAATCGTGTGTAAAACTTGATTGGAGTAGTTATTCTGGTGATATAATTTCTTGATATCATCCAAATTTACTTGATCATTTCCTCTAGGGTCAATACTTTCACGGCCCTTTTTGAAAGGTGTAGCTATGACTTCTCCTTCTTTGGAATGGAGTTTCAAGGTCTGTAAGGGAGGAGTGATAGCAGTAATAGTAGTGCCATCTTGAAGTTGCCATTTCTTGTACAAACTTGTTTGTACATTAATAGCAGATTTTTTGAATGGTTCAGAAATTTCATTTTTTGTAAAATAAAAATCTAACCAGTTTTCAAAATGAAAGGGAGCATGATATTTTTGAATATCTCTTATCCATTGAATTCGAATCTTAGCTTGACAGTAAGCATCTAGCTTAGAGTACCATGTGTAGTATTCTGATTCTTCTTTGAAATCTTTTTCAAGTTCTTCGATATCAATCTTAACACCAACTTTAGTGATAACATTAATACCGTGGAATTCTCCATGCATCTGACTGTAATTAGGAGAATTATTTGGAGAAAAATTGAGTTCATTTGAAATGTCAGGAATAGGTGTTTGATTGTGAATCCTTATTGAAGGATCTTCTTGAGTACAAGGAGTTTCTACCATGAAAGATCTAGAATTTGCTATTACTGCAATGAGAAGGCAGTATTACATTACATTCAAACGGGAAAGAAACTTCAACAAGAAATTCAGCAAATTCCAAAAGAACCAGCAAAGCCTGAACCAAAAACTCCTGCAAAAGAAATAAGGACTCAAAAGAAGGCAAAAGCAGTCATAGATTTCAACTCCTCAGATTCAGAGAATGATGATATGAAGATTTTTCTGGAATTCCAAAAATTCAAAAAAATGCAGAAACAAATGAGAAGCTCAAAATCGAACTCCAAGCATTCATCAGAAGGATCCTCTACTGATCCTATGGGAGGGCCTTGTGCTCAAGACCCTTTCGAATTGTAAATTAAAAAAAAAAAAAAAAAAAAAAAATTTGTATATATATCTTATCTTTCTAGTGTTCTCTGTAGTGAATGGTGACTACAGCTAGTCCGGAGCAAACGGCTACCGGTAAAGACTTATCAAATCCGTTCAAAAAAGGTTTGCTCCTAACCCAAAGGAGTATGGCTCTCAAACAGCCAATTTACTGGAGAAGTAATTCTCCACAACAACGTCATATGTAGAACGGTTCAAATCTACATGCTAGCCCAATCTCAAACGGTGGTTGGTAAAGGCATTTTAAATCCGTTAATGGCTGCGGATTTGCCAAAAATTCGATTACTAAAAATTCCTCTCAAAAGTAAGGACAGCTCAAAAGAAGACGAAAGATGTCTACTCAAAAGATGCCAGCTCAAAAGAAAACAAAAGATTCCTACTCAAAAGATGACAGCTCAAAAGAAGACGAAAGAGGTCTACTCAAAAGATGCCAGCTCAAAAGTAAAGATTCCTACTCAAAGAAGACAGCTCAAAAGAAGACGAAAAATGTCTACTCAAAGATGCCAGCTCAAAAGAAAAGATGCCCGCTAGAAGACGCCAGCTCAAAAGTCAAAAGATGCTTTCTCAAATAATTAAAGACAGACTCAACTATTCAAAAAGGAAGGACAAGACAACCACTCAAATAATGGAAGACAAACTCAGCTTTTGAAAAAGCAAGACAAGACATCCACTTAAAAGATTCGTGCTGATCCAAAGAGCATTCCAGAGGAGCATTCAAGTCTATATAAACACAACTCATTCATGTAACAAGGCAGAGGTTTTTGGAGAGGTTTTAGAGAGAGAGTTCACACTTTGTAACTTTACTCTTTACTTCTGTATCCAAATCCTTTCAATTCAAATAAAGATCAAAGCCAGTTCTCATTCCATCTTCTTGTTTACCTTGTTTTATGATCTCATTCCGTCTTCTTGTTTACCTTGTTTTATGATCCTGACCCCCTTATGGTATCAGAGAACTGGCTTGATCTTTATTTGAACTGGCTTGATCTTTATGGTATCAAAGAAGGAGAAGTCATAGCTACACCTTTCAAAAAGGGTCGTGAAAGTATTGACCCTAGAGGAAATGATCAAGTTATTCTGGTGATATAATTTCTTGATATCATCCAAATTAACTTGATCATTTCCTCTAGGGTCAATACTTTCACGACCCTTTTTGAAAGGTGTAGCTATGACTTCTCCTTCTTTGGAATGGAGTTTCAAGGTCTGTAAGGGAGGAGTGATGGCAGTAATAGTAGTGCCATCTTGAAGTTGCCATTTCTTGTACAGACTTGTTTGTACATTAATAGTAGATTTTTTGAATGGTTCAGAAATTTCATTTTTTGTAAAATAAAAGTCTAACCAGTTTTCAAAATGAAAGGGAGCATGATATTTTTGAATATCTTTTATCCATTGAAGTCGAATCTTAGCCTGACAGTAAGCATCTAGCTTAGAGTACCATGTGTAGTATTCTGATTCTTCTTTGAAATCTTTTTCAAGTTCTTCGATATCAATCTTAACACCAACTTTAGTGATAATATTAATACCATGGAATTCTCCATGCATCTGACTGGAATTAGGAGAATTATTAGGAGAAAAATTGAGTTCATTTGAAATGTCAGGAATAGGTGTTTGATTGTGAATTTTTATTGAAGGATCTTCTTGAGTATAAGGAGTTTCTACTATGAAAGATCTAGATTCCCTAAATGAATTTCTAGGAATAGAGTAGGGTCTGATGGATCTCCTATTTTCATTGAGTGAGTTGAAACGAATCAGGACTGTACCATCTTGTTCTTCAACTATGTCTTGAATTTCTGTTCTCTCGAGATTTCTTGGTCTCTGAGGAACATCTATTTGAAAGGCTTCTGGAATGGTAATTTCATTCCATTTCAGGCGTTTAGGAACAAAGGTCTTTGAATAGTCAGCATCAATTTGTAATAGTATTGTTTCATCATTAAAGTTATTAATTAATTTGCATTTGGGATTAATAGCAGAACTCATTAATCTAAAGTAAATGCGATAAATAATCACAAATTGTTCTGCAAGTTTTTCAAATTCGTCTCCTTGCAGATGAACATCAAAAGTTAAGGAATTCATAATTAAAGGATCAGTTAATGATACAGGAAAATTAGGAATGCAATTGAAATAAATAGGACCATTACAAATATTAGTTTGAATCATACTTAATATTGACGATTTGTATCTTCGCAAACGTTTATCACGTAAAGCCATGTAAACAGGAATGTCTATGCCAATATGAGCAAGTGGTTTGACTGCTACTTGAATCATACCAAAATGAATATAACGAAATCCTTTATCTAAATATTTTCGTATAGAAATATGAGATAAAAGAGGAATTGATTGAAACTTATTTTGAATGTTTAAAGTCTCTTCATGAATTTTTACGCTAAAAGCGCTTTTGAAATCAAAAGTACCAATTTTGTAAATATTTTCAATATTTTCATTAGGAATAGTCCAGTTTGAATAATCCTCATTAATCATCTCTTCTTTGCTTTGTATTATGCGTCCTGAATCACTTCCAGAACCAGAGAAAAATTTTCTAATAAAACCAGCCATCATCAATAGCAATTTTATGAACTAAACACAGATCATACCTTGACCGGGAACAACGGGAACACTCCACCGGGAACACCTCGCTCTCTCTTCGGGCTTACCAACGGATTCACGAGCTTACCAACGTCTTACCAACGCTCAGGATAGTCACTATGAATAGGTCACTCGTTGCTCTCAACGAAGAGTGGAATTACTAGAACACTTGGCTCTGATACCATAAGGGGGTCAGGATCATTTTCCAACTCTCATTCGATTCCTTCCCATCCTTTCCGGTTGATTTCATGTCTTGTTGTGCTCGTGTAAAAGTCATGTGATGAATCACGTGTCCTCATAAATCCATATAACAGTACATTTGTAAAACACTTTTGTAACAAAATGATCATTCGCTATAAAACTATACCATATTTATACTTAACATAAACCTTAAAATAATCACAATAATGTAACATATTATTAAACTTAAAATAATTCATGATATGATCGTAAATAGTTAATTTAGTGCTGTTTTAAATATGTGTGTTATATACTGTCATAAATGTCTCTCAATTCAATACTGTAAATAATGTATGCAGTAAGCAATGTATGTTAATTTATGTTGCACTAATTTTATCACCAATATAGTATATGGTTTTGCAATTATATATTTTATAGGAAATAAAATGCACTACTAATTGAAGATGAAACCAAGGTTTTTGTGCTACTTCTATATTTTAACTGTAACTCGGAAACCATAGTTAGAGGGTAGGAAAAGCTGAATACTCTTTTAATGTAATTGACTTCTCTTTCTAGAAAGAAAATGAATATGTTTAGATTAATTAAAGAAAGTTTCAAATTAGACTTTTCGTTAAAATACCCTCAAGTTTTTAAAGATAATTTAATCTATAATCATTTTCCTTTGCGTATTTTTGCCTCACAACCCTTTAAGGGGAACCCGTTGTGATGGTGCGCGGATTATCGTATATCTTGAGTTTAGTGAGTGAGATGCAGAGCTCTTCATGGAGCGTGGTCTCGAAAGGAAACAAAAAATAACAAATTAATTTGTAGCATAAAATAAAATGATATTGCGAAGTAGCTTTTTATAAAATATCCTAGAAATCAAAAGACTAGTCTACATTACGTATTTAGATTACATATTGGTTTGAGTAGTATCTTCTCTTGTCGGTTGCCTCGGAGTTGCCGGAGACAATGATGCACCACTTGTCTCTCCCTAAATATAGATCATAACCTTAGAGTGGAAATTATCAAACAATAATCATCTTTGTCAAAGACACAAATCCTGTCGTTCATATGCAACGGTTATCGATATTTTCCAAACTAAAGAAATTCATAAGATTTAAATCTATTAATAACATATGACTATAACCTGAATACAAACTTGAATTTGTTTTGAACTCGAACTTAAATTCAAACTCGAACCTAATCTTGAACTTGAACTTGAACATCTAATTTGACTCGACCTAGATTGCAACTGACATGACTCGCATTCTACTCGACTTATTCGACTCCATTTATCTCCTTTTGCAATTTATGGTTTCGATCAAGACATGTGATAATCAACCAATCAAATCCACCAGTTCAATTTAACAGTTATAATCTATTATACATGGGGTGTTGGCATAGTTTAAGTATGAATCCAACGGAATTTCATGAGCCCCATTAATACAAAATCATGTTGCTGTGGTATCAGACTAAAACGGTACAAAATCATATTGCTGTGGTACCGGACTGAAACGGTACATCACGAATTCACGAATGAAGGCCCATGTTTCCAAGCCTCTGTCCTAGACGCGGGTGGTGCAGCTTGCGGAGATATCAGGGAGGGCACCACGGTCTGATCCGGTCGTGCTGACCCTATCCTAGACGCCGTGCACGGAGGGCACCATAGTAGTTGGGAGAGAGGCCAGGGATCTGGTCCCAGCAAGGCCCAACTGAAGTTGATCTCCTCTCTGGCGGTTACTTCTGGTACCCCCGTGTTCATACCATAATTTTGCATTATTTTATTCCCCATTCTTATTCAGTTTATAAATAAACATGTGCTTTTGACCCATGCCTGCTACATAGTTACAGGTTACAGGTTCTCGGAACAAAAACAGTGAAATTGAAGAAAAGACGATACAAAAGTGAGACTACGATCGATAAATGGAGGAATCTTGATCATGCCATATTTTGAAGGACTATGAAGATCAATAAATAAGTTCACAGAGTACAAAGGCAGCGCAAGGTTCAAGGCTTCGTCACGAAGCAACGGTAAAAGTCCACTACAATTATTCACTGTAGAGATCTGGAAGAGAACTAAAAGACATTCTGAAGAACAAACTATGGAAAGCAGAAGATAAAGCCAACCAGAACAAACCCTAGAAAAATGAGCCCACAAGCCCAATATACGGCCGCGGAACTGCGGCCGTGTGGGGCCCGTGTCGGTGCAGAAAGTTTGAGGCGCTGGTGGTGCGTTGACTAGGTCTTTTCTTTAGGGGGTATTTTTGTAAAAACAGATGTGACGCGATTGTAACCTAGGGTTTCTATGAATCTATAAATAGGAAGCCTAAATCTTGTATTAAGTTATGCCTCTTTTCATTTCATCTATTCAGATCTGAAAAGTCCTGTGTAAATGTTTGGAGAGAGCCATCAATAAAGTATGTAGTTTTATTTAATTGCCTTAGTATAGATCTTTAATTCCTTGCCCTAGTTAGATAGTTAGATATGTTCTTCAATTCCCTAATGAGTGAGTAGTCTCCTCGCTTGTTAGGGTTAGCTTTGGGGAAGGCTTGAGAGATGAAGATCTCTCACCCCTTTCTTGCCCATCACATATAATTATTAGGACTCCATGCATACATGCACACACCGCTTCCTACGGCACCCTATCCCTCGAGGTGGCGGTGATACCGTAGTATAAAGGCCCGGTTGAGCGTGTTTTCCATGGAGGTTAGGGTAAGGATTAAGAAAGGAAGGACAAGAACCTAGAGGAAGAAACACCGTTTCCTCCCGATGGTCCTAATCCTCTTTGTTAATAATTACCATAACTCCTCATAGATCTTAATTTGGGTATACAAAGCGGTTAGATTTATTTTACTTTCCAAACTCACCCTAAACCTAACCCTAGCAAGATTTAGATCTAGATTAATTTAGTTTTTAGATTTAATTAATCAATCCGACACCCATCGGAATTAACTCGTAAGAACAATTAGGAAATTCACAAAATCCTTGTGGACCGACCCGTACTCACCGGCTAGCTACCAAACGACGCCGTTCTTGATTGCGGTTACTAAATATTTTTGACAAATCAAATGGCGCCGTTGCCGGGGATGGCGTGCTATTTTTTTTTTTGCAATTTCGGATTAATCTAAAATTGAAAAATCATAAAAAACTGAAAAATTAAAAAAAATATAAAAATTTATCATCTTTGTATTTTGTGAAGGGTATTCTTGTTTCAATTTTGCAGGATCTACAATAGAGTTCGGATCTGGAAAAATCCAGAAAGAGAAACAGAAAACGAAAGATCTGAACAACAGAGGATTTCCATAACAGAACAACAGAAGAAAGTTGGAGGGCCAAGTCAACAGGGAGACTGCGGAACCGCCGCAACTGCTTGCTCCCGCCGCGGAAGCGCGGTGCTTCGATGGCGTCAGCAAAATTTGGAGAGCTGATCCTCCTCTTCCACCGCTAAACCGCCGTGCGAGCCTACCTATTGTCGCGGAACCGCCGCGCCTGAGTCGAGACAGCACGTGCAAATTTTCTATGAGCTTCCTTTCTCTCTCCTCTGCAAATCCCAATATCTCCTCTGTCAAATCTCCTGCAGGATTCTTTGCGCTTAAAAAATCTCTCCCCTTCCAATAATTGATTTTGTGCAGCATTCTTTGCGCCGCGCTTAAAATAAAAAATTTGATTGCAAGTGGTTGTTACTGTTTTGCATATTTTTAATCGGACTTTAAGGGGCTTGAAACTAATCAGATTAGGTGGGGATTTCATTACCCTTCCCAGGACCCCAGAAATCACATAAGGCATATTGCATTAACCATTATTTAATTAAAAAAATACTAGACTCGCCCCTAAGCACGTCGCGCTCAATAGGACAGAGGACTAGTTGTAGGTATCGGCCGTTGATCCTAACCTGACTTTGTGGTGTCCCGGCAAGTGTGTCTAAGGCAAGTGGTTACTTAATTAGGGTCACTACTTGTAGTGGAGAGCCTCCCACTCACCTGGCACTTACCTGGCCACAATTGGCGGTGAAGAGGCAGTTTGAGGTCCTATTTCTAGCCCTTTGGAACAGTTAGGAGCTGTCTAGCTGACCTAGGTGACCCTAGATCTAGGCCTAATTGTGCATTTGTGGTTGATTGAAAGTGTGTCTAAGCCCTTTATCGAAAATTTTTGCAAAGAGCACTACATAAAAAAGAAAAGAAAAATTTTATAAAAACTTGCAAAATTTTGTCGCTAAAAAATCCTTGTACCCCACTTACACCCACCTTCTTTTTCTTCTCCTTTTTACATCATGGGTACCCCACCTCACAAATCTCTTGCCGAACTTTGGTACCATGAACCAAACTTTGCTTCGTACGCGAATTGTTTCGGTCGATTTACGGACGACCCCTCCATGCCCAAAATTTCTTTGAAAGATCGAATAAAAGCGTCTAGGAGAAACAGTTCGACTTTGCAATCCACTTTGTATAAACCATTTCAACCTTCACCACCTTCTTACGTTGATACACTTTTTAAAAGTTCGAATGTAACTCCGAAACCCATGTCTATTGCTGAACACATTGAACAATCTCGTAACCAATCTTTCACTCCTCTCCACACATCCAGTTCTTCGGATCAACAAGTCCATTCACCTTTTTATCCAAATATTGATCCTACTCCTGTCCAACCATTCAATTCCTAGCAGTCCTACCCGACTTCCACACCTTCCCTAGACATTGCTTCTACACAGCCATTTGGGAGTTTCACGTATCCAAACAATTTTGAATCTTTTACCGAAACCCCTTCACAACCCATGTCTAGTCTAGAACAGTCGTTGGAGGCGTACATTGCAGCAACAAACCGAATGATGAGGAATGTGGATGCGTCCATTGTCGCCCTTATGCAACCTAATGAACCGGTAGCTAGTTTCCCACTAGCTCCACATATTCCAATATATGAGGAGGCGGTTGGACAGAGTGAGAATTTGAGAGGAGAGAGTGAGCTGTGCACCCTTTCAAATCAAACCTACCCATTACCAATTGAATTCCACAACTCCAGTTTTCAAACAAGTGTCCCAAATGATTCATTAGTTGAAAATAACACATTTAATGAGTTGTGTGACTTTGTAGTGATTGATTTGCCAGATTGTGAAGAATCCCTTTCGAGTGAAACCGTCACCAATCCTTTTGAACGTTACACTTCCAATCTAGAGCCTAAATTAATTGATATCCATGCTTTTGATGAAGTGTCAGAAAAAATTGATTTTCACTTGATTGAGGATATTGACGCCGGGAATATTTTGGATGATGAATCCGTAGATTTGACTGAAATTTTATCTCCAATTCATCATCCCGAGTCATTGAATGTTTCTCCCCAACCACATATGCGTCTTGATTTTGATGATAATGGCATGGATGAGATAATTTTTGAGGAGAATTATGAGGATAGTATTGAGGAGAGTATCGAGGATAATATTGAGGATGAACCATTTTTGTTTGATGTGTTGGATTTTCCTATTCATCCTCCGAACCCTTTAACTGTTATACTTCCTAAATCACCCCTTCTTTCCATCGTTCCGACCACGCAAAAGATCACGCTTGAGGACTGTGAGTTTGAAAAATTTCTGTTCGATCACAGCAGTTTGGACTCCACTAGTGCGTACCCCTTTGAATCGAACATAGTTCTCACAGACGATAATGATTATGAGTGTTTCACTTTTTCGGACGATTTTGAAGACTGACCACCCGAGTTTGAATCCTTTGAATTTTCAGATGAACCATCAGACTCGGTTGCTTACAATCATTTCGAACCATTAATGGAATCTTTCAAGTTCGAGACAGTTTACTACGGTGAGAATAAGACTATCCCTAATTCACTCCCTTTCGTCCTTCCTATCGCTTCGACCACGCAAGACTCCGTCGCGTTTCCATTTCCAATGGATGGTTTACCAAGTTCGACGTACCCATGTTTTCTTGCGAATCTTGAGGGATTTGACCCCATTTCTCGACGGGTTGATAAATTAGCACAATCGCTTTTAACACATCGGTCATCACATATTGCGCTAATTTATTCACTCGATTTACACCCTCAAGATCGTACTACACTTCTTTCTCTTTTCCGCCATTCTCCTCCTCCACCGAGACCGTATACCGTTTCTATCTCCACACGGTCTCGTGTGTTTCTCATTTCTTTCCTTAACATTTCATTCTTTCACCAACCCTACCATTATCACGATAAAATTTTTGAATGGTTGGTGCTAACTTTTGGCCTGTGTAAGGCCTTGTTTAGTTTGGGGAGGACCTTGTTGTAAAATTTTTGAATGGTTGGTGCTAACTTTTGGCCTGTGTAAGGCCTTGTTTAGTTTGGGGAGGACCTTGTTGTGTATGTGTATATATATATATATATATATATATATATATATATATATATATATATATATATTTGTTTTCTTTTTCTATTAACAATAAAGAAAAATTCAAAAAAATAAAAAGATTTTTTTTTATAAATAAATAAACAGGGAAGTGCCGACATTTTGACCCTCTTAGTGTAGCATGACAGTGAGGACACTGTCAAGTTTAAGTTTGGGGGTATGCTCGGTAAACCTTCTTCCTTCGCATTCATATGTACATTTTGCATTTGCATTACTTATTTTAAAACCCATAAAAATTGAAAAAAATTTAAAAAATTATAAAAATGAAAGTATTCAATTTTGGCCATAATTAACTTGAGTTTGACAAATAGGTTAACTAGCTAGGAACAACTAGATCTTAGACTTAGTAAATTAAAAACCCTAAAAATAACTTTTCTTAAAGTTTAACGGTAGAAAGTATATGTCTTATAGTTTATTTAGAAATAGGCAAATTTTGAGTTCACTTCATGGGCTAAGTTAAAACAAGGGAAGAGTATTGATATTTTTATTAAAGTATAAGTTTGAAAAATAATTCCTAACTTAAGTCTAAATTCTGAAAATATATACCCTACAAATTGCACAAACACGCACCTTGAAACTTGGAATAGTAGAAGAGACCTTGAAATGCTCTTGTCTAAAGTCCTTAGCACGAAGAAAATAAAATAAAAAAAATTCAAGTGTGAATAAGAGATAATAAAAAAATGAACATTGGTTTTTGCGATTACTTAAGGCTGCAAAAATAGAAAAAATATTTAGCGAGGGTGCTTCATCACCTAGTGCCTTAGACCAACTGGTTTGGGAGTCACTGCTAAAGCCTTAGGTATTACAAGACTAGAAATTACGCCTTATTGTGCATACACATATTGTAATCGGTTGTGGATACCTCAAGAAGTATTAACGGTCGCATGAAGGATGTGTGAGCAAAATTCATCTAAAAAATTCACCAATTAAGAAGTGCTTTGGACAACGGACAAGAGTATGATTGCTTGATTTGAATTTCCAAGTGTAGGGGTTATATATACACACACGTAGGGGTATGTGATTGGGATTTAGATAAGAGATAGGAATGAAGAATATGACTTGTATCTTTAATAGAGATGATAAAAATTCCTAAGTTGAGATGGAACCCTAGAAGGAAAATTTGAAAGATGCCAAAAGCTAAGTAAATTCACAGAACATATATAATCTTAAAGTTAAATAATAAGGAAGCGTGAAGAATACATGTGGATAATTTCTGAGTCAAAGATAATAGAGTTCTTGTTAAAAAACCTAACTGGAGAATAAAAGTCGATAAGCCGAATTGATAGGATTTTGTGGGTAGTATCCGCTGAAAACCCTCAGGAGACAACACTTCTCCTACTAGGGACACTTAGAGGTTTAACGGCTTGTTGCACGAGCTCAGTGCAATCGCGTTTCCCTCCGAAAGTGAGGTTAGGTTTTTGTTGAGAATAAAACTAGGTTTGCTCGAGGACGAGCAAAACATAAGTTTGGGGGTATTTGTTCATACCATAATTTTGCATTATTTTATTCCCCATTCTTATTCAGTTTATAAATAAACAGGTGCTTTTGACCCATGTCTGCTACATAGTTACAGGTTACAGGTTCTTGGAACAAAAACAGTGAAATTGAAGAAAAGACGATACAAAAGTGAGACTACGATCGATAAATGGAGGAATCTTGATCATGCCACATTTTGAAGGACAATAAAAATTAATAAATAAGTTCACAGAGTACAAAGGCAGCGCAAGATTCAAGACTTCGTCACGAAGCAACGGTAAAAGTCCACTACAATTATTCACTGTGAAGATCTGGAAGAGAACCAAAAGACATTGTAACGACCATGTTTTCTAATACTTAATAAAATATATTTTATTTATATTTCTACTATCAAATAATTATTTACATGTTTCTTTTATATAATAATAATTTTTAAAGTAGTGCTAATAATTTTCAAAGCAGTAAATATGATTAAAGGAAATTTCTAAAATCTATTTATTATTTTTAGGCTTAAAATGTTTTAGAAAGATTTTATAATACCTTAAAATAGTTTACATATTTTTATTATAAATAAAAGTAAATAATTCGTAATTAAAAATATTTTAAAGATGAACTAGATATTTTATAATTATTATAACTAGCTAACAATTTAGAAATAGAAATACTAATTGTTTTTAGCCCAAAACTAATTTTATATTAAATATAATAATAAAATATATTTTCTGGAATTTTTCCAAAATTTTTCAGTATTTTCAACTATTTTTAACAAATTTTTCAAAGCCAAATCAATATTTTAAATAATCTGCTATTTTATTTATTTTTATTTTAAATTTTAAAAACCTTTTTAACCTGGACCGTTGGATCCAAGATCCAACGGCCCAGAGCTCTGCGGCGGCGCCCACGTGGTGATCCTCACCCATGGCCGAGGACGAATCAGTGCTCGACACGTGGCGGCGGCTGCGAATTTTGGATCACCGATCTGGGCCGTTGGATGAAGATCCAACGGCCATAAATCAAGGCGGCGGGCGCAAATCATTGCGTGAATGATCAGCAATCATTAGCGGCGTAGATTTTGAGGATTTTTTGGATTTTCTTGTTACTTTTCGAACGCTATAAATTGGCACCTTCAAACCTAAATTTCTCACACCTCAGAACTCCAAAAATTCTGAAAAAAATACTGGTGCCTTCGTATCGACGACGCCGACGCTACGGCTCCATCCAATCATAGAGGAAAAATCGGGGCGCGGAGCTATTGAGGATTTAGTACGAGACTACGTTTTCAGCTCTTCGGCTTTCCGACTCAAACAAAAGGTAGAATCCGCCTCTCTCTCCTTTTCCTGTCACCTTCTTCTATCTCAATAACCTAGTTACAACTTCTAATTCTCAACCCCCATTTAAAATGGTGTTATAATATTTGTGCTTACCCTTTTTCCTTGTACCCTTAATCATGATAATCTTAACCCATATTTTTAAAACGGTGTTTAAATTTCATCTGTACACAAAATTATATTGCACACCCATAATACCTGGAATCTGATGTAACCCATGAATTGTCATTCACCTCTGACATACCCACACTATAAAAATGATCTCGAAATAGGTTACTTCCACAAGATACCCTCGTTTAAATATTATATTTTAAAGATATGTAAAATAAATATTTTAGATACAGCATACGTATATTTTACTTACAAATATTTTTAAAACCCCCTCAATCTTCTAAGGAAGAAAATATTAAATTTAAATAACGATATCTTTTTAAAAAAAGGGAATATTTAGTATCTTTTAAAAGGTAATTTTAAAATAACACCAATCTAGAACAAAAAAAAGGTTGTAGGCATCGATCGTTTATCTAAACCAGACTTTATGGTGCCTAGACTAGACAAGTGAAAAAGGTAACTTTAAAAGGCCCGTCTCACGGTGATTCGTGAGCGGATCCCTCCTTTCCTTACTTGTGCTTACCTGGCCACAATTGGCGGTGAAGAGGCGATTTGAGCACCTCATAACTTATCCTTTTGGAATATTAGGAGCGATCTAGATTTTCAAATAAAAACCTCTTGTAAAAGATTTTCAAATAAACACCACAATCTTTTATCAAAAGGATATTTTCTGTAAAACATTATGCTTTTCCAAAATAATAAATATCCCAAATATCATGGTTTTTCTTAGAAGTAATAAAAGAGATTTAAACCTAATTATTTTAACTAAGCTTTCTCTAAAGGACACGAAGTACTTTACAAATTCTAGAAAATAAAACTAGTGGTTGTAGAAGGCCATATTAAACGAGATCAATACTCTTTCTAAAATTCCAGTTTATGATAACATGACAGATACAAAACATAATACGGTTAGGGTTAGAATGCGCGGACCTAGGTATGGAATACTTTATGAAGATCCCGATATTCCGGGTGACCAGTCCAATATATGGGCGACTAGAAATATGAAGATCCCGATATTCCGGGTGACCAGTCCAATATATGGACGACTATACAAATATGAAGATCCCGATATTCCGGGTGACCAGTCCAATATATGGGCGACTATACAAATATGAAGATCCCGATATTCCGGGTGACCAGTCCAAAGTGTGGATGGCTATACAATATGGAAATTCCATGCCTAGAAGTATACGCACTAACTCTAATCCGTCCAAACCTTTATACTGAATCACGGGGATGGGTAGTTTGATTAGGCAAGGATAATTCGGAACTCGGATTCCCCTACTACTCGATCATAATCCCGAGAAGTGAAACGGTACATTTCACTTCCCCGGTTGTTGTTCCGTGGCCACAACGGAATAATCACGAGTCTCCGGACCCTTGTTTAACAAACTAATACATACTATTACCTTCATCTAATTATAACTTACAACATACACATGCTCATATATAACATACTCATATTCACATATCCAATTTGTACATAACCTCATACCTTTATACACATGTACATCATATTCATTATACACACATGTTTGTTTCTATACCCTTACTATCTTTTGAGGAAAATCCTATCCGAGTATAACTCGCTGACGGACCTTCCTTTTCTTTCTCTATCTTTGGAATGTCCGTCAGATAAGAATGAGTATTACAGCGAAGATCAAGGTGAAGTCAACTTATGAAGATTATGCAGACAGGACAATGGAAGATTAGATAGTTTTAATTTTTGTTATTTAAGGCTTTTTGTTTCTCCTTTGATGTAAATAAACTACTTAGTTTATTTTACTATTTCCTTTGGGATGTAATAAAGTTTGGTTAATGGAAATAAAATGCCTTTCGCTTTTATTATTTTTGTTTTGGTACACATCCTGCATATTAATTATTTATACGCTTAACGTAACTGTATTGAATATACCACCTTGAATACAGTTAGGTTGCGGATCTTGCCACGTCTTCCTTCTCCTTGTTTTGGGAAGCGGGGCATGACAGGTTTTTGTGGTGGCCCATGCAGGTCCTCTTGTGTACTAAAATAAAACCATTAACTGACTTATTAAATTTGTGAATCTTATCCATCTATACCGATATCATAGTTTTTCCTATGTCTCTCGTCCCTTCCTTGACATTCTGTACCCTGACCATGACCTTTCCTTATGGTCATGGCAAATCTTTCCAACGAGGATGACATGTCCGATATTACTTTGAAGCTACATCTGAAGATTCAGAAGACGAAGTCGTAGACCCTCCGGCGGTTGTCCCCGCAAGGCACCATGGGAATGGTCGTACTTTTCTTAGATCGATGACCTATCATCACTTGTTGAACTCCCGTAATCGAGACTAATAAGTCTTTTTCCTTTCTTTGGCCGAATAAAACGATGTAAGAACATTAAGGGCATGTCCTTACTTCTGGTTGTACTCTCCATATTGAAGTTGGATAATAAAATCTTAGTTTCGAACAATAATCTCTCTTGTGTCTCTTGCTCTTCTTAGTCTCTCCCTTGCATTAATTGTTGTTCTTCCATGCAAGTTATTATCTTGTCTCACCTCAGCCGTTTGTAACCAAATCTATTCTGATCCTGATCATCAATGGCCGGGCGTCACTATAACCGCAACAGAAGAGGAAATGGAGTCAATGAAGCCACTGCTCATCACGCAACGATACTATAAATGCTGCAAGGACTACTGGGGCAACACCAAAAGGACCACCCTTGCCATCACAGGAGCGTGTTTTTCAGCAAGCACAAAGGAATGGACCCAAACGTCAGACCTTCACCATGACGGACGAGAAGACTGATGCCATGTGGAAAGACAACAGAGGTACTCTTTCTTTTCGCAACCTTTCTTCCAATACCATTCTTATTTATCTTTCAATGCAATTCTTAGTTGGACTCACCATAATTCCTCTAGTTTCCGTAATTTCGACTAGTTGCCTTAATGTTATAGCTCTCATGTTTTCCATCAATTCATATCTTTCCTTCAACTTCCAAACTTTTCCATCCGGAAGCAACTACCAATTTTATAATTTCCAATTCCTTATACCTAACCCTTCAAGACTTTCCATGCATCAAGTGATACACCAACTCGCGGGAGCGACACATGCAGCAAAGAGGATTCCTGGTAACGTTACTGATTTCCATACCTAGTAGTAGCCACTCCTTTGAAAATTTCAAGTATGAAATTATTCTAAAGAGGGTAGATCGTAACTATCACAACCATTCTTGCAATTCTTAGCAAACCCAGAAGTTTAAACATCCATAACGATTTCCGGAGGAGTAACTGTTTCCTGATTTAAAATCAGGAAAGCTTCTGGGAAAAGCTTCAGAAGAGGGTCACGTGCTTACACGTGACCAGCGGTCACGTGTTGGCACGTGACACCTAAAAACATCATCAAGGCAAGTTCAGTTTCCTGACTACGTTGAAGAAAAGAGGGCTTCAGAAAGAGTCACGTGCTCCCACGTGACCCGGGTCACGTGGCGACACGTGACATTTAAATGCAAGCGTCAAAAGGCACACCAGTTCCCTGATCAAGTCAAGGAAAAGGCTTCAGAAGAGGTCACGTGCTTCCACGTGACCAGGATCACGTGTTGGCACGTGACGTTCAAAGCAGCAGACTCGTTCTCCAGATGAACCAAGGAAAGAAAGTTCAAACAAGGGTCACGTGCTCACACGTGACCGGGGGTCACGTGGTAGCACGTGACGTTTAAGCAGCAATAAGAAGACAGAGCGCAAAAGAAAGGAAAAGGCTCATTCTAAAGGGGTCACGTGCCCACACGTGACCATGAGTCACGTGGTCACACGTGACCGGCTTTCAAAGCCCATTGTGTTAACAGAATTAAATTCTGAAAGAAATTCAAATCTTTCCAAAGGAAAGCAACTATCTGGAACCAATCGAATTAAAGATTCAGAGGTGATCTATTTATGGGAAAATCTCGGGTTTGGAAAGATTTCCCCTTTAAATCTAACCGAAATAATAAAAGGGAACCCCTGGATTTGAAATCCAATGGTGAATAAAATTCACCTAATAATCCAAAGGTCCAAAACAAATGATGGATGCAAATCAAATCTCTTAATGAAGATTCGTCAAAAACTGATTGATTCGGCTGCTTCTCCTATAAATAGGAGCTAAGACACACAGGAGGGAGATAGATACGCAGAGAAAGAAAAAGAGAAAAGAAAGAGAGCTTCGATACTTGGAGAACTTGGATCTTCTGCAAAAACCCTAGATAAGAAAGGGAAAAGCTCCTTGAAAGAAAAAGAGAATTTAATTCTCAACAGAGTTTAACTCTGATAATGTAAAAACAGAAGAACATATTTCTTCTCTCTTTGATAGAGGATCTGCAAAGTGCACATCTCCCCTTAAGGTTGAGAATTTAATTCTCAATGGGTTGAGATCCTGCCTTGCAGATCCAGAACATAGAGAGGGAATGCAAGCATGAGAATTTAATTCTCACAGAACTATAGGAATTTAATTCCTTTAAAATAAAATTAGGGCTTGACCCTGTATCATGGGAATTTAATTCCTTCAGAATAAAAAGAAACAGGGTTTAACCCTAATTAAGAACTTAGTTCTGTTGAAACAACGGGAATTTAATTCCCTTAATCATCATTTAACAGGGAATGAGAATTCAATTCCTTAAAAACTTTTATTAGGGTTTAACCCTATTCAGCCCTTCACATATATGAGGAATGTAATTCCTACAGAAAATTCAGAGTTAAACTCTATTCCAGAATATAAGTCTTCGAAAGGAAGTAGGAATTTAATTCCTCCGAAATTTACAGCCCGAGGAATTTAATTCCTGAAAAAGATTAACAAAGCCTCTAAACAAAATACATAGAGGCAGGGTCACGTGTCATCACGTGACCCCCCCAAGAGATCTACAGAAAGTCCCTTTGAGGCAGCACCCCACGTGATCCACGTAACCCTTGGCAGAAGCTCTAATACATAGGCATTTGAATGCCCATCACGTGATGGCACGTGACGCTCTGAAAGACGCGATAATCTCAGCAGAATACATGAAGGGAGGGCGCTCTCACGTGCTGCCACGTGACCCCTCTTGTCTTAGTGTTTAACACTAAATTGAAACTCTCGAACCCAGTGTTAAAACACTGTTGGGCCTTAGTGTTCAACACTAATTAAAAAGCTTTATCTGCAGTGTTCAACACTGATCTGTTTTAGTGTTTAACGCTAATTTGAAAAGCCTTGTTGCTGGTGTTTAACACCAATTATCTCCTAGTGTTAAACACTAACCTGTCAACCTCATTCCCAGTGTTCAACACTGACTACTCTGTAGTGTTTAACACTAGGCTTCGGCCCAATTGACTAAATGGATGGAGGCAAAGCCTCTCCTGATTGGACTTAGCCCAAGATGGCCATAAGTCCTCAATTTGTGATTAACTGGGCCAATGGACTCATAACATAATTAATTCGTCTTGATCCCAAATTGGACCAAGGACTATTTAATCCACTCCGGTTCTAGGGTACATCTCTTCACTCCCTTGATACTTGGCATTGTAATCCCTCAATGTCTTCAAAGAGGTGACGGGTCCCGACGACCACACATTGATACGGACTGCGGGGTCCTTAAACCCGTGTTTAATGCAAATTCCTGGTTACGTGGAACGCGGATAATGTCACTCTTTGACCCCGTGGAAAACGTCCAGAGCGGAGCCTGGTCCTCGCAGAGCACGGCAGTGAACCCGTGTGAAGCATCCAGAGCACATAATGGACTGTGGGGTCCTTAAACCCATGGACTACGACGTCCTTAACCTTGACCGAGATGTCTTAAAACTAACAATGGACTGTGGGGTCCTTAAGCCCATGGACTACGACGTCCTTAACCTTGACCGAGATGTCTTAAAACTAACAATGGACCGCAATGTCCTTAAACTACCCATGGACCGCAACGTCCTTAAACTACCCATGGACCACTATGTCCCTAAACTAGAACAATAGAGCCCCAAATGCTCTTTTGTCGGATCTAAACGATCCTGTTTAAGTTGATCTTAGCCTCAAAAATGGCTAACGCATCCTTAAACCTTCAAACAGACTTTAGTCCCAAATAGGACTTTAGATCCCCCTAATCAACTCTGGTTCAAGGGTACATCTCTGAACTCCTCTGACATCCGTCGTTGTAATCCTTCAACGTCGTCAGAGAGGTGATGGGTCCCGACGGCCATACATACGATGGACCACTAGGTCCCTAAACTGGAACAATAGAGCCCAAACGCTCTTCTGTCGGATCTAAACGATCCCGTTAAGTCGATCTTAGTCTCAAACTGGACTAACGTATCCTTAACAAACGTTTGAGTTGATCTTAGCCTCAAGTATGGCTGACGTATCCTCAAACCAAACCCCCAAACCCAAATCTAAGATAATACGGATTTGGACTAGTCCACGCCCTACGGGCGACGACATAACTCAGTCTCCGTAAACAATCCACGGGCAACAAAACAAACACCCACGACACGAAGTGACCATCTGGAGAAGGAGAAAGTTGTTACCGCAATGCAGTAGCGTAATTAACTGCAGGGGCTTGCGCCTGCAGGGAAGAGCGTCCCCACAATCAAAAACCCCTCAAACGAGGGGGAATCTGACGAAGTCTGCTACATCGGACGCATCCGTCTAAACCTTCGATACACGGTGCCATAAATCAACTTGGCATCTTCGGAGAGGTGGACGGATAGCACCAATTAGCATCTGCCCCGAATCTCAGGCGAGACGTCCCGCGTCTCGGCCGTCCTTCGGAGGGGAACAGATTCTGGCACGCCTGGTGGGACCTTTTCCTCTTTCCACTCCACACTTCGTGTGTCGTGACTCGTGAACCAATCGCGGTTCGCTAATGGTTGCCCTTGGGTTTCAAGATACTAAGAATTGGCATCTTGCTTATTGCAGAAAGCAAAGGATCGATGGCTTCTACTTCCGTGAAATTCTCCAACTGCTCAGACTGCAATTGCAACCAACGCTCTGCCTCGCTAGGAGGTATAGCCTACGGACCCCAAGCTGCTTCGCTACTCACAATGCCCGTGGACCAGGTCACTCGCGCCACCACAGGATTGTTCTTTGGGACCATGCTCCCGCCGATAAACTTCACCGCTCCAGTACTGACAACGGAAGCTCTTAAGAAGTCGGTCTTTGATCGTCTTACCCCTGTCGCGGCTCCTCTCAATGAGTCGCCCAACGTCAACGCCTCGGTCTTCTCTAGATTGGGCCAGAAATCCTGCAAACCCATCATGGGGCCTACAATCTCAGAGAAGGCTGCTTCTAAGAAAGTGACTGCTCCTGCTCCCGAAATCGTCAAGGCGACTTCTCCGGCCAAAAGGTCGGTCTTTACAAGATTGACGGCTCCCGCTCCCGCTCCTGCTGCCCAAAGGACGTCGGTCTTTGACAGGCTAACACCAACAGCGACCCCCCACCCAGACAGGGGGCAAGACAAAACCATTCTTACCGCTGACCCTACACCGTCCGCTCGACACGCTCGACGTCGCCATTGGCGCCGAGTAAGGAAGGCTGGGGGCAATTCCCCCTCCGGGTTGACTCCATCGGCCCCGGTGGCAGAAGTTAATGCTGCTGTTCCAACTGGGAACAGCTTCGAAATGCTAAACAAGGTGCGAAGGAATTCTCCTACTGTAGTGCTGAAGAGGTCTCCTCCCCCATTAAAAAAGGTTGTGGAAATAAAATCAGAACATCCCCGATCTCCTCAACGGCTGTCTTCCAAAATCTATAAGGTTTGGCGGCAGGCCCGGGACTCGATCATCGATCCAAACTTCTCCCGTCAGCACAAGAAGCCGAAAATCCAACCGGAAGCGGGTCACCAGGCTAAACCCCAAAAGGCTGTCTGGACGCCCACCTCAACGGCCCCCTCAACCTCCATGGCTCATAAAAGGAGGAGGCCAGAGAAGACCCCCCAGCATGCAACGACGGCTAAAAGCACCGAGCCCAGACGCCCTAAGTCTGGGGGCATGGTGGTGCACACTGTTTACATGGCCTCTGGAAAGGAGGAAAGCCGCACTTCTACGGGCCACCGACCGCTAACCCGATCCGTGACGAAGGCCCAGGAGCAGCAACAAAAGCTTCAAGAAATGATGAATGCTATGGCCGCGCTCACCGGGCCAAAAGAAAATCCGGAAACGTCCTCAGACGCACGCCGAGAGGAAGAAACCGACGCTGAATTCCTTCGCCGGACACTGGAGAAAAAGGACAAAGAGGCTGCTGAACAAGCGGCCAACATACAACGTATGGGCCTTCTTTTCCAAGATATGATAGGAATGATGATCCAGCTGGACTTACCCGCCGAGGATCCCCCAATCGTTCTTGAAGACGACCGAGGAGAAACGTCAAATCCACCGCCGGCCTTCTCAACGGCCAAGGAGGAGGTAATCTCTAAGGCTGACTTGGCTGACTACATAGCCCAGCAAATCCGGGTTCATCACGCGACTGAGGCAGCTGGTCAAGTCGTGAAAACGGGGCGGCCGTATCCGAGCTAGTACGACCAAATCAAATACCCGCAAGGCTACACGATACCAAAATTCCACGTGTATAAGGGGACCGGCAATTCCCATCAACATGTCGCCCAGTTCCGGGCCCTCTGCGGTAACACCGGCGGTGATGATAAACTATTGCTCCGCCAGTTCGTGGGCAGCTTATCAGAAACAGCGTTCGAATGGTATTCGGAACTCCCGAACGATTCTATCAAAACGTTCGCTGAAATGGAGTTGTTGTTCACTCAGCGATTCGCAAGTGCCAGCGAACGCACTCCAATAATTGCACTTATTAACGCCAGGGTAAAACCGGGCGAAACCTGGGTCCAGTACGCTATACGCTGGCGGAACTTGTGGTCGAGATGTGAGCAACGCATCGAGGAAGCTCCTGCCGTGGGCATGTTCGTGGGAACTCTAGACCCTCACGCAACTATCTCCCAATTTATGATGTTCTTTAAGCCAACCACATTCCAGGCTTTGATCGACAAGTTGGCTCAGATGGACCAGATGGGTCATAGACCACCTCCCCCGAAGTCGGAACCTCGGAATGACAAGGGTAAAGGAAGGGCAACCTTTGTTGCAAATGCCCAACAGCAACCTAACGCCCCGAAACCGGCAGATCAACTGGAGGAAAGACGTCGGTATTATAATGAGAAGATGAAGCGTCCCTACTCGTTCCCACGGGACAAGACGAAACGGTTATTCGAGCTGGCAATACGCAACAGACTTATAAACCTACCAAATCCAAGGCGACCGCCGCAACCCACGGAAGTGAATAACCCTAACTATTGCCCTTACCATCAAACGGTAAGTCACTCGATCGAAGATTGCTTCGTCTTCAAAGGATGGATTGAAGATCAGTACCTCCAGGGGAAGTTCGTACTGTCCGAAAAGTGGAAGGTAAACCCACCACAGCCGCATTCTCCCAGGAAAGCGGATACACCGGGGGCAACATGTTCTTTTATTGAAGAAGCTCCATGGGAGGTCGTGCTATCAACTAAAACCAAAAGAATGCTGAGAGACCTTCATGCGTGCCCTGCGATCGAATGGAAGGACCCTCTTGAACCTCAAATTATCGAAGGGATGCTAAGGCGCCGCCCGACTACAAAGACTCACGATAAGAGCCCAGATACTCACGCCCAATCGTCAAAATCTTCGAAGAAAAAGAAGAAGAAATCCAAGAAGTCCGTGAAGCCTGGAAAAGAGCACACGAACTTGCAGAAGCAAATAGACGCGCTGGAAGAATACAATCAAAAGGCGCGAACTCCTGTCACACTGCAAGAGTTCCTCAACCACATCTTTCAAGAGGAAGATGAGGGAGAGAGCTCGTCAGATGAATCCGAAGGATATGTGGCGAGTTGTAACGTGATCTCCCACTCGTTTACTGATGATCGGAAAACTCATGGCACTAAAAAGCTGGAGGCAGAACCTGTACCAGAGCGTGCATGGCCAACAGACGAAATGATCGACGCTTTTCTAGACGAGATTCGTCTAAAATGTAAAGCGGACCAGGAGCGTGAGATGACCACGTCGGAAGGAGCCAAATGCGGGCAACTGAACGAAAGAGTTGAGCTACCCCTGCCAGAGCGAAAGGCATCCGAGGTAGACAAGAAGGTATTCAAGACAAGGAAAAGGTTTGCCAAAGCCATGTCGATGGGAATGAGGCTACCGCCCTCGGAAGGAAACACACACGATGGGGTAGAGAGGCAACCTGACTATTGCGCATATCATCGGAAAATATCACATCCCACGGAGGAGTGCGACGCATTTAAGATATGGTGGCAAGGATATGTTGCTCGTCGGCAACATGTTAAGCGCATGAAACGCAAGAGCCGTCGGGAGCGAAGAAGTACTATCGATGGGCACGACAGAGCTACTGGCAACTGTTACATGGTAAACGCCAGGGAGTCACAAGTTCTCACCTTTGGGAGCGACTCTGATGAAGAAATCACTCTGGGCCCTCTCTTTAAAGAATCCGCTTTAGGGAAAGAGGAGAAATCGGAGGCCTGCGAGAACATTCAGCTGCGCAATCGCACGCTCCTAGAGAAGAATCTTGGACCCGCAAATAGAAAAGATAAGGGAAAAGAAAAGGTCACTGAAGATATCACTTTAGATGACCAAGTCACGAAAGAGCTGGCTACCAAAGACCCTCCTAGGAAGAGTAAGGTGGACTATAACATCCTCGCGCACCTAAGGAAGCTACCTTCTCAGCTTAGGATTCTCGAT
Organism: Agapanthus africanus; assembly: GCA_030015575.1. NCBI lineage: Eukaryota > Viridiplantae > Streptophyta > Magnoliopsida > Asparagales > Amaryllidaceae > Agapanthus > Agapanthus africanus. Next base: position 492,460,383 of record CM057349.1, read on the forward strand.
GCCCTCCTATTATCAAAAGAAGCGCGGGACTCACTAATTAAGGCGTTACAAGAACCTGAGCAATTCCAAGCCTTCCTCGCCACTGAAAAGATGAAGGATGAACTGGAGGAAGTACATACAGCCGATATCACTTTCGGTGATGAAGACCTCCTTCTCGGGACATGCGACCATAACCGTCCCCTATATATCTCCGGATACTGCCATGATATCAAGATAGGCAAGATCCTGGTGGATAATGGATCCTCCGTCAACCTCCTTAATGTTCGGGTGTTGAAGGAAATCTGCATGAGTGTGCAACACCTCGCTCGTGACAAAATTACTATCTCCGGTTTCGATTCACAATCGTCACGGACTCTCGGATCTGTGATATTAACATTACGCTTTGGACTTCTCGTCACAGACATCAAATTCCAAGTCATTGACGCCAAGACCTGCTACAACGCCTTACTCGGCCGTCCTTGGCTACACGAGTACAATATCATCCCTTCTACACAACATCAGTGTATGAAGTACTTTAAGGATGGTTTCGAGTATACCGTAACAGGTGAGTTAAACCCATTTTCCGTGAACGAAGTCCGCAAATACGAAGATGCGAAGTACTTTTTGCCAGATTTCGAGGATACAGAAAGGAGTCGCAATCCGGGGAACAAAACCGCCGCCACCATCCCGATTTTCGGGAGCGATACCGAAGAAGAGGAAGAGATAGTTTATGCAGGGCCATCTTAACGCAACAACCTGGGGACGCCGGCCCCCGTGTTGGTCTTCGGAAGTGATTCAGAAGATGAAGTTAATGCTGTGTTCTCCAATCGGCTGTCAATACAAGCACCCCCTGGCGATGACCATAGTTTGCAAATCACCATGGTGCCGCGAGAACACTACAAGGATTTCGACACGCTTCAGGCTCACGATGTACAGGACCTGCAAACATTCTACGTCCCTCCCAGACGAAGGGATGAGAAGGTGATCCTATTCTACCGATCCTCAGAGTCGAAAATAGAGAAAGAGATCTGGCATGGCACGGATGCTACACTTGACAGGCTCCAACCCATCCGTCTGCCCAGATACTATACAAATGGATTAAAGAAGCTATTGAAGCGCCAAGGAGTACCTTTAGAACAGACCGTTCGGCAGGCGCGGTTCTACAACAGGATTTGGGATGTCCCCGGGACTCAACGCAAATTGCCCAACGGGAAGATGGAAACACTCGGGCTTGGATACGCAAGAGCCGGAAAACGGGAACAGGCCCACAGTAGCTACGCCATATATACCTTTGATGAAGAAGAGGACGCCTCGTCGGGAGATGCCAACCCCTCATCAAAACTAGACCCCGCGATTGAAGCGCCGAGTCCGTCGTTTGAAGAACGAATGGGCAAGCCTATCAGGAAAGTGGGTCAGAAAGATCGGGAAGACCACAACCGCGAAATGGCCATCTACGAGAAGGCCAGGACGCAACGTCTATTTCAACAGGCTGCAAAAGACAAAGACGCTCATCCTCGTCAATCCGTTGTACGAAAGGCCCGACGCAGAGACGGAAATAAATCAAGAAGCGGAAAGAGGAGCCGACAACAACGACGCAGGATTAGAGGGTTACGTGGTCGGGTGTTGCACGGCTCGGATTTGTCCCTCATAAAGAAGATGAGTCGAGCGTACTCCTTCCCCCGAGACAAGACGGAGAAGTTACTCAAGCTCGCTATAAAACATCAAATGATCACGCTTCCAGAGTCTAGACATCCTGAGCAAGCTAACGAGGCTTCTCATCTGAGCTATTGCTCTTATCACCGAACCATAGGACATCCTACCGAAGACTGCTTCACCTTCAAGAACTGGATCGAGGACCAGTACCGACGGGGTAGATTCGCTTTATCCGACGGCTGGAGGGTAACGCCGCCACAAAAGCATGAACCCAAGGCCGCAAGAGCAGAACCGGGTCCACCTCAGTCCAGGGAGCGGGTTCGCACCTGTTATACTATTATGATATTAAGAGAAGAGCCCGAGAACGTAGATGACCTTCCCCGGTGCTTTGAGAACAGCGATGATGAGGTGATCTCAGAATTTCCGCCCGCTCCGAAAGAACTGGAAGATGGCATACATACTACTGCAGATAACCTCAAGAAGATTGAGTTGGGATCGGCAGACGACCCGCGACCGACATTTGTCAGCGAGCTGTTATCCGAAGAGAGGGTGGCTGCGTTAAAGAACGTGCTTCTACGGCATAAAGACTGCTTCGCGTGGAACTACTCCGAGATGCCAGGATTAGATCCGGAGATTGCTGTGCATAGATTAGCAATATCCCCAGATATCAAGCCAGTCAAGCAGGCGCCGAGAAGAATGCGGCTCGAGCTTGAAATGAGCATCAACGCCGAAGTCAAGAAGCTGATCGATTCTGGATTTATCCAAGAAGTCCAATATCCCGACTGGATCGCCAATATCGTCCCGGTAATGAAGAAGAATGGGACGGTACGCATATGCGTGGATTTCAGGGATCTCAATAAAGCCTGTCCCAAGGATGATTTCCCAGTACCAGTAACCGAGCTAATGATAGATAACACATCCACTCACGAGGTTTTCTCCTTTATGGATGGTTCGTCAGGATACAATCAGATAAAGATGCATCCCGAAGACCAGAAGCATACCGCTTTCCGGACCCCTTTGGGTATATTCTGCTACAGGGTTATGCCCTTTGGCTTAAAGAACGCTGGCGCTACCTATCAAAGAGCCATGACAAAGATCTTCGACGATCTCATACATGACATCGTCGAGTGCTATATCGATGACCTTGTAGTGAAGAGCATGTCGTACGAAGAGCATTTAAAACATCTGGAGATTGTATTTCGACGCCTTCGGCAATATAATTTGAAAATGAATCCCCTCAAATGCGCGTTTGGAGTCTCCTCGGGCAAATTTCTGGGATTCATCGTTCGACACCGAGGTATTGAAATAGATCCATCAAAGATTAAAGCGATCATGGAAATGCCTCCGCCAAGAACCCTCAAGCAGTTGCGGTCTCTCCAAGGGAAGCTCGCATACATCCGGCGGTTTATCGCTAATCTTTCGGGCAAATGCCGTCCTTACAGCCACCTGATGAAAAAGGGAACTCCATTCGTTTGGGACCACAAATGTCAAGGTGCACTAGACGAGATCAAGCAATACCTGCAGAACCCTCCGGTGCTGGCTGCTCCGGTCAAGGGAAAACCCCTCATTCTTTATACGACCGCCCTCGAAGGTTCCTTGGGCGCATTATGGGCACAAGAGAACGATCAGGGGAAAGAAAGAGCACTCTACTACTTAAGTCGAGTGCTGCTGGGGGCAGAAAGCAACTACTCTCCCGTTGAAAAACATTGTTTGGCGTTAATCTTCGCGATAACAAAGCTCAGGCACTATGCGTTGGCACACGAAGTCCGTCTCATCTCGAAGGTGGACCCCCTTAAATACTTGATGTCAAAAGCCATATTGACGGGACGACTCGCTAGATGGGCCCTGCTCTTGATGGAGTTCTCGATAACGTATCAACCTCTCAAGGCGGTAAAACGCCAGGCCATTGCCGATTTCCTCGCTGAGCACCCGATACCAGCCGATTCTCCTCTGAACTGTGATTTGCCGGACGAGCATGCATTTGATGCAATTAGCGGCGGAAGCACCCGATGGGAACTCTATTTCGATGGAGCGTCCTCTATAAAGAGGCAGAAACAAGGTATCCCAATGATCAAATCGGGGATAGGCCTCATCTTTACAACTCCACAAGGAGGGATAATGCGCTTCGCCTTCTCCTTAACAGAGCCGAGGACAAACAATGAAGCTGAATACGAAGCTTTGATAGCAGGCCTCGAGATCGCCATCGACATGGGAATTGAAGACCTCCTTATATACGGGGATTCTCAGCTGGTCGTTAGTCAAGTAAATGGTGACTACCAAACGTGCAAGCCGGAGTTGGTGAAGTACGGCGAAAGGGTGCAACAACTATTGACCCAAATTCCCTCCTATACTTTGGAGAACATACCGCGCGCGGAAAACAGCAAAGCAGACGCGTTGGCTAAACTTGCTAAAGAACTGGCTGACGAGAACCTCGATGACGTCAGAATCGTGGTACAAAGCCGTCGAGTGCTCGCCCCGGCAGAAATATCTCCGGAATCATGCGAAGAAAAGGGAACGACTGAGCAGACGACCCTACAAATAAAAGACCATGAGAAGGCCGAAGACTGGAGGGAAGTCTTCATAGACTACTTTAAGTCCCACCGAATGCCCAAAGAAGCGTCCTCAAGACATCAGCTCATGAAACGAGCTCTATCTTTCGCTTTTGTCAACGATATTCTATACAAGAGATCGTTTGATTCTCTATGGCTGAGATGCTTAGGACCTGACGAAGCGGAAAGAGTCATCCAGGAAGTTCATGACGGACTTTGCGGTTCTCACCAAGCAGGCCCAAAGATGAAGTTAAAAATCAAACGGATGGGTTACTATTGGCCCACGATGACCCAGGACTGCCTCGAGTATGCGAAGCAATGCCACTCATGCCAGATTCATGGAGACTTCATCCACCAACATCCGAATCCACTGCACCCAACGGTAGCTAGCTGGCCATTCGAAATGTGGGGGACTGACATAGTCGGCCCCATTGAGCCAGCATCGTCCCGGGGACACCGTTTTATCCTGGCGACAACTGATTACTTCTCCAAATGGGTAGAAGCAGTACCACTGAGGGAAGTGAAGATGGAGAATATCCTCCATTTCTTCAAGACGCACGTCATCTATCGGTTTGGGACCCCACGGCGGATTATCTCCGATAATGGGCCGGCCTACCGAAGCCATAAGATTAGCCGCTTCGCACAGCAGCACAATATAGACTGGAGATATTCTTCGGTTTACAATCCACGAGCTAACGGTCTAGCCGAGGCCTTCAATAAGACCTTGACGAAGATCATAAAAAAGACCGTTTCCAGGAATAAGAAAGACTGGCACGAAAGGCTGCAAGAAGCCCTTTGGGCTTATCGAACTACGTTCAAGTCGGCCATAAACACAACGCCGTACGCGTTGGTATTTGGGACGGAAGCAGTGCTCCCCCTCGAGATAGAGTTACCCTCTCTATGAGTAGCAGTCCACCACGAGCTGACGAACGAAGAAAATGCTCACCTTCGGCTTGAGGAGCTTGATGCCCTCGACGAAACCCGGCTCATAGCGCAACAACATCTAGAGGCCTACAAAGCAAAGATGACGCGCTCGTACGAAAAATTGACCAGGCCGAGGACATTCCGCCAAGGCGAACTTGTACTAGTGGTCAAAAGACCTATGATCCCCAATCGTGCCAAGCGAGGAAAATTTGAGCCAAACTACGAAGGCCCGTACGTCATAGACAAGGTCTACCAGGGTGGAGCCTACCTACTCATGGACATACACGGTGAAAGGCCTTTCAGGCCAATAAACGGCCGCTTCTTGAAGAAATACTACGCTTAATAAGCCGCAGCCGGGGTCAATGATAGATGACGACGACTATGTCCGCTCACTATCTTCCTAGGCTCAGACTTTACAAGCAGCAGCCGGCCTTCCCATATCGACGGACCGAAACGTCCTTAAACTAACGACGGACCGAAACGTCCTTAAACTAACGGCGGACCGAAACGTCCTTAAACTAACGACGGACCGAAACATCCTTAAACTATCAACGGACCGAAACGTCCCTAAAACTACTACCGCAGCATCTTTAGGCTGACGAGATAAAAAAAGAGGAGAGAGAAAAGAAAAAAAATAAAATAAAAAAAAAGTGAAAAAGAATAAAAAAAAAGGTATGTCCATAAGCAAAATGAGCACGGATGAAAACCCGAAAGGGCTCCGTGAGTAAAAACAGCAGGACTACCGGCGAGTGTTTGTGAAAACCCGAAAGGGCGCAACCTCGTTAAAAGATACTTGTAGGGTCCTCTCGACCTTGTAAGGAGAAACCGTCTGCGTGAGATCCTTACGACTCACAAAGGAGAAACACACTTAGGGATCCTCACGATTCCTAAGGAGAAAATACACTTACGAGATCCTCACGACTCGTAAGGAGAATTCTCTTATGGGACCCTCACGGCTCATGAGATTTGAAAGTCTTAAGTTACAGAAGCCTGAACCTGTTCTTAAGCAAATCCTCCACAACCTTCGATATTGCCCTACAAGAGGCTCAATACTGACCCTTGTATACAATCCACGGGCGCGAATAAACATTTCCCCAGCAAAGTCCAACCCTTGTAGGTCCCCTCGACCCATAAGGAGAAAATCCTCTTGTAGGATCCTTACGACTTACAGAGGAACATACACTTAGGAATCCTCACGATCCCTAAGGAGAAAATACACCTACAAGATCCTCACGACTTGTAGGGAGAAATACCTTTGTGAGACCCTTACGGCTCATGAAGTCAAAAGCCTTAGTCGACAGGACCTTAACCCTGTTTGCTAAGCCACCTTTGTTCAACATCGACAGAGGCAAATGATGATTCGCTCCTGGCAATATTCCAGTTGCAGCGATGCTGATGCCTAAACCGGTATCAAATCCCAAGTTCTTTCATGGCAAATGATGATTCGCTCCTGGCAACATCCCAGTTGCAGCGATGCTGATGCCGAAATCGGTGTCCAAAATCCGAGCTTGCGGCGAAAAAGCTAGCAGGCCACACATGCCTACGAAATAGCCGAAATGATGGGGCAACTTGCAATAAAAAGCAGCAAGTAAAAATGTATGCATGAAAAATAGCTGAAATGATGGGGCAACTCGCAATAAAAAGCAGCGAGTAAAAATAAAACAAATAGCCGAAATGATTGGGCACCGCGAAAAATAGCCGAAATGATTGGGCAATCGCGACCTTCGCGATATAAAAAGCTGAAATGATAGAGCATCGCGGAAAGAATAAAAGAAATGATGGAAAAATGAAACCTTTTTGCCCTACAGGTGATGCTACATCAATCCCTGTATACAATCCAGGGGCGCAAACAAAGAAGGAGTCGTACTCCTCCCCCAGGTTTCATCATGAGAGGAAGCCAAATCTCGACGGTTCACAAATAACCTGGAGATCATCTCGACGCAGCAGACACAACATCAAGCGAAATGGAACAGCGGCAACCCCCAGTTCCATGGATCGGTGATATACGTATCACCAAGAGTCAAACCCCCATTCCGTGAAATGCGGATACAATCGATAAAATTCCTGGTCACGTGGAACGCGGAAAACGTCACTCTTTGACCCCATGGAAAACGTCCAGAGCGGATCCTGGTCCTCGCAGAGCATGGCAGTGAACCCGTGTGAAGCATCCAGAGCGGAGCCTAGTCCTCGCCTAACGCGGCAGTGAACCCGTGTGAAGCATCTAGTGCAAAATTCCTGGTCACGTGGAACGCGGATAATGTCACTCTTTGAGCCCGTGGAAAATGTCCAGAGCGGATCCTGGTCCTCGCAGAGCATGGCAGTGAACCCGTGCGAAGCATCCAGAGCGGAGCCTAGTCCTCGCCTAACGCGGCAGTGAACCCGTGTGAAGCATCTAGTGCAAAATTCCTGGTCACGTGGAACGCGGATAATGTCACTCTTTGACCCCGTGGAAAACGTCCAGAGCGGATCCTGGTCCTCGCAGAGCATGGCAGTGAACCTGTGCGAAGCATCCAGAGCGGAGCCTAGTCCTCGCCTAACGCGGCAGTGAACCCGTGTGAAGCATCTAGTGCAAAATTCCTGGTCACGTGGAACGTGGATAATGTCACTCTTTGACCCCGTGGAAAACGTCCAGAGCGGATCCTGGTCCTCGCAGAGCATGGCAGTGAACCCGTGCGAAGCATCCAGAGCGGAGCCTAGTCCTCGCCTAATGCGGCAGTGAACCCGTGTGAAGCATCTAGTGCAAAATTCCTGGTCACGTGGAACGCGGATAATGTCACTCTTTGACCCCGTGGAAAACGTCCAGAGCGGATCCTGGTCCTCGCAGAGCATGGCAGTGAACCCGTGCGAAGCATCCAGAGCGGAGCCTAGTCCTCGCCTAACGTGGCAGTGAACCCGTGTGAAGCATCTAGTGCAAAATTCCTGGTTACGTGGAACGCGGATAATGTCACTCTTTGACCCCGTGGAAAACGTCCAGAGCGGAGCCTGGTCCTCGCCAAGCACGGCCATGAACCCGTGTGAAGCATCCAGAGCAAATACCGGACTGTGGAGTCCTTAAAATCCACGGACTATGACGTCCTTAACCTCGACCGTGATGTCTTAAAACTAACGATCAACCACCCCGATTCCCTATAGACTTTGCCTTGGTTTAAGGGTACATCTCTTCACTCCTTTGATGCCCGGCGTTGTAATTCCTCAACGTCTTCAAAGAGGTGACGGGTCCCTGCAACCAAACACCGGACTGTGGAGTCCCTAAATCCACGGACTATGAGGTCCTTAACCTTGACCGTGATGTCTTAAAACTAACAGCGGACTGTGGAGTCCCTAAATCCACGGACTATGAGGTCCTTAACCTTGACCGTGATGTCTTAAAACTAACATCGGACTGTGGAGTCCTTAAATCCACGGACTATGAGGTCCTTAACCTTGACCGCGACGTCTTTAAACTACGATACCTGGAGAAACCCCTAACTCTGTAAAACACGGACAAGGGTGATCACATCCGACACTTGCAGGCCCTCACGACCTGTAACGAAGAAAAACTCTCTTGCGAGATCCTTACGACTCTCAAGGGAAGACCCGCTTAAGGATCCTCACGATCTTTAAGAAGAACTTACACCTATGGGGTCCTCTCGACCTGTAGGGAGAAAAACTCTTTATGAGACCCTCGTGGCTCGTGAAATGCAAAAGTCTTAGGAAGCAGATCTTAACCCTGAGTCCTGAGCCATTGCTGTCCTGCAAGGAAATCAAGATAGAATATCCGCAGAATACATTCAATGAAAAGGGGACACATCATTGAGAAGAAAAAAATGTATCTTTTATTCATAAACCAAAATGGGTGCAAAGTACAATTCATGAAAGAAACAAAAAGAAAATACCCTTATCCATGAGTATGTAAAAAAAGGAAGAAAAAGATACAAATGTTTCAGGCCGGCGGGCGATTCAGCAGCTTGGTCAGCTCATCCTGCTTTTGCTGAGCCACGGCTTCATGACGCAAGATCTCCAGAAGACGAGCCTCCGCTTGAGCTTGCTGAGCCTGATACGAAGCGAGCCGGGCTTCAAGCTCTTTCTCAGTGGCCTTATGAGCCTCAACCCTCTCACGAGTAAACATGGCAACTTTATCGAGAGCCACAACCTTATGTCCGCTACGTGTCGCCCTATCAGGCCATGAAAGCTCACTTTGTGACCACAACCTTAGAAATAGGACATACACGCTCGAGACCATATAAATGGGCTTCCGATCGACAACAATAATCGATCCAAAACGCGCTCACACAACCCGGTATGAAAAGCAACGAAAAAATTTTCCGACGATTATCCTATCAAGCATGTGCTCGCAATCATGTGAACATCCGAAAAAGAAATAAAATTCGAAGCTTTAATGTGCACGCGACATGACAACAGTATTGATAATTGAAGAAAATTTTCATAAAAGGAACACAAAATTTATTCATGCAAGCGGAAACATACATACGAGTACCGAGCCTACATGGAAGTTCAACATAAAGCATACAAAAAGGAGGGACTAATTTAAAGAGGTTCTACATTAACGGAAAAGGTCACCAAACACAGGATCAACGGCACAGGGGTTGATGAAGCAAAGGACAAAATTCTCCATCTCTCTCTCCGCTTTCTCCAGCACATCGAAGCGACGGATCTCGTGAGAAGTCGCTCCCCATCGGTTGGTGCCATGTTCGTCCGCGAATGCAAACATAATAGCTCGCCGGGCCTTTATCTCGCTCAGCAGATGAATTGAGCAGTCCTTCAGAGCCTGAGTAATCAGGCATGCTTCATGAAAGCCCTCGAGCTTTTCTTCCGCCGCATCAAGCATTGCCAGGGTCATCTCTGCCGGGTGAGGAGGAATGTCGGCAAGCGCGGCCATGAGGATCATCCGGAGCCAGAGAGAACCCATCGGGAGGGGAGACCCCCTACGGATCGAGAGTTCATGCATGGCTGAGTCGCATTCGTTGTCGGTAAGGAGGGGATCCACCAACCGAGCAGCAAAGCGGGGGACCATCTCTTCAATAGGAACTTCCCACGGCTGTCGGCGAGCATGAGGACGATTGCAGGCCATGACGCTCGTTTGTTTCTCAAGATAAGTTACTCCAAGATAAAAAAAAAATAATAATAATATGAAGCTCTTTGTGAAAGGAAAAGAAAGCTATAGCCTCATATATAAAGAAGTGCATTAAGTGCTGTGCACGGAAAATCTTGCATGGTAAGGCTATTTCCAAGGCCCAAAAAAAGGAAGGGCATCTAAAATCAAGGAAATGAAACTATTTCCAAGGCCCTTTCTCTGCATCCAATATTGTGCACTGAAAATACGGCATGAGAAAATTTTGTGAACCGCCCCATCAAGGGACCCACGTGCAGAACACGTGAGGCCTAAAACCTGATGCGCGCTTAAAAGGAAATATACGGAGTAGTACCCTGCATATTAAATGCACAAACGACAACAGTAGCAAAAATGATAAAATCCCAGATGCAAACATAGAAAGACATAATAACAATTGTCACTCATACTTCAAGAGGTTCATACAAAACACAGAGGACGCATTTACAACGGTAAAACTTCAGATGCGAGACATGGGTTGAGAAACTCAAAATTAACTTTATCCAAGATTTTCCAAGCATTTCGAACCTCCCGAGTATGTTTCCTCTCACGATCACAAGCATCGGGGTCCTCACGAAATGTCCTCCACCCTCCGATAGGCGGCAAGTATGGCCGACTGCTGGAACATCTGATGCAGGAGATCAATAAGATTATCCCGCCTTCTCTTTGAGATCAAGTGCATCAGATACACCGAGTGTACTTTATCCTCGGCGGCGTCCAATGCCCCAAGCGGCACACCAGCACAGAATAGAGGGAGAGCCTCCCTGATCGCCAGCACGATCAGCCTCAGAAGAGAAGAGCGACGGGGGAGTAGCCGATGGTTGTACTCATCAAAGCGGCTCATAATCTCGGCACATTGAGCATCGGTGAACTACTGGTTCTGACTGCGGCCCAGTGCACGAATATTCCCATAGGAAATGATCTCGTCAAGATCATACAGATGGGCATCCATGATACCTGAAATAAAGGTCGTGAGATTCATTACAAAACCCCCATCGCATTAATTGCAGAAGAACAACCTCGCGCCAAGAGACCCCAGGAAGCCTCTGTGTGAAGAAATCGAGTTCTTCGTTGGAATTAAATTCCTTATTGAGAAAAGGGAATTAAATTCCCAGAAACATGTTTTTTGATGGAATTAAATTCCATGGAGTTGATACGCCATCATCATCTCCCCAAGGATCATCTAAACCCTAAAAGATCTACAGTTTGAAGATTAAGCAGTTTCATGTTCTTATGGAAAAATATGAAGAGAAAAGGGTAAAGAACCCTTGTTTTGGATTTAAAATCCAGAAAAATGTGAAGGTCCATCGTTGTCCAAGAACATTACCTGAGGAAAAAGGATTCCTTTCGAACAGAGTTAAACTCTGAAGATTGTTTCAAGACAGAGAACTAAGCTCTGAAAGCGAGAATTAAATTCTCAAAGAAGAAGTTCTCAGAAGATGAAGATGAACAAAGTGAAGGCTCCTATGAAGAGACAGAGGTATTTATAGAAGACAATGAAAACGTTTCGTCTCCCCAGATCCCTAGAGGAATCCAACGGTCACAAGAGGTGACAGCGTTGCACTCACGTGCAGACACGTGAGAACAACGCTGTGGGGGCATTTGTTTCCTGATTTAAAATCAGGAAAGCTTCTGGGAAAAGCTTCAGAAGAGGGTCACGTGCTTACACGTGACTAGCGGTCACGTGTTGGCACGTGACACCTAAAAACATCATCAAGGCAAGTTCAGTTTCCTGACTACGTTGAAGAAAAGGGGGCTTTAGAAAAAGTCACGTGCTCCCACATGACCCGGGTCACGTGGCGACACGTGACATTTAAATGCAAGCGTCAAAAGGCACACCAGTTCCCTGATCAAGTCAAGGAAAAGGCTTCAGAAGAGGTCACGTGCTTCCACGTGACCAGGATCACGTGTTGGCACGTGACGTTCAAAGCAGCAGACTCGTTCTCCAGATGAACCAAGGAAAGAAAGTTCAAACAAGGGTCACGTGCTCACACGTGACCGGGGGTCACGTGGTAGCACGTGACGTTTAAGCAGCAATAAGAAGACAGAGCGCAAAAGAAAGGAAAAGGCTCATTCCAAAGGGGGTCACGTGCCCACACGTGACCATGAGTCACGTGGTCACACGTGACCGGCTTTCAAAGCCCATTGTGTTAACAGAATTAAATTCTGAAAGAAATTCAAATCTTTCCAAAGGAAAGCAACTATCTGGAACCAATCGAATTAAAGATTCAGAGGTGATCTATTTATGGGAAAATCTCGGGTTTGGAAAGATTTCCCCTTTAAATCTAACCGAAATAATAAAGGGGAACCCCTGGATTTGAAATCCAATGGTGAATAAAATTCACCTAATAATCCAAAGGTCCAAAATAAATGATGGATGCAAATCAAATCTCTTAATGAAGATTCGTCAAAAACTGATTGATTCGGCTGCTTCTCCTATAAATAGGAGCCAAGAGACACAGGAGGGAGATAGATACGCAGAGAAAGAAAAAGAGAAAAGAAAGAGAGCTTCGATACTTGGAGAACTTGGATCTTCTGCAAAAACCCTAGGTAAGAAAGGGAAAAGCTCCTTGAAAGAAAAAGAGAATTTAATTCTCAACAGAGTTTAACTCTGATAATGTAAAAACAGAAGAACATATTTCTTCTCTCTTTGATAGAGGATCTGCAAAGTGCACATCTCCCCTTAAGGTTGAGAATTTAATTCTCAATGGGTTGAGATCCTGCCATGCAGATCCAAAACATAGAGAGGGAATGCAAGCATGAGAATTTAATTCTTACAGAACTATAGGAATTTAATTCCTTTAAAATAAAATTAGGGCTTGACCCTGTATTATGGGAATTTAATTCCTTCAGAATAAAAAGAAACAGGGTTTAACCCTAATTAAGAACTTAGTTCTGTTGAAACAACGGGAATTTAATTCCCTTAATCATCAATTAACAGGGAATGGGAATTCAATTCCTTAAAAACTTTTATTAGGGTTTAACCCTATTCAGCCCTTCACATATATGAGGAATGTAATTCCTACAGAAAATTCAGAGTTAAACTCTATTCCAGAATATAAGTCTTCGAAAGGAAGTAGGAATTTAATTCCTCCGAAATTTACAGCCCGAGGAATTTAATTCCTGAAAAAGATTAACAAAGCCTCTAAACAAAATACATAGAGGCAGGGTCACGTGTCATCACGTGACCCCCCCAAGAGATCTACAGAAAGTCCCTTTGAGGCAGCACCCCACGTGATCCACGTGACCCTTGGCAGAAGCTCTAATACATAGGCATTTGAATGCCCATCACGTGATGGCACGTGACGCTCTGAAAGACGCGATAATCTCAGCAGAATACATGAAGGGAGGGCGCTCTCACGTGCTGCCACGTGACCCCTCTTGTCTTAGTGTTTAACACTAAATTGAAACTCTCGAACCCAGTGTTAAAACACTGTTGGGCCTTAGTGTTCAACACTAATTAAAAAGCTTTATCTGCAGTGTTCAACACTGATCTGTTTTAGTGCTTAACGCTAATTTGAAAAGCCTTGTTGCTGGTGTTTAACACCAATTATCTCCTAGTGTTAAACACTAACCTGTCAACCTCATTCCCAGTGTTCAACACTGACTACTCTGTAGTGTTTAACACTAGGCTTCGGCCCAATTGACTAAATGGATGGAGGCAAAGCCTCTCCTGATTGGACTTAGCCCAAGATAGCCATAAGTCCTCAATTTGTAATTAACTGGGCCAATGGACTCATAACATAATTAATTCGTCTTGATCCCAAATTGGACCAAGGACTATTTAATCCACTCCGGTTCTAGGGTACATCTCTTCACTCCCTTGATACTTGGCATTGTAATCCCTCAATGTCTTCAAAGAGGTGACGGGTCCCGACGACCACACATTGATACGGACTGCGGGGTCCTTAAACCCGTGTTTAATGCAAATTCCTGGTTACGTGGAACGCGGATAATGTCACTCTTTGACCCCATGGAAAACGTCCAGAGCGGAGCCTGGTCCTCCCAGAGCACGGCAGTGAACCCGTGTGAAGCATCCAGAGCACATAATGGACTGTGGGGTCCTTAAACCCATGGACTACGACGTCCTTAACCTTGACCGAGATGTCTTAAAACTAACAATGGACTGTGGGGTCCTTAAGCCCATGGACTACGACGTCCTTAACCTTGACCGAGATGTCTTAAAACTAACAATGGACCGCAATGTCCTTAAACTATCCATGGACCGCAACGTCCTTAAACTACCCATGGACCACTATGTCCCTAAACTAGAACAATAGAGCCCCAAATGCTCTTTTGTCGGATCTAAACGATCCTGTTTAAGTTGATCTTAGCCTCAAAAATGGCTAACGCATTCTTAAACCTTCAAACAGACTTTAGTCCCTAATTGGACTATAGATCCCCCTAATCAACTCTGGTTCAAGGGTACATCTCTGAACTCCTCTGACATCCGTCGTTGTAATCCTTCAACGTCGTCAGAGAGGTGATGGGTCCCGACGGCCATACATACGATGGACCACTAGGTCCCTAAACTGGAACAATAGAGCCCAAACGCTCTTCTGTCGGATCTAAACGATCCCGTTAAGTCGATCTTAGTCTCAAACTGGACTAACGTATCCTTAATAAACGTTTGAGTTGATCTTAGCCTCAAGTATGGCTGACGTATCCTCAAACCAAACCCCCAAACCCAAATCTAAGATAATACGGATTTGGACTAGTCCACGCCCTACGGGCGACGACATAACTCAGTCTCCGTAAACAATCCACGGGCAACAAAACAAACACCCACGACACGAAGTGACCATCTGGAGAAGGAGAAAGTTGTTACCGCAATGCAGTAGCGTAATTAACTGCAGGGGCTTGCGCCTGCAGGGAAGAGCGTCCCCACAATCAAAAACCCCTCAAACGAGGGGGAATCTGACGAAGTCTGCTACATCGGACGCATCCGTCTAAACCTTCGATACACGGTGCCATAAATCAACTTGGCATCTTCGGAGAGGTGGACGGATAGCACCAATTAGCATCTGCCCCGAATCTCAGGCGAGACGTCCCGCGTCTCGGCCGTCCTTCGGAGGGGAACAGTAACATGGTAATGTGATGTATCAGCGCGGCAATATAGTCGCATATGCGTCAAGACAACTGACGATTTGTGGATGCAACTATTCCTATCCAGAATCAGAACCGACGATGGTAAATTTTCGTCTTGAAGATATAGAAACACTACTCTAAGGAGAACATAGGAACACGGATGGTTGAAAGAGAGGTCAATTTTTTATGGGAGAAGTACCGATCGATTGGGATGATCCTGAAGATGGAGAATTTGTAAGATAATAGTAGAAAAGGTGGAAAAGGTGATACAATGCAGCGAGCGAAGAAAGCTCAGCCCACGACTCATTTTCCGTTTAATATCTTGGAAGAAGACTGTGGGTTTATGTATAGCCTACTTTTGCTATTTTCGTTAGAGGAAACCCTAGTCATACTTTTGATCATTCCGAGATTATGGAAAGGTTAGCATAACCTACGAGCAGCAACCGGTCGAAATACTAGAAGGATGAAATCTTGAGCGACAAGACAATCCAGCTGGCCAGAGCTATATGAAGGAAGAACTACTAGGCAGACATACACGGAAGCGAGGAAACGAGATGAGAGTGCGAGACCAAAATATTTAACCGCGATAATCTCTTCTTAGTGATTTCTTTCTTCCCTTGACCTACCTTCTGTAATTTCGAGGACGAAATTATTTTAAGGAGGGTAGATTGTAACGACCATGTTTTCTAATACTTAATAAAATATATTTTATTTATATTTCTACTATCAAATAATTATTTACATGTTTCTTTTATATAATAATAATTTTTAAAGTAGTGTTAATAATTTTCAAAGCAGTAAATATAATTAAAGGAACTTTCTAAATTCTATTTATTATTTTTAGGCTTAAAATGTTTTAGAAAGATTTTATAATACCTTAAAATAATCTACATATTTTTATTATAAATAAAAGTAAATAATTCGTAATTAAAAATATTTTAAAGATGAACTAGATATTTTATAATTATTATAACTAGCTAACAATTTAGAAATAGAAATACTAATTATTTTTAGCCCAAAACTATTTTTATATTAAAGATAATAATAAAATATATTTTCTGGAATTTTTCCATAATTTTCCCGTATTTTTAATTATTTTTAACAAATTTTTCAAAGCCAAATCAATATTTTAAATAATCTGCTATTTTATTTATTTTTATTTTAAATTTTTAAAACCTTTTTAACCTGGACCGTTGGATCCAAGATCCAAACGGCCCAGAGCTCTGCGGCGGCGCCCACGTGGTGATCCTTACCCACGGCCGAGGACGAATCAGCGCTCGACACATGGCGGCGGCTGCGAATTTTGGATCACCGATCTGGGCCGTTGGATGAAGATCCAACGGCCATAAATCAAGGCGGCGGGGGCAAATCATTGCATGAATGATCAGCAATCATTAACGGCGCTGATTTTGAGGATTTTTTGGATTTTCTTGTTATTTTTCGAACGCTATAAATTGGCACCTTCAAACCTAAATTTCTCACACCTCAGAACTCCAAAAATTCTGAAAAAAATACCGGTGCCTTCGTATCGACGACGCCGACGCTACGGCTCCATCCAATCGTAGAGGAAAAATTGGGACGCGGAGCTATTGAGGATTTAGTACGAAACTACGTTTTCAGCTCTTCGGCTTTCCGACTCAAACAAAAGGTAGGATCCGCCTCTCTCTCCTTTTCCTGTCACCTTCTTCTATCTCAATAACCTAGTTCCAACTTCTAATTCTCAACCCCCATTTAAAATGGTGTTATAATATTTGTGCATACCTTTTTTCCTTGTACCTTTAATCATGATAATGTTAACCCATATTTTTAAAACGGTGTTTAAATTTCATCTGTACACAAAATTATATTGCACACCCATAATACCTGGAATCTGATGTAACCCGTGAATTGTCATTCACCTCTGACATACCCACACTATAAAAATGATCTCGAAATATGTTACTTCCACAAGATACCCTCGTTTAAATATTATATTTTGAAGATATGTAAAATAAATATTTTAGATACAGCATACGTATATTTTACTTACAAATATTTTTAAAACCCCCTCAACTTTTTAAGGAAGAAAATATTAAATTTAAATAACGATATCTTTTTAAAAAAAAGGGAATATTTAGTATCTTTTAAAAGGTAATTTTAAAATAACACCAATCTAGAACAAAGGAAAGGTTGTAGGCATCGATCGTTTACCTAAACCAGACTTTGTGGTGCCTAGGCTAGACAAATGAGAAAGGTAACTTTAAAAGGCCCGTCTCACGGTGATTCGTGAGCGGATCCCTCCTTTTCTTACTTGTGCTTATCTGGCCACAATTGACGGTGAAGAGGCGATTTGAGGACCTCATAACTTATCCTTTTGGAATATTAGGAGCAGTCTAGATTTTCAAATAAAAACCTCTTGTAAAAGATTTTCAAATAAACACCACAACCTTTTATCAAAAGGATATTTTCTGTAAAACATTATGCTTTTCCAAAATAATAAATATCCCAAATATCATGGTTTTTCTTAGAAGTAATAAAAGAGATTTAAACCTTATTATTTTAACTAAGCTTTCTCTAAAGGACATGAAGTACTTTACAAATTCTAGAAAATAAAACGAGTGGTTGTGGAAGGCCATATTAAACGAGATCAATACTCTTTCTAAAATTCCAGTTTATGACAAGATGACATATACAAAACATGATACGGTTAGGGTTAGAATGTGCGGACCTAGGTATGGAATACTTTATGAAGATCCCGATATTCCGGGTGACCAGTCCAATATATGGGCGACTAGAAATATGAAGATCCCGATATTCCGGGTGACCAGTCCAATATATGGGCGACTATACAAATATGAAGATCCCGATATTCCAGGTGACGAGTCCAATATATGGGCGACTATACAAATATGAAGATCCCGATATTCCGGGTGACCAGTCCAAAGTGTGGATGACTATACAATATGGAAATTCTATGCCTAGAAGTATACGCACTAACTCTAATCCGTCCAAACCTTTATACTGAATCACGGGGATGGGTAGTTTGATTAGGTAAGGATAATTCGAAACTCGGATTCCCCTACTACTCGATCATGATCCCGGGAAGTGAAACGGTACATTTCACTTCCCCAATTGTTGTTCCGTGGCCACAACGGAATAAACACAAGTATCTGGACCCTTGTTTAACAAACTAATACATACTATTACCTTCATCTAATTATAACTTTCAACATACACATGCTCATATATAACCTACTAATATTCACATATCCAATTTATACATACCTCATACCTTTATACACATGTACATCATATTCATTATACACACATGTTTGTTTCTATACCCTTACTATCTTATGAGGCAAATCCTACCCGACTATAACTCCCTGACGGACCTTCCTTTTCTTTCTCTATCTTTGGAATGTCCGTCAGATAAGAATGAGTATTACAGCGAAGATCAAGGTGAAGTCAACTTATGAAGATTATGTAGACAGGACAATGGAAGATTAGATAGTTTTAATTTTTGTTGTTTAAGACTTTTTGTTTCTCCTTTGATGTAAATAAACTACTTAGTTTATTTTACTATTTCCTTTGGGATGTAATAAAGTTTGGTTAATGGAAATAAAATGCCTTTCGCTTTTATTATTTTTGTTTTGGTACACATCCTGCATATTAATTATTTATACGCTTAACGTAACTGTATTGAATAGACCACCTTCAATACAGTTAGGTTGCGGACCTTACCACGTCTTTCTTCTCTTTCTTTTGGGAAGCGGGGCGTGACAGACATTCTGAAGAACAAACTATGGAAAGCAGAAGACAAAGCCAACCAGAACAAACCCTGGAAAAATGAGCCCACAAGCCCAATATACGGCCGCGGAAACGCGGCCAAACGTGGGCTTTGGCCGCAGAACCGCGGCCGTGTGGGGCCCGTGTCGGTGCAAAAATTTTGAGGCGCTGGCGGTGCGTTGACTAGGTCTTTTTCTTACGGGGTATTTTTGTAAAAGCAGATGTGACGCGATTGTAACCTTGGGTTTCTATAAATTTATAAATAGGAACCCTAAATCTTGTATTAGGTTATGCCTCTGTTCATTTCATCTATTCAGATCTGAAAAGTCCTGTGTAAATGTTTGGAGAGAGCCATCAATAAAGTAAGTAGTTTTATTTAATTGCCTTAGTATAGATCTTTAATTCCTTGCCCTAGTTAGATAGTTAGATATGTTCTTCAATTCCCTAATGAGCGAGTAGTCTCCTCGCTTGTTAGGGTTACTTTGGGGAAGGCTTGAGAGATGAAGATCTCCCACCCTTTTCTTGCCCATCATATATAATTATTAGGACTCCATGCATACATGCACACACCGCTCCCTACGACACCCTATCCCTCGAAGTAGCGGTGATACCGTAGTATAAAGGCCCTGTTGAGCTTGTTTTCCATGGAGCTTAGGGTAAGAATTAAGAAAGGAAGGACAAGAACCTAGAGGAAGAAACACCGTTTCCTCCCGATGGTCCTAATCCCCTTTGTTAATAATTACCATAACTTATCATAGATCTTAATTTGGGTATAGAAAGCAGTTAGATTTATTTCACTTTCCAAACTTACCCTAAACCTAACCCTAGCAAGATTTAGATCTAGATTAATTTAGTTTTTAGATTTAATTAATCAATCCGACACCCATCGGAATTAACTCGTAAGAACAATTAGGAAATTCACAAAATCCCTGTGGACCGACCCGTACTCACCGGCTAGCTACCAAGCGACGCCGTTCTTGATTGCGGTTACTAAATATTTTTGACAAATCACCCCGCGAGCGACGTTTGGAGATGCGGATGGCCGCACTGAGCTCTCAAGTGGAGAAGTTGAAGGAGATGATGGTATGCACGTATGTTACTTCTGTTTGTCTATACTTATATCTTTATAGTTCTAGTCTACATAGCACGGATTTGAATACGGATACGAGTAAGATACGAGGACACTGATATGTCGTATATCGAGTCTGGAGGGTGGAATCGTCAGAGCCCAATAACTCGATAAGTCATGCCGATGTGTGGCTTATAACCAATCGAGAAACTACTAATAACACTTATCAGTAAATCTCATCAGCTCTGACCAGGGACTTGTGGTTATAGCCAATCGCGCATAGCACAATATCAACTCCAAATACCGGGAGAAACGAAACCCCTCTTATCGCTCACTGCCTCCATGTGACTCGGGACTGTACCCAAAAACCATCTGTTTGCATGACTCAGTAGAGCTGTGGTAGGGTGGAAATCAAAGCATAGCGGAAACCACACAAGACACTATGACGATCTCGGGTTTACAGACTAACATGTATAAATGTCACCAGAGAACTGCTATTTGAAGATAGGTATGATACCATCTAGGAGTTGTCGGCGAGTCCGTTCAGTGTACTCAGTATTTAATGAGCACCTACATACAATCTTTGATGTCAAACACCAATGGATATAGGATCATCCATCGCCCCAATACAGGGTCAAAAAACGTATACACTAGTCTACTCTGGGACATCGATGCCTTATCTCGATATCCCTTCAACTAAAAACATTTAAGGATATGCTTATAGACTACCTAGACCCTACTAGTATGATCTGCATCACAATTCTGACAGTCAAGCAAAGATCCTAAGGATTTATCAACATGTATTAGCGAAAGTAATAACAAGTAGAACCATACACATGAATGATAAAGTCAAACCAAATAGCATACTATCATATTGAGAAAGATTATCCTGTAGATATATACATGTCCAACAATTATAATAATTGCCTCTAGGCATACATATCTAACAATCTCTCACTTGCACTAAGGCCAATTATTGGCGTATCTCATACCCAACATCTCAAAAAGTCGCTCAAATTGCGTCAGTGGAAGGGCCTTGGTGAGTGGATCCGCGGTGTTGTTCTTCGTGTCTACTTTCTGAACTTCGATCTCACAGCAATCAACTATCTCTCGGATTAGGTAATATCGTCTCAGGATATGTCTGGAACGCTGATGGGACCTGGGTTCCTTGGCTAATACCATAGCCCCATTATTATCACAATACAAGGGTATTAGATTAATAATGTTTAGAACCACCCCATGCTCTGAGACGAACTTCTGCATCCAGACTGCTTCCTTGGCAGCATCATTTGCAGCAATATACTCAGTTTCCATCGTTGAGTCTACAACGGTGTCCTATTTGGAACTTTTCCAACAGACCTCCCCTCCATTGAGGGTAAATATAAAACCCGAGATAGAACTGCTGTCATCCTTGTCACTCTGGAAGCTGGAATCGGTAAATGCTTCCATTTAGAGATCTCTGTTACCATACACCAAGAACATTTGTTTCGTCCTTCATAAGTACTTAAGAATGTTCTTCACAGTTTTCCAGTGTTTCTCCCCTGAATTGGATTGATACCTGCTTACTACACTCAGTGCATAAGCTACATCTGTACGAGTACATAACATCGCATACATGAGAGACCCTACAGCAGAAGCGTAGGGTATTACGCTCATACGAGCCCTCTCTTCATCAGACTTTAGACAAAAGTCTTTGGAGAGGGTGATTCCATGACAAGCGGGTAAAATAGCTCGCTTGGAATCTTCCATACTAAATCTCTTTAGTATGGTGTCTATGTACCTAGATTGGGACAATCCCAACGTTCTCTTAAATCTATCTCTATAGATCTTAATGCCTAGAATGCACGAGACATCACCCAGGTCCTTTATGGAGAACCTTTATGATAGGAATAGTTTGATCGATTGTAGCATAGGAACATCATAACATATCAAGAGAATGTCATCCACGTATAATATGAGGAATGCGACTATACGCCCTACAATCTTCTTTTAAATGCAAGGTTCATCTATGTTTTCGATAAAATCAAACTCTTTGATCGTATCATCAAAGCAGATGTTCCAACTCCGTGATGCCTGCTTTAATCTATAAATGGATTTAAGCAACCTGCATGCCTTTTCGCTGCTCCTACTGTTAATGAAGCCCTCTGGTTGATCCATAAAAATGCATTCTTCTAAATCACAATTTAGAAATGCAGTTTTAACGTCCATCTGCCAGATTTCATAGTCGTAGTAAACAGCAATAGCAAGTAGGATTCGAATGGATTTAAGCATAGCTACTGGAGAAAAGCTCATATCATAGTCCAATCTTAGTCTTTGACGAAAAGCTTTTGCTACAAGTCTAGCTTTATAGGTCTCTACCTATCCATCTACACCAATCTTTTTCTTAAAGATCCATTTGCACCCTATGGGTTTTACTTCAGAAGGTGCAACTTCTAAAGTCCATACTTTGTTGTTGTGCATGGATTCCATTTCGGATCGTATAGCATCAGGCCATTTTACCGAGTCACTACTCGTGATAGCTTGCTGAAAACTAGTAGGGTCATCATCTTCCATGATGCAATCTTCTCTATCACCATCAATGAGGAAACCGTAGTATCTCTTTGGTGGGTGAGAAGACCTACTTGATCTACAGAGTGACTGAGCCTCGTTGGGTTCTATCAAACCTCCAGGTTCAACTAAATCGTCAGTAGTTGTTTGTGGCTCTGGAATTTCTTCCAGTTCTACCGTATTGCCAATAATATCATTTGTAAAAAACTCATTTTCTAAAAATGTAGTATATTGAGAAACAAACACTCTTTTTTCCTCCTTGTCATAGAATAGATATCCATATGAATATTTAGGATATGCTACAAACTTGCACAAAACCGATCGTGTCTCGAGTTTGTCTACATTCTGTTTTTTAACAAAAGCAAGACAACCTTATATCCTAACTCGTTTAAGAGATGGTCTCTTCCCACACCATATCTCATATGGAATGGTAGGCACAGATTTGGTCGAAACCTTGTTTAATAGATATACTGCAGTCTCTAATGCATACCCCAAAAGGAAAGTAGCAACGCAGCATCGCTCATCATAGAGCGTATCATATCTAATAGGGTATGATTCCTCCACTCTGACATACTATTGTGTTGTGGTGTGTACGGAGGAGTGAGCTGAGAGAGAATCCCATTCTCTTTTAAGAAATTAAGGAACTCTGTACTTAAATACTCTCCTTCTCAATCTGATCGAAGTTTCTTAATGCTCAACCCAGTTTGTTTTTCTACTTCAATTTTATACTCCTTGAATTTTTCGAAAGCTTCAAACTTATGTTTCATTAAGAACACGTGTCCAACCCTTGAGAAATCATCAGTAAAGGTTATGAAATATGAATAATCACTTTTGGAATGCGTAGACATTAGTCCACATACATCACTATGTATACGGCCTAAGAGTTCAGTAGCTCTCTCTCCGTGTCCAATAAACAGAGTTTTGGGTTTTTTACTCTTGATGTAAGACTGACAAGTCGCATAAGATTTATATTCAAACGGATTCAAATATCCATCTTTATGTAGCTTGGTTAGTCTTATTTTGTTAATATGACCAAGTCTACAATACCATAAGAATTCTTCATTTATTTCTGAAGTCTTTCTTTCGTTTGTGTGTTGGATATTGAAAACCGTGTGTTGATTTTGGACGTAGATTCCGTAATTTAGTGTACCATACCCAATTAACTGTTGATTTAGGTTAATGTTCATAACATTACCTTGCAATACAAAATGATATCCTTCATTTTCTAAAAAAGATACAGATATAATATTACATAATATAGTCGGTACAAAATAACAGGGATTCAAAATCAATATACACCCTGAGATAACCCTAGGTGATACTCTCCCACTGATGCAACATCAACATTTGAACCATTCCCAACGCGGAGAGCATGATCACCTTTCTTCAAAACCTTACTATTTCGCAACCCCTGCATACAATTACAGATGTGAGAACCTGAACCGGTATCTAATACCCAGAATACAGAGTTTATTGAAAAACAGTTTTCGGTGACAAACACACCTGAAGCGGAAGTATCAACATGCTTCTTCTTCTTGAGATCGGCGAGGTACTCGGTGCAATTCCTTTTCCAATGTCCCGTCTTGTGGCAATAGAAGCATTCACCATTCCCTGATCCCGAAGCCCTAGATTTGTCTCTCCCCTTCGCCTTTTTTACTCCACCTCTCGGCTTGGTGGGTTTCTTCTTCTTCTTTTCTTTAGCTTTTGCTTTTGAAACGGAGGAGGAAGATTGCCCAACAAGTAGAGCGGGAGTTTTCACTATTTTGAGCGTGCTCTATGCACTCCTCAACATATTGAGAAGTTCTAGAAGTGATTTCTTCAAGTTGTGCATATTGAAGTTCACTACAAATTGAGCATAGGCTGGAAGGAGACTGTAGAACGATATCAATATATTGTTCATTCTGCATGGTCCATCCCAGATCCTCAAGCTCTTCAATAAGGCCTATCATCTTTAGGACATAATCTTCTACAGATGTACCAGCAACCATCCTCATTTGAAACAATTTTCGTGAGGCCTCGTAACGAAAAGCACGAGATTGCTCCCCATACAACTCTTTTGTATGGAGAAAGATGGATTGCACATCCATCTTCTCGTGTTTCTTTTGATATTCATTGTCCATCGAAACTAACGGGAGGCACTTTGCTGTGGCGCAGTCGATATCCCATGTTTTGCGGATCTCCTTATCCTCAACAAAGGAATCAGGGCCTGCGACGAAAGGGGCTTTGGTAATGAGGACGTATGCAACCTTATCATAGGTAAGGGCAATGTTCACGTTTCTCAGCCGGTCTTTATAATTTGGTCATGTTAGTTTTTTTTTCTCTAATAAAAGCTTAAGTCCCGTCATTGGTATCTGCTATTAGGAGAGAGAAAAGAAAGCACTCATCGTAAGCCCTTGCATGATTAGATTGGTTATTATCTTATCTAATCGATATCTCCGACTGTTTTTATCAAATTTTTCTTCAAACCGTAAAAGAAAAACTAGCCAGGATTAGTTACACTCTATAAGTTTGCTAACCGGTCAGCCAGGCCAGTGTTGGTACTCTGAGAGAGGTTCCCCGTACTTTCGTACGAACCTAATTAAAATAAACCCTATTTCCACAGAGGCATAACCCCGTTAACACCTTTTTAGACACTTACTGAATTTGCTAATTGTAAAGTGTAAAATTCTCCCAAGAGTAACTATTACTCACAGTGGGATCGAGATCCAACTATCAAATAGAAGGTATGCAATCTCATTGCAAATTTCAGCACTTGAAATTCCTGATATAGTTTTTATCCCTAGCGACTTATGACCTTAACTAAGGTCAACAAATCATAAGCGCTAGTCAAGTTTTACTCGTCATTTCATGATTGATTTAGACCCATTCGTATGACCCTTAACCATAGTCAACAAAATCTTACGAATGTCCTAATCGATCGCATTATATGCTTTATAGGAAGACATCACTTACCTACCGTACACTACGCCTTAACTATAGTCAACAAACGTAGCACGAATACTAAGTACTCTACTTCCTAAAATGGCGGAGGGCTACGGATGGTTTTGATAAAAACCTTTAACGTATTGAACTTGATATCGTTGTAGAACCGAGTGATTCGTAAAGGAATGGCTTAAGCTCCGCATTTGAAATAACTGCTTTTTCATGAAAAAACCGAGGATCTTTCAAATTTGGTTTTACAACATCTTTAGGTTTCTTTTCTTAACATTAATCTTATTAATTTTGTCCCATCATTTAAGCTCCTAATCATCATAGAAGAAACGAAAATAAAACACACATATATGCCATCTGCATTCGCCACAGGGACCCGAGTCTTCACCATAAGGTTACTTAACTTACGGCAGGGCAGGGTCAGGACTAGCGCGGATGCAAAACATATATAGTGTATACTAGTATATCATATATATAAGTAGCATTTGTCTTACGCAATTATATGATCACATCACAGCACAGCAGAAGCATGTATATGAAATATAGGATATATTAGGAAGTCCGTGTTTTAGATTAAACCATTAACGAAAAACACGGATTCTACGGTCGTGATGAATAGCCAAGCCCACACCCCTAGACCCCTACGAGAGCGGCAAGCAACCCTTCCAATTCTAGAGTTATGGGACCAGTCTCGACTCCTCGAGATGGCCTCCCACTGGACTCTGAAACCCGGTTACTTGTGTTCTCCGCCTTGGGTCTATCCTAACACGGAAAAGTAAATAATATATATCGAATGGAGACAACAATCTCAATCCAGAAGTGTCCCAATAAAAGAATATTACATACAATAATTTACATGAATGAAAATGAAAAACTTCCATATCACATAAAACCCCCAGCTATTCAATCACGGCGATCTAATATAACATCTTGATATAGCAACACAATAACATCACATGTCATCAACGTAAGTAAATATGCGTATCCCTAATGTCGTTGTCATATAGCAACGAGATTTGGGATACTGTAACATATTACACTTACAGTCGCAGAAAAGAAATGAAAACTACAATAATTAGAATCCGTATCTATAGACAACATATACCCGGATTATCACATATTCCGAATTTCATGCCTAATGCTATAAACCTTACATTTAAGCCTCGAATTGAAACCAATTTTTAAAGTTATAGCCGGGAAATTCAACAGGATTCCCGGTTTAAAGATCGAAGGCTCCTCGGGAACTTTAGTGGATGGCCGCACCCCCGAGGCCATCAACGAAGTGGACTAGGGCGGAACACCATGGCCGCGAGCACTCGAGTGGATGCTTTTGGCCATGGGGTTCTCCTATAGTCACTTGGTCGGGGCAAAGGGGCATGGCACTCTACTAATGTCTTCCGGCGAGTATTCGAGTACGATATAGGATTACGATAGAGTTTCGATCCAAATCCAAACTCCGTGGTAATCCATCACTAAGACTAAAACGTGAGATTTACAAATCGATAATTAGTTTTCACAAAACTAATTAATATGGATTCTAACAATTGTATTACATAACCAAAACCATTTAGACAAAATTAACATTTCGATCAATATTTCAACCAACAACTCACAGAGATCTCAACCACTTGAGCCTCATAAAAAATATCCAGAAAATCCAGGATGTTAAAATGAAGAAACACAAGAAATTTGGACTTCTATCTCCACAAGTCAACCGCGGGACCGCGGCCAGAGCATGCTCTAGGCGGCGGTTCCGCGACCACTTTGTGGAAATAGCTTCTCGTATTTCTTGTGCCTCCTTAAAATAGCCTGCACGATTTTCTGAGTATTTTTAATATGAAAAAAATGAAGTTTGAAAAAATGGACAGAAACTACCAAAATTGTGAGAACGTCGATCGAACACTTTAACTTCGTTTAAACTACACCTAAGCCTCTAGTTTGGTTCTAATACCATGTAAGTATGTCTTAGCACCTCCACTAAGGTTTTTATCAAAAGCAAGTAAGCAATTTTAAAATTCTAGAGGGCTAATTCTACTAGACAAGAATCGAACTAGAGATTAGGGTTTCATGGCAAAGCAAAATAGAGATAAAAGCTAAGTGAATGGAAACTACAACCTTTGTAGTCTTGTCCTTCACTTCAATTGCTCCGAGTAGTAGTCCTAGATCTTTTCTTCGACTCCACTTGAAAGATGGAACGAGCTTATTCGAAGTCTTCATCGTCAAAGATAATCCACCTCGAAACTTCTTACTCTCAAGCTCACACTTCACTAATCTATGAATTAGTGAAGATAACAACATATACTAATTTGCTAGAGTAGTGTAGATTGATGAAATAGGAATTTTTCTCATTAAAATTCTTTCTTTTCTTTTCTCTTTTTCAACTTAGGAAAAACTAGAAAGGAAAATGAAGAGGATGAACTTGGAGATGAGAATGAACCTTGAAGATAAGATGAGATTAAGAAAATAATTAAATATGGATGAATAAAACAAAGGAAAATAATGACTCATGATTCTTAGCACCTTGTAGAACATTTTAGAAGTCATGACTCATTTCTTTCTTTTGTTTTATTCATTTAAGTAAATCATTTTCTTTTATCTTTTCCTCCAATGTGATTCTCATATAGCCATGTTCAATGTATCATCAACCATGATACAATATGTATATATCAAATATATAATGAGAGGGAAATAATTAAAATGAGCATTATATTAGTTAATTATTAAATCAACACTTGATTCAATAATCCGGTTATATCATATATAACCCGGCTAATATAAAAAATGCTAGATTAAAATACGGTATCATATACCCATATTTAATCAAGCTCCCGTACATATCTCCATACGTACCCTACTTCATTTCGCTTGAGCTAGGAAACCTTTATGTGGGACTCTAAAGACTCGTCAATACGCTACCAGTAAATAATGATCACATTAGATACCCACAAGCCGTCATCGGTACTAGCTGGACGTAACGGCTATCCAAGTATTTAAAGAATAGAAGATCAACAAGCAAACTTGTTCAAACTCCCGTAGAGCCTATAAGCAACACTTACCGTACAGTCCGGTCTCTTCGTCTGATATGTCGTATATCGAGTCTGGGGGTGGACTTGTCAGACCCCAATAACTCGATAAGTCATGTCGATGTGCGGCCTATAATCAATCGAGAAACTACCGATAACATTTATCTGTAAATATCATCAGCCGTGGTCAGGGACTTGCGGTTATAGCCAATCGCGCATAGTACAACATCAACTCCCAATACCGGGAGAGACGAAACCCCTCGTATCGCTCACTGCCTCCATGTGACTCGGGACTGTACCCAAAAACCACCTGTTTGCACGACTCAGTAGAGCTATGGTAGGGTGGAAATTAAAGCACAGTAGGAACCATACAAGACACTATGACGATCTCGGGTCTACAGACTAACCTGTACAAGTGTCATCAGAGAACTGCTATTTGACGATAAGTATAATACCATCTAGGAGTTCTCGGCGAGTTCGTTCAGTGTACTCAGTCTTTAATAAGCACCTGCATACAATCTTTGATGTCAAATACCAATGGATACGGGATCATCTATCGCCCCAATATAGGGTCAAGAAATGTATACACTAGTCTACTTTAGGACATCGATATCCTGTCTCGATATCCCCTTGACTAGGAACATTTAAGAATATATTTATAGACAACCTAAGCCCCACTATTATGATATGCATCACAATCCTGGCAGTCAAGCAAAAATCCTAGAGGTTTTATCAACATGTATTAGAGACAGTAATAACAAGTAAAACCATACACATGAATGATAAAGTCAAACCAAATAGCATACTATCATATTGAGAAAATTTTTCCTGTAAATATATACATATCCAACAATTACAATAATTGCCTCTAGGGTATACATATCTAACACAAGTGGTATCAGAGCGTCAAGTTCGAGTTTTGGAATTGAATGGGAAGATGACATTTACAAATTGCAAGATCGAAAAGTTTGATGGACACAATAAATTTAGTCTATGGAGATTGAAGATGACGACGCTGCAGAAGCAACAAGATGTGCACAAGATTGTCTTTTCAAAAGACAGGATTCCGGCGACGACCATGGTAGCGGAAAGTGTAGAAATGGAAGACAAGTTCACAGTTCGATCCAGTTTTCAATGGCTGATAAGGTTCTTTGCGAAGTGGCGCAAGAGACGACAGCGGAAGAATTGTGGAACAAGTTAGAATCCGTTTACATGAAGAAATCTCTTACTGACCGGTTCTATCTAAAGCAGTTTGGGAAGCGCGTAAAGGTTCTTCAGTTCGTATTATGCAGAGGGTTCGCTTCGCAAGGGTTCACAGGATTGTGCAGACCAGAGAGGATCATGCAGACCGGAGAGGATCGTGCATCAGTACACAATGTTAGGAGATCCTTGGTCAGATGGCATTGCAAAATGGATGGTTCGGACAGTTGGGAAGAATAGAACTTTACGGCTTACGGCTGGGTTTCCGAAAGAGTTTCGGGCTGGAGTCCTATCTACTGCCGAGTACCTCATCGATCGGTCACCATCAACGGCGGTAGATATGAGAATTCCTGAGGAGTTATGGACTGGAGGGACTGGGAATTACTCAGAGCTTCATGGAATTCGATACATCGAGAAGCCGAGGATCAAGAGACGTTTTCTTTTCGGCTTTGGAGGCAAAGCAAAAGGCTACGGGTCATAGTGTTCAGGGATCCAGAGTGGAGTAATCAGCTGAGTGGCATTCATTGAGTCTGCGATACTTCAAAGAAGACAGACTCAGTCAGATGGTGAATGAAGAACATTTATGCCTCTAAGAGAGGCGGAGTTCGAAGTTCCAGTCCGGGTTACGAGAGATGAGGTGGTCGGTACTCCGATTCATGTGGAGAGTCCAGTAGAGCTAGTGGTGCAGAGGCTGAGGACAGTTCAGCGCACAGGAATGGCTAGCGACAAGTCTCTAAGGCAAGAGGATCAGGAGTTCAGCAGAAAGTCTGCACGTTTGATTTGTGACATGGAAAGTGTCATGGATGGGGAGTTGCGTCGGTTTCAGCAAAGTGTCGAGCAGGTTCTAGATTGGTATAGGATGAAAAAGAATTGGCCCGTATCATCTCACTTTGAGGCGCACTTTAAGCTTTTGGGGATGTTATCACCAGGGTCAGATGCAGACAGGGATCACGTGTCTTTAGTGTCATATGCAAGTGTAGAGGTTGGTGTGGGATGCACGCGACCGAGTATTGCACAGGCGGTTGGAGTAGTCAGCGGATGTCGGGCTATTCCAAACAGAGAGCATTGGCAGGCTGTGGAGTGGATCCTAAAATATTTAAGAGATAGTGAAGGGTTCAGCTCATCATTCAGCGGAGGTAGTGTCATGGGTGCATCATGACAAGGTATGGTGATAGGGGCAGATGGAGGTGGATGACAGGTTACATGTTGAGCATGGATGTTGTGCCAAGGAGATCGACGCTTCAGTCCGGTATCGCGGTTTCAATAATAGAGGCATGGTTGATAGTCGTCATGCAGGAGATTAGGAGGCCATCGATTTGCGGAGATTGTTGGGTTTGGGAGAACCAGAGGAGGTGAGAGTGTTCTTCTTACAGGCCGAGACGGTGATATCTCCTACGAAGATTGATATCTTAGAGGATCCAGCATACGCGTTTCTGAGATGGTTCAAGTCTAAGTTCAAGTTTTTCCTAGTAGATTGTTAAGATGCTTTTAGACTTAAGACAATGAGAACGGAGTTCTAAAATATTGAGAAAGTGAAGAGATTATTGCGAATTTGAATCAAGATGGAGATTGTTAAATTTGATTTAAATTCGAATTAGTTAGGATTTAAATCTAATCTCTTTAGTTTAGATTTAAATCTAATCGCTATATTAAATTCATATTTATCTCTAGTTTAAATATGGATTTATCTTCTATATATATATATATATATATATATATATATATATGAAGCTTTCTCTAGGTTTTTAAAATTATCCATAATTCCCTAATAACTTAGGATTTGATTAGAGTGGGAGAGGACGGCCAAGCGTGGTCCCGGATAGAGAGAGGTTTTGTAAAAGAGGATATTTCTTTGAAAATGTGGGTGAGAAGTTGGTGTAATTTCTTATAATTTTTTCTTATAGTGAAAGTTTTCGTCGCGGTTTGCAGGATTATGTGCTAGTTGCGCTGAATCTGGGTAAATCTTGTGTTTTGGTGGTGTGTTCTTTTCGTGTGATTTGGTATCCGTCAAATGGTCTTTTTCAATCTACTTCAAAACAAAGGTCTTGGATTTCCACTGCGCATCGATACGTAATCCTTACATCATATCCATCGTCCGAATCGACTATGCTCCCTATGGCCTCAACCCTCCACATACTCACCCTCATGCCACCGAGGTCCTTACAGTGATTGAAGGCACATTGCTTGTTGGTTTTGTTTACATCGAACCCTAACAAACTGTTCCTAAAGACACTTCATAAAGGAGACGTGTATGTGTTTCTGATTAGTTTGATTCACTTTCAATTCAATAGCGGTGATGTTCCAGTTGTTGCTATGTAGTCCTGGGGTCATCACCATAGCCAATGCTGTTTTTAGGTCAAAACCTAGGATTCCAGTGGATGTAGAAAAGGCTTTCCAAGTTGATAAAAAGGTAATTAAAGAGCTCATGGCTCAGTTGTATTAGAGAAAATTAATGGAGGGAAGAATTCATATTTGAATTGTGGATAAGCTTATAGCATTTGTATGTTTTGGTATATTTGTTGTATTTTATCATTTCAGCATTCATTGTGTTAACATTTGCATTTATGCAATAAGTTGGGTGTTGTAAAGGAAAATGGATTTCCAGTGATGTAATAATATATCTAAAATTTTATCAAATATTAATTTATTCGGTTTCTTTTACTCAAGCCCAATAGAATTCGTTTTTACTTGAGCATCGTCGTTGAACACTTGGGCACTTGTGATGGATATTATTATGGTACAAAATACATTTCGGTTCAATAATATAAACTTTACAAATTACTTTTTATAATTCAGAGATTTATTAAATTATATATAGCATGTATCACTATGTCATGGGTGATATATATGTACATGTTATGTTACGAGAAATGATTTTCTAGTCGACAAGATGCATGATGCATGTCTTTCTTTATATGAACTCATGAGATTTAGCGATCTGACAAAATAAAAGATAATTAAGTACAAATTGCTTGAAATAACTTGTATTAATCTATTTCCGCCCAGCCTCCATCATGTTGCTCAATGATATGAATAATTTAGTATCCTCATGTTACAAAATTGCCTGCGCAACAATCAGCATCGAATGGGCAAAGCCAACAATCAAAAGCAAATGGGCAAAAGCAACAAGATGATTTGAAAGTTATAATATAAACACGCATAAGTATGAAAAATGTTTATTTTTTCTCAGAAGAAGCATGAAATCTGATTATTGACAAACTTAGATATGATACAAGTCTGATATTATACACACTCCCAAAAAACACATTATATCTTGGTAGGAATCAAATATCAGGCACGATGTATGATATACAAATGTCTCTCCTTCGGAAATATCAATTGCGGGCGAGAATCCAAGTAGAGGCAATAAAAATGAATCACATAATCTATGGAAGTTACTACGAAAGTCCCAAGTGAAAAAAAAGGTCTCCAGGTGTTAACCTAACAACTGGTATCAGATATCTTAATGCATACTTGATTAAATTTAAATACATAGTCTACGACAACAAAAAATAATGGAAGAAACTACTTGAAATCAGTAGTCCAGGAGTCTCTCTCTAGATGTGTCGGTCTCAAATAATGGAAGAAAATACTTGTATATTCCATAGGGCTATATCTTACTCTTTTTCATTATTTTTGGAATGAGCTTTAATAATGTAATATAAGCGCACAATACAGTGCATTGTCATTAGGGCACATCATTCCTTTGGCAACATCACCTCTTAAGATACGTGGATAACATAGTCTCACATTGGAAAAACTTTGAGAGGTGCATAGATATAAGATATTAGTTGGGACAAATCTCAACAAGCCTTGAGTCTTATTGATAGAATCCACTTATATCAAAAGTTCTTGTATACTCATAAATAAAAATATAAGATCTATACTTTAAAACACACCTCTCTGTATGATTTATATGACAATCAAGATATATGGATAACATAATCCCACATTGGAAAATTTTTGACTATAAGATAATTGGGACAAACCTCAACGAGGCTTGAGTCTTATTTATGGAACTCATTTATATCAATCATTCGTGTATGATTAAAATTAATATCACCTATAGATAGAATTTTAGAGTTGGTTCACTACAGGAAAACATGATCTAATTCGACGCGTAATACGCGTCACCGTAAATAAATTTCAACGGGAGCATTTTATAATCGACAGCAGACCGCCGCTGTAGATATAGTTCGACAGATTCTACGCATCGCATCTATTTTCTTTATTTCGACGCGTATTTCACGTAGAAATAGAGACAAATTCGACGGGAATTTCCCGTCGAATTAGGTTACAGCAAAAAAAAATCCAAACCAAAGCATTTGGAATTCCATGTTACAATTACACAATTTCAATCCAATCCAATCCATATTTCCAATATTAATCCATTTTCAATTCATTCCAATCCACCATTCCAAATACAATCTAAAGCCGACCCAATTTCAATTTCAATCTCAATCCACTATTTCAAATCCAATCCAATTTTAAATCAATTGACAATCAATTCTACAGGAGATACATACACTCGAAAATATCATAACATAACTTAAAATCATAATTTATAACTCGAATATACAATAACATATAAAATGTCTAGATAACGCATTCTAACAAGTTTCTTCTACACGATTCATAAATAATACAAGTCAGATAATATTATATATAAGTTTAATACTATAAGTTTATATAAAACTACAAGTTTAGATAATACTAAACAAGGGGAGGTCGATCACGAGGAGGGAGTCCCATCATTGTCAAGGGTGAAGGTCCTGCGATTAAAAGTGTAAAATACCTAATTTAGTACATATGGTATATTTATATATAATTAAGCTTAAAACTCGGTTAATATATAAGTTAGGGTTATCGAACATACCAGGGGTATTGGGATTCCTTCTGCAGCATACAAACTGATAAGACGAAGCCTCTTACGTGTGCGCATGCCACTAAATGAATCTCCAATTTATATATAATTAAGCTTAAAACTCGGTTAATATATAAGTTAGGGTTATCGAACATACCAGGGGTATTGGGATTCCTTCTGCAGCATACAAACTGATAAGACGAAGCCTCTTACGTGTGCGCATGCCACTAAATGAATCTCCAGCGGGAGGGGGATCGGGAATGCTAGCGGGAGCCGATCAATGTGAAAAACCGTTGATATCCGGCATTCGATCAGTCGGAGATCTACCATACGTCGGGATCCTGCTGGTCCTGCGTGATGTCTCCGCTGATAAAATGTAAGTTTCACATTTTAGGATGGTTAACATAGCAATAATACTGAAAAGAATATTATACAGTAGCAACAATATATCAAGATTACATCGAAATGGTTCATACAAGAATGGAATTGAATACTAACAATTTAAATCATCTATTAGACTTCTTCATCTACCGCCAATGGTAAATCAGAGACTATTTCCTGTTCTATGTCCATTCTTGATAAACTGTTGTTGTCGAATTCGAGAAGAATATCTTCATTTTGTGTAACTAGGTTGTAGGACAACTAATCTTGGTATCTAGATTAGGGTTAAATGGCCAATTGGCTATTAACTATCTATATTAGAGCTATATGGTTTTCAGTTTAATAAATGTTTAATTGGTGATTTAATCTAGGTTGAGTACATAGTTAAGATTTAAAAGGGTGTAGGGCGGTGCACTGGATACCGACGTATATCGAGTGTGAAGAAAGAGCGAGCAATCACGCTGACGTCAATCCTAAAATCACACAAATTTTCCAATTAATTTTTCTTGACATTTCTACAAAAATCTTCTAATATAACGAAATTAACTAAAATTACACAACAAATAACCTTTGAAAATTGAATTTAATAAAATTAATTCACCTAATTCGTCGCCGATTTCACATCAAAGTAGATCCGGTGGACGATGCCAGTAAACGAGGAAAAGCTCGTTGAAGGAGGAGGAATAAGGCTCGAGTATGAGGAGGGTGAATGTCACGACCCGCTTCCTAAAGTACCGAAACGGTGACGTGGCACGGTCTGCAACTTGACTGTATTAACGGTGGTCTACTCAATACAGTTACATTAAGCATATAAATAACATGCTGGCAATATACCAAAACAAATAATAAAAGTAAAAAAAATTATTTTCATTAATTGAATTCTTTATTACATTGCAAGGTTCTGGAAAATAAAAAAAGATTGTTTATTACATAAGTGGAACGGAAAGACAAGCCCTAAACAGGTGGGCAACAGAAAAGTAAAGAGCCATCCTGATAGTCGGGCGTTAACTCTGAAAAGTCTTCATCTGGGCTCCACTCTTTCGTCTTCTCCATGAATCTCGGTATCATCTAATGGACATTTCAGGGATAGAGAGAAAGGAAAAGGAAGTCCGTCAACGAGTTACACTCGGGTAGGTTTGCCTCATAAGAGAAAAGGTAAAGAAAACAAGTGTGTGTGACGTATGATGCCATGTGAGTGTAGTGGTAAACTTTATAAGGTATCTACTAGATATTATGATCATTTTAGTTTGTTTGACAAGGGTATGGCTCCCGTGATTATTCCGTTTGGCCACGGAACAACAGCTGGGAGTGAATAGTACTGTTTCACTCCCCAGATCATGATCAAGTAATAAGGGAATCCAAGTCACGAATACAATCTTACCTAATCAAACTATCCAGCCCCGTTATATTCAGTGAAATAGGAATTACGGATAAGAGTCAGTGCGTAGTTCATATACGGACGACCACTATATAAGAATATTTCGATATTACGGGTGACCAGTCCCATATACGGACGACCACTATATAAGAAGATCTCGATATTACTGGTAACCGGTATAAAAAGATCTCAATATTACGGGTGACCAGTCCGATGTACGGACGACCATTATTATTGAGGTTTTCGATATACGGATGAACATATAACTGTTGAAATTCCATGCCTAGATGGTCACCCGTAATATCAGAATCTTCAAAGTATTTCATATCTAGGTTCGCGCGTCTAACCCTAACCGTACTAGATGTCATGTCATGTGGTGTGTCATAAGTTGTGTTCAGTATAAGGAATTGCTCAAGTGATTGGATTATTCATAATATTCCATGATATTTTAACGTAACATAATTTTAGGGAAGTTCATGATATTTTAATGTAAATATTATTTTATGAAAAGTCCATGGTATTTTAGTGATAATAATATTTATGAAAAGTCCATGGAATTTTAATGGTAATAATAATATTTATCAAAAGTCCACGGTATTTTAATGATGATAATATTTATGAAAAGTCCATGGTATTTTAATGATAATAATATTTATGAAAAGTCCATGGTATTTTTATGTAAATATTATTTTAGAAAAAACATGGAATTTTAAAGTAATTATTATTTTAGGAAAATCCATGGGATTTTTGTGTCGTCTAATCCCCGGCTCCTCGAGGCTCAAGAGATAAGTAAACCTAGGCTATTTACGTGAAAATACTATATTAAAAAACCTTAGGGTATTTATGTAAAAATACAATATTTGGTAATTTTAGGGTATTTATTTTAAAATACGACTTTCAGAAAAGTCGAAGGGTTTTATTGAAAATACGACTTTCGGAAAAGTTAAGGGGTTTTATTGAATATATTTAGTTTAGTGTATTTAATTAAAAATATGGATTTTAGTACAGCTGGGGTATTTTAATACAAATACAAGTTTTTGGGAAACCTTATGGTATTTTATTTAAAGGGGTGAATATACTTTTTAAATGAACAATATTGTAAGGTATTTCGAACATATAGTTTAATCCGGTGGCATTTCGGCTTATAATGGTGTTTGATCAAAGGTATAAGTGACGGCATAACGGTGTATGTGAATATTGATTGAAAGGGTTTTTCATCCTAGTTTTTAAAATCCTATTCCGTAATCAAGATGGGTTCGCTTTGTAGCTAACCGGTTGAGTACGGGTCGATCCACAGAGAGATGGGAGTCATTTTCTTTATGTTTTAACGAGTTAAGTCATGTTTGTCCAAGTTTGTTCGATACTGATTATGTGTTTTGATATGTATGTTAATAGAAGCTTGTTAGGGTTAGGATTAGGTTAGTTTGAGTTAGGAGTTCGCTCACTTCTTTCATTTGCCTCTCTTGATATTGGCGTTACGGTAATTGGCAACAACAGGAATTAGTACGACTAAGAAGGATACTTGCAAGTATAAACTGGGCTTTCTAACTCTTAGTTTCTTCCTTTTGGTCCTTATCCGTCCATTCTTTGCTCTTAACCATAACCTTCGGTCAATTCAACCACAACCGGTCTCACTAAGGTGTCACCACTATCATAGAAGATAGGGTGCCATAGGGAGCGGATTGTGGATATCTTGACGGGGGTTCAATTTAAGCTGTTGGGTAAATGAAAGAGTGAGGGAGATTTCCTCTCTCAAACATCTCTTATCCTACCCTAACAAGTGAGAAAACTACTCACTCATTATAACAAAAAGGAAAATAAAAATAAGTAGAGAAAATAGAAAGAAATGAGGTAAAAGACGGCAACTAAGTATTTGAGATCTCACCTAAGCAAGAATCGCACTTGAGTATCATTGTTGCAATGATAAACAAAAATAGAAAAAGAAAAAAAATGAAAACCAATAATAACAATTTCTACTACTAAGAAAAATAAAATAAAGTAAGTAAACTAGTTAACAATTGAAGCAAGACAAACATATAAAACTCTCAACTTCATTTATCATCCACTGAAAAATCTCTCATACAATTTTTAATGGAGGAAAGATGAAGAAGAAGAAGTTTACACTAAATTATAACTAAAACTAGGAAAAATATACATATCTTGTTTTCCTTTGATCTGGAGTATTTATAGGCAGTGAAGTGAAACTTTAGGGTCTTTTTCTGAACCCATGTACAATGACCAAAACACCCCTGAAATTTCATCGCGAGACATCATGATGAGGCCGCGGATCCGCCGCCAATAGGGGTAAATTTCATGGAACTGCGGTCGTATTGTGGAATTGGCGCTCCGTACTTTATGTGGGTTCTCGTGTTACTTTGTTTTTCTATTTGGTAGGTTCAAGTTTGCAAAATAGTTCTAAAATACTTCCAGATTTTCAACAGTCCCAAAATGAAAAATGATTGGACTTATTGCCTTGATCTTCCTCGAGCTCCGCGTTGCCGTCTTGATTCTTGTACGGCTACCCTCGTGCTTTGTGCTTTTCTAAGACACGAATGACCCTCACTTGATCTTATATCCTGTACCGGTAAGCGGCACCTGACGGATGGTGAGCGGAACCCGTATTTTTATCCGTTTGTTGGCAGTTGTCCTGAATTTGTCGTAACTGTTCGTGATTTGTATCGTTTTGGACTGAGAACCTGTAAGCTGTATTTATATAGCAAACACGGATTAAAAGCACCTACTTATATGCAATGCGATCAAGAACGGGTGGTATAAAATTGCAAAATTCTGATATGAACAAATACCCTCAAACTTATCTTTTCCTCGCCCCGAGCAAACAATTTTATTTTCAAAAATTCCTAAGCTCGCTTTTGTTGGCGTCACTGTCACGCCCTGCTTTTCATTGTATGGGTAAGGAGACGTGACGAGGCCCATGACGTATTTACTTAGAAGTAAATACGTTAAGCGTATATAAGCAATATAATAAAAGTACACAAGAAAAGACAAGAGATATAAATAAACAGCAATTTTTTATTGATTAAACATTCTTTACAACACAATTGGAAAGTAAATACAATACTGGAAAGCAATGCCTAAACAATGGCATATGAACCGAAAGTAAAAATATGTACAAGTAGACTAGAGCTCTGGGTCCTCAATGAACTACTCCAAATCGTCCTGGCTGGGCTCTACCTCCTGAGAATCGGGTCCTCCTGACAACATTCCAAAGAAAAAGAGAAAGAAATATCGTCAGCGAACAATCGCTCGGTAAATCACAAAAGAGAGATAGGTCAAGTAAAAAGAATAGATTTCGTAATTTATCTGTTTTTATTATACTAACGTAGTTGTTTGTAGCTTGATACAGAATGTATCAGTGTATATGAGAGGAGTCCAACTTACTCCGTGGACTAAGGCATATGGAGTACAAGGCCCCGTCAAAATCCACGGGACAACGGCAATGGATATTTAGGTTAGGTGTATTATAGTGACCATCTCATTCCACTTCTAATACATTCCGTACCAATCTACCCATTAAAAACCCCGTAATGTATAATGTGTTGTTTGTAATGATTTGTTGTATAAGACTTGCCGAAACCATGGTATAAGTTGTTCATGTAAACGGATAAGGATGTAAACGGATAGTCATGTAGTCAAGTCAAGATATATTCATGGTTCGGTT
The DNA here is from genome assembly GCA_030015575.1 of Agapanthus africanus. NCBI lineage: Eukaryota > Viridiplantae > Streptophyta > Magnoliopsida > Asparagales > Amaryllidaceae > Agapanthus > Agapanthus africanus. Next base: position 492,500,526 of record CM057349.1, read on the forward strand.
AATTCAAGTCATGTTGATATTGTTCTGGTATAGTTCTGGTATTCATGTTCAAGTTCAAGTATAGATTGTATTCATGTTGTATTGGAATTAAGATTGGATTGTGTTCATGCATAGATTATATTCAGATTGGACCGAGACTCAGATTGAGTCAGACGCTTAAACAGAATTTGATTCCTGAATTAGGTTTTGGAGTTATCGGTAACTGCTGCACATGGACGGCAAGATTTGTGACTTTTTCCTAGCCAATTACCATTGATAATCCCGTTTTAGTTTTCTACCTTAAATAGGTAAGCACCCACTTTCTCCGGCTCCCTGAGGCTCAAGAGAATTGGTCCCGCTTAAACCTATATTTACTAGGGTCCTTAACGTAAATTAATATAACTTGAGAGGGTTTTATGAAAAAGTAATTTTAGTATACTTTCAAAATAAACTTCAAGTATTTATTTATCGTATTTAGGGTTTTCATGGATGTAACTTTTAAAAGTGAGGTATTCTAGTGAATAAATACCTAGTTGAATAGTTCATGGTATTTTTGTGTAAATTTGACTTGTATGGATTCTTTATGGTATTTTCATGGAAATGTAATTATTTTATTTTGGTTTAGAAAATATGGAATTTATTATATATTTAAAATAGATGGTTTGATAATATTTATATATATATATTAAAAATAAAATTTATTTATTAAATAGAAATCACATTTTTCTTAAAAATTGTATTAAAAATTCCATCGAGATCGTATGTTCCGTGAGGAGGTCTGCATCTCGCTCTGCTAGTCTCGAGGATGTGCGATAACCCGTACCATTCCGATCGGGTTCCTCAAAATGGATTGTAGAGGCTTAATCGCAAGGAATGTAAATAACACAATTGAAAGAAATACGGTTTTTAATAGATTATGGTATTTTAATGTAAAAGTTGTATTAGCCACAAAATCATTGTTCAAAAGCGAATCGTGCTATGTCAAGGTGTGTGTTGTGAGAGGTAGGTCATTACCTCGTGAGATTTTCCTAAAGGTAGTATGAGCAAAAAGTATTAAAATATGTCATATGTAAGTTTGTGGTATTTAAACGAAAAAGTGTAATAAAAGTTACATAGCATGGTATTTTAAGATGAAACTTGTTCTCAATGTTTGTTTTAAGATTACTAAGCAAGATATAACGAAATGGTTGTTTGGTTATTAAGAAAGATTGTGTTTTATAATAAGTTTAGAATCGGATGTCGGAATAACTCCACTTCCGACGAGTTTTGAAAAGAGAACTTTTTAAAATATGAAAAGAGAAGAAGAGAGGGGACTTACAAGATAAAATGAGAGAGAGGAGGTTGAGGAAGGATTTGGAAGCTTCGTAGAGTCGCGAGGTCGCCGGAATCGTCTCGAATCGTCGCCGGAATTTGACCTTGGGCTAACTCCACTTATACTCTTCTTTGGCTTGGGAAATTTTGAGGATTTTTTACAATAGATTTCAGAATGAGGAGGGCTAGGCGATGATGTTGTATTTATAGGGTAAAATTAGGGTTTTAAGAATTAAAAAGAGAATTAAAATGCATTAAAATTTTGATTTAAAGCTTGTTTTTAATTCTCTGGATAATTGCAGGAAAAACAAACAAAAGAGGAGTAGTAGGGGTAGGCCAAAGGACTAGGGTTCAAATTTTGGGAGCATTCCTGACGGTTCAAACCGGCGGCGCCGGCCTTATTGAAATCTTCGCCGGTCGTTTGGAGTGGGTTGGGGCTTGGATTGGTGCCACGTGTCCCTATCTGTTCATATAACATTTTCCACATGTTTGTTTTCAGTGACTTTTCATTTTTACGTGTATTGCACGTGTAAACTTTTGGGCTTCCAAAAAGTTTAAAAGAAAAATCAGTAAAAATATATGTAGCTGATGGGATTCGAACACATGGGCTATGTTACAGCAGCGCAAGGCTTTACCAATGAGCTACAAGCTATTTCTTGCTGTTCACAAACAAAAATAATACTTATAGTATACTCAGGTTTGCAAATACTACATTCTGTACATTAATTTGAAAATTTTTGTACAATGAAATTGGAGTCGTTACATTCTACCCTCTTTACAAAAATTTTGTCCTCAAAATTTACAAGTATATACGGACTAATTTACGAATAAGAAAGGGTATCTTGCACGCATGTCGTCCTCACATTCCCACGTTGATTCTCCTGGTGAATTTTTTCTCCACATCACTCGAACCAAGTTTTCTTCCTTGTTCCAAAGTGACTTTACCTTTCTGTCCAGGATTTCAACGGGTTGCTGCTCACAAGATAAGTCTGTCTATACAGTGAGTTCGGAATGATCAAGAATGTGGCTTAGGTCGCTCATATATCTTCGATGCTGGGATATGTGGAATACGTTGTGCACTCCTTCCAATGAGGGTGGAAGTGTCAAACGATATGCCACTTCTCCGACTCGTTCGAGTATGTCGAACGGTTGCACTTAGCGTGTGCAACAAGCCGTTAAACCCCTAGGTTTCCATAGAGGAGGTGTTTTGTCTTCTGAGGGTTTTCAGCAGATACTACCCACAAAATCCTGTCAAGTTAGCCGTCGACTCTAATCCTACAGTTTAGCATCCTGCTTAGAAACTCTATCATCCTAAGTTAGAAATATCCATCCTTTATTCTTCACACCTCATATTCATTTAACTTAAGATCTTATATGTTTTGTCAGTTTATAAAGATCTCTGTTTCTCTTGAGTTTTCCTTCTAAAGCATAGTCTCCAATCCGGAATTTTTATCATCTTTAAGGAAGATATACGACATATTCTTTATTCCTATCTCTCATCCAAATATCGATCATATACCCCTATGTGTGTGTAACTTCAGCCCTACTCTCAGGAATTCAATTCAAGCTATAGTGCCCTTACCCTAATACCTAGTACTACTTCTTTTTGTTAATGACGGGCGGATTAGTTCACATACCTTTCATGCGACTACTACTGCTTCCTAAGATACAAATCAGCCGATTACCAAGTGCGTGAGCTTATTAAGGTGTAAATAGTAGTTTCCAGGTCTTGTAATATACAAAAAAAATTCCTTTTTTATTTCTTCTTTTTCAAGACCGGATATATTTTTCAGCGACACTCTTTTGGTGATTAGCTTCAAATACCATTTTTTCTTTCATACCAGGCTTTCAAGAAAGAGTATTTCTAGGTATTCTCTACTATCCCAAGTTTCAAGCTGTGTGTAAGTGCAGTTTGTACGGTATATACTTTCTGAATTTGGACTCAAGAATAGGAACTATTTTTCAAACTTATTTTTCAATAAAACTTTCGATATTTTCACTTCATTTCAACTTAATTCAAAAACTGAACTCAAGATTATTTACTTCTAAACAAACTGCAAGGATGTATATTTACTACGGTTATACTTCAAGAAGGGTTATTCTTAGGATTTTCAATTTCTAAGACTAAGATTTAGTTATTTTTAACTAGTCAACCATCATGTCGAACTCAGGTCTAAATAGCCAACTTTGACGGAAAATTTTTTATGATTTTTTTGTTGTTTTTTTTTTGGAAAAGAAGGTTTCAAATTTTATGGGTTTTTAGGATTTTCAAATTTTTATAGTTTTTTGAAAAAACAATGCAATGCAAAAATATAAACATGATGCGATGCGGAATTTAAACATGCAAACAAAAGAAAAAATATTTACAAGCAAAAAAATAAACATACAAATGCAGAATGCGTGGATAACTATTTACAACAAACCCCACCCCTAAACTTACTCGCAGCAGTGCCTCCACTACTGCCTACCACGTCTCCTAGAACCAGACGCAGTACCACCCGTGCCAGCACCACTCGTACTTGTACCATGACCCCTAGACCTTGCCATATCACTATGTGCTAACAGGGTAGACATCCTCATACGCTGATCAAAACTCATCATCATCCCTAACACCTTCTCGACCCCTCTAATAGTGCGCCGCAGCAAGCGTGCGTACTTAGCGGGGGTCAGCTCCTCATCACTCATTGTGGAACTCGAGCTAGGGGTCTCCGGTATCACATCCTCGGTCGGCTCGGTGCGCGACCATAACTTGTGAAGCCTGGTGTTTCCCCAATCGGAGCAAAGCTCTGTTGAAATTCAAAATTCAAATTTTAAAAGCAACGCTTCAAATCTTGGGCGCAACGCGCCACGTGTCAGGCGCTGATACGTCAGCGCAGCGCCCAAGAAGACGCGCCCAATCAGAGCAAAGCTCTATTTAAAGCAAAATTAAAGCAAGCAGCGCTTCAGTTGCGCAAGCACTGAGCTGCGCGACACGTGTCAGCGCAGTTGCGCTGCGCTGTGCGCTGCGCGACATGCGCTAGCGCAGTTGCGCTGCGCTGTGCATAGCGCGACACGTGTCAGCGCAGTTGCGCAGCGCGACACGTGTCAGCGTAGATGCGCTAGCGCAGTTGTGCTGCGCTGTGCGTTGCGTGACACGTGTCACGCGCTGGGGCATTTGCGCCAAACAGAATTAAGATTTTAAAGAAATCTTTCTGTTCTGGTTAAAACAAGAAGATTTTCTTCTGTAAAACAGAAGCCCTTAAATCAAAGATCCAACGGTGGGGAAAATTCCCCAAATCACTCAGGGAAAGATCTCGTTAACAAATTCAACAAACTTATGGGCACTATATAAAGACCCCTAGACCTCAAATCAAAGGCATGAACATTCTTTGAGAAATTAAACAGAGAGAACTCTGAGGAAATTCTAAGGAAAAAAAAGGTAAAAACCTTTAAAAGAGAAGAATTTCTTCTAATAGATCATTGATCTAAGAACAAGATCAATGATCTTCAATAAAAAACAAATAAAAATAGTGCTTTGCACTTTTTATGAACCTCTGGTTCTCTGAGATAAGAAAAACAAGAGAAACTTGTTTTCTTTGATCTAAATTAGATCAAGAAAACAAACAGTGCTTTGCACTTCTGTTATGAACCTTTGGTTCTTGAATCTAAAAGATTCTCAAATTTATAGTGCCTTGCACTTGCAAACTGCGCTGTTGCGCTCTTGGGAGAGCGCCACGTGTCAGCATCTGAACTACTTGCGCTATGCGCTTTAAGATAGAGCTTTGCTCTCTGTAATTGGCGCAATTCACCAGAGTGCGCCACGTGTCAGCAGCGCAAGCGCAGCGCTTGCGCTCTTTGATTGGCGCAAAGCGCCTAAGAATGCAATGCATTTCTTTTGCTAAAGGGCCAGGCCCAAGTCAAAAAGACCTAACAGGCCAAAATAAATTGCAAAGCAATAAAAAGGGCAGAGCCCAAGTAAAATTGATGCTCTGCATCATTTATAAATGGGCAGAGCCCAAAACAAATTGATGCTCTGCATCCTTTATGGGCAGAGCCCAACCCAAAATCGAAACAAATAAAAGTGTGGAATATTTTTCAACTGGACTTAGCCCAATCATGGCCGTAAGTCCTCAAATTAAATTGATTGAGCAAAATTGCTCTCCTAAATCAATTTACCTCCGGTTCAAGGGTAAATCTTCGAACTCCTCTGACACCTATCGTTGTAATCCTTCAACGACGTCAGAGAGGTGACGGGTCCTGACAACCACACATTAATACGGACTGCGGGGTCCTTAAACTCGTGGACCGAGACGTCCTTAAACTAATATTGGACTGAGACATCCTTAAACTAATATTGGACCAAGACGTCCTTAAACTAATGATGGACCACCACGTCCCTAAACTGGCGATGGACCGAAACGTCCTTAAACTAATGATGGACCACCACGTCCTTAAACTGGCAATGGACCACCACGTCCCTAAACTGGAACATGGACCACCACGTCCCTAAACTGGAACAATAGAGCCTCCAAATGCTCTTTTGCCGGATCTAAATGGTCCCGTTTAAGTTGATCTTAGCCCCAAACATGGTTAACGTATCCTTAAACATTCAAATGGACTATAAAACTCCAAATCGACTTTGGTTCAAGGGTACATCTCTGAACTCCTCTGACACCTATCGTTGTAATCCTTCAATGACGTCAGAGAGGTGACGAGTCCCGACGGCCATATATTAAATGGATCACCACGTTAAGTTGATCTTAGTCTCAAAACAGGACTAACGTATCCTTAACGAACGTTTAAGTTGATCTTAGCCTCAATACGGCTAACGTATCCTTAAACTAAAAACACCAAACCCAAATCTAAGTAAATACGGATTTGGACTAATCCACGTCCTACGGGCGACGGCATTACTCAGTCTCCGTATACAATCCACGGGCAACCACAAACAAAACAAACACACACGACACGAAATGAAATTCTGGAGAAGGAGAAAGTGGCTGCCGCGACGCGGTAGCGTAATTAACTGCAGGAGGTTGCGCCTGCAGGGAAGAGCGCTCCCACAATCAAAAACCCCTCAAACGAGGGGGAATCTGACGAAGTCTGCTACATCGGCCGCATCCGTCTAAACCTCCGATACACGGTGCCATAAATCAACTTGGCATCTTCGGAGAGGTGGACGGATAAAACCATATAGCATCTGCCCCGAATCTCAGGCAAGACGTCCTCACGTCGCCGCCGTCTTTCGGAGGGGAACAGATTCTGGCACGCCCGGTGGGACCTTTTCTTATTTCCACTCCACACTTCGTGTGTCGTCTTCGCGAACGAATCGCGGTTTGTTAACGGTTGCCTTTGGATTTTCAAGTTACTAAGATTTGGTCTTTTGTCTGGCGCAGAACTCAAGCATCCATGGCCTTTAACTGCACCAACTTCTCGAAGTGCCACTGCAACGGACGCTCCACCTCACCTAGAGGTGTAGCATATGGGCCCCAAGCGGCTTCCTTCCTCGCTCTGTCGGTAGAACAGGTGGCCCAAGCCACCACCGGCCTATTTTTCGGGACCATGATCCCGCCTTCAAGCTTCTCTATGCCAATACCTGCACCGGAAGTGAACAAGAAGTCGGTCTTCAAACGGCTCACTACTACGACGGCCCCTGTCAACGGGTCGTCCATTACCAAGCCAACAGCCTCTGTCTTTGCTAGGCTGGATCAAAACTCTGAGGGGCCCACCAAGAAGCCTGTGAATCCCAAGGTGGCCGTCCCAAGGAAGGCAATAGCCGCTGCTCCAGAAGTCGTCAAGGCGGCTTCCCCTGTCAAAGAGTCAGTCTTTTCAAGCCTGACTATTCCTGCTTGAGGATCTGTCTTCGACAGGTTGTATATCATCCCTCAAAGGACAACCTCAGTCTTTGAGAGGTTAGCACCAGCGGCACCTCATTCAGACAGGGGGCAAAAAGAGTCTGTCTCTATCTCCGAGCCAGTCCCAACGGCTCGTCATGCTCGACTTCGCCATTGGCGACGAGTGAGGAAGGCAGGGGGCAACTCCCCCTCAGGGCTAACTCCACCGGCTCCAGAGGTGGAAGTCAACGCTGCTGTTCCAACTGGGAACAGCTTTGAACTGCTGAGGAGGGTACGTAAGAACTCTCCAACCGCTACATTGAAAAGATCTCCTCCACCTGCGGAGAGAATTACAGAGGCAAAGCAGGAACAGCCCCCTCAACGGCTGTCTTCAAAAATATACAAGGTTTGGCGGAGGGTTCAAGACTCCGTGATTGACCCAGATCACTCTCGTCAACAGAAAAAGGCGAAAGCACAAGAAGAAAAGGATCGTCCTCTTAAACAGCGAAGGACGACAATCACCAGGGTGCCCACTACAACGGCCCCCTCCACTTCAACGGCCCATAAAAGAAGAAGGCCGGAGAAAACCCCCGCGCCCGCGGCAAATGCTAAAGGTGGTGAGCCTAAACGCCCTAAGTCCGGGGGCATAATAGTTCATACAGTTTATATGGCATCAAGAAAGGAGGATAGCCGCGCATCCACAGGTCATAGACCACTTATACGGTCAGTGACCAAGGCTCAGGAGAAGCAGCAAAAGCTCCAGGAGATGATGACCGTGATGGCCGCACTCACTGGGCCAAAAGAAACCCCTGAAACGTCCTTGGATGAACGTCAGGAACAAGAAACTGAAGCCGAATTCCTTCGTCGCATACTGGAGAAGAAGGATAAAGAAGCTGCGGAACAGGCAGCCAGCATAAAAAAAATGGCCTTCCTATTCCAGGACATGGTGAGCATGATGATTCAACAAGATCCACCTGCTGAAGATCCCCCGATCATCCTTGAAGACGATAGGGGAGAAACGTCGAATCCTCCTCCGGCTCTGTCAAAAGCCAAGGAGGAGGCAATCTCCAAAGCCGACCTGGATGAATATATAGCTCAGCAGATCCGGGTTCATCATGCGACTGAAGCAGCTGGCCAGGTCGTAAAAACAGGGCGACCGTATCCTGGCTGGTACGACCAGATCAAGTACCCGCCAGGTTATACGATACCAAAATTCTATGTGTATAAGGGGACTGGCAATCCTCACCAGCATGTCGCCCAGTTCAGGGCGCTTTGCCGCAATATCGGCGGTGATGATAAATTGTTGCTCCACCAGTTCGTTGGTAGCTTGTCAGATACGGTGTTCGAGTGGTATTCCGAGCTCCCGAATGACTCGATCAAGACCTTTGCTGAAATGGAACTGCTATTTACCCAACGTTTCACGAGTGCCAGCGAGCGTACCCCGATAACGGCATTGATTAATGCCAGGGTAAAGCCGGGCGAGACATGGGTCCAATACGCTATACGGTGGCGTAATTTATGGTCAAAATGCGAGCAACGCATTGAAGAAGTTCCTGCAGTGGGTATGTTTGTGGGAACCCTCGATCCGCAAGCAACCATCTCGCAATTTATGATATTCTTCAAGCCGACCACCTTCCAGGCACTAATCGACAAGCTGGCACAAATGAATCAAATGGGTCATAAACCCCCTCTTCCAAAGCCGGACTCCCGGAATGACAAAGGGAAGGGAAAAGCGATCGTGGTTGCTAATGCTCAGCAACAGCCGAGCAACCCGAAGCCAGTCGTTTGTCAAAATAATATGCGCCCGTACGTACCCCTTGAGGAGAGGATAGGACGTTCCTACTCGTTTCCCCGAGATAAAACGAGAAGGTTATTCGAGCTGGCGTTGCGCAACCGACTCATAAATTTGCCGGACCCAAAACGTCTGTCGCAACCAAGTGATGTCAATGAGCCCAACTGCTGTCCTTATCATCGAGTACTGGGTCATCCGATCGAGGATTGCTATTTCTTCAAAAATTGGCTTGAAGACCAGTACCGACAGGGCAAGTTTGCATTGTCCGACAAATGGAAGGTGAATCCACCGCAGCCCCACACCTCTAAGGGAATGAATACGCCGGGGCAACATGCTCTGTCGTTGAAGAAGCTCCTTGGGAGGTTGTATTATCAGCCAAGACAAAGAGGATGCTAAATGATCTTCAATTTTGCCCAGCAATCAAGTGGAAGAACCCGTTGGAGCCGTAGATCATTGAAGGGATGTTGAAGCCTCGTCCAACTCAAAAGATCAATGAAGGTGGCCCAAGCATTCACTACCAGCCGTCGAAATCTTCAAAGAAGAAGAAAAAGAAGTCGAAGAAGCCCGTGAAGCTTGGCGACAAGCGCACAGACTTGCAAAAACAAATTGACGCGCTGGAGGAAAAAACCAAAAGGCACGGACTCCCATTACATTTCAAGAGTTCCTCAACCACGTCTTTCAAGAGGAAGATGAGGAAGAAAGTTCGTCTGATGAGTCTGAAGAATACGTGGCGAGCTGTCATGTGATTTCCCACTCGTTCATGGGCGATGAGGAGACTCCTTGTGCTGAAACGCTGGGGGCAGATCCTGAACCAAAAATTCTGAAGCCATCGGAGGAAGTAATTGACTCATTCCTCAATGAAGCTTTTTTAAAAAGCAAAGCTGATCGGGAGCGCGAGGCGATTATATTCAAAAGGGCCAAACGCCAGCGCCTTGACAAAAGAATTAAGATACTCCCGCTGGAGCAAAGTACACCCACGGCGGATAAAATCAAATTCAAAATTAGGAAAAGGTTTGCTAAAGCCGTGCCAATGGGTATGAAGCTACCATCCTCTGAGGGAAGCGTTACTGGTGAAGCGGAAATGCACCCCTCCTATTTCTTGTATCATCGGAAGATTTTGCATCCCACCGAGGAGTGCAAAGCTTTCGATAGATGGTGGAAAGGATATGTTGCTCACCGACAACAGGTTAAGCGGGAGAAGCGCAAGACTCGCCGGGAGCAAAACAGTGCGACCGAAGGCCTTAATAGAACTACCGGCAATTGTCGCGTGGTCAACGCCGGAGGATCACAAGTACTCACATTCGGGAGCGATTCTGATGAGGAGTTGGAGCTTGGCCCCCTCTTTAAAGAGCCCACTTTGGGAAAAGAAGAAAAGCCGAAGATTTGTGAAAATATCCGGCTGCGTAATCGCACGTTGCCCGAAAAGAATCTCGGACCCCTAAACAAAAGAGACAAAGGGAAAGAAAAGGTCCCTGAGGATATCGCCCTAGATGACCAAGTCATGGAAGAGCTAACTGCCAAAGACCAGCCGAAGAAAAATAAGGTGGATTACAACGTCCTAGCGCATCTGAGGAAGCTACCCTCGCAACTCAGCATTCTTGACGCCCTTTTACTATCAAAGGAGGCGAGAAATTCGTTAATTAAGGCACTACAGGACCCGGAGCAGTTCCAAGCTTTCCTGGCCGAAGAAAAGATGAAGGATGAATTGGAGGAAGTGCATACGGCCGATGTCACTTTTGGCGATGAAGACCTTCTCCTTGGGACGTGCGAACACAATCGCCCTCTCTATGTCTCGGGATACTGCCATGATATAAAGATAGGCAAAATCCTGATCGATAACGGATCGTCTGTTAATCTCCTTAACGTGCGGGTGTTGAAGGAAATCTGCATGAGCGTTCAACACCTCGCTCGAGACAAGATCACCATCTCCGGGTTCGACTCCCAATCGTCAAAGACTCTTGGATCTGTGATACTGACGCTACGCTTCGGGCTGCTCGTCACGGACATTAAATTCCACGTCATAGATGCCAGGACATGCTACAACGCTCTGCTCGGCCGACCATGGTTACACGAGTATAACATCATCCCTTCTACACAGCATCAGTATATGAAATATTTTAGAGATGGTCTTGAGTATACCGTAACGGGAGAACTGAATCCGTTTTCCGTGAATGAAGTTCGCAAATATGAAGATGCCAAATACTTCTTGCCGAATTTCGAAGACACGGAAAGGTGTCGCAAGCCGGAGAATAAAACTAACGCTACCATCCCTGTCTTCGGCAGTGATACCGAGGAAGAAGAGGAGATAGTTTATTCGGGTCCTCCCCAATACACCAAGCCGGGACCTACGTTGATCTTTGGTAGTGATTCGGAGGATGAGGTTCATGCTGTATTCTCTGCTCGACCTTTAATACGAGCTTCCGCTGACGAAGAGCAAAGTCTACAAGTCGCCATGGTGCCGCTTAAACATTATAAAGAACTAGATGCGCTCGACACCGATAGCGTAGAGGAGCTGCAGACGTTCTATGTCCCGCCCAGGAGAGAAGGCGAGGAGGCAATTCTATTCTACCGCTCTGAAGAAAACAAAGTGGAGAAAGAAATCTGGCACGGGGCGGATCCTACGCTGGACAGACTTCAACCCATCCGTCTACCCAGATATTATACAGAAGGCTTGAAGAAGCTGTTGAAGCGCCAAGGGATATCCTTCAAACAGACCGTTAGAAATGCCAAATTCTATGACGGGGTCTGGAATGTCCCCGGAACTCAGCACAAGCTGCCTAGTGGAAGGATGGAGACAATCGGGCTCGGATACATTCGCCCCAAGAAACGAGAGTTGCTCCGTGACTGTTACGTCGTGCATGACTTCAATGAAGAAGCAGATGCTCAACAGGAGGACGCTAATCCTGAACCAGTAAAAGTTCCTGATGCAAAAGTGCCCAGTCCGTCGTTTGAAGAAAAAATGGACAGGCTCATAAGGGAAGCTGGTCAAAAAGTCCGAGACGACCATAACCGCGAAATGGCCATCTATGAGAAAGCCAAAACGCAACGCCTCCTTCAACAGGCCGTCAAAGATGAAAGTGTCGCCCCCTGTCAACGTGTTATAAAAAAGGCTCGACGCAGAGGCAGAAACAAATCGAAAGGCCAAAAAGACGCTCAACAGCAACAAAGCGGGACTAAGAAGCCACGCAAATGGGAGTCGAGCGTTATTGATCTATCCCTCATGAAGAAATGGGTCGAGCGTAATCGTTCCCTCAGAACAAGACGAAGAAGATACTTGATCTTGCTCTAAAACATCAAATGCTTACACTGCCGGAGTCCAGAAACCCTAAGCAAGTAGGTGAAGTCTCTGACCTAAATTATTGCTCTTACCATCGAGTAATTGGGCACCCTCTCGAAGACTGCTTCACCTTTAAGAATTGGGTTGAAGATCAGTACCAGCTCGGCAAGTTCGCTCTGTCTGACAACTGGAGGGTAACGCCGCCACAGAAGCACGAACCCAAAGCCACGGGAACAGAACCAACCCCACATTGGGATTGGAAGCGGATTCGCACTTGTCACATGATAACAATATTAAAAGAAGATCCCGAGAACATGGACAACCTTCCCTGGTGCTTCGGAAACAGCAATGATGAGGTGATCGCAGAATTTCCGCCAGCTCCGAAAGAACTGGAAGATGGAATCCATACCACGGCGGATAACCTCAAGAAAATTGAGTTAGGGACGGCAAGTGACCCACGGCCGACGTTCGTCAGTGAGCTGCTATCTGAAGAAAGGGCGGCTGCGTTAAAAGACGTCCTTATACAGCACAAAGATTGCTTCGCATGGAACTATTCCGAAATGCCGGGACTAGATCCAGAAATTGATGTGCATAAATTGGCGATATCCCCGAACGTCAAGCCAGTTAAACAAGCGCCGAGGAGAATGCGGCTCGAGCTTGAGATGAGCATCAACGCTGAGGTCAAGAAGCTGATCGACTCTGGCTTCATCCAGGAAGTTCAATAACCTGAATGGATCGCTAACATCGTCCCGGTGATGAAGAAAAATGGGACGGTGCGCATATGCGTGGATTTTCGGGATCTCAATAAAGCCTGCCCGAAGGACGATTTCCTAGTGCCAGTCACCGAACTGATGATAGACAATACGTCCACTCATGAGATTTTCTCCTTCATGAACGGCTCATCAGGGTATAATCAAATAAAGATGCATCCCGAAGATCAGAAACATACCGCTTTCCGGACCCCTTTGGGAATATTTTGTTACAAGGTAACGCCTTTCGGTCTAAAGAACGCCGGCGCCACCTATCAGAGGGCCATGACGAAGATCTTCGATGACCTTATACATGAAATCGTCGAGTGCTATATCGACGACCTCGTGGTCAAGAGCAAATCATATGAGGAGCATCTCGAACATCTAAAGACCGTATTTCGACATCTTCGACAATACAACTTGAAGATGAACCCTCTCAAGTGTGCATTCGGAGTTTCTTTGGGCAAATTCCTGGGATTCATTGTCCGACACCGAGGCATCGAGATAGATCCGTCAAAGATCAAGACGATCATGGAAATGCCTCCGCCGAGAACTCTCAAACAGTTGCAGTCTCTCCAAGGAAAGCTCGCATATATACGGCGATTTATAGCCAACCTTTCGGGCAAGTGTCGTCCTTACAGTCACCTGATGAAGAAGAGAACTCCATTCGTCTGGGATCAAAAATGCCAGGGCGCGCTGGACGAAATTAAACAGTACCTGCAGAATCCGCCAGTGTTGGCTGCTCCGGTTAAGGGAAAGCCTCTCATTCTCTATACAACCGCCCTCGAAGGTTCTTTAGGCGCATTATGGGCGCAAGAGAATGATCAAGGGAAAGAAAGAGCACTCTACTATCTGAGTCGAGTTCTGCTGGGGGCAAAGAGCAACTACTCTCCCATTGAAAAACACTGCCTGGCGTTGATCTTTGCGATAACAAAGCTCAGGCACTATGCGTTGGCGCATGAGGTCCGTCTCATTTCGAAGGTGGACCCTCTTAAATATTTAATGTCAAAAGCCATATTGATGGGACGACTCGCTAAATGGGCTCTGCTCTTGATGGAGTTCTCGATAACCTATCAACCTCTCAAAGCAGTGAAAAGCCAGGCCATCGCCGACTTCCTCGCTGAGCATCCAATACCCGTCGATTCTCCTTTGAATTGCGATCTTCCAGACGAACATGCGTTTGATGCGATCGACGGTGGTGATACCCGATGGGAGCTATATTTCGACGGAGCATCCTTCATGAAGAAGCGCAAACAAAGTACCCCTATAATCAAATCGGGGGTAGGCCTTATCTTCGTGACTCCATAAAGAGGGATAATGCGCTTCGCTTTCTCCTTAACAGAGCCGAGGACGAATAATGAAGCCGAATATGAAGCCTTGATAGCAGGTCTCGAGATCGCCATCGACATGGGAATTGAAAACCTCCTCATATACGGAGATTCTCAACTGGTCGTTAGTCAAGTAAATGGCGACTACCAAACGTGCAAGCCAGAGCTGGTAAAGTACGGTGAAAAGGTGCAACAACTGTTGACCCAGATTCCCTCCTACACGTTGGAAAACATACCGCGCGCGGAAAACAGCAAAGCAGACGCGTTGGCCAAACTTGCTAAAGAACTGGCTGACGAGAACCTTGATGACGTTAGAATCGTGGTACAAAGCCGGCGGGTGCTTGCCCCAGCAGAAATATTTCCGGAATCATCCGAAGAGAAGGGAGCGACTGAACAGACGACCTTGCAAATAGAAGACCGGGAAAAGGCTGAGGATTGGAGGGAAGTCTTCATAGACTACTTTAAGTCCCACCGAATGCCCGAAGAAGCATCCACAAGACATCAGCTCATGAAACGAGCTCTGTCTTTCGCCTTCGTCAATGATACTTTGTACAAGAGGTCATTCGATTCTCTGTGGCTGATGTAGGGTTCCTAGGCACACTAATGAAGTCTCACAAGGCATCAAACATGGCTAATTCAAATTTTTCCTTGTGCCTACAAACCCTAATACGGATCGTTAACTAGAAAACAAGGCGATGCAATGCAAATAAAAGAATTTATCTAAGAGGAAAGGGGCTACAACCTTTGTAGATCCGGTCCACCACTTCCTAAGCTCCGCGATGATGTCCCTCCGCTATCCAAATCGGATTCCGGACTCTAGCATCGGCTTCATCGAAGAAATGGGCGGGCTTGGTCATCGGCTCCGATGCCGAAGATGATTTACGTCGAGGCATCACTAGATCAAGCTCCCACTTCACCAAGTCATGAAACTTGTGAAGAAAACACCCTATACTACTTGGAAAGAGGTAGAGGATGAAGAAATAGGAAGTGGGTTCACTTTAGAATTGGATTTCTCACTCATTTTGGCAAGTTGCCATTAATGGTTGCAAGCTTTTTCCTTTTGCTGAAGAAGAAGAAGATGAAGAAAAAGAATATGATAAGATGTTAAAATATAAAATAAAATGATACTTATCATATCTTTAACCTTAGTTAGGTGTAGAGAATTGACTAAGGTTAGTTTGAAGGGTTAGGGTTAAGCATGAAGACAAAATGGTCACTTAGTCAAAGTTTCATGAAGCTTCAACTACAAACAAATCAAGCCACCATTTTCTTTTCTTTTGCCAAAAAGAAATAAATAAATAAATCAATAAATAGATAAAAGAATAAGTAAATAAAATGCAACCCTAACCATTCA
The DNA here is from genome assembly GCA_030015575.1 of Agapanthus africanus. NCBI lineage: Eukaryota > Viridiplantae > Streptophyta > Magnoliopsida > Asparagales > Amaryllidaceae > Agapanthus > Agapanthus africanus. Next base: position 492,516,129 of record CM057349.1, read on the forward strand.
TATAACCATGGTCAATTCTTTACACAAACCCAAGCTTTCATGTATCATCAAACATGATACAATCTTGTGCACAAAAGTATATCTCATATACAACTTGTGCATTTTAAGTGAGTAAATCCATTTAAAGTGAACCATACTAGTTAATGCAAAGTAATATATCAAATATATAATTATACATTAAATCATTAAATCAACACTTGATTCAATGATCCGGTCATGTTGCATGTAACCGGCTAGTATCCAATGTATCGGCTTATCGAATCAATCCTTGATTCGATAACTAGGTTATATCGCATACAACCATTCGACACATTCATCGCGAGAATGAAATATGGTATCATATACACGCATTATTCTCGGCCCCGCACATATCTCATATGCGCTCCTATTTCGTTTCGCTTGAGCCAGGAAACCTCTGTGTAGGACTCTAAAGACTCGTCAATACGCCGGCAGCAGATGATGATCATATCAAACACCCACAAGCCGCAAGCGGTCTGCTAAACGTAACGGCCACCCGGGTATTGAGCGATCAGAAGATCGACGAGCAAGCCCGCTCACACTCCTGTGAATCCAACCAGTAACACTTACCGTACAGTCCGGTCTGTTCGTCTGATATGTCGCATATCTCGCCTAGGGGTGGTAAACGTCAGACCCCAGTAGCTCGATAACTCATGCCGACGTGAAGTCCATGACATGTGTGAAACTACTGATAACACTTACCAGTAGGTCACTGCAACCCTGGCCAGGGATTTCCTGTTATGGCCAGTCGAGCATAGCGCAACATCAACCCCCAATACCGGGAGAGACGAATCCCCTCCTATCACTCATCGCCTCCATGTGAATCGGGACTGTACCCAAAAACCACCTGTTTGCATGACTCAGTAGAGCCGTGGTAGGGTGGAAATCAAAGCACAGTGGGAGACACACAAGACTCTATGACGATCTCGGGTCAACAGACTAAGCTGTACCAGTGTCACCAGAGAACTGCCATCTGACGTGAGGTATAATACCATCTGGGAGTTCTCGGCGAGTCCGTTCAGTGTACCCAGTCTCCACTGAGCACCCGCATACCATCTCCGATATCAGACACCAATGGATATGGGATCATCCATCGCCCATCGCATGGGTCGAGAAGATATACGCTAGTCTACTCTGGAATATCGATGCCCCGTCTCGATATTCCCTCGACTAGGAACATTGAAGGATGTACTCATGGACTATCCAGGCCCCACTAGTATGATCTGCATCACAGTCCTGGAAGTCGAGTACACATCCTAAGGGCTTTATCAACATGTAACAGAGAGACAGAAAGTATACACGTTAAGATAAAGAGCAACCAGATAGCATACTATCATGTCGAGCAAGAAAGTCCTACCTATATATGTCCCAGCATCCACTACAATATACATCCAATGTACAGTAATGGCCTCTAGGGCATACATATAACTAACAATCTCCCACTTGCACTAGGGCCATCTGTAGCAGTGGTTGCAGTATCACATACTCAACCATTCCATATAAGTCTCTCTCTGGGAAAAAGCCTTCGTGTGTGGATCCGCCGTGTTGTCCTCTTAGTCTACTCTCCTAACCTCGATCACCCCGGAGATCATCTATCTCCATGATCAGGTGATGCTGCCTCAGAATATGTCTGGGTCACTGATGGGACCAGGGTTCCAAGGCCAAAGCCTCACTTCCATTGTCACACAATGGTAGGAACCTCGTTCATCTTATGAACCAATATACACCCAAACTACCCCCTTTGGTAGTATCTTTAAATAGCGATGTTACCAGCCTTTATCGTCTAGTTTGCCACGGTATCTAGCTTGGAACTCTTCCAACATACTGTCCCTTTACTGAGGGTAAAGACAATGCCTGCGACTGACATTCAGTCATCCTTATCACTCTAGAACTTTTCCAGCGATTCTCCCCAGGATCGAGAAGGTATCACCTTTATCCTATTTGGAGAATCCATATGATAATAGGAGATTGACCGATCGTAGTATAGGAAACTCTTTTCCTATCTAGAGTATGTTGTCTACGTACAATACGAAGATCACCACCATACTCCCTACTGCCCTTTTTGTATATACAAGATTCATCTACCATTTTGATGAAGTCAAACACTTTGACTATCACATCAAAACAGATGTTCCAACTCCGCGATGCCTGCTTCACTATCTAAAGCAACTTGCGCACGTTTCCGCTGCTCCCACTGTTTACGAAGCCCTCTGGCTGTGTTCTTATAGACGTTCTCTTCTAAATCAATATTTAGAAAAGTAGTCATGGCACCCAACCACCAGATATCGTAGTCATGGTATGTAGCAATGGCAAGTAGGATCTAGATGGACTTAAGCATAGTCCCTAGAAAAGGTTTCATCATTATCCACACCTGGTTGATGACTAAAACCTTTAACAAGTCTAGCTTTGAAAGTCTCAACTTTTCCATCTACACCAAGTAATCTTCTCAAGATATACTTGCTCCTGATGGAGATTTAACCCTTCAGATATAGCAACCAAAGTCCATACTTTGTTGGTGTATAAGGATTCCATTTCAGATCGCTAAGCATCCAGCCATTCATACAGAGTCCCTACTCTCGATGGCCTGCTCGAAACTAGTTGGATCATCATCTGATGATGCATTCCTCGCTCCTACTGTCATCGAGAAACCGAGGTATCTCTCAGGCAGATGAGGAACCCTACCAGATCGGCGGAGAGGCTGAGGTTCGTCGGAAACTATTGAATCCTTTGGTTCTGTCAAATCATTAGCAGTTTTGTACAGCTGGAACCTTTCCAGTTCTACAGAATTGATCTTGCTTCGATCTTGTCCGGATTTTGCTTTTGACATAGGCCGGACAATCCCAAATCTTAACTTACTTAAGAGATAGGCTCTTCCCATACCATATCTCATATGGAATGGTAGGCAGTGATCTGATTCGAACCTAATTCAATAGGTACGCAGCTTCTCAAGCGCATAACCCCAAAAGGAAATAGGTGACTCAGTAATACTCATCATAGAGCACACCATATCTAATATTGTGCGATTGCTCCTCCCTGATACACCGTTGTGCTATGGTGTATTCAAAGGAGTAATACGGAGAGAGAATCTCATTTTCTTTTAGAATAGTCCAGGAATTCTATGCACAAGTATTCTCCTCCCTGATCTCATCACAGGACATAATACTTATACCCGTATTGGTTCTCTACTTCTAACTTATATTCTGTGAATATCTCAAAAGGTTCGGACTTGTGTTTCAACAGGAACATATGTCTGAATCTTGAGAGATCATCAAAGAACGTAATGAAGTAAAAAGAACCGGTCCTGGCATGTAGACAGGAGACCTTACATACATCATCATGTATCAGTCTCAAGAGTTCATCAACTCTTTCTCTGTTTCCAATAAACAGAGCTATGGTCATCTAATCTTTGTGACATGACTGGCAAGTTTCACAAGATGTAAATTCAAACTGATTTAAATATGCATCTAAAATGTAACTTCAGCTAGTCGGGTCGTATTGATATGACCTAGTCTATAATGCCTCAAGAAGGAATCGTTCATTTCTGAACTCTTCCTCTTGTGTGTGTTCTGTATACTAAGAACTGTAGTTTGATTTAGAACGTCAATACTTTTAGATAACGTGCCTGAACCGATCAACTTTTAATATAGGAAATGTTCAAAACATTATCCAACAATACAAAATTTTATCATTTCTTTACTAATAAAGAGACTGATATGATTTTGTATATCAGGTTCGGTATCTAATAGCATTTGTTCAGAATCAATGTATTGGTAATACAGGGTGACAGTGACCAACAGACTTGGCTGCAACACTTGCCCCGTTTTCTGTCTCATGAAACTTATCACCCGTTCTCAGTTTTCTACCTTTTTGTAGCCCTATGTAACAGATTACATATCTGGGATCTTGATCCGGTATCAAATACCCAGGATGCAGAGGATACTGAGAAACAGTTCTTTGTATAATGAACACACCCGAAGGAGATGCATCATATGCACTTTCTTCGTTTGGGCGGCATAGGGATTCTGGTATTCCCCTATTTCCTGCTCTGTCTTATAACAATTATAAGTTGGAGCGGGACCAACGTTCCCCAGCTCAGTATAACAAGCGGGTTCGGTCAATATCCGTATTATTATCTTGATTAAGGCGTGATATGGTCGCTACCAGGAGAGAGAGAGAAGAAAACACTCTGCGTGCGCTCTTGCAAGATTAGATTGGTTATATATTTTATCTAATCAGGATGGCTCCCACTGTTTTTATCAAATCTTCCTTCAAACCTTAAAAGGAAAGACTAGCCGGGATTAATTGCACTCTACAAGTTCGCCAATCTTTCAGCCAGGCCAGTGTCGGTACTTTGAGGGAGGTTCCCCGTGCTTTCGCACGGACCTAATTACAGTAAACCTCGTTTTCCCAGAGACGTAACCCCGTTGACACCTTTCTAGACACCTATTTGATCGGCTAATTGCAAAGTGCAAAACTCTCCCAGGAGTAACAATTACTCGCAGTGGGTATCGGGATCCAACTATCACATAGAAGGTATGCAATCTCATTGCAAATTTCAATACTTGAAACTTCCGATAATGGTTTTTACCCCTAGCACCTATGACCTTGGCTAAGGTCAACAAATCATAGGTACTAGTCAAGTTCTACCCGTCATTTCGTGATTAATTAGACCCACCCATATGACCCTTGGCTAAGGTCAACAAAGCCACATGACTGTCCTAACTAATCGCATCATATGATGTGTAGGAAGACATCACTTAGCTACCGCACACTACGCCTCGGCTATGGTCGACAAACGTAGCACGAATACTAAGTACTCTACTTCCTAAAATGACGGGGGGTTGCGAATGGTTTTTAAGAAAACTTTTAACGCTTTGAACTTGATCTCGTTGTGGAATCAAATGGTTTTTAAATAGAATGTTTTTGAGGCTTTTCTAGTTTTGCTAAAGGGGTCACTCCCGGTGAGGGGATCGTCGGTCCTTTCCTCGTCGAATGAGGTGCGGGATATATCATATATATCACTATGCAAAGAAGAAACCATAGAAGCAATAAAAACAAACCGAGTGTGTAGCATCTGCCAGTTATTGCTAAAGGAGTCACTCCCGGTGAAGGGATCTCGGTCCTTTCCTCATCGAATAAGGTGCAGGATGTTCTGCAAGGAACACCGCGATGCAAAGCAAGAACTGTAGCTACCTGTTTTTATTTTGAAATTCGATTCCACAACATCAATTAGGTTTATTTTCTTTCATTAATCTCATTAATGAATATCCTATCATTTAAGTCCACCTAATCATCACAGATAAATATAACGTACGCTTATGCCATCCGCATTCGCCTCGATGTCCCGTCTGCACCGTTAGGTTAGGTAACTAACGGCAGAGCGAGGCATGGCTAGCGCGGGTGTAAAACATAAGCAACGTCTATATAATATATCATATATACTATATACTATATCTATCACGGAACATCACATGATCACATCACAGATAACGCAGCAGAAAATATCATATGAAATATTGGATATACTAGGACGTCCGTGTTTTCAATACGAGCCAGTATAAAACACGGATTCCACGGTCGTGATGAATAGCCAATCCCACACCCCTAGACCCCTACGAGAGCGGCAAGCAACCCTACCAATTCTAGGGTTAGGAGACCCGGACTCGACTCCTCGAGTTGGTCTCCTACTGGACCCCAGAACCCGGTTACTTGTGCTCCCCTCCTTGGGTCTATCCTAATGCGGAAAAGTAAATAATATACATCAATGGTGACATCTTCCGCAACCTGGAAGTGCCCCAATAAAAGAATATTACATACAAGTTTTTACATGAATGAAAATGAAAAACACTCTTCTCACATAAAAACCCCCGGCAATTCGAACACGACGATCCAATATAACATATCCAGCAACATATAACATCACATGTCATCAACGTAAGTAAATATGCGCATCCCAATTGTCGTTGACATATAGCAACGAAACCGGCGATATCACAGATTACACTTACGGTCACAGAAAAGAAAGTGTAAAACTACAACAGTTGGAATCCGCAATCTCTTTAGACATCGCATGCCTAATCAAATGAAATACTTAGACATCACATGCCTAACAATTATAAACCCCGCATTTTAGTCTCAAAATCGAAAACACTTTTCAATATAAAGTCGGGCAATTCAACAGGATTCCCGACATCCTGATCGAATACTCGTCGCAAACTTTAGTAGGCGGCCGCACCCCCGACACCGTCGACGAAGTGCACCAAGGCGGAACACCGCTACCGCGAGCACCCGAACGGATGCTTTCGGCGACGGGGTTCTCCTATAGTCACTTGGTCGGGGCTATGGGCCGAGGCTGTCTATTGAGTTTACCCGGCGAGTATTCGCGTACGCTACGTGATTGCGACGGACTTTTGATCATATCAAAATTCCGTGGCAACCGATCAAGTGAGACTAAACTGCTATGTTTATAACATTCATTCAGTTATCTCATAACTCTTTGTGAATTCCAATTATTGTATCACATTCCGGATAAATAGAAAATGTTAAACTTTCCGATCGAACAATCGAACACCCAAGTTTTCCCGATACAGCTCAACACATGAAATAAGTCTAAAAACATTCAGTTAGTGCCTCAGTACCAACGGTCCAGCCGTAGAAGGGTCAAGCCAACGCCTCATATGTGGCACGCCGTACTGCCCCAAACCCGAAGGTTCAAAGGGCAGTTCAAGACGGTCACATAATCGAGTTAAGGTTTGTTGTCTTCTAGAGGGACCATCGCGTTACTTGCACTACTTAGAACATTATTAAACTACGGAAAAATCCAACACTTGGAAATTTTCCGGCAGGGGAAAAAGTGGGTATCTGTATCCGGTCGAACCTTTTAACATATTCTAAAATTATCCGGAAAAGCACACAGACAAAATTAGAGGATCCGATCGAAACGCCGAGTCCCTAATACAACCCAGAAAATTCAACTCATGAATAAATATTAAAAATATCCCAGAAAATCCAGTACCAGAAAATAGGAATTACTGTGAAAAAAGTATTGGGCACTGTGACAATATGGCCGCGGAACCGCCGCAGAAGCCTTGCTTCTGCCGCGGTTCCGCCGCACTATTGTTGAATCATGGACACGTGTTGCACAGTAATTCTTAGGATTCCCTGTTGATTTTTCTGCATATTTTTAATATACAAAAATCCATAAATTTGAAAAATGTACAGAGAGCAATATTAGGTTTTAGGGTTTCGGTTCGATCGGACTTCTAATTCCGTCTACGCATCGCCTAAGGCTCTAGCTAGGCTCTGATACCACTGTAGGGTTCCTAGGCACACTAATGAAGTCTTACAAGGCATCAAACATGGCTAATTCAAATTTTTCCTTCTGCCTACAAACCCTAATACGGATCGTTAACTAGAAAACAAGGCGATGCAATGCAAATAAAAGAATTTATCTAAGAGGAAAGGGGCTACAACCTTTGTAGATCCGGTCCACCACTTCCTAAGCTCCACGATGATGTCCCTCCGCTGTCCAAATCGGATTCTGGACTCTAGCATCGGCTTCATCGAAGAAATGGGCGGGCTTGGTCGTCGGCTCCAATGCCGAAGATGATCTACGTCGAGGCATCACTAGATCAAGCTCCCACTTCACCAAGTCATGAAACTTGTGAAGAAAACACCCTATACTACTTGGCAAGAGGTAGAGGATGAAGAAATAGGAAGTGGGTTCACTTTAGAATTGGATTTCTCACTCATTTTGGCAAGTTGACATTAATGGTTGCAAGCTTTTTCCTTTTGTTGAAGAAGAAGATGATGAAGAAAAAGAATATGATAAGATGTTAAAATATAAAATAAAATGATACTTATCATATCTTTAACCTTAGTTAGGTGTAGAGAATTGACTAAGGTTGTTTGAAGGGTTAGGGTTAAGCATGAAGACAAAATGGTCACTTAGTCAAAGTTTCATGAAGCTTCAACTACAAACAAATCAAGCCACCATTTTCTTTTCTTTTGCCAAAAAGAAATAAATCAATAAATCAATAAATAGATAAAAGAATAAGTAAATAAAATGCAACCCTAACCATTCATATAACCATGGTCAATTCTTTACACAAACCCAAGCTTGCATGTATCATCAAACATGATACAATCTTGTGCACAAAAGTATATCTCATATACAACTTGTGCATTTTAAGTGAGTAAATCCATTTAAAGTGAACCAATACTAGTTAATGCAAATTAATATATCAAATATATAATTATACATTAAATCATTAAATCAACACTTGATTCAATGATCCGGTCATGTTGCATGTAACCGGTTAGTATCCAATGTATTGGCTTATCGAATCAATCCTTGATTCGATAACTAGGTTATATCGCATACAACCATTCGACACATTCATCGCGAGAATGAAATACGGTATCACATACACGCATTATTCTCGGTCCCGCACATATCTCATATGCGCTCCTATTTCGTTTCGCTTGAGCCAGGAAACCTCTGTGTAGGACTCTAAAGACTCGTCAATACGCCGGCAGCAGATGATGATCATATCAAACACCCACAAGCCGCAAGCGGTCTGCTAAACGTAACGGCCACCCGGGTATTGAGCGATCAGAAGATCGACGAGCAAGCCCGCTCACACTCCTATGAATCCAACCAGTAACACTTACCGTACAGTCCGGTCTGTTCGTCTGATATGTCGCATATCTCGCCTAGGGGTGGTAAACGTCAGACCCCAGTAGCTCGATAAGTCATGCCGACGTGAAGTCCATGACATGTGTGAAACTACTGATAACACTTACCAGTAGGTCACTGCAACCCTGGCCAGGGATTTCCTGTTATGGCCAGTCGAGCATAGCGCAACATCAACCCCCAATACCGGGAGAGACGAATCCCCTCCTATCGCTCATCGCCTCCATGTGAATCGGGACTGTACCCAAAAACCACCTGTTTGCACGACTCGGTAGAGCCGTGGTAGGGTAGAAATCAAAGCACTGTGGGAGACACACAAGACTCTATGACGATCTCGGGTCAACAGACTAAGCTGTACCAGTGTCACCAGAGAACTGCCTCTGACGTGAGGTATAATACCATCTGGGAGTTCTCGGCGAGTCCGTTCAGTGTACCCAGTCTCCACTGAGCACCCACATACCATCTCCGATGTCAGACACCAATGGATATGGGATCATCCATCGCCCATCGCATGGGTCGAGAAGATATACGCTAGTCTACTCTGGAATATCGATGCCCCGTCTCGATATTCCCTCGACTAGGAACATTGAAGGATGTACTCATGGACTATCCAGGCCCCACTAGTATAATCTGCATCACAGTCCTGGAAGTCGAGTACACATCCTAAGGGCTTTATCAACATGTAACAGAGAGACAGAAAGTATACACGTTAAGATAAAGAGCAACCAGATAGCGTACTATCATGTCGAGCAAGAAAGTCCTACCTATATATGTCCCAGCATCCACTACAATATACATCCAATGTACAGTAATGGCCTCTAGGGCATACATATAACTAACAGCTGAGATGCCTAGGTCCTGATGAAGCGGAACGAGTCGTTCAGAAAGTTCATGACGGACTCTGTGGTTCTCACCAAGCGGGCCCGAAGATGAAGTTGAAGATCAAACGGAGGGGATACTACTGGCCCACGATGATTCAGGATTGCCTCGAATATGCGAAGCAATGCCACTCATGCCAAATCCATAGGGACTTCATCCACCAGCATCCAAATCCACTACATCCAACGGTGGCTAACTGGCCATTCAAAATGTGGGGAACTGACATAGTCGGCCCCATCGAACCAGCATCGTCCAGGGGACATCGTTTCTTCCTGGCGACGACTGATTACTTCTCCAAATGGGTAGAAGCAGTACCGTTAAGGGAGGTGAAGACGGAGAATATCCTCCATTTCTTCAAGACACACGTCATATACCGGTTTGGGACTCCGCGACGGATCATCTCCGATAACGGTCCAGCCTACAGAAGTCACAAGATCAGTCGCTTCGCACAGCAGCATAACATAGACTGGAGATATTCCTCGGTTTATAATCCGCGAGCTAATGGTCTAGCCGAGGCCTTCAACAAGACCCTGACGAGGATCATGAAAAAGACGGTTTCCCGAAATAAGAAAGACTGGCACGAGAGACTGCAAAAGGCTCTTTGGGCATATCGAACTACGTTCAAGACAGCCACGAACACAACGCCATACGCGTTGGTATTCGGCACGGAAGCAGTACTCCCCCTCGAAATAGAATTACCCTCTCTACGAGTGGCAGTCCACTACGAGCTGACGAACGAAGAAAACGCTCACCTTCGGCTTGAGGAGCTTGATGCCCTTGAAGAAACACGGCTCATAGCGCAACAAAACCTGGAAGCTTATAAAGCAAAGATGACGCGCTCATATGAAAGATTGACCCGACCGAGGACATTCAGCCAAGGCGAACTTGTGCTAGTGGTCAAAAGGCCTATGATCCCCAATCGCGCCAAGCGGGGAAAATTCGAGCCAAACTATGAAGGCCCGTACATCATAGATAAGGTCTACCAGGGTGGGGCTATCTACTCATGGACATGCACGGTGAAAGGCCTTACAGGCCAATAAACGGTCGCTTTCTAAGGAAGTACTACGCTTAATAAGCCATAGCCTAGGTCAATGATAGATGACGACGACTATGTTCGCTCGCTATCTTCCTAAGTTCAAGCTTCATAAGCAGTAGCCTGCCTTCTTAATAGCGGACCGAAACGTCCGTAAACTACTACCGCAGCATCCTTAGGCTGACGAGATTAAAAAAAGAGAAAAAAAGAAGGAGAAAAATATAATAAATAAAAACGGGATGTCCATAAGCAAAAAGGGCACGGATGAAAACCCGAAAGGGCTCCGTGAGTAAAAACAGCAAGGCTACCGGCGAGTGTTCGTGAAAACCCGAAAGGGCGCGACCTCGTAAAAAAAAAGGAGAAAAGAAAATAAAAAGAATAAAAAAAAAACGGGATGTCCATAAGCAAAAAGGGCACGGATGAAAACCCGAAAGGGCTCCGTGAGTAAAAACAGCAGGGCTACCGGCGAGTGTTCGTGAAAACCCGAAAGGGCGCGACCTCGTAAAAAAAAGGGGAGAAAAGAAAATAAAAAGAATAAAAAAATGGTATGTCCATAAGCAAAACGGGCACAGATAAAAACTCGAGAGGGCTCCGTGAGTAAAAACAGCAGGGCTACCGGCGAGTGTTCGTGAAAACCCGAAAGGGCGCGACCTCGTAAAAAAAAAAGAGAAAAGAAAATAAAAAGAATAAAAAAAACGGTATGTCCATAAGCAAAACGGGCACGGATGAAAACCCGAAAGGACTCCGTGAGTAAAAACAGCAGGACTACCGACGAGTGTTTGTGAAAACCCGAAAGGGCGCAACCTCGTTAAAAGACACTTATAGGGTCCTTTCGACCTTGTAAGGAGAAACCACCTGCGTGAGATCCTTACGACTCACAAAGGAGCAACACACTTAGGGATCCCCACGATTCCTAAGGAGAAAATACACTTGCGAGATCCTCACGACTCGTAAGGAGAACTCTCTTATGGGACCCTCATGGCTCATAAGATTTGAAAGTCTTAAGTTACAGAGACCTAAACCTGTGCTTAAGCAACCCCCACAACTTCCGATATTGCCCTACAAGTGGCTCAATACTGGCCCTTGTATACAATCCACGGGCGCGAATAAACATTTCCCTAACCAAGTCCTATCCGAGACTGGGGATATGTACGCATGACGAACAACCCTTATGAGTTCTCTCGACTTACAAGGAGAAAATCCTCTTATAGGATCCTTACAACTTACAGAGGAACAAACACTTAGGAATCCTCATAATTCCCAAGGAGAAAATACACCTACAAGATCCTCACGACTTGTAGGGAGAAATAACTTTATGAGACCCTTACGGCTCACGAAGTAAAAAGCCTTAGTCGACAGGACCCTAACCCTGGTCGCTAAGACACCTTTGGTCAACATCGGCAGAGGCAAATGATGATTCGCTCCTGGTAATATCCCAGTTGTAGCGGTGCTGATGCCGAAATCGGTGTCCAATTTCAGGTTTACGGCGAAAAGCCAGTAGGCTGCACATGCATATGAAATAGCCGAAATGATGGGGCAACTTGCAATAAAAAGCAGCAAGTAAAAATGTATGCATGCAAAATAGCCGAAATGATTGGGCAACTCGCAACAAAAGCAGCGAGTAAAAACGAAATAAACAGCAGAAATGATTGGGCACCGCGAAAAATAGCCGAAATGATTGGGCAATCGCGACCTTCGCGATATAAAAGCTGAAATGATAGAGCATCGCGGAAATAAAATAAAAAAAATGATGATAAAACTTTAGCCCTACAGTTAAGATCACATCGATCCCTGTAAACAATCCAAGGGCGCAAACAAAGAGGGAACCTTACTTTCCCAACAGGCTCCGCCAGAAAACGAAGCCAAACCTCAACGATTCATCCCAACTCCGAAGAAACCAGTGTCTTCGGCAAACCCCTCAAATCAGAGAAACAAACAATCCTTGATGAGAGCCTCCTGATCCACGTCGACTCGCAGAGCAACCAGTGCCTCCGTGGGAAATTCTCGACTCGTTTCAACACCAGGGAAACAAATAATCCTTGGCGCTAGGGAAACAAATAATCCTTGGCGAATACCTCAACTCAGGGAAACAAACAATCCTTGACGAGAGCCTCCTGATCCGCGTCGACTCGCAGAGCAACCAGTGCCTCCATGGGAAATTCTCGACTCGTTTCAACCCCAGGGAAACAAATAATCCTTGGCGCTAGAGAAACAAATAATCCTTAGCAAATATCTCAACTCAGGGAAACAAACAATCCTTGACGAGAGCCTCCTGATCCGCGTCGACTCGCAGAGCAACCAGTGCCTCCGTGGGAAATTCTCGACTCGTTTCAACACCAGGGAAATAAATAATCCTTGGCGCTAGGGAAACAAATAATCCTTAGCAAATACCTCAACTCAGGGAAACAAACAATCCTTGATGAGAGCCTCCTGATCCGCGTCGACTCGCAGAGCAACCAGTGCCTCCGTGGGAAATTCTCGACTCGTTTCAACACCATGGAAACAAATAATCCTTGGCGCTAGGGAAACAAATAATCCTTAGCAAATACCTCAACTCAGGGAAACAAACAATCCTTGATGAGAGCCTCCTGATCCGCGTCGACTCGCAGAGCAACCAGTGTCTCCGTGGGAAATTCTCGACTCGTTTCAACACCAGGGAAACAAATAATCCTTGGCACCAGGGAAACAAATAATCCTTGGCAAAAACCTCAATTCAGGAAAACAAACAATCCTTGACGAGAGCCTCCTGATTCGTGTCGGCTCGCAGAGAAACCGGTGTCTCCGCGGGAAAATTCCCGATTCGTCTCAACTTGCAAGATGAAGCCTCAGGCAGCAGGGACTAAAAAACATGCTTCCTGAACAATGGGACCCTGCAAGTCGATCTAAAACGGTCTCTTGCATACTATTCACGGGTCTCACTCTCCAAAGTCGAGTTTCGACAAGGAGGGAAACAACCGCTTACGGGTCCTCTCGACTCGTAAGAGGGAAAAATTCTCTTATAGGATCCCTACGACCTATAAGAGAAAGCACACTTAGGAATCCTCACGATTCCTAAGGAGAAAACCCACCTACGAGATCCTCTCGATCCGTAGGGAGAAAAATCTCTGTGAGACCCTCACGGCTCATAGAGTTGAAAAGTCTTAGGCGGCAAATCTGAACCTGCGGCCTAAGCCATCGCTATCTCGTGAAGAAATCTAGATGCTTACTCTATTATCGGTCAAATATGTTTATCAAGACAGTATGCTGATAATAAGAGGAAAGAAAAGGCAGAGAAATGATACAAGACATTACAAAAAAGTGTATCTTTTATTCGTAAACTTGATTGGGTACAAGATACATTGTGTTAAAGAATAAAAAGAAATATATATATACATTGTTTTTATTTACAAGTACAAACGATACAAAGAGGGATAGCTACTGAGGGGGAAGTGTCTTTAACAAATCCGCAAGCTGCTCTCGCACTTCCTTCAGCGCCTCCTCCTGAGTGGCTGCCGCGGCCACCTCCGCTTCCACCTGGGCCCGCTGCCGCAAAAAGGATGAAAGTTGCTCCTCGGCCGCCTTCTGGGCTGCTTCTTGGCTAGGTGCATTCCGCTCGACAACGTCAAGCTGTTGCCTCAATGATAACCCTTTGGAAAGACATTGCAGAAGGCCCTCAAACACAACCTTCAGCCGTACAGCATTGGCTTCCACTCGAGCATGCAGTTGGGCAGACTTGCTCGAAGTCTCACTGCGCTCCTTACGCCTTGAAATGACTTCTTGTTCGAGATGGCGGAAGTAAGAAACGCTCTGCTCAATCCACGCTGCCCTTTGATTACTGGCGGCTAAGGTCTCAGGAGCGGGACGCATCGACTCCAGCTGATGCAGGCGTGCCTCGATCTCCCTGCAATGGTTAACCCAAGATGCGATGATGCCCTCGTCATGAAAATTCACGAGTATCACACCAGCATCGGGTTAACGCCGTAGCGAAGTCTGCGGCAGATGTAGGAGTTTCAACGTTGAGTTCCTCGACGTAGTCACTCAACATGAGCAGACTATTCGCGGCGCCTTTCGAAGATGGACGCCTCAGATAAGGACCCACCGGCATTGTAATGAGAGGCTCGAAGGGCGCCGAGACTGGAACGACAGCTGAAAAGAAACAAGATGTGATCAGATAGCAGTACAGAAAATAAAAAGGGGGGTTATCAGTGTAATAATCGTTGTACCAGTTGAAGCAGATGGCAAGGCCAGAAGGGCCGGTGGCGCAGCTGATCTTTCACCCCTCCTTCAATCTGTAGCACTGCGGTCGGGACTAGAAAAAAGGTTAGAAGTAATTCCATCAATGGAAAAGGAAGATATCAATGAAAATCATACTCACCAGCGCCACCAAAGGAAGAAGCGAGTTCGGATGGGAAGGAGAAGTGTGGGAGCAACACCCGATAAAGATGGTCAAAAAGCACTCCTGAAAGCCACAACAAGTACGACTTTAGTACACAAATTATACGTCTGAAAGACAAGATTAATAAATTGCAAACCCATACCTTCCAACATCTTCGATGGTATGAGAGAGGGCTGAGAGGTGACCACCGCCAAGGCAGTCGTTGAAGGCGCTCCCTCGAGCAGTGGGGCATCAGCGCTGGCTGCACCTGCGTTACGAAAAAGTGAACTTGTCAGAAAGGATTGCAAAATAAAAAGGACAGTAACTTGGGATTTACCTAACGAGCTGCCGGCCGAAATGGAGGCCACTCCCTCCTCCATCGACATAAGGCCACCGCCCGTGGCCTCGTCACCCGACTCAATAGGGACCGTTGTCGTGCTCGCAAGACCTGGAGACGGCGGAAGATCGTACACGGGGAGGGCAATGATTGGAGCATTGCCGGACTCTTAGGAGAGAGCGGCTAACTCTTCCCCAAGAGTCGTACCCATCTCACCCGCTACTTTTGCGGGCTCCGTGGTCTCCATCGGCTCATCCGCCGTCACCACGAGATCGCCGGCCTCAAGCGCCTCGTCCGCCACCATCCTGGGCTCAGTTGTAATGATCATTTCATCTGCCGCCACTTCAGGCTCGGCATCAATGACCTTCTCGGCTGCAGACCCCTCAACCTCCATCTCAGGCTCCGAAGCCTCAGCGACGTTGCCCACCGTCGGCTCAGGTTCGGCAGGTGCCGCCTCCTCTGTTTCCTTGGGTTCAACGGTCTCCGCCTCCCCCTCGGTCGGACTTGGTCCTGTAAGATAAAATATATAAGAACCGATGGCATTATAACTCTTACAACAAAATTTTGAGAGAAATATTACCTGAAGTGGATTTATCATTTGCGCTCTGAACTGCGCGCGCCACTTGTCTGCGAGCAGTGGATAGGGCGACAGGGGCCTCTTCGGAGGGAGTATCAGCACGAGGGACGGTACTGGGGCCCGCTCCCGTAGCCAAAGCAGCCCGGCGTGCCTTCACTTCGCGCCTTGACCGTTTCCTCTCCTCCCGAGCTATCACGATGGATCTCTTCGACGCTTCCTTCAAGGCGTCGTCGTCCTCGTTCAAAGATGCCTCCAGAGCCTTTAAGGCATCTCTCATCGGCTCTTCGAGACGGACCTCCTGCGGTGGCCCAGAGGGAGCAGGAACATCGGCAGCTGGCAGAGCAGTTGCGTCACTTAGCGGGAATTGCATTGAGGTTTCTGCCATAAAAAGGGAGAGGTTAAATTGACCATAACACAAAGAAAACGAAAGCTTGATGAATTGAAACTTACTAAGGCCTAAAGACGCTCTGAGACGTTCCTCCTCTTGAAAGGTCTCGAGGGAAGCGGCAATGGCTTCTTCATCAGTAATGCCTGTTGGAAGAAAAGAAGGAAAAACGTTAGTCAAAGGCAATGAGGAGGATATGATACAATAAAAAAAATGCGACTAGTAGTTACCTGATTGCGCAAGCTTAGCTAGCCACGCGTCACGCTTTGCCAACCACGCCGAAGTTTCGAGAGCGGCCTCCAAGTCTGTATCATCTGGCGGCGACATGACTAATCCCTCGTTAGTCCCATATTCACTCAGGCCCTCGGCATAGGGAGCGTGGGGTTCCTGACCGAACACGACGTCTGCAGCGAAGAGCGACTTCTTTTTCTTCTGCCCTCTGACCCTAGGTGCACGTGGGATCGACTTACGCTTAGCAGCCATCTTAGGGCGGCGGGTCCCGATGTCTGCACCCACGCCAGACTCCGGCGAGACTACAACCACTGTCTCCACTGGAGCACAGGGCGCTGGAGCTACATTTGTAATATCGGGGAGCGGCAATCCGTGCGGAGGACTTTGCGCACCCGATGGCCCGGTTCTAATCTCTTTTAGAGGAGGGACCACCGGAGTCCTTGGCACTAAGGGAGCGTTACAGTCGGTACCTGGAGGCACACCCTTGTGGTCGACCAGCAATCGCCTTTCCTCCTTTATAACGGCTCCCGTCGCATGATTGTACCATTCTTTATATACGTTGAGGAGTCATGGGGCGCAGGCCGGCGCACTGATAAAAAAATGAGAACCTGTGTTCAGGCGCATGAAGTGATGCAACGTGTTCTCCATCCCTTCTTCATTGGCAGCAGGTTCCAGTAGGAAAGCTTCCAAGGGTACCCCTTGATCGTAGCCCAGTTGTTGGGCGAAACGATGCGGATTATATCTCATGAAAATTGCCACACCGTTCTGCCTGAAGACTAGGAAGCCCGGTCTAATAGAATACAAGTGGAAGGTCTCCCGGGCCGTCAAAACAGAAGCTCCATCTTTAAAGGAGTCTTGTAATGGTCGCACCGCAGCGGTGGACGCCTTTCCAATGGTCAATACCCTGTCAACAAAGGACATCCCGGCTCCAACGGTGTAAGGGCGAAGGAGTAAACCCCTGGCGTTCCGTGGTGATGGGGTTACAATTGATGCGCCGATCAGCTGTATAATGCGAGGAAAACCACACTTGTCGAAGAATGAGGGCCTTTTATGCATGCCGAAAACACCCGCCATGTGTAGTTCGAGCCACGATATGAAGTAGTGCATCGGGAAGACCACGTGCAATACCCCAGGTTCATTAGCATCCGCTGCTCGACTGAGGCCATGATATAGGTGTGCCAAGCCGGCGATCCCAACAGCCACCTTTACCCCGATGGCCTTCCGGTAGGCTGGGTAAAAGACAGAGGGCCGCATACTGTGAGAGTGCATTGGGATCGCAAACCAACTCAGCCACAACCCGAGAAAACCTAAGAAAAAGGCCTCCTCGTCCATCCCAGGGGCCGCAATTTCCGCAAAAGACATAGTCAGGAAGTCCAGAAGGAAAAAACCCTTTTGGTCTATCTCTTTCTCCGGCAGGTTACCCACACCTAGACCGAAAGGGTCATCCAGGGTAGCGAACTTGGCAGCTTCTGATGAGAAGACGCTTGGACGAAGGAACCGAGCGATGAAATCCTCAAAGCTAACTCCGCGACTCCCATGTTCGATCAAAAGGGCCTCATAAATGTTCAACACCTTAATTAAGCTCGGGAATTGGTGTTGAACAGTATTCTCCGGCGTGAACCCCCTTACCACCGGCTTAGCACCGAAGACGTACTCGTCTGTCGGGAGCAACTCCTCATAGTGTTTCCCTATAACCGGTAAACCGGATACCTCCGTAAACTCTTCCAGAGAGATTGACACTTCCCGATCCATGGCGAGGAAAGTGTGGGTAGGAATGTTCCACTGCTCCAGGAAGGCCTTGAACCACCAGGTGGGGAGCGTGGGATATTTGAACAGAGAGACGTACACCGCGGTGTACAATCCTAACCTTATCAACTACGACTTCTTCGTCGACA
This sequence comes from Agapanthus africanus, assembly GCA_030015575.1. Classification (NCBI taxonomy): domain Eukaryota; kingdom Viridiplantae; phylum Streptophyta; class Magnoliopsida; order Asparagales; family Amaryllidaceae; genus Agapanthus; species Agapanthus africanus. The sequence continues at coordinate 492,534,533 of CM057349.1, forward strand.
GGACGTACCGGGCCCACGGCAGATAACCGATCAGGTGGCGGGGGATCAGAACAATGTTATATGATTGCCCCCAAGGTCGCGCCTCGCCCTGACAAATACGGCGTCCTAAGATATCCAAAACCATAGGACGCTGGACCGGAATCGCATCTATGGCGGGATGAAGGGAGCCCTTCGAGGTCCAATCAACCATCTCCACGGCATACTGCACCGAGGGTGGGGTGGCGTAATGGATCGCCGTGATAGGTTCTGACGGTACGGCGCACGTGAAACTCCGTCGATCCATGATAATCTGGTTATACCATGACCCCCAAAGATGGAGACTCTTATATTCCGGGTCGTGGTCCTTAATCATAGCCAAGACCTCACGGTCCAAGGGCGCCTCGGGAAATCCCTCCTCTGAACGAACAAACGGGAACAAGGTGTCGAGAGACATGATCGCTGCAAATGAAAAGAAATTAGCCGTTAGTGCTGCAATTCCAACGTTTGGCGTTTAAAATTTTTCAATTAACTGAATCTAAAAATTAATTAAATTAAAATTAATCACACTACACTGCAGTGCGGTAAGTAGGGGACCAAATGGGGACCCACAAAATCTAGATGAAAATGCCTTATTTAATAAGACAGCCTCATCATTGGGTAAGATTGTCGGTTAAAGAAAAGATCTCTAAGAGAATATTCTCATCAGTGGTGAATCCCTAGAGACAAGGAGAAAATCTCCTCTTTCAGAGCAAAGCTCTGTCACAGAATGACACTTGTCAAATTCTGGTCTTAGAGGAATAAAATTCCTTAAAAGAGCATAGCTCTATGGTAGTAATGAAAAAGTCCATCAGGAAAATTTTTACACTTAAAAGAATTAAAAATTTTGGAATCTTGAAAAATCCATGAAAAACTTTTGAATTTTTTTTTCATTTTTCAGATCTAAAAGATCTACAGCTGATTCAAGAGCAAAGCTCTGTTCATGGGTTAGAACCCATGAACAAGATCTCTGCAGATCTATAAGTTTTTTAGAGCAAAGCTCTGTTTATGAAACCCCAATGGGGATCTCTTTAGATCAAAAGATCTGTGAGAGCAAAGCTCTTTGGTTAAGATTAATTTAAATTAATTTGATTTAAATTAATTTTTACCTAAAGTTTCTAACTTTGGAAATGAGCAAAGCTCTGAAGTTCTTAAGCAAGAGCAAAACTCTAGAAAATCAAAAATCTTGAAATAGTGAAGATTTCCTAAGGGCCATAGGTCCTATTTATAAGGCGTTTGCGCCCCTTCAGCTCACCTCTTGATCCAACAGTCAAGAGCTTGCTACCGCTGCACTCACGCGCGCCACGTGAGCGCAACGGTGGGGGGGCATTTGTTTCCCCAATCGGAGCAAAGCTCTGTTGAAATTCAAAATTCAAATTTTAAAAGCAACGCTTCAAATCTCGGGCGCAACGCGCCACGTGTCAGGCGCTGATACGTCAGCGCAGCGCCCAAGAAGGCGCGCCCAATCAGAGCAAAGCTCTATTTAAAGCAAAATTAAAGGAAGCAACGCTTCAGTTGCGCAAGCACTGCGCTGCGCGACACGTGTCAGCGCGGATGCGCTAGTGCAGTTGCGCTGCGCTGTGCGCTGCGCGACACGTGTCAGCGCAGATGCGCTAGCGCAGTTGCGCTGCGCGACACGTGTCAGCGCAGTTGCGCTGCGCTGTGTGCTGCGTGACACGTGTTACGCGCTGGGGCATTTGCGCCAAACAGAATTAGGATTTTAAAGAAATCTTTCTGTTCTTGTTAAAACAAGAAGATTTTCTTCTGTAAAACAGAAACCCTTGGATCAAAGATCCAACGGTGGGGAAAATTCCCCAAATCACTCAGGGAAAGATCTCGTTAACAAATTCAACAAACTTATGGGCACTATATAAAGACCCCTAGACCTCAAATCAAATACATGAACATTCTTTGAGAAATTAAACAGAGAGAACTCTGAGGAAATTCCAAGAAAAAAAAAGGTAAAAACCTTTAAAAGAGAAGAATTTCTTCTAATAGATCATTGATCTAAGAACAAGATCAATGATCTTCAATAAAAAAACAAATAAAAATAGTGCTATGCACTTTTTATGAACCTCTGGTTCTCTGAGATAAGAAAAACAAGAGAAACTTGTTTTCTTTGATCTAAATTAGATCAAGAAAACAAACAGTGCTTTGCACTTCTGTTATGAACCTTTGGTTCTTGAATCTAAAAGATTCTCAAATTTATAGTGCCTTGGACTTGCAAACTGCGTTGTTGCGCTCTTGGGAGAGCGCCACGTGTCATCATCTGAACTACTTGCGCTATGCGCTTTAAGATAGAGCTTTGCTCTCTGTAATTGGCGCAACTCACCAGAGTGCGCCACGTGTCAGCAGCGCAAGCGCAGCGCTTGCGCTCTTTGATTGGCGCAAAATGCCTAAGAATGCAATGCATTTCTTTTGCTAAAGGGCCAGGCCTAAGTCAAAAAGACCTAACATGCCAAAATAAATTGCAAAGCAATAAAAAGGGCAGAGCCCAAGTAAAATTGATGCTCTGCATCATTTATAAATGGGCAGAGCCCAAAACAAATTGATGCTCTGCATCCTTTATGGGCAGAGCCCAAGCCAAAATCGAAACAAATAAAAGTGTGGAACATTTTTCAACTGAACTTAGCCCAATCATGGCCGTAAGTCCTCAAATTAAATTGACTGAGCAAAATTGCTCTCCTAAATCAATTTACCTCCGGTTCAAGGGTACATCTCTGAACTCCTCTGACACCTATCGTTGTAATCCTTCAACGACGTCAGAGAGATGACGGGTCCCGACAACCACACATTAATACGGACTGCGGGGTCCTTAAACTCGTGGACCGAGACGTCCTTAAACTAATATTGGACCGAGACGTCCTTAAACTAATATTGGACCGAAACGTTCTTAAACTAATGATGGACCACCACGTCCCTAAACTGGCGATGGACCGAAACGTCCTTAAACTAATGATGGACCACCACGTCTCTAAACTGGAACATGGACCACCACGTCCCTAAACTGGAACAATAGAGCCTCCAAATGCTCTTTTTCCGGATCTAAATGGTCCCGTTTAAGTTGATCTTAGCCCCAAACACGGCTAACGTATCCTTAAACATTCAAATGGACTATAAAACTCCAAATCGACTTTGGTTCAAGTGTACATCTCTGAACTCCTCTGACACCTATCGTTGTAATCCTTCAACGACGTCAGAGAGGTGACGAGTCCCAACGGCCATATATTAAATGGATCACCACGTTAAGTTGATCTTAGTCTCAAAACAGGACTAACGTATCCTTAACGAACGTTTAAGTTGATCTTAGCCTCAATACGGCTAACGTATCCTTAAACTAAAAACACCAAACCCAAATCTAAGTAAATACGGATTTGGACTAATCCACGTCCTACGGGTGACGGCATTACTCATTCTCCGTATACAATCCACGGGCAACCACAAACAAAACAAACACACACGACACGAAATGAAATTCTGGAGAAGGAGAAAGTGGCTGCCGCGACGCGGTAGCGTAATTAACTGTAGGGGCTTGCGCTTGCAGGGAAGGGCGTCCCCACAATCAAAAATCCCTCAAACGAGGGGGAATCTGACGAAGTCTGCTACATCGGCCGCATCCGTCTAAACTTCCGATACACGGTGCCATAAATCAACTTGGTATCTTCGGAGAGGTGGACGGATAAAACCATATAGCATTTGCCCCGAATCTCAGGCAAGATGTCCTCACGTCGCCGCCGTCTTTCGGAGGGGAACACCTGGTATATGAAGTGGACACTAAAGATCGAATGGGAACCCCCATCTGCATATAAGCATCTAATTCTTCCACAAGAAGAAAATAGCGACACAATTGTGTCACTAATATCGGGCACGGATAATTGGCCACCCCTTTACCGGCGCCAATCGAGTGTAACAACATTGTGCACATGTCATAACTTAGAATTTTCCATCATTAATGTGTGCACAATTTGTAGGGATAGAGTAAAAAAAGTGGTTTTATGCGAACTACCAAAAATATTATTTTATGCCCAAGGGCATATGGTCAACACGTTCGCATACAGCGTATGTCCAAGAATTATTTTCTTTGTCTTCCTAGCACAATTTTCTTCCATCAACGACATGTAATCCTCAAATCGGAAGGGTTGGTCATGAGCGGGAATGCGGAGGATCAAAGTTACTTCATGAAACATGTCCCGATCAATAACAATTTCCCGATCCCCCCAAAACAAGCATACATACCCATAATGTCCTAAACACCCCTCCTCCATGCTCTCATAGAAGCGTTCAACGAGATCCGGAAGCGCGAATGTGTTTGGATGGTTGCACAATAAGTAATTCCATCCGCGTTTCCGGATTTCGTCACCAAAGTAACTACCGTAAAAGTCATGAGTGAACATAGAAGAAAAATCTCTCTTGAATTGAAAATTGGGAGCCATTGAAAATTAATCACAGTTTTAACAGTTCTGGAGAGAAGAAATAGAGAATGCAAATCTCCCATGAAAATTTCAGAGGGTGAAGAGGCAGGAAGGCAGCATATGCGCGGTCTTTGGCACCTAAAGGCGGCGGTTGCGTGGTCGGTTCAGCGGATCTCCGGTGGAATTTTTTTTGCTGCTAGGGTTTGGTGAGTTGGGGAAGATGGAGTTTCGGGTTAGGGAAAAAGGGAATAGCAGATGTGTTTTAAAGGGGTAGTCAAAAGGTGGTCAAAAAGGTAGCTCTTTTGCACTAAAACCCCTCCAAATTGGTATTGTTCCCAAAAAAATTTCCTTTTGTCATTTCCTTTTAAATATTTAAAAAAAGAACCCTTTTTTTACAAAAGGAAATTTCACCAGGCAAGAAATATCCTGACATACAAAACCGAGTATTTACCAGACAAGGATGCTCGTCAGAAGAACAAAAAATGGATGCACACCGGACAAGAATATCCATATATATATACACACACACACACATATACAAGATAGTATATACATACCCCAAACTTATTTGAAACGGCTTTTCGACTGTTTATGGCTGGATAACCGAAGTTTGGTGGTAAACGGAGGAAGATCAGGTAAGGTAAACCGGCTCCTGCAACATCAGGAACTCCTCCGATGGTTCTGCGATAAAGAACAATTTTAATATGTGACCGTTTACTTTGAATAGTGAGCCGTCTTTTGGATTCTCCAAATCCACAGCACCGTGTGGGAACACACACTTACTAAGAAAGGTCTCGTCCAACGAGATTGTAAGTTACCCGGACGAAAATGCAGTCGGGTATCATAAAGAAGGACTTGATGTCCTGACGTGAACGTTTTGCGCACAAGGTGTTTATCATGAAACACCTTCATCCTATTCTTCACAATATCAGCGTTATCGTATGCTTCATCCCGAAACTCGTTCAATTCGTTTATCTGTAGCTTCCGAAAGCTACCATCTTGAGAAAGATCGGCATTAAGTTCCTTGATTGCCCAAATAGCTCTGTACTCGATCTCAACCGAGAGATGGCAGGCCTTACCAAAGACAAGCCGATACGGAGACATGCTAAGACCAGTCCTATATGCGGTTCAAAATGCTTAAAGGGCATTAGTCAATTTCGAAGACCAATCCTTACGATTTGTGGAAACCGTCTTCTTTAGAATCTGCTTGATTTGCCGATTGAAGACCTCAGCTTGCCCACACGTTTGGGGATGATAGGGCGTGGAGAGCTTGTGGTCCATACTTCCGCATTACAGCCACGAAAGACCGATTGTAGAAGTGCGATCCGTTATCACTGATAATAGGTCGAGGGTGCCCAAATCGAGAGAAGATGTTTTCTTTTAGAAACTTAACGACAACCTTGTTCATTAGTTCGGCTTGGGACGGCCTCGACCCATTTTGAGACATAATCAACCGTAAGTAGAATATACAAGTTCCCACATGAGTTAGGGAACGGGCCCATGAAGTCAGACGTCGAAAATCTCAACAAGAAAGATTGGTTGGAGCGGCATTTGATTTCTTCCCGAAATTCGGCCAATGTGCTGGCATTTAGAGCGGGTCTTGCAATATTTATTTGAATCCTTGAACAACGTAAAATCCGCATTATAAGATCTTTTCCGTAGTCTTCCTAGAGCCGAAATGACAGCCATATTCTTGATTGTGGTAGAAAGATAGAACACTCAGAAATTTAGTGTTGGGCACACGTCGGCGGACGATCTGATCAGGACAATACTTGAACAGGTAGGGTTCTTCCCAGTGAAAGTGTTTTATTTGGGAAAGAAAATGATGTTTCTCCTAACTTGACCATTCGTTTGGTACAAGTCCAGTAGCAAGGTAATTTACAATATCCGTGAAACAAGGTTCGCATGATATTATCAAGAGTTGTTCATCAGGGAACGAATCATTGATTGGCATGACATGCAATGGAGCAGAAGGGAATCGGGAAAGATGGTCGGCGACAATGTTTTCACATCCACTTTTGTCCTTGATTACAAGATCGAATTCTTGGAGCAAGAGAATCCAACATATTAACCGAGACTTGGCATCTTTTTCTGCGAAAAGATGTCTCAGAGCTAAATGGTTTGTGTTACAGACGACCGGGGAGCCGATAAGGTATGTCCTGAATTTCTCTAAAGCAAATACAACAGCTAAGAATTCCTTCTCAGTCGTCGTATAGTTCAATTGAGCGTCAATCATGATACGGCTCGCGTAATAAATTACGTGCGGCTTCTTATCGATATGCTGTCCTAAAACAGCACCGATGGCGAAGTTGGAAGCATCACACATAATTTCGAAAGAGTGGTTCCAGTCGGGGGATGCCAAGACATGAGCAGTAGTGAGTGGCTGCTTCGGCAGGTTGAAGGCGGCAAAACATTCCGAGTTGAAATGGAATGTCGAGTCCTTGGCCAGTAAAAGAGTCAAGGGTCTAGCAACCTTGCTAAAGTCCCGATGAATCATCTATAAAAGCCGGCATGACCAAGAAAGGAACAGATGTCTTTGACGCAGTTGGGAGCAGGCAGATTTGAAATGACGTTGATTTTAGCCTTATCGACTTCAATACCACTTTATGAAATAATATGTCCTAAGATAATACCTTCACGAACCATAAAGTGGCATTTCTCCTAGTTTAAAGTCAAGTTTTTTCCTTACATCAGGTAAGGACAGCGTCAAAGTGTTGTAAACACTCGTCAATGGAATATCCAAAGATGGAGAAATCATCCATAAATATCTCCAGAAACTTCTCGACCATGTCGGAGAATATTCCCATCATACACCGCTGAAATATAGCGGGGGTATTGCACAACCCAAAGGGCATGCGGCGATATGCGAACATGCCAAAAGGACAAGTGAAAGTGGTATTGTCCTGATCTTTTTCGGCGATGGGAATCTGGTTGTAACCTGAGTAACCGTCCAGAAAACAGTAGAACTCATGTCCAGCTAATTTTTTGAGCATTTGGTCAATGAATGGAAGCAGGTAATGATCCTTCTACGTTACGGCATAGAGTTTTTGATAATCAATGCACCCGGTTTGGGTGCGAGTGGGGATTAACTCGTTCGTCTCGTTGGTGATGACCGCAATGCCCGATTTTTTAGGGACAACGTGTATCAGACTGACCCATTGGTTGTCGGATATCTGGTAAATGATACCACTATTCAAACATTTGACTATTTCCTTCTTCACAGTCTCCTTCATGACCGGATTTAATCATCTCTGTAGATCCCTAGCTGACTTGGCATCATTTATCATGTGAATATGATGTTCAACGATCAGGGGACTAATCCCCTTGATGTCCACCATAGTCCAGCCAAAAGTTTGTCGATTTGATTGCAAGACCGAAAGCAGGGCTTTCTCTTGCTCTAAAGCTAGAGAAGCTGAAATGATCACCGGGAGAGTCTCATTTTCACCTAACTATACTTAAGGTGAGACGGCAGAGGCTTGAGTTCGAGCGTCGGTGAAGAAACAATGGAAGGTAAGACCGGAGAATATGTCTCGAACTCAAAAGATTTTAAGAGGGGCTCAAAGTGGGTGTAGAAAACAGAGTCGGATGGCTCAATTAACTCATCCGCAAATTCAAAGGATTCTAACTTGGGTGGTGACATGTCAGGAGTATCCGAAAAAATGAAGCAGTCGTATTCCCTCACTATCTCGGAAGTAATCGGATCGAAAAAATACGCACTAGTGGCGTCGAGATAATCCGGATCGACAAGAAATTTCTCAAACTCGTAAGATTCCGGATCTATTTCTTGGATGGAACAAATATCCAGAATATGAGCACTCTAGTTGGATGACTGATTTCCCAATCTAAAAATGTTGAACTCAATTGTCATTTTTCCGAATGATAGGTTCATAAAACCATTACGACAATTGATTACAACATTTGAGGTGGCCAGAAATGGACGACCGAGGATCACTGGAATTTGATTCCGGGGGTTAGCCATAGGCAGTGTGTCTAAGACTATGAAGTCCACGAGGAATATGAAGTCCCCGACTTTAATCGACACATCCTCTAACTCACCCATAGGATGGATGATGGACCGGTCGGTCATTTGTAGCGTACAATGTGTGGGTTTCAATTCCCCTACACCGAGTTGCTCGTAAACTGAATATAGAAGCAAGTTAACACTGGCACCGAGGTTTAGAAGAGTGCGATCGATATTCTTATTCCCGATGGTAATTGAGATTGTAAGACACCCAGGGTCCTTTCTTTTTTTCGGAAAATCCAGGGTAAGAACTTCGCTCACATTACTAGCCAAGAAAATCTTCTTCGGTACCTGAGACTTCCTCTTTTTAGTGCATAAGTCCTTAAGGATTTTTGCGTACAAAGGAACTTGTTGGTTCGTATCTAAAAGAGGGATGTTGATGTTAACTTGTTTGGACAGCTCCACAACATTCTCCATCTATGAACTGGGCATATTGGGTCTCAACCGATTTGGAAAATAAGCTTTGTTTAAAATGGTTGAGTCCAATACCCATGTGGAAGGTTGTGGAGACGGAACGAAATCCAAAACTGGAGTTTGCGTTGAGTGAGATGTGGGTCCATTCAAAGCAGCAGGTTTGTGAGAAGAACCCGGTGAATTATAGAGAACGGGTTCAGATGAAGAGGAAGAAAGTGTGATGGAAGAAGCAGCAGGGGTGTCATCATCAGCAATTGGGACGTTAACGTGGTTGTTCAGCAGTCTCCCTGATCTCAACGTAGTAACAACACTCATACTATGGTTCTGTTGTTCAAGAATAACATGCGCATTTTGTGGGTGACCAGGATTTGGTAAGGGTTGAGATGGGAGCTTTCCTTTCTCCCTTTCGCTCATCGCAGCGTTTAGTTATGCAATCTGGGTCTTGATGGATTTTATGCTCTGTCCATGAGAATCTGTGTTGCACAAACGTTTGGATCGAAAATTGGATGTTTGTGGTGGATTGTGTGGATAGCTTACAAAAGCTTCCATACTTCATTCGAGAGCGAAAACCTAATCAGTCCGGACGCAGCAAAGTTATTGTTCAGAGGGAACGAATTGTTGTACGGAGCAGTATTGTTCGTCGGGTTTTGAAAATATTGCGGTTGGAAAGGTTGCTGAAATTGTTGTTGTGGTGGTTGTTGTTGTGGAGGGGCCCTCTGAAAGTTATTTTGGCCTTAGAACTGGTTTTGGTTTTGATTCTGATTCTAGGCAAAATTATGATGGTTCCTCCAACCGGATTATATATGGAAGAGTATAGATCGTTTTTTGGTCTTTGCTGAAATGCTGTATTAACCTGATCATGTCCTTAAGATGGTAGATTATAAAGACACTCTTTCGTCAAGTGTGATGGATCCGCACAATAAGCACAAATGGTGCGGAGGGGAGCAATAGGGCTAAGGGCAGGGGATGAAAATTTGCTCTCAATCGCTTTGAGTTTCCGCGTGATTAAGGCCAGTTTGGCTTTCATCGCAATTGAGACATCCAGATGGTGAATTCCTGCCTTAGTTTGACCGAAAGAAGATGTTGAAGATGAAGTGGTCAGTCGGGTGCTTTCCTATTGCAGAGTTTTCTCAGCGAGATCTTCCAAGAATGGTCAAGCTTCCTCGTCGGATTTAGATAGGAAGTGGCCTTGACAGATGGTTTCTAATAACTGTCTAGTTTCTGGAAGCAGCCCCTCATATAAAGTGCGGCAAAGTTGACATTTTTCAAAACCATGATGAGAACACTGCATAAGGAGATCCTTGTACCGTTCGAAACGCGTCCAAAATGGTTCATTAGGAAGCTGAGTGAATTGATTGATTTCATCCTGATGCGCGCAGTCTTATGATTTGGATAAAACTTCTTTAAAAAGACTTTTACAAACTCATCCCAATTGGATATAGAATGAGATGCGGTGGAATAAACCCATTTTTCCGCTAAATCGCAAAGGGTGAAAGAGATCATCGTTAAGCGGATCACATCATCAAAAAGCTAAGTCGTTTTCATCATCTGGCAAACTTGCTGAAATTTATTGATGAAGACGTATGGGTCATCAAAATCAAGCCCATGAAATTTTGGCAGAATGTTGAGAAAATAGGGCTTAATCTCAAAATTATCCCCATTGGCTGGTGGTGCAGAAAGGCAGGAGGGAAGAGCTGTACGGATAAGATAGTATCAGTCTTATAACGCGATGCATGGCTGTGCTCTTACGGAGGTGGTAGAGTAATCATACCAAGAGGAGGTGGAATCATTCCCGGAAGAGGTGGATTATTCGCACCAAGAGGAGGTGGATTATTCGCACCAAGAAGAGGTGGAATCATGTTGGGAAATGTGGGATTGGTTTGGTTGAGAAAAGGCGGAGGTCCCGACATTTCACGAGAGGTACGAGATAAAGAAAATGAAGATGTATGAACAGAATCTCGGTCAATCTCGGTGTTGACCGGTAAAGGTAAGGTGTTCGTAGGGGAAGATGAATTGACTTCGGAGTCAATCGCGTAGTCGATAAGGACTAGCGTAACACGGACTAATCGGGCACTAGTGTCCCGAGTCCAAGCTGACATACACTAAACACGTTTAGTGTTGTCAAATCGTGATGGTAGAATGTGAGGGTAAGAAAACGATTATGAGAAATGTAGGTGAAAGGTAGGTTGAATGGAAATTTGGCGACAAATAACAAGTTTTTATGAAAGTATTTTGGGGTTTTTAATATATTTTTTATAGAGTTTTGAAAAAATATACGGAATCAAGGACACAACTTCAAACAATCATGGTCACAATATGCACAATCACACCCAGAGCTATGGTCCTCAAAGTCCAACTAGACTGCTCCTAACTGTTCCAAAGCGACAGGTTGTAAGATAATGCTCGAATCGCCTCTTCACTGCCAATTGTGTCCAGGTAAGTATAAGTGAGGTAAGGAGGGTTCCGCTCATGAATTACCGTGAGACGGGCTTTTTAAAGTTACTTCCTCACTTGTCTAGCCTAGGCACCAAAAAGTCAAGTTTAGATAAACGACCGAATGCCCACAACCTTCCTCTGTCCTATTGAGCACAACAAGTTCTTAATTGGCTGAGTCTAGATATTTTTTAATTAATCTCAATAGTAATGCGTATACTTTTTGTGATTTTTGGGGTCTTAGAAAGGGTGATGAAATCACCACCCAATCTGAATTGGTGTTATAGCCCCTTAAAGTCCGTATTATTTATGCAAAACAATAACAAACAAAATCTAAAACACTTGCAAAAAAATTTATTTGGCGGTGGCACAAAGAATCCTGCACAAATATAGTTTATTGGAAAGAGAGAGAGAGTTTGCGCAAAGAATACTGCAGAAAAAGAAATTCAGTGAAGTAAGAGGGGGTTTCTGAAAGAAAGAAATACTCATAAAAAATTTTGGACCTTGAAGCAATATTTTGACCGTGAAACCGCAGTCAAACCCCTTGATTGGCCGTGGAAGGGAGGTGGAGTTGGAGACTTGGACCTTCAAATTTCTTTTGTGCACTAAAATTGATCTCCTCTTCTAGTTTTTAGCCTTTGGATCTTGATTTGGTCACTGAATTTGCTCCATATTTGGTACGGTTAGCCGCGGTTTCGTCTTGATCTGCCACGGTATAGCCGCGAGATGTGGTTCTAATTTTCCACGACTTTGGCACCGAACTTGCTCTTCTCCCTATCCTGCACACTCGCATAAAAAGAATCAAAGAATAACAAGATGCTTTTTATGGTTTTGTTGTTTTTTATATTCACAAATTAACCCAAAACTATAAAAAGAAATAAACTACCGTCTCCTCGGAAACGATGCCATTTGATTGAAAGGGTTTTTCACCCTAGTTTTTAAAGTCCTATTACGCAATCAAGACGGGTTCGATTTGTAGTTAACCGGTTGGGTACGGGTCGATCCATGGAAAGATGGGAGTCTTTTTCTTTATATTTTAACGAGTTAAGTCATGTTTGTCCAACTTTGTTCTATGCTGACCATGTGTTTTGATATATACATTAATATAAACTTGTTAGGGTTAGGATTAGGTTAGTTTGAGTTAAGAGTTCGCTCACTTCTTTCATTTTCCTCTCTTGATATTGACGCTACGGTAATCAGCAACAACGGAAATTAGCACGACTAGAAAGGATACTTGCGAGTATAAACTAGGCTTTCCAACTTAGCTCCTTCCTTTTGGTCCTTATCCGTATGTTCTTGGCTCTTAAGCATAACCTCCGGTCAATCCAACCACAACCGATCTCATTAGGGTGTCACCACTATCATAGAGGAAAGGGTGTCGTAGGGAGCGGATTGTGGATGTCTTGACGGGAGTTCAATTCAAGCTCTTGGGTAAAGGAAAGAGTGAGGGAGATTTTCTTCTCTCAAACTTTCCTTATCCTACATTAACAAGTGAGAAAACTACCCACTCATTATATAAAAAGGAAAATAAAAACAAGTAGAGAAGATAGAAAGAAATGGTGCAGAAGACGACAACTAACTACTTGATATTTCACCTAAACAAGAATCGCACTTGAGTATTATTGTTGCAATGATAAGCAAACATAGAAAAAGAAAAAATGAAAACCAATAAATAACAATTTATACTACTAAGAAAAATAAAAGTAAGTAAACTGGTTAACAATTGAAGCAAGACATGCATATAAAACTCTCACCTTTATTTATCATCCACTCAAAAAGCTCTCATATAATTTTTAACGGAGGAAAAATGAAGAAGAAGAAGTTTACGCTAAATTATAACTAAAACTAGGAAAAATATACATCTCTTGTTTGCCTTTGATCTGGAGTATTTATAAGCAGTGAAGTGAAGCCCTGGGGTATTTTTCTGAACCCATGTACAATGACCAAAACACCCTTAAAATTTCATCGCAAGACATCATGATGAGGCCGCGGATCCACCGCCAATAGGGGGTAAATTTCACGGAACCGCGGTCGTATTGTGGAATTGGCGCTCCGTACTTCATGTGGGTTCTTTCGTGTTGCTTTGTTCTTCAGTTTGGTAGGTTCAAGTTTGCAAAATAGTTCCAAAATACTCCCAGATTTTCAACAGTCCCAAAATGAAAAATGATTGGACTTATTGCCTTAATCTTCCTTGAGCTTCGCATTGCCTTCTTGATTCTTGTGTGGCTACCCTCGTGCTTTGTGCTTGTCTGAGACACGAATGATCCTCGCTTGATCTTGTCTCCTGTACTGGTAAGCGGCATCTGACGGATGGTGAGCGGAACCCGTATTTTTATCCGTTTGTTGACAGTTGTCCCGAATTTGTCGTAATTGTTCGTGATTTGTATTATTTTGGACTGAGCACCTACAACATGTATTTATGTGGCAAATACGGATTAAAAGCACCTACTTATATACAATGCAATCAAGAATGAGTGGTATAAAAGTGCAAAATTCTGATATGAACATATATCACGACATAGAATATTTTAAGGAGGTAGGTCATTACCCCATGCATTAAGTACAAATAAAACTACTATTTTACAAATATTGATTGGTAGAAATATATCATGAAAATGAAATTTATATCCTTATTAAGGTATGTAGCAAATATATTATACAGATCTAAACAAGGGTAAAGAGAAAGTGACCGAATGAGGGGGTGAGAGACGGATCCTCCCGATTGATCTTTCAAAGTATTGATAAGGATCGAATAGTGTCTTCTTGGAGGCCCTCCTCTCTCCTCGGATTTTTTATAAAAGGTGAAGCCAGCACTGTTGGGAAGATATTCGAGTCACAGTCGTGCAGAAATTTTCTTGGAATTAATTGGAGTCCAGAAAAGAAAGAAAAGAAAAATTGAAGGAGGCGGTGTTTTATAGGACTGGCTGAAAAAATCAAATCGCAACAATCAAATCCTCTAACGGTACAAATCTCACCCAAATCCGCGCCCGCTTACCCAGAATCAACGCCCGAACCGATCTGGGTCACCGCTAGCATTTCGTGGTCGTTGGACTAAGATCCAACGGCTCATGCGCGCCAGCGATTCGGCCTCGTGGTCGCGTTCAGGAGCACGTGCTTGCGCCAGCAAGCGCGTAGTCCCCACCATGTGGTCGCCGCCGCATTTCCTAGGCCGTTGGATATGAAATCCAACGATTCCGGTTAAATCCTCCTTTTTAAATATTTTTTCCTTTAAGAAAACTAAACAGTTTTTAAAACAAAATTTTGATTTTGAAAATTTTGTAAAAAATAGTTTAAAATTTTGGAATAATCCGGGAAAAATCTAGAAATTATGTTTTAATATTATCTTCAATTTGAAATAAAATTTGGTTAAAAATAATTTCTTTTCCTGTTATTTTAAAATATCTTATAAACATTATCTTTTCCAAAATATTCATTTTAAACTCTCAAAAATTTATATTAAATTCAAAAAATTTATATTAATTAGTTTTAAAAATAAATAAATCATTTTACACTCATTATCTTTTAAATGAAGTCTCAAAAAAATTTTAACACCCGGAAAATTCGAAAAAAAACCCCTTTTATTTATGTATAGAACAATCACGGACGTTACAGGGAAGATGAAGGTGGGGGCCTCGGTCACTATGAGGAGGAGGAGGCAATGAGGTCGACAAGGAGAAGGCAGGGGTGGCGACGACGACGAGACGGTGGAGATCGAAGAGATAACAGGAGAAGGGGAATGAAGAGGAGGAGGTGGCGGTGGCGACGACGACTAGGAGATCGACGGGGACTAAGCGGCGATGACGACGACAAGAAGGAGGCGGAGGCGGCGAGGAAGAGGAGGTTTTTTATCTGATGAAAAAATTTCGAGTATGGAGGGAAGTATTTTAAGAGGGGTTTAAGTGGGTTAGGGTTGTTGACTTTGGTCAACATCTAATTCGATGCGAGACTCCCGTCGAATTAGATGTTGACCAAAATGAACAAAATATCAAATATATGCAGGCTAATTCGATGGGAGTATCCCGTCGAATTTGGTCTCCCGTCGAATTAGGCTATAGTTTCTTGTAGTCACTACTACAAATAAGAGTTGCCCCTACGGATTTATCGGTAGGGGCAACGCACTGCCCCTACGAATATGTACGTAGGGGCGAAAAAAGACCCCGTAGGTGCAAAGGCCGCAGGTGCAAGTTGAGGCCCTGAACTTGCCCCTACGGACAAATTAAAGCCCCTACGGATATATCGGTAGGTGTTATAGCCCCTACGGAGTACCCCGTAGGGGTAATAAAATCATATATGTAATTTTTTTTTTTGAATATATTGTATATACCTACGGATATATCCGTAGGTCCTTTTTATACCCCTACGGATACCTCCGTAGGGGATATAAAGTATCCCCTACGGATAAGTCCGTAGGGGCCACTCCCAACACCCTGCACTGAGATCGGGGGGAAAAATATCAGGAAACCTGATATTTTGCCCCTACGAATTTATCCGTATGGGATAAACAGTGGCCCCTACGGACATATCCGTAGGGGCACCCCCAACACCCTGCACTGATATCAGGTAGGAAAATATCAGGTTTCCTGATAGTTTGCCCCTACGGATAACGTCGTAGGGGCAACGTATGTACCTACGGCTTAATCCGTAGGTACATATTGTCTGTATTTTTTTTTTAAAAATGGGCTGCTAGATTTTTTCCCGCCCTGTGCATAATACTATATACATCAATCAAATCATATATTGCAGTATTCATAATCACATCTCACGCATATATATAATATACAAAAGAAACCCAAAAACTGAATATGATATAAATACAAACCAATATCAATATCGTTTCAAAATGTAGTACAATGTGATATAAATACATGTTTCAAAAAATAAGAACCAAAAAGCTACCCTAGTTCGGTCCAGCTCCACCTCCGAATAACGTTAGAATAACGCGCGCCTGCTCCTCGGTCAATACACTCTGCAATGCTACATATAAGGGAGTCTGAGCGGCATGTGGAGCTGGCGATGTGGTCTGCGCAGCCGCCGTCGAGGTAGTCGCTTGCGGAGCCGCGGCTGCGGGAGTCTGAGTGGGCGGTAGAGCTACAGGAGCTGTCTGCGGAACCGCAGCCGATGTAGTAGCTTGCGGAGCCGCAGCCGAAGGAGATGCATATGGAGGCTCGGCCGATCTACCCTGTCGCGTCTGGACATAACGTGTGTAAGAAGCGTGTAAGAACTGTGTATTATTCGAATTCGTTTCATTATTAAGTTATTTCGAAACCCTGTTTGGATATCTAGTTTGGAAAAGCGTTGTTTATTTTAATTACATATGTATGTATGATTAATCAAACTTAAGTCTAAAACCAAATAAGCTCAAGCTACGTACTAATTATGGATATGTTGATATGTATATAATATGAAATGATATTTTACTATAAAGTAGTATACATACCAGCATCTCCTTCAACTCCTGAACGGTGGCCCTCAAGCTATCCAGTTCCTGATGGACATGCCGGTCACTGGAGACGGAGGAAGTAACCGCCGGGGTGGAGTCCAACCTCATATGGGCCCTGCTAGGGCCCAATCCCCGGCCTCTCTCCCAACCTCCGTGGTGCCCTCCGTGTGCGGCGTCCAGAACTGGGGTCAGCAGCCTCGGATCGTTCTGTCCAGTAAAATCGATCCCCGAGGCCTGGGCCTGCTCAACCACCCGCTCCTACACCCACATTAAGCAGTAAAGTATAAGTATAAAATTTAAACTTGAACCTTCCAAAACTAAAATTTCAAATTTGGGTAGAAAAAATATTAACACTTACGCAGTACTCCTGGGTAGCGACGTCGGGACATCGAAGCTCGCCCGTGGCGGGATCTGTCGAGGTGCCGTGGACGGCAAGATATGCGGACAGCACGCTCGGTGTACCACCTGACGCCACGGTCCGAGATGTCTGCAATATTAGAAAGTAACTCTTAATATTAGAAATATTAGAGAATAACTCTTAATATTGCAGAATATTAGAGAATAACTCTTAATTTACCGATAACTCCATGGCTCGAGTAATGTTCCTCGAGCCACCTGTGTAAGTGGGGCGACCCCTCTTCGCCGACTTCCTGTTCTCCGTATTCTGAGCGGCCTGTTTCTGCACAACGCATTAACATTTAGTTTTCTAATTAAGAAACACAAAGAAATAAATTATATCATAAATAATGAATTAAATTTAAAATACATACTTGTTTGCGTTCGGAGTCGAAATAAGCGCACAATAGAGGCCATGTCTCTACGTCGACTCTCGCAAACGCCGGAGTAGATAGGAGGGCCGCTCTCTCTGCCTCGGGGGTCGCTATCCACAGGGAGTAGCAGTCGGCCTTCAGCTCATTCCTGTTGTATCGGACCTTGGCCTGCATGTTCTTCATCAGGCTATTGTACAGAGCATGAAGGTCGAGCACCCTCCCCGAGTGATCAGGGTCGGCTACAGGCTGAAAATCGTAATCCAACTGAAAATACAAAAAAAAACATTGTTATTAGATTGCAAGTGTTAATAATAAATATATTGGATAGATCAAATGAAAATATATATTAATACATACCCGAGCCTGATCAAAGAAGAGGGCGAATGAGCGTTGGTGCTGCTCGCCCCACTCAACGTGAAGTGGATAGTTCTTCACGATCCGGCTCTCGTCCCCCAAATACCTGCCGAACCTCTCGGCATGAGGACCGGTATAGCGATAGTCAAGGGTAAAAAATAGGGGGAATGCTGCCTCCTCCCTAGCTCTATCAGGCCTCAGCCTATGGGACTGATTCGGGCCTCGAGTCCCTCTCTGGGGATGGAGAGGCCCTGCGTCTGCACGAAATATCAAGACAATCAATAATAAGACAAAGTTGTACTAAGAAATCAAGGTTAAACAAAAATTCAAGTGTGATATATACCTCCGGTGATTAGCGCACGAGCCTGGGCCCGAGCAGCAGCACGAGCGAGACGATAGTTCCTCCGGTGAGGAACAACCGGGGTCCCGGACCCGGACGCATTCCCTCCAACTATAAAATAAACATCGACGCTAAATCTCCATGAAGTTCATATTTATTCTATATAGCAGATGTAAAATAAATAAATATTTTAAATTTATTCATACTAACCTGCAGACGATGCGGAGGGTATGGAAGCGGCAGGAGTGGCCCCTGTGGAAGGTGTGGACGCACCACCTATAATTAGACAATTAAAAATAGATTTTATAAGTAATTGCAAAAAGAATGTGTAGATCAATAATATAACGTTCTAAATCAATATGCATGAACTATAGGACATATAAACATACCCGCAGGTGCGGTGGTGTCACCACCTACAGCTAGACAATAATAAAAATTGCTAAGTAAGAGCAAAAGGAATGTGTATATTTATGATATAGCATTCTAAATCAATATACATACACTATATGATATATAAACATACCTGGAGGAGCGGGGGTGGCCTCTGTCCCAGATGTGGACGCAGGACCAACAACTAGACAATTAAAAATAGATTTTATAAGTAATTGCAAAAAGAATGTGTAGATCAATAATATAACGTTCTAAATCAATATGCATGCACTATAGGACATATAAACATACCCGCAGGTGCGGTGGTGTCACCACCTACAGCTAGACAATAATAAAAATTGTTAAGTAAGAGCAAAAGGAATGTGTATATTTATGATATAGCATTCTAAATCAATATACATGCACTATATGATATATAAACATACCTGGAGGAGCGGGGGTGGCCTCTGTCCCAGATGTGGACGCAGGACCAACAACTAGACAATCAAACATTGACAATATAAGTAATTTTGACATAAACATGCATGAATATCTGTAATATTACATTGAAAATGGATATGCGTGCAGTATACCTGGAGGTGTGGCAAAATCCACACGGAAGGAGGCATCCGAAGGGGTCTCCGATCTGGGTGCAAGACCGGCCCTCTGAAGCTCCCTACGGAGCTCTCCGGGCGGCAGAACCGCTCTGCCTCTGCCGCGGCTGGAGCTCCTGCCGCCCCTCGCTGCTCCCGACATCGTCATCAAATCTAGATAAACGGTTCGTGGACGCATTAGACAATCATTAAAAGTATTGACTATATATGATCTAGAGCGTAAAATATGAAGTAATAATATAACATTACTGATAACCTTTTTCGTTTCGTGGGCGCATCATACATATCTACTTGGATTTCATCGTCGATGTCATTTCTAACCCACGTAACTTCATGATCGGTCGAAGACAACCCGTCCTTCGAAACAGACGGTCAGAGCACTTTAAGCCTTCTCTCTTCTTCGTCCTCATCGCTGTCCTCGTATTCTGGGACATCGTAGACATCTCTAGCTTTCCATCGGCATACAACACTCCACCCCGGATGCTTCAAACACTGTGAGTAGTATACTTGGAACGCTTGGTTCGGAAAAATAAACGGATCGTCCTGACCGTAAAATCGAAGTGTGTTCACACTGGTCAATCCATATTCATCTTTCCAAGTCCCAAGACTGCTTCTCCACCTGTCTGTTTCGGTTCGCGGATCGTACCAAGTACAGTGGAATATATAAAAGGGTTCTGATCGTCCGGGATAGTGGATGCCGAGTATACAATTTAAGTACCCATAGTAAATCACACCGTCCGATCCTACCGTCGCAATCCCACTATTCTGAGTGGTTCTAGATGTTTCTATGTCCTTAACTTCGAATTTGTATCCAAGGACACCAAATCATCTGTAATATGCAACCTCCATACTAGGAAATTGAGTTAAACATCTTGAATCACTCTCAAATGATGCAGACAAGTTCGGATCGTGGATCTAACAAAACAAATTTTACGATAAATACATAACGATACAAGTTTAGATTAAAACTGATAGCAATAAAATGTAATTCGAATAACTTACATGCTCTGTGACCCAATCACAAAAATTATCCTGATGGTATTTTTCCAAACGCTCTTCGTTCCAATCAGGATGCCCCTCACGTACCTCGTTAAAATGAGTTCTGTTTTCGACAAATAATTGTGACATTAATATTATGTCATTTCATACACACAAACACAGATATAACAATTAATCCAAAAGAACTTACTCTCTAATTTGTTCAAGACATGCGCAATTAAGCAAGATAAACATGTATATCTTGTTGATAAACATATTGTCTACCCTCTTATACTCGGCTTTACCATATGGCCCGTCTTGAATTCTTCGTGGTCGGTTAAGCCTTGTCTCAATGTTCTCGTCCAGATAGCGGGAACAAAATGTGGTTACTTCATCAAGAAGATAACCTTGCATGATAGAACCCTCTGGTCGATTTTTATTGCGTATATACTTCTTAAGATTGTAAAGGTACCTAATGAGAATATGTTGAATAAATAAACACGGGCATACAGGACAAAAATAAATTTATAAATTGCGCGAAATGAAAAATTACACGTACCTCTCGACGGGATACATCCATCGATATTGTACCGGTCCGGCTAACTTCGCCTCAGTTGCAAGATGAACCGTCAAGTATATTATGATATCGAAGAATGACGGTGGGAAAATACGCTCAAACTTGCAAAGTATCAACGCAATAGAATTTTCTAGTTTATCCAGCGTCGCAACCTCCAGTGTTTTAGCACACAACTCCCTGAAAAAATAACATAGGTCGTTGATTACTAGACCAACCGAGTCGGGGAGAGAAGTCCTGAGGGCTAATGGAAGAAGGTGCTCCACGATAACATGGTGGTCATGACTTTTCAGCCCATCGATCTTGCCCTTCACAATTTTTATTTTCTTGCTGAATGATCCTGAGAAACCTGTGGGGACTTTCAAATCATGCAACACCTGCAGGAATCTTTTCTTCTCCGGTTGTGACATATGATAAGCGGCATTGGGAAGTACAAACTTTCCCGGTTTACCCGCTACCGGTTTAGGGTGCAGTTCACTTCTTATTCCCCACTCTTGTAGATCCATCCGGGCATTCATGTTGTCTTTCGATTTCCCGTCTTTACACAGAAGCAAGTTAAGTATGTGCTCTGATACTCCCTTCTCTATATGCATGACGTCCAGACAATGACGCACTGAATTTGTAGACCAGTACGGAAGCTCGAAGAAAATGCTTAACTTGTTCCAATATTGTGGTTTGACCTGTCTCGTCGGATCCATCCCGAAGGTCACGTTATTGTAACCATCCCATTTAGCAGTCACGTCCTCTCCGGACAATGGGGATGGAGGCCCAAGAATCTCCTGATGACCATCAAAGTGAACCGTGTCTAACCTATAGGGGTGGTCTGGAGGCAGAAAACGTCGATGGCCGCAATAACAAACCTTTCTGCTAAAATTCAAAAATTTTGATGTTGTGTGTTCATGGCAATGAGGACATGCTTTGTAATCATGTACGGACCAACCTGAAAGCATTCCATACGCAGGAAAGTCATTAATTGTCCACATTAAAGCCGCACGCAGTATGAAGGTTGTATTTGTGTTTGAATCATATGTCTCTACACCATCAATGAACAAAGTTTTCAGCTCCTCAATCAGAGGTCGGAGATAGACGTCGATATTATTCCCCGGTGAGTTTGGTCCGTCGATAAGAAGAGGCATCATAAAGTATGATTGGTCCATAGCCAACCAAGGCGACAGATTATAAATTATCATTACAACGGGCCATGTACTGTGACTTCCAGCCATATAGTTGAATGGGCAGAAGCCATCGGCAGCCAGTCCGAGCCGGACATTGCGAGGATCGCTACTGAATATTGCGTGTCTCCTATCGAAATCCTTCCATGCCGGTGAATCTCTTGGATGGCTCATTTTTCCATTTTCGCTTGGAGGAGCACGGTGATGCCAAATCATTGCCTCGGCTGTTTTCTTGCACCTGAATAGCCTCTGTAGCCTCTGTGTTATGGGAAAATATCTTGCTATCTTCACAGGTATATCAGGCTTCTTATCAGAATCTTTCGGCTTATACCTGGCCTCTCCGCATGTTGGACACTCTTTCAAATCTGAATTCTCTTTCCGGTACAACACGCAATTTTTAGGACATGCTTGAATCTTCTCGCACTTTAGACCCAAATCAGACATCATTTTCTGGGCTTCGTACCAGCTTTCGGGCACATTATTTCCCGGAGGCATAGAATCTTTCAAGAACGAAAGAAGCATTGTGAATGACTTGTTGCTCCATCCATTTAGGCACTTAATTTGGAAAAGTTGGACGAACCATGAGAGGGTGGAATACTTCACATTCTCATAAATTGGTTTCCTAGCATCATTCATGAAATTTTCATATTTATCCGCACGCGGTCCTTGATCGGAAGGAATGTCATCTTCGGTACGAATAGATTCACCTAGGGCAGCCTCTACCATATCCTCCATTTCTTCTGATGGAAATAAATTTCCGTATCCTGCCGTATTACCGAATTCTTCTTCTTCTCCTGCCGCATTATCGTGTTCTCCTTCTTCTACCGCAGTACTGCATTCTTCTCCTTCCCCGTGATATTTCCAAGTTGAATAAAGTCTAGTAAACCCATGTTTTACAATATGAAGCTCTGCCAATTCTACCTTCTGCCAGTACTTATTGCCACATCTATCGCACGGACAGAGAATCTTCTCTATTATGATCTTATTATGTGCTCGTGCAAATTCAAGGAAAGCAACAACTCCTGCGACAAACTTAGGTTGCATACGTTGTTTCCAATCCACATACATCCAGTCCTTAACTCTGACGTACTCATGGGCCATGTTAGACTGAATAACATATAAATTGTAGGTTATGCTGACTATATTGAGAAATATAAGAACGGGATAGTTACTGACAAAGGAGAAAATCCATGTATATGCTTTGTGTGTGCGTTTGTCGTTGAAAAGAATAAATTATCGCACGTTATGTTGACCGATAGACGGGGACTAAGTGGCGCTTTTAGTTTCATATATGGGTATCGATGGGAATATGAAGGTTTTATATTATCATATATTGGTTTTAACCCGAACATCTCGAATCGCTCTCTGATTATGCGTTTGTATGTATGTGTTCCGGCTGTCGGGGGTAGGCTTCTATCCCATTAAGAATGTATAGAGCGAACGCCCATCACTTGTGCTTTCAACCGTTTCGAGTAAATTTCGGCAGCACCTCCCCGCTGTTCTCCGAGTACACTGTAATAGAATAGATAATCATTTCAAAGCTGTGAAACAATGTTGAAATGAACATCTAATCTATCTTTGTACACGGAGAACCAGCGGAAAGATACTGACGAAATATCTCGAAACGGATGAAAACACAAGTGAATGAAGGCGTTTGCTTTATACATTCTTAACTTGTCCACACGGGAAAAATCTATGGGTTACCATACGATTGAATTTTCTCGTCGCGTAGACTATACGACGGTTGTTAGTATCGAGCTATACTGTCCGATATTTAACAACCTTCGTATAGTTCTAGGTCACGACGAGTATCGCACGTATGTTAACCGATAGACGGGAACTAAGTGGCGCTTTTAGTTTCATATATGGGTATCAATGGGAATATGAAGGTTTCATATTATCATCGAGTATCATATATTGGTTTTAACCTGAATATCTCGAGTCGCTCTCTAATTATGCGTTTGTTGTGCATTCATGTTGTATGTGTAACATGATTTTAAACCATTGAGATCAAGATTGATAGAACTGATCATCCTACATTACAATAGCATTCATCAACCAAAAACTATTATTGGAATGATATACATCTATAACAATCAACAATTAAAACTATAAATATAGGATACTGATATCATAAAGCGTTATGAGACACGTCATCTGCCACGTGTCGTGATCATGGAAATCGCTAATATTGAGCATCATCAAAATTAGATTATGGTTTTGAAGCAAGTTATTGAGCATCTTGGATTGATTGTCAAGTGTTGATTTTTATTTCAACACTTGACAGAATGAAAATCATAAATACAGTTGCAAAATGTGTTCCTCACCCCCATAAAGTGGATCTTAACAATCCAGACAAGACCATCATTGTTCAAATTGCCAAGGTAGACATAATCTCAGCAGTTATTTACGGTTGCTAGCTTGTATTGCTTGTTGCTATTCTTTTTTTTCCTTGTCCTTTCTTTCTTTCTTTTTTTGGGGGGGGTGGGGGTTGTGTTTGAAAAGTTTTAACCAACTCACTGCTATTTCTAGGCAATGCAGGAATATAACTAGTTTTATCCCCCAAAAGAAAGAGCTTCAGGCTTCATGAGTCAAGCGATGTGTACGTATAATTATAGGATTTTCTTGCTAGCGGTTCATTTACAACTATTCTTTAGTCTATATATCTAGCATCTGCTACTAGATATTACATCTTACACCCTGCATGTTAAAATCAAAATCGATTATTTTTTTCTTGATCTTTTTCTGATTTTCTACCATCTGTGTCGAGTAAATTATGATTAATATTGTATTTGTCAACTAATCAGAAGAGCCATTCAACCAGCCCCACCGTAACCCTAACCCCAGCCCCACTACCGTAACCCTAACCCCAGCCCCACCGTAACCCTAACCCCAGCCCCACCCCAGCAGCAGCCGAACCCCAACCCTAACCCTACCCCGACCCCGACCCCGACCGCCACCGCGACCCCTGCCCAACCCTAACCCCAGCCCCACCCCAGCAGCAGCCGAACCCCAACCCTAACCCTACCCCGACCCCGACCCCGACCGCCACCGCGACCCCTGCCCAACCCCAACTCTCGCGCGCGCAACCCAGACCCAACCATGAACCCTAAACCCAAAATAATCCAAAAATGCTTTAATTTACCTCGAGATTTATACCTGAACGGCTGCTGGTGGGCTGGAGCGACGACGGTGGCGATTTGGCGACGAAACCGGCGGTGGCGACGACGGTGGCGACGAAACAGGCGCTGGCGACGACGGTGGCGACGAAACCGACGGTGGCGACGACGGAGGCGACGGTGGCGACGACGGAGGCGATTTGGGGTTTTTTCTCGCGCGCGATTGAGAGAGAGAGAGAAAGTGAGCGTGGGCGATCGATCTGGGGTATTGATAAATAGATATTTACTTGCCCCTACGGATATAACCGTAGGTTCTTTGTTTGCGGCTCCGTAGGAGCAAACACCAAATTAGGAATTAATATTTTTATTCTTGGAGGTCTGTGTCCGTAGGGGCAACCTTTTAGCCCTACGGATTAATCCGTAGGGCCAAGTAAAATCTGCCCCTACGGATATTTTCATCCGTAGGGGCAACCCCCTATTTTCCTAGTGAGTGGTTCCCAGCGTATGTTATGGGATTAGCCAATTAGCAGAAAAATTAAAAGGAACCAGAAGACTTTTTTGCATATAGAATCATAGGATATTCTTACTAACCTCAAAAATAAGATATACATAGGACAGTGGTTACTTAACCTGGCTTTTGAAAATTAAGCAGACACAGCCACCTCTAACTCTCTACTAACTATATAAAAGTAAAATATAACCCCCGTACTAATTAGGTTTGAGCATATTACAATATTCTATATTTTAGTGAATCTATGTAGATTTGTTGATTATGCAACAAAGGCCATGTAAGTCAAGCCAACAACACAATAAAAACAAAACTTCACAGAATATGAATTCAAACACCGAAAATTTCAGACACTAAATAGAGACAAATGTATCGTGTTAATATCATTTACAACTAAAAACTATCAATAAATATAAGGTGGAGGGATACTAATTGGTTTGATGGGCCTACATTTCCAACTAAGATGCCTTCTACTGAAAAGACATTTCTAACTAAACTTTTATTTAATTCACTCTTCTCATATCATGCATCTATAAATACCTCCCTCTCCCTCATTAAACTCCAATCACTACCACTTCTGTGAAAATACACTCTCATTGAATAGGAAATTCAATTAATATGGAAGCTTTCCAAGCCCTTTTGGGAATCGTTATCCTTGCTTTGGCGATTGGTCAAGCTCTTGCTAGTGATCCTAGTCCACTTCAGGATTTTTGTGTTGCGGACAAGAACTCCAAAAGTATGATTCATCGCATTTGCCTTGATGTTGTATTACCTTCTTGTTTAGCTTTGGAGATTTCTGTTGTTTCCCATCCCACCTTGAACGATTCAAGGTTTCTATTTATCAAGCTAACTAAATTTAGTGTTTAGTTACTTTCATGGCAAAGTATTGAGATACAATCATACAATAGTTTCAACAGCAGTTCAAAATAAGCATATATATGAGTATGCACAATTTCCTATTCAAAGCACACACCTTGTTGGTCTTGTTTAAAGAATCTTCTTAGCAAATGATAGTCTTAGAGCCATTGTTTCACTAACAGGTCTTTTTTTTCCTTAACAAAGAATAAACCTTAAACTGTCCTTTCTTTAGTTTAAGGTTACTTGGAGTGCATTATAGCCATATAATTCTAATCGTTATGTCTTTAACGTTCGATTAATACATAGCCTGTTTGTGTTTGGGGTTAGGATAGCCAAAACTTTATTTTCAGGTGGAGATATATGTTAGGCAAACTATAGCTTGAAAGGCCCTACCTTAACTTATAATTTAACTTCGATAGGCCGTTTGATTTTGGAGTTATCTAAGCTCCTAAATTGGTGTTTTATTCTCATTTTCTAAAGTTTAGAGAAAACTGGTTGGATTGGATTTCAAAGAACTCCAGTTATCTCAACTGCAAAATTAAAGCCAAATGGTGCAAGCATAGGAAACAGGAGTTAAATTTAAATAACTCTATGAAACTCTGGTTATGCTAACTCCCAAAGCCAAACAGTCCCATGGAGATAGATAGCAGCGTCTTGTGATAACCATGACATGGCTCATTTTGTAAGGCAATGAGATGAATTTTCATCCCAGTATCATTTCTTGTATCGCTAACCATTCATTAACTATTTTTCCCTCTAGTATTCGTAAATGGCCTAGTCTGCAAGGACCCAAAGCTAGTCAGAGCGGTGGACTTCTTCTTCTCCGGACTTGACAAGCCGGGCAACACCGCAAACCGGGTCGGGTCCAATGTGACCCTAGTCAACGCTGCAGCCTTACCGGGACTCAACACCCTCGGTATATCTATTGCCCGAATCGATTATGCTCCATATGGCCTCAACCCTCCTCATATTCATCCTCGTGCCAGCGAAGTCCTTACAGTGATCGAAGGCACGCTGCATGTTGGATTTGTTACCTCAAACCCTAACAAATTGTTCCTAAAGACACTTCACAAAGGAGACGTGTTTGTGTTTCCTATTGGTCTGATCCACTTCCAATTCAATGGCGGTGATGTGCCAGCTGTTGCTATTGCCGGTCTCAGTAGCCAAAATCCTGGTGTGATCACTATAGCCAATGCTGTTTTCGGGTCGAATCCGAGAATTTCAATCGAAGTTTTGAAGAAGGCTTTTCAGGTCGATGATAAGGTGATTGAAGCGCTCATGGCTCAGTTCAGTTAGAGGAAATGGAGGGAAGATGCCATATAAATAAGGCGAAAGTATTTGTGTGTTCTGGCATATCTTATGTATTTTTTAATGTTCAATATGCAATGTTTGTTGTGTTAATATTTGCATATATGCAATAAATTGAGTGTTATAAAGGAAAATGGACTTAAAGTGATTGAATAATATGAAAAATCAATATTACATTTATTATTGTTGTACTTAATCAAGGGATAATTTGGTTGATTTGTTTATTATTACTTAATGCCGATCAAATAGCTTTAAAATTTATTTCGACGCATAACTTCAGTTGAGCAAGGCCACTTATTATATTTTTAAAAAATAAGTTCACTTGTTTGACTGAATTTGTTAGTAGAGCAAGTAATAGCTCGACTGACATATTCAGTCGATCAAGGCCGCTTATTTTTTTCTTCAATATGTTTACTTGGTCGATTGAATATTTTTTTCTTCAATATGTTTACTTAGTCGATTCAACGGTCATAACTATGGTTGGTGGTACATGCAGATAGAGAACTATCTGTACCAAAAGGACATGTATCTTCCGTTGTTGGGAGAAAAGCCCGAGAAAATAACCGATGAGGCGTGGAACATTTTGGATAGAAAAACCCTAGCGACTATCAGATTGTCGTTGACTCCGCAGGTGGACTTTAACATATCAAAGGAGAAGGCAATCATAGGGCTAATGACGACGTTAGCCAAGTATTATGAGAAGCCTTTTATATCAAACAAGATATTCTTGATGAAGAAGCTTTTCAACATGAACATGGAAGAAAGTGAATCAGTGACAGAATACTTAAATGATTTCAACAGCGTGACGAGCCAGTTAGAATCCGTATTGATCGTAGTTGAAGACGAGATTTGGGCCCTGTTATTCCTCTGTTCGTTGCCGAAGAGTTGGAAAAACCTATTTATGGTAGTTAGCAACTCTATCTCAGAGACTCTCACGTTAATGATGCGGTGGGTTACATATAAAACGATGAGATACAGAGAAAGGCCATAAGTGGAAGTTTTAGAACTTCTGCACTTTCGGTGGAGAATCGCGGTAGAACGATAGAAAGGGGAAAGGGCAATTCTAAAAGCATAGGAAAATCGAAGGTGGCTGTTGGAATTGCGGAAAGAAGGGTCACAGAAAATTCGAATGTCGACTCTTGAAGGAAAAATTCGGATGGGAAGGTAGATGAGAAGGAAGCTAACATGGTGTCTACACAAGAACAGGAGGAACAAGGTTTTTATCTATCGGCGAGCAAGAATACAAAGGCGGATACTTGGTTCCTAGATTCAGGGACATCCTTCCATTGCATTTCGGGCAGGCATCATTTCAGTGAGTATGTTCAAGATAATCTTGGACATGTGACTGTTGGAACGGTCAGCCGTGCAAGATCATTGGTAAGGGGACGATCATACTGCATCCGTCACGAGGAAGTCAACAAGTTGAAGAATGCTAGGCATATTCCAGATTTAAAGAAAAGTCTTATTTCCATAAGCCTGCTTGATAACGAAAAATATATGACGGTGTTTGGAAATTCCCAGTGAAAGATTTCTAAAGGATCGTTGATGATTGCTAGGGGTAAGTTGAGCGGTTCGTTATACTTATTCAGTGGGAGAAGCGAAGGTTCGGTTGCGTCGATTGCAAATTCGGAGATATTCAGAGACTTCGTTATGGAATAGAAGATCGGGACACCTCGGTGAGAAGAATATGAAAACTCTTCAGGGTAGGACACTTCTTTCGGAGATGAAGAAGGTGGAGTTAGGAATTTGCGAGAGTTGCGTTTATGGGAAATAAAGCATGCTCAGATTTCAAATTGAAAGTGTAGTAAAGAAGACCAAGAAACTGGAGATGGTGCATACGGACGTATATGGTCCAGCCTTGGTAGAGTCTTATGGTGGGAATCGGTACTTCGTGACGTTCATCGACGATGCAAACCAGAAGACATAGGTTTATACGATGAAGAAGAAGTTCGATGTGTTTGGTATCTTCAAACACTGGATAATTGATGGAAATACTGCACATAGGAGTTCAAGGCGTTTTGCTCGCAGAAGGGTATTCGTTGGCTGAAGACGGTATCAGGGACGCCACAGCAGAATCTCATCGCTGAAAAAATAAACATGACGATCCTAGAGCGAGTGCGGAGTATGACCTTGGATGCGGATGCGCCTAAATTCATATGGGCAGTATTTGTTGATACTGTTGTATATCTGATCAACAGAAGTCAAGCAAATGCGCTTGATGGGGGTATTCCAGAAGAAATTTAGTCAGGTAAACCGGTTAATTACGCGTACCTAAAAGTATTTGGTTGTATTGCATATTCTTTGATTGATAAGACAGAAAGGAGTAAGCTTGACTTAAAGTCTAAGAAGTGTGGTTTCATCGGCTATGGTGGAAACGAGTTCGGATATCAACTGTAGGATTATGCAAGCAAGAAGATAATACGAAGCCGGAATGTTGTCTCTGATGAGCAAAACTTGTATAAAGAAGAAAAGCAAGCTAAGGATGGTGCGGTATCGGAGTTCGTCAAGTTAAACAGAACTCAAGAGAGCATTCAAATACATACAGGTGGAGATCAGAACATGGATGAAGCTATAGTGTAGGATCAGGTTCAAGAACAGGATGGTGACCATGTTCAGCAACCAGATGTCCCAGTTCCGAGGAGATATACGCGAGATAGGCGGCTATCTGAAAGAATTGTGACCGACTTCGTTTTGTACACAGATTCGGAAGAGTCCGAATCCCTTGAAAAAGCAACAAGAGACGGTGCTAGCAAGCAGTGGGAGCGATTTATGGACGAGGAGATGGATTTTTTGAAGAAGAACCGTATGTGTGGCCTAGTGAAGCTACCCAAGGGTCGGAAGATGTTGCTAAATAGATGAGTGTGCAGAATTAAAAATAAGGCTTATGGTGTGAAGCGGTACAAGGCTCGCTTGGTAGTCAAAGATTAAGCGCAAAAGTAAGAAATTGACTATCAAGAGATATTTTTTTCTGTGGTGAAGATGACATCAATTCAGGTGATTTTTAGTATCGTGGCGGTGGTGCATTTGCACTTAGAGCAGCTTGATGTGAAGACCGCGTTCCTTCATGGGGATTTGGAGGAAGAGATTTATATGTTGCAGCCACCGGGATACGAGGTGAAGGGGAAAGAAGACATAGCAAACTGCGAAAGACCTTGTATGACCTCAAGCAAGCTCCTAGACAGTGTTTTCTCAAGTTCTATCAGTTTATGTTGGAGATGGGATTTGTATGAATCAAATCGCCGCACGTACGTTCAAACTTTCAAGGATGGAGACTACATTATTTTGTCACTGTAGCGGTTTCAAGAAAATTCGATGTTTGAAAAAAATGATGACTGAGAAATTCTCTATGAAAGATTTGGGAGCGGCCAAACAAATCTTGAGCATGAAGATCGTGAAAGATAGGAAGTAGCGGAAGCTGTGGTTATCACAAAGGGACTACATTGAAAAGAGTTTGATGAGGTTCAATATGGACTAGTCGAAGCCGGTGAGTACGCCCTTAGCGAAGCCTTTCAAACTCATGAAGAAGTTGTGCTCGGCAATTCATGAGCAGAAGGACGAGATGGAAAATGTACCATATGCATCCGTGGTGGGGAGTTTGATGTATGCAATGGTGAGTACGAAACCAGATATTGCACAAGCAGTGGGAGTTGTGAGCAGGTATATGCAAAACCCGTGAAAGGAATATTGAAATGCGGTGAAGAGGATTTTGAGATATCTAAGAGGTACGTCAAGTCGTTGCTTATGTTTCGAGGGTAACTCTCTAAAGGTGCAAGGTTACATTAATGCGGACTATTCGGAAGATCGAGATAGTGGAAAGAGCACAACGGGATATGTATTCATGGTTGGAGGAATAGCGGTGAGTTGGGTTCCTCAATTGCAGAAAGTTGTGGCACTGTCGACTACGTGTTACCTCGAGAAAGGAATTGTAGAAGCGGGTGACGTACCCCTTAAAGGATTTCTTGTCTCGGCTTTTGATGGTGAACAGATAGTCGACCGTATTTTTCTGCCGACGATTACAGGCGAAATGACCGAGGAATTGGGTCGCTAGCTCATCAAAGGTCGAGATTGAGCGTGGCGCGAGCTCTCGGAACCAATCTCGGCCAGCCCGGATGAGAGTGGTGGGGAAGGCTCAGCATTGAGCCGCGTCTGAGTTGTCTTGGAAACTCATGCCTGCCGTAAATGAGTCAAAGTGGTCATTCGGGTCGGATTTCCTGTCGAAGAGGGCCACTTTGGGCGGTTTGTTTCTGGATGAGACACGCGCAGCTAGTAGCTGTTCGGTAAAGGGCCTTATGAGTGAGTCAGAGCAGTACTTCGCGCCTTCGCCAGCGGTACGGTCTTCCTGTCGTATGTCCTCGATTTTCCTTTCAAGGGCTTCTATTCGTTGTAGGTATCCCTAAAGAATCTTCATAGTCGGAGCGCCTGCTAGCTCTGCTCCTGGCTTGCATGATGGAACGGCTCCGGCTCCGCTCTATCACGTTCCTTAAATCTTCGGGGCGGACCCTTCGTGGATAGTCCCGGCGCTTGTCATACGCGTGACCTCGACGGAAGTGGCAGCGCGGGTCTAGCCTGGAATCAGGCGATTTAACAGACACTTCCTCAGGGGGTGAGAAAGCGCGGCGCGCGTTGAAGTGATAGCCCGGTCCCCTTTGTGATCAGGGTGTCGAGCTATCTGGCGCCCAACGGGTGATGGAATCATTTCCCGGACGCGGGCCATGACAGCCGGAACCGGCACGTCGGTGTTCGGCTACATCAAGATGAGCGCGAGTGAGGTTAAGAGCCTGAGTGTGTCCTTCTATTTCCCTGCCAACGTCGTCACCCCGGGATGGGGATGCTGCGGTCTGGCTGGCAGGCCGGCCGCTTGGACGCGGGCGAGTGCGTCCACCATTCCCGTGAGCCTGTCGATTCGAGCGGATAAGGCGTTGATGACGTTATGTAATGACACTAAAATTCCTATACAGTCGTATTATCCTTAATAAAATACTATAATTATTTCTATTATCATATATTCCCGTCCCGAGTCTTCGAATAGGATAATCAGCAGCCACATGAGTTTCTTTTAAAACTACTCATATTTATTTTTCAATATGAGCATGTTGTCCCTTCATTATCCATGACATAACCAACAGTCCAGACCCATTTTCTCATACTTTAATCCTACATGCACAATTAAACCCTCACCTTCATATTCTAAACCCTTTAACCCCCACCAAATTAAACCCCCATTCCAAATAAATACCGATGTTCTTTTTCCCCTTCTGCTTCTCCCCTTTAATTCAAACAAAACCCACTATCCTCACACCCTATCACCCGTAACCTCCATTCTCTCCCCTATGCACAGACCCTTCTCTTTATTTCCTTCTCTCATTCTCAACTTCTCTCTCTCTCTCTCTCTGTACACTTATACATATATACATATCCACATACACACATATCTACTTCTTCTTCTTCTTCTTCTGGCATCACCACCTTAGCTGGCAACTCCCTCTTGGCCGAGCAACCTTAACTCACTTCGACCATCAACAGCACCTCAGTCACCATTGTCAGCCGCAACATCCACAACAGTATCCGCAAGCCTCCAAGATTTTGCCCGTTAAACTCCAATCAAACCCTTGATCTTCGATCCCTTTTCAACATGTTCCATACTGTTAACAGAGGCTCCAAGGGTAGAATCAAGACCGCGTGAATGCCACGATCGTTTCGCCGCCTCCGGATCTCCGTTACGTCGACGTTTCAGTTTCGTGCGCGCCGTGTTCGTTTATATGCCTCAATGAAAACTTCCGTAGTTTTCTTATGATCCAATCGCACGTAAGTCCCCTCTCATTTTTCCCATCGATCTTCATCGTTAAGTTAAATTTTTTTTTAAACTTTAAGAAATATACTTCGTTAGAATTAACAAGATCTTGGATACTGAAATATACCGCTTCCTTTTTCCTTCTGTGCCCCATCATGCTTGTGGAATGCTACTTTTTAATACCTACTCCCTAAGATAAGTTTGTGCATGTATATTTAAATTATTAAATTTTACCTACTACATCCCTGCACATTACCTAGTTCAATTTTGTGCATTTCAATCCATCATAAGCCAATAATACTTAACACATTATACTGATGATCAAAATTCTTTTATACCTGAGCTTGCATGCAATGTGA
This sequence comes from Agapanthus africanus, assembly GCA_030015575.1. Classification (NCBI taxonomy): domain Eukaryota; kingdom Viridiplantae; phylum Streptophyta; class Magnoliopsida; order Asparagales; family Amaryllidaceae; genus Agapanthus; species Agapanthus africanus. The sequence goes on from CM057349.1 coordinate 492,568,382, forward strand.
TGTTAGAGCCTTTTAACAAACCATAATGTATGTCCACTAGGATACCCCCTCACTTATATGATCTGTATTCCGTACACTAATTGTGTCTAAACATAACGATATACGGATTATTAAATTCGTGTCATGTTTTGTTCGATAATCACTAATTGCTATGCTAACACCTATCTTCCCGCTCATTATGTGTAAAGATTAATGCAATCTAAACTACATTATTTAATTATATTTAATACCTGCATCACACTTAAATATGTATACTACCATTACTGTTTTTATATACTATTTCATATAATTCATTTCTAGTATGGTACTTTAATCAACCATACCTTGGTAATTTAATCAAATTATGCTTGACTTATATCTTTCAAAACGTGTTATTGTTTGATACTTGTTAAATGCCTATCTTGAAGTGCAGCAGCTATCTATATTGTTGTTTGTACTACTTTTCAATCATGTATATATTAAAATAGAAATATTCTAGAAATAGCATATGAGTAATACAATTATTTAAGTATCATGTAGTTATATATTTTCACTGTTAAAGTAATTTAATACAGTGTCCCTAATTATATCTAGTACAGCAACACATGATATTCTACATGACTTAACCAGTAGGATTCAAGATTGCTCTTTATTAAAACCCATCAACTCTTAAAAGTTAAGTTTCACGCTAAAATACCCTAAAATTCTAAAAGTTGGGGTTTTCACTAAAATACCATAATTTATTAAAAGTATACTTTTATTCAAAACACCCCCGACTTCCTAAATAATATTTTTATTAAAGCATTCTCTAGATTTTATAATATAATATTTTACATAAAACCCTCGAGAACTAAATGGCTTATTTTATATAAATACCATGAAGTTCTAAATGACCTATATACTCATATACATGATACCTTATATGACTTAGCTATGAACACTTGAATACTTGACATGTTTACATGACCACTTGATATAATTCTTGAACCGACTTGACTCGAACCAAGAATACAATTGACATGACTTCTTCTTGACATGACTACATGATTCTAGACATGAATCCAATCTTGAAAACCTGATACTATATTTTTGTATTCATGTATTCGATCAAGACTTGCAACATTAATCATAGACTAATATACACGGGGTGTTGGGGTAGTTTGAGTATGAATCCAACGGAATCTTATGAGTCCCATTAATACAAAATCATGTTGCTGTGGTACCGGGCTGAAACGGTACAAATCATGTTGCTGTGGTACCGGGCTGAAACGGTACAAATCATGAATTCACTAATAAGGGCCCGTGTTTCCAAGCCCCTTGACGATATCCTGTTGGGTTTAGAATACTTTAATAACAATTGAACTCCCGCTATTTTAGGTCTGTGATTCCTTGCCCCTGGACGATAGCCTTGGGTTTGAGAATACTCTTGAGATTGGTTGGCATTCACACTTAAACTTACGTTAGTTAGATTACTTTGTAGAGACCTATTAAGACATATACCTCATATTCACTCACACACACTTATTACATGTTATGCTATATATGCCATATTCTATTTCATTCTGTACTTTTTTATGCACCATATATCTTTTTCATTCTTTCTGGGGTCTTACCGAGCGCTAGCTCGCTGACGGGCATTCCATCCACTTTTCTTTTCTTGGAATGTTCGTCAGGTGGTCTAGAGACTAAGGAGGTGGAATAGAAGTACAACCAGTTCACAGCACAGGCTGATCTCTAGTTTCTTTCAGCTTTCATTTCAGTAAGCCTTATGTTTAGGCTCTTATGTTTATGTTCTTATTTCAGATATCTTGTATCAGTTTAAACCTTGTAAGTTGGGAATGTAATTATATAAAGTGGTTGGATTTTTTTCACTTGTCTATTCTTGTCATTATTATACTGCTTACATTACGCTTAACGTATTTGTTTCGAGAAATAACCTTCTTGAAATAAATACGTCGCAGACTTGTCACGTGCTGTTACCCATCTTTTGGGAAGCGGGGCGTGACACGTTGGGGGGAGGAGTAGGGCCGTTTCCGCCCCCGTTGTGGAGGACAGAATGGCTTGTACTGGGATCGTTGCGGTTGTCGCTTGTCATTGAATTGGAGGCGGAAGATCAACTTTTTCGGATGGAGAAGAAACGTTCCCACAGACGGCGCCAACTGATGGAGGCGGAAATCTTCCTCACATGTTGTCCTCCGTCGATCTGGCTGCAAGCTGTTCTGAACGGTTGTGATTGAGAGTGGAAATTGGACTTGTGGATCTCAATGGGTTGTTGGATGCTGTTGACGTCGGGCTACCTGCAAAAGAAATCCCGGAGTGGGAAACTACCATAGGACCCTCCGACGATCAAATAAGTACCGGGGAAAAAAGGCAGTGTAGCGGCGTATTGGAATCAATTTGACTTACCTGAGTTGTCTGGTTGAGGGGGTTTATATAGTGGTCGGATGAGGTGGACCAGTGCGAGATTCTCGCCGCCCGTTATGCCTCTGCATCACGTTCGCGCTGATGGCGGGACACGCCTATTAATGGCGAGATGCGCTTGCGCGAGATGCGGGTCGTGGAGCGGCGGAGATCTTGTCGTGGCGAGATACACGGAGCCGTTACGGGGACGCTTGAGCTCCGTGCTCTCAGTTGAACAGGGAAGCCGAGAAAGCTCAGCTCTGTGGATAGCTCGGTGACCGAGGTAGCTCGGGCTGTAGGATTGCTCGGAGGAGAGCTGTCGGATGATTGTTTAGGAAAAATAGAGAAGGCACTCCGGGGAGGTCTCCGAAGGGTCGGATGCAACCTCGGAGACGAGGTGCCGAAGAATGTCCTCAATGCATCATACTTGTTACCGCTCCGTAGCCCCCCGGAGTCTAGCAGGCTTGGCGGATGACACGTCATCCGCCACGTGTCGTGATCTGGGGAATACTCATTTATGAGCCTCATCAATATCAGAAATTTCATTTGGGGGGTGCAGGGAATGAAGCGAGCTGTCCAAGAATTTGTGAAAAACTGTGATGTCTGTCAAAGAAATAAGTCTGAAAACATCCCTATGGGTATTCTGCTGTCATAAGCCCTCATAATAGGGAAATTAAGTGGCTGTCTCTAGGGAAATTGCTTTACAACTCTTGAAGGATAGTTTAGGTTTGGCGAGAGATAGAATGAAGAGGTTTGCTGATATGCGCAGGAGTGAGAGGGTGTTCTCTGTTGGGGATTATGTCTATTTAAAAATTCAACCTTACAGGCAGCTTCGTTATCTTCTCAAAATACTCATAAATTGTCTCCTAAATACTATGGGCCATATCAAATCCCTGAGAAGATTGGCGAAGTGTCTTATAGACTGGACTTACCTCCAACTTCAAAAATTCACCCAGTGTTTCATGTCTCCTAATTGAAAAGGAAGGTAGGGGCTCATATTACTACCCAAATCGATCCTCTTAGTTATACAGAGGCTATCATTGAGGAGCCTGAGTCTATTCTGCAAAGGCGCCAAGTTATCAAAGGAAGGAAATTGATATCTCAAGTTCTCATCAGATGGAAACAAAGACCGATACAGGATGCCACCTAGGAGAAATACTAGTTGGGAGCTGGAAGTAAAAATGTAGCAGGCAGTTGGGTTTATATGCATAAGATCGCGGCAGAGGGGATAAGTGAGACATCATCACCGTTCGTTCATTTCAGAGATATATATAATCCCCAACCACTGAATAAGGGATGGGCCCACATAACTAACTCAACGACCAGGGGAGCGGTAACCGTAGGATATCAGGACAGTCAGATCTAAAGGCTGACTTCTCTCGAGTTCTTCAAGCTCAGGGTCGCCAGAGTATGTTATGGGATTAGCCGATTAGCAGAAAAATTATAAGGAAAACCATAAGACTTTTTTGCATATAGAATCATAGGATATTCTTGCTAACCTCAAAAATAAGATATACATAGGACAGTAGTTACTTAACCATGCTTATAGACCTTTTTGCATATAGACTTTTTTGAAAATAAAGGAAAATATTACCCACCCACCCCCCCCCCCACCCCCCGTACTAATTAGGTTTGAGCATATTACAATATTCTATATTTTAGTGAATCTATGTAGAGCTGTTGATTATGCACCAAAGGCCATGTAAGTCAAGCTAACAACACAATAAAAACAAAACTTAACAGAATATGAATTCAAACACCAAAAATTTCAGACACTAAATAGAGACAAATGTATTGTGTTAATATCATTTCCAACTAAAAACTATCAACAAATATAGGGTGGAGGGATACTAATTGGTTTGATGGGCCTACATTTCCAACTAAGATGCCTTCTACTGAAAAATCATTTCCAACTAAACTTTTATTTAATTCACTCTTCTCATATCATGCATCTATAAATACCTCCCTCTCCCTCATTAAACTCCAATCACTACAACTTCTGTGAAAATACACTCTCATTGAATAGGAAATTCAATTAATATGGAAGCTTTCCAAGCCCTTTTGGGAATCGTTATCCTTGCTTTGGCGATTGGTCAAGCTCTTGCTAGTGATCCTAGTCCACTTCAGGATTTTTGTGTTGCGGACAAGAACTCCAAAAGTATGATTCATTGCATTTGCCTTGATGTTGTATTACCTTCTTGTTTAGCTTTGGAGATTTCTGTTGTTTCCCATCCCACCTTGAACGATTCAAGGTTTCTATTTATCAAGCTAACTAAATTTAGTGTTTAGTTACCTTCATAGCAAAGTATTGGGATACAATCATACAATAGTTTCAACAGCAGTTCAAAATAAGCATATATATGAGCATGCACAATTTCCTATTCAAAGCACACCCCTTGTTGTTCTTGTTTAATGAATCTTCTTAGCAAATGATACAGTCTTAGAGCCATTGTTTCATTAACAGGTCTTTTTTTTTTCCTCAACAAAGAATAAACCTTAAACTGTCCTTTCTTTAGTTTAAGGTTACTTGGAGTGCATTATAGCCATATAATTCAAATCGTTATGTCTTTAACGTACGATTAATACATAGCCTGTTTGTGTTTGGGGTTAGGATAGCCAAAAGTTTATTTTCAGGTGGGGATATATGTTAGGCAAACTATAGCTTGAAAGGCCCTACCTTAACTTATAATTTAACTTCGATAGGCCGTTTGGTTTTGGAGTTATCTAAGCTCCTAAATTGGTGTTTTATTCTCATTTTCTAAAGTTTAGTGAAAAGAGGTTGGATTGGATTTCAAAGAACTCCACTTATCTCAACTGCAAAATTAAAGCAAAATGGTGCAAGCTTAGGAAACAGGAGTTAAATTTAAATAATTCTATGAAACTCTGGTTATGCCTACTCCCAAAGCCAAACAGTCCAATGGAGATAGATAGTTGCGTCTTGTGATAACCATGACATGGCTCATTTTGGAAGGCAATGAGATGAATTTTCATCCCTGTATCATTTCTTGCATCACTAACCATTCATTAACTATTTTCCCTCTAGTATTCATAAATGGCCTAGTCTGCAAGGACCCAAAGCTAGCCAGAGCAGTGGACTTCTTTTTCTCCGGACTTGACAAGCCGGGCAACACCGCAAACCGGGTCGGGTCCAATGTGACCCTAGTCAACGCTGCAGCCTTACCAGGACTCAACACCCTCGGTATATCTATTGCCCGAATCGATTATGCTCCATATGGCCTCAACCCTCCTCATACTCACCCTCGTGCCAGCGAAGTCCTTACAGTGATCGAAGGCACACTGCATGTTGGATTTGTTACCTCAAACCCTAACAAATTGTTCCTAAAGACACTTCACAAAGGAGACGTGTTTGTGTTTCCTATTGGTCTGATCCACTTCCAATTCAATGGCGATGATGTGCCCGCTGTTGCTATTGCCGGTCTTAGTAGCCAAAATCCTGGTGTGATCACTATAGCCAATGCTGTTTTCGGGTCGAATCCGAGAATTTCAATCGAAGTTTTGAAGAAGGCTTTTCAGGTCGATGATAAGGTGATTGAAGCACTTATGGCTCAGTTCATTTAGAGGAAATGGAGGGAAGATGCCATATAAATAAGGCGAAAGTATTTGTGTGTTTTGGCTTATCGTATGTATTTTTTCAATGTTCAATATGCAATGTTTGTTGTGTTAACATTTGCATATATGCAATAAATTGAGTGTTATAAAGGAAAATGAACTTAAAGTGATTGAATAATATGCAAAGTCAATATTACATTTATTATCGTTGTACTTAATCAAGGGAAAATTTGGTTGATTTGTTTATTACTTAATACCGATCTAATAACTTTAAAATTCATTTTGACTGCCAACTTCAGTTGAGGAAGACCACTTGTTTTATTTTTTAACAATAAGCTCACTTGGTCGACTGAATTTGTTAGTCGAGTAGGTTCTAACTCGACTGACATATTTAGTCGATCAAGACCGCTTATTTTTTTCTTCAATATATTTACTTGGTCGATTGAATATTGTAGTCGAGCTAGTACTTGCTCGACTGAATATTACAGTCGACCAAGTCCCTAAAACCTTAAAAAATCTTTTGTTCGACTGAAATAAACGGTCGAGCAAGACCCTCAGCCGAGCAAGAGTTTGGTCGATCGGGCCTAGCTCGACCGACTTAGTCAGTCAAACAAGCTAGCTTGTTCGAATGTTTATTTCTTGCTCGACTGATATATTCAATCGACCCAGGGATCAAATCCTTGTAGTGATTACTGCGATTTGAGTCTATTCTAGAAATTCATACAAATTAACTTGCAACAAATATATAAAATAAGCATCATTAAATTGCATGTTCTATTAATCCTTGACGCTGTAATGTCTATTGATATCCCACCCCAAATATTTATTTTTACTTTTAAGAAAGAACTTCGGTCTAACTTGTTAAATATTGTGGAGGATTCTTCCTCACACGTCAGCAAAAGGATGTGGCAGACGTCAGCGCATTCACAATGCTGGGGCCAAAAAGAGCAGAAAAGTCTAGATCCAAAAGCTTCAGACATCTGTCAAAACGGAGCCAAAGTCACAGTGCATAGGCAGACATCTTCCCAAGGAGTGACAAAGGTCTTCCCAAGGAGCTGATAGCCTAACAGAGAATTGGCAGATGTCTGACCAAGCCTTGATCAGACGTCTGTCGTTAGGATTTCTGCGAATCTATTATTTACCATATGTTGTTTTAAATAAGATTTGTATAGGAATTAAGGTTAGGTTATATAAGGGTATGTCTCATATGAGAATTAAGGCTGCCATTGCGATAATTATTTAGCGAGAGGGTGACGGTTAGGGCTTGGAGAAATTCAGAGAGATTTGAGAAAAATCTCCCAGGGTTTGCTCTTTGTGTAATTTGTCTCAAAGTTTTTAGTAGACGTTTGCTGATTCCGCTCTGCCGGGGACTAACCATACATAGGTGAATCTCATTAACAAATCTCTCTTGTTTGCATTTGTTTGATTCTTATTTAATTCTCGCACTTTATTTATCGTTTGTTCTTTCGTTGTGATTACGTGGTGTGTTCGTGATCGTTGTCGCGAGCATTGTTCCGTGAATCGACTTCCCATACCCCAACAACTGGTATCAGAGCATAGGACCTGACGCTTGACACCAACAACTGGTATCAGAGCCTCTTTAATTTTACGATCTAGGTCAACGGTGGGTAACAACACCTATGTCCTCTTTTCCACTTTCTTAGATCGTTGTTTTGAAAGCATTGGTTCAGATCAAGAAAGAAATTGAGTTTATTGCGATTTAGTCGAAAGATGGTGGAGGATAAAATAAACACCGAAAAATTCAATGGTCACAATAATGGTTGGTGGCGCATGCAGATGGAGGACCACATGTACTAAAAGGACATGTATCTTCCGTTACTAGGAGAAAAGCCCGTGAAAATAACCGATGAGGCGTGGAACCTTTTGGATAGGAAAGCCTTGGAAACAATCAAATTGTCGTTGACTTCGCAGATGGCCTTTAATATCTTAAAGGAGAAGAAAACCATGGGACTAATGATGACGTTAGCCAAGTTGTATATGAAGCTGTCTACATCAAACAAGATCTTCCTGATGCAGAAGTTTTTCAACATAAAGATGGCAGAAAATGGTTCAGTGAAAGAACACTTAAATGATTTCAACAGCGTGACGAGCCAGTTACAATCCATCTTGATCGTGTTTGAAGATGAGATTTGGGCCTTGTTATTCATCTGTTCGTTGCCGGAGAGTTGAAAGAACATAGTTATGGCAGTTAGCAACTCTATCTCAGGGACTCTCACGTTTAATGATACGGGGAGTAACTCTATCTCAGGGACTCTAACGTTTAATGATGCGGTGAGTTGCATATTAAACGATGAGATGCGGAGAAAGTCCATGAGTGGAAGTTTTGGAACTTCTGCACTTTCGGTGGAGAATCGCGGTAGAACGATGGAAAGGGGAAAGGGCAAAAAAGGCAATTCTAAGAGACGTGGAACATTTTGGATAGGAAAGCCTTGGAAACAATCAGATTGTCGTTGACTTTGCAGATGGCCTTTAATATCTCAAAGGAGAAGAAAACCATGGGACCAATGATGACGTTAGCTTAGTTGTATATGAAGCCGTCTACATCAAACAAGATCTTCCTGATGCAGAAGTTTTTCAACATAAAGATGGCAGAAAATGTTTCAGTGAAAGAACACTTAAATGATTTCAACAGCGTGACGAGCCAGTTACAATCCGTTTTGATCGTGTTTGAAGATGAGATTCGGGCCTTGTTATTCATCTGTTCGTTGCCGGAGAGTTGAAAGAACCTAGTTATGGCAGTTAGCAACTCTATCTCAAGGACTCTCACATTTAATGATACGGTGAGTAACTCTATCTCAGGGACTCTAACGTTTAATGATGCGGTGAGATGCATATTAAACGATGAGATGCGGAGAAAGTCCATGAGTGGGAGTTTTGGAACTTCTGCACTTTCGGTGGAGAATCGCGGTAGAACGATGGAAAGGGGAAAGGGCAAAAAAAGGCAATTCTAAGAGACGTGGAACATTTTGGATAGGAAAGCCTTGGAAACAATCAGATTGTCGTTGACTTTGCAGATGGCCTTTAATATCTCAAAGGAGAAGAAAACCATGGGACCAATGATGACGTTAGCTTAGTTGTATATGAAGCCGTCTACATCAAACAAGATCTTCCTGATGCAGAAGTTTTTCAACATAAAGATGGCAGAAAATGTTTCAGTGAAAGAACACTTAAATGATTTCAACAGCGTGACGAGCCAGTTACAATCCGTCTTGATCGTGTTTGAAGATGAGATTCGGGCCTTGTTATTCATCTGTTCGTTGCCGGAGAGTTGAAAGAACCTAGTTATGGCAGTTAGCAACTCTATCTCAAGGACTCTCACGTTTAATGATACGGTGAGTAACTCTATCTCAGGGACTCTAACGTTTAATGATGCGGTGAGATGCATATTAAACGATGAGATGCGGAGAAAGTCCATGAGTGGGAGTTTTGGAACTTCTGCACTTTCGGTGGAGAATCGCGGTAGAACGATGGAAAGGGGAAATGGCAAAAAAGGCAATTCTAAGAGCAGAGGAAAATCAAAGGCGAAAATCCAAAGCGACTGTTGAAATTGCGGGAAGAATGGTTACAGAAAAAGCGAATGTTGACTCTTGAAGAAAGACTCGGATGGAAAGGCAGATGAGAAGGAAGCTTACATGGTGTCTACACAAGAACAGGGGTAATAAGGTCTTTATCTTTCTACAAGTGAGAATACAAAGGCGGATACTTGGTTTCTAGATTCGGGGGTATCTTTCCATTGCACTTCGGGCATGCATCAGTTCAGTGAGTATGTTCAAGATGGTCTTGGACATGTGACGGTGGGAAACGGTCAGCCGTGAAAGATCGTTGGTAAGAGGACGATCATACGGCAGCCATTAGAAGAAGGTCAAATCAAGTTGAAGAATGCTAGACATATTCTAGATTGAAGAAAAGTCTTATTTTCACAAGTCAGCTTGACAACGAAAGATTAATGACGGTGTTTGGAAATTCGCAGTGGAAAATTTCTAACGGATCGTTGGTGGTTGCTAGGGGCAATTTGAGCGGTTCGTTATACTCATTCAGTAGGAGAAGCGAAGCTTCGGTTGCGTCGGCGGTAAGTTTGGAAATAAATTCAGAGATTTCGTTGTGGAATAAAAGATTGGGGCACCTTAGTATGAAGAATATGAAAATTCTTCAGGATAGTAGGCTTCTTTCGGGGCTGAAGAATGTGGAGTTGGGTGTCACGCCCCGCTTCTCAGAAGACGGTAACAGCACGTGACGAGACCCTCAACGTATTTACTATGAGAATGCCATTTCCTTTAATAAATAGGTTAAGCGTATGTAAGCAATATAACAATGTGTAAGAATAGCAAGAGTAATAAAAATAAACAACAACTTTATTTACATTCAAATTCAAGTACAATTGTCTGAAATAAAAGATACAATGACTGAAAGGTGCTTAAACAATGGCATATAGAAGGTAAGTGCAGAAAAGAGAGTTAGTAGTCAGGCTGGGCTGCGAGCTGGTCCAAGTCCTCCTGGCCAGGCTCAATATTCTCAGAATCCGATTCTCCTGACGAATATTCCAAGGAAAAGAAACAGAGAGGAATATCGTCAGCGAACTAGCGTTGGGTAAGTCCCCAAAAGAAATAAATAAAAATGACTGAATGGTATGCAAAATGAATAGAAACCGAGTAAATGTAAACAGGTAAGGCTGTATGTGAAAATATCTAAGCATGTCATTTATATGTATAAGGTAGCTATTCTAACATAGTTGTTTGTATTTTGATAAAGAATATATTCGTATATACGAGAGGGGCCCAGCTTACCCCGTAGACCAAGATAACAGGAAGTACAAAGCCCCATCAAAATCCATGGGAGAACGACACAGGAATTCAGGTTGGGTGTCTTTTAAAGTCATCTCTCGTGTCACGACATACGTTCCGTACCAACCTATCCCTTATTCCCGCGCAGTTTAGTGTATAGTTTAAGTTTACAGGTCTTGAACGAATCCATGAATATAAAGAGTACAATTCAGGTTCAAGTGGTAATCAGGTATTCAGATATTCATGTCAAGTTATATTCATGGTTCGGTCAAGTCAAGTCAAGTGTTCAAGTTCAAGATAAAGTGTTCAAGTTTGGGTTCAAGTTTGGATATTCAAGTTCAAGCTCAAGTATTTAAGTTCAAGATCAAGTGTTCAAATTAGGATTTGAATTCGAGTTCAAGTCAAGATCAAGTTTGTATTCAGGTTATAGTCATATTTTATTAATAGATTTAATCTTGTGAATTTCTTGAGTTTAAAAGATATCGACAACCACTGCACATGGACGGCAGGATTTGTGTCTTTTTCAAATATGGTGTCATTTGATAATTTCCAACATAAAGTTCGATCTATATTTAGAGAAAGACAAGTGGTGCATCATTATCTCCGGCAACCCCAAGACAGCTAACAAGAGAAGATACCACTCAAACCAATCTGCAAGCCAAAATACGTAACTTAGATTGGTCTTTTGATTTCTAGGGTATTTTAGTAAAAATGTCATTTATAACTCAGTGGTATAACGTAAAATAAACATTTAAATTCTCGAGGGGGTTTATGGTAAATATTCTATTTTCAAAATAATCTCAAGGGTGTTTTAGGTAAGAAGAGATTAATTAGAATGTCAAGGGGTTTTATTAAAAATATATTTTAGATTTTTTTGGTATTTTAGTGATAAATCTAACTTTTAAAATTTTATGGTATTTTAATAAAAACTTAGCCTAGGGTATGTAACATGTATGTATGCTTATGAAATTACAAGTATATGACTAACCTATTCATAAACATTATACAGACCGCTACCATACTTGAATACTGTAGATTATAATAATAGTTGTATCCATAAACAATTACCTTAAATATATTTTTTATTTAATAAAACTAAAACTGTGAAGCTGTCACCTTGTTCCATGCTTGCTTAAACCAACTGCATGTTTTACCTTTTATTCCCACATTATATATAAAATTAATTCATAAAACACCACCACTTAGGCTATACTACTAATGAATATTAATCTAAAAACGAGTCAGTATTTATTTATAAAATAATAGTGAGTTAATATGGTGGTTTATAAGTAATCTAACTTTTGAAAATATTGTAGTATTTAATTGTAACTAATATTTAGAAATTTAGTTAAGTAGTGAACTTTAACATGACCTAATATTTATAATATCAAAAGCTAAGTATAACTTTGCTGAAAACAAACTGCAGATATGTATGCAATGTAACCGAATAAATATATGACAAAAATGAAACAATTGATATGTGCTCAATAATCCTATATATGTTAAAATATAACTATATAATGTCATATGATAAAAGTGAAAACAAATAATGTGATGTGAGACAATTATTGGCTAGGGCCTAATTGCAAATATCAACACTCATATTCTTTATAAACCAAGACAATGGAGAGAAAGGCTAAGCTAAAGGTTATCAAGTTGTTGTTCTTTAATCGTCTTTAGACTCTAGTTTGATTCTAGTGTAAGGTTTTTGACAACTTCTCTTCTTATTCAATATATGTCTTTAGCTTTCATTAAATTGTATTTTAATTCACTACGAGTAAATTAAGGTAGGATTTGCTATGGAGCATCAATGTGGAGTTGGAGCAACTCTATCCGATATTGAGGAGGAGGACGACGAGGGAATAAAAGTGAGAAATAATGAGAAAGAGAGAAAGAGAAAGAAGACTTATCCGTGTTTAGGACATGGAAAAACGACGAAACTCCCATTGGGCATTTCATCGAACCATCCGGGCGCAAATTTGAAACATTGACGGATTGAAGATCCGGAGGCGTCTAAATGATCATGTCGCTCACGCAGTCACGGGCCTATCCATGGAGCCTCGTTTCTCGGCCCGTAACGCATCGCTGTCGAAAGTAAAAGGTTTTTGGTGTTGTTGGTGGTGTTGGGGCTGTTGTTGTCGACGACGATGATGGTGATGACGACAGAGTGTTGCAGTGGGGGCGAGAGGGGGTCTTGGTTTGGTGGGTTTGCTCAGCCATGGAGGGGGTGGTCGGCCATGGAGGGGGAGATGATGGAGAGGGAGATGTGGGTGATGGTGGTGATGTTTGAATATGTATATGCAGTGAGAGAGAGAGAGAGAGAGAGAGTGAGAGAGAGAGCAGCAAGGGTTTTAAAAGTGAAGTGGAGGTTACGAGAAGAGGGGTGGGAAGAGGAAAGGTCTGTTCATTTGAGAGGGAGGTGAAGGGAATTGAAGTGGGTGTAATTAGGAGATGGTGTTTTGAATATGGGGTTTTAATTGTTACAGGAGGTGAATAGTAAGGGGTTAATTGCATGGTGAATGAATGAGTTTAATAGGATGCAGCAGTTTGCAATGAAATAGAAAAGAAAGGATTAGTGCCTTTTTTTGGGCTCAAAGAAAAATAGAGAAAAATGGGTGAAAGGATATGGATTAGTGTGTTTGGGCTGTAGGAAATTAAAATGGATTTTGGGTTAAGTTGAGTTTGAGTTTGGGTTTGGGTTAAATAAAAATATAAATGGGTGAGGGTGGGTATATGGGTTATGTGATTAATAAAAGAACATGGTTTAATAAGAATGTTTATTTGATAATATAAAGAGGATAATAAATAGCTAGATTATTAAATAATAGAAACGGGTTTTTGGGCTCATGGGAAATAATAGGAAAAATAGATGGACGGATTTAAATAGAAATAATAAAATAATAGAAAACAAAAATATACGGAAAATATTTAAAACAATTAAATACAGTATTTTATTACAGATATAGGAATTTTAGGGTCGTTACATCATACCTTCCTTAAAAATAATTTCGTTCTCGAAATTAATCAAGAAGGATATTGCAATAGAGTAAGGAAGCAGGGTTTGGAAAAAGAAGTTGCGTTTTCATCGTCATGCTCCATCAGTCGGTGTGATAAGACAACTAGAAAGATGAGAAGTTTCAAAATTGGAACAGATGTTGTTAGGATAATCAAGAGTAGTTTTGAAGAACAACGCGAACAAGTACTCGAATGGAAGAAACGTAAACAGGGATTTGATTATCAAGAATGATACAAATATAAAGAATGAAAATCGAATTTAAAATCAGAGGGGATATAAGTGAACATGGAAGATAGGATTCGATAATCAACGATGAAAATATGCGGTAGACCATAGCTAAATCAAGAAAAAAAGACTCAAAAGTAGAATTCCAAGTCACTCAAGTAGAGTACTGTATTGTAACTATACTGCATTTCATAGTTACAATCACATAACTCCAATTAAGTCACACAAATTTTACTATCAAAGTCAATGGGATAAGATTTAAGAAGACAATAAGGAATCAAGAAAAATAAGGTCAAACGAAGATGAAGGGTTCACGGTTTTCGTTTTCCTTACACCGAGACACGATAATAAGAAAGGATTCAAAGAGATGATATCATGGTGCAGACGTTACATTGGGGCTTTGCGACAGTTGCGTTTGTGGGAAGCAAAAAACGCTCAGATTTCAAATTGGAGGTGTAGCAAAGAAGACCAAGAGCTGGAGATGGTGCATACGGACGTATGGGGTCCGGCCTTGGTGGAGTCTTATGCTGGGAATCGGCACTTCGTGACATTCATCGACGATGCAAGCCGGAAGACATGGGTGTATGCGATGAAGAAGAAATTTGATATGTTTGGTATCTTCAAACACCGGATTGCACAGGTTGAGAACCAAACATGGGCTAAGGTAAAATGCCTTAAATACGATAATTGAGGGGAATACTGCCCACAGAAGTTCAAGGCGTTTTGCTCGCAGAAGGGTATTTGTTGGCTGAAGACGGCATCAGGGACGCCACAGCAGAATGGTATCACTAAAAGGATGAACATGACGATCCTAGAGCGAGTGCTGAGCAAGACCTTGGATGTGGATGTGCCTAAATTACTATGGGCAGCTGCCGCTGTGTATCTGATCAACAGAAGCCAGGCAAGTGCGCTTGATGGAGGCGTTCCAGAAGAAATTTGGTTAGGTAAACTGGTTAATTAGATACACCTCAAAGTATTTAGTTGTATTGCATATTTATTGATTGATAATGCAGAAAGGAGTAAGCTTGACTCAAAGTCTAAGAAGTGTGGTTTCATCGGCTATGGTGGAGACGAGTTCGGATATCGGCCGTGGGATTATGCATGCAAGAAGGTAATACGAAGCCGAAACGTTGTCTTTGATGAGCAACATGAAATTCGACCCTAGCACTACCAAGAGGTTTTAGTAGCATCAAGCATGCCAAATTCAAATTTTTATTGGTGCTAAGCTAGACTAACCTAGATCTTTAGCTAGTTGATTAGGGTTATGGTTTGATATCTACAACTAGAGAGAAGGAAAGAAGGCTATACCCTTGAAGATCAAGTCATTCTCTTCTTAGGCTCCGGGTTGTGGTCCACTCGACTCCACTAGGCTCCACTTCAAGTTGGTGCAAACTTCCTCGTAGATCTTCGTGCCGAAGACGATCCATCCGAAGTCCCTCTAGCTCAAGCTAACTCTACACTAAACTCCTTTAGTGTAGGAAACACACCACACTAAATTGCTAGTTTGGTGTGGGATGGTGAAGTAGGGGATTTGAAAGCTCATTAGGTTTCTCACAAGCTCAATGATTCACATCTCATGTGAGGATTTTGAGCTTAGAGGTGAGATGAAGAATTGAGGAGAGCAAGAGAGCATGAGCTCTTGAAAAATGGCTAAGGCATGAACTCAAGAACAAAGAGCAAACATAGAATGAAAACGAATATTATCTCCTCACTTATTCAAGCATGGATTAATTTGCAATTCTAAATTGCAACCATGCTTGAATAGTGAGTCAAGACCAATATTATATCATAAAAACCCATGCCTTAACCATACCCAAAATATCTCCACAATTACACCTCATTTTCCATTTTCTAAAAATAGAAAATAGATGCCATGCTTCATATAATACACACACACACACACATATCAAATATATATATATATATATATATATATATTAATATATATTAAGAAACATAATTAATGAGCTAATAATATTAGTCAAGATATAATTATATCATATATAATATATATCACATTATTAAATCAACACTTGATTTAATAATCCGGTTATATCATATATACCCGACTAATATCATTAATCTGAATATCACATTATCAAACCAACACTTGATTCAATAATCCGGTTATATCACATATAACCTGACCGACATCAGATAACTGCCAGATTATAATACGGTATCACATACTCATATTTAATCAGGCACACGCACATATCACATATATGCCCTACTTCATTTTTCTTGAACCAGGAAACTTCTGTGTGGGACTCTAAAGACTCGTCAATACGCCAGCAGTAGGTGATGATCGCATCAGTCACTTACAAACCGTCAGCGGCATTAGCTGGACGTAACAGCTACCCGGGTATTGAGCGATATAAAGATCAACAAGCAAGCTCGTCCATACTCTCCATGAAGCCTATCAGTAACACTACCGTACAGTCCGGTCTCTTCGTCTGATATGTCGCATATCATGTCTAGGGGTGGTAAACGTCAGCCCCCAGTAACGTGATAAGTCATGTCGATGTCTGGCTCATAACGGTTCGAGAAACTACTGATAACTTTTATCAGTAAATCTCAGTAGCAGCCCTGGTCAGGGACTTCCAGTTATAACCAATCGAGCATAGCGCAACATCAACTCCCAATACCGGGAGAGACAAAACCCCTCCTATTGCTCATTGTCTCCATGTGACTCGGGACTGTATCCAAAATCCATCTATTTGCACGACTCCTTTGAGCCGTGGTAGGGAGGAAATCAAAGTACAGTGGGAGCCACACAAGACTCTATGACGATCTCGGGTCTACAGACTAACCTGTACCAGTGTCACCAGAGAACTGCTATCTGACGTTAGGTATATAACCATCTAGGAGTTCTCGGCGAGTCCTGTATGGTGTACCCATTCTCCAATGAGCACCTGTATACAATCTTTGATGTCACACACTGTCGCGCCCTACTTCCCGGTGTACGGCGAAGGGGACGCGACGAGGTCCGCTACGTATTTACTGTGAAGTAAATACGCTAAGCGTATCTAAGCAATATAAAGGTAAATCACAAGAGACAAGAGATATAAAAATAACAACAGCAACTTTATTAATAACATTCTTTTGTACAATGCATGAAAAGAAAATACATCTGAAATAAAAGCAATGCCTAAACAATGGCATAACAGGAAATGAAAAATACTGAATAAAATAAGGTACAATGTCTAGAGCTCGGGGTCTTTGTGGAACTGATCCAAGTCTTCACCAGTGGGCTCGATCTCTGACGGATCCAAAACACCTGACGACATTCAAAGAAGAAAGAAATAGAATGTCGTCAGCGAACAGGTCACTCGGTAAGTCCCAAAGATAAGGGAGAATTAGAAAAAACAGAAATAGAGGTATCTTCTAAAGTATAATATTGTAGAATATTGTGTTCACGCTGTTGTTTGTAGCTTGGTACGGAAGGATGCCAGTGTATACGAGAGGGGTCTCAGTATGCTAGAGACCAGGACAAATGGAATGTATAAGGAACCGTTAAGCCATGGTACAACAGCAACGGAATATAGGTTAGGTGTCTTAATCTTACCGTCTCGTGCCACTTCCAACACCTTCCGCACCAATCTACCCCTTAAACCCCGTAGTGTTTTGATTGTATTGTTGTATTGTATTGTATAAGTTGGATGACTGACCAAAACCATGATATCAGTAAACAGTTTATAACTGCATAATCATGTAGATGGAAAAACTGGATAATGGATGTATATCCATGGTTTGATTCAGTTAAGTTGTATAGATTGATAACTGGATTCTTGGATTCATATGTTCATATTGAATTGGAATATTATATAGATTTATATAGTATTTGAAGCATATTCAAGTCGGATTATGATCAGACTCAAACCCGAGTCGGACAGAAGAAATGTAAATCGAAGGCCTATATTTACTAGGGTCCTTAGGGTAATTTATAAACTTGAGGGGGTTTTATGTAAAAATATTTTTATATAGTTTTCAAGATACATCCCAAGTATTTATTATTCGTCTTTATAGTTATGATGAGTGTAATTTTATTTTGTGATATTTCTAGTGAAAATATCCTAATTACATAAATAAACGTATTTATCTGTTATATTGATTTATTTGAAATTCATGGTATTTTAATGTAAAATTTAGTCTTGTGATTTTTAGAAAAAATGGAATATTTATATTATAACAAAATAGATATTTTAATGATAAATAAACATATATTTATACAAAAATAATTTCAATAAATATTTTATATTCTAGAAATCTCATTTTTCTTAAGATGTCGTATTTTAAACCTTTCGAGACCGAATGCTCCTTGCGGAGGTCTGAATCTCGCAGTACTAAGCCCGAGGGTGCACGATAAACCGTACTATCTCTAACGGGTTCCCCAAAGGTGGGTTGTAGTGGCGCTTTGCGAAGATTTTATAAATACTAATCCTTTAGGTAAAAGGTATTTATTTGTAAAAAGTCAATTTTTCGTATTTTAGGTTCTACGGTTTTCTAATTCAACTAAACTATTTCTAAATGGTCTAAACAACAAGTTGTTAGATGCCTCAAATCGCCTCTTCACCGCCAATTGTGGCCAGGTAAGTACAAGTGCAGAAAGGAGGGATCCGCTCACGATTCATCGTGAGACGGGCCTTTTAAAATTACCTTTCTCACTTGCCTAGCCTAGACACCACAAAGTCAGGTTTAGATAAACGATCGATGTCCACAACTTATCGTATTTTCCTATTAAAAGATATTTGTTTTAAAAGTGTATCAAACCTAAAACTTTTAGAAAAGGTTTTATTAAGAAAATGGTATTTAAATATAAAATCTTGTATTATCGTATTCTAAGTTTTCAAGATAGCGTGTTATGTTTGCATATGAGTGTGTCAGGAGGTAGGTCATTACCTCGTGATCTAATTTAAGGTATATCAATGTTAAGGGGGTTAAATGTGAAAACTAAATATTGTGGTATTTAAATGAAAAAATACGATATATTAAAAAAGCTATCATTTCATGTAAGGAAACTTGTTCAAATTATTTGTTAAGTGATTAATAGTCAACATAGAGATGTTTAAGCATGAATGTATTGGTCAGAAGTGAGATTTTATAGAAAACCGAGTCGGAAATCGGATTTGTTCCGATTCCGTCGGGTTTTGTAAATTCGTATTTTTATGAAAGGAAAGAAAGATAGAAAGGGGACTTACGGGTTTGGACAACACTAGAGAGTGAGAGGGAAGTAGAGGGTTTGCCGGTGCGTCGATTCGTCGTTGAGAGTTCCTAGCACGATCACCGGAATTTCGCCGTCGATTTCGTCAGCGCTTCGCCTTTCGCTCGTTTCCAAAGTACCAAAGTTCTCTTGGAATTTTGAGAGAGTGGACTCAGAAATTTAGGATGAGAGGGTAGAGGGTAGGGGGTGTATTTATAGTGTTAGGCTAGGGTTAGGGTTTTTAATAAAAAAATGTAAAAATTATATAAAAATCATTAAAAAATGGAGTAAATGGGGGTTAATAGGCTCTCTGTAACCGATCTAAAAAATTAAAGTATGCAGGGGGGTTGACCAAGCAAAGATGCCCAACTTCGATGTTGGGGACTCGGCCATCCGGCCGAGTCCGGCCGGCGGCGCCGGCCCGAGTCGGGCCGAGTCGGAGGGTGGGGGCTCTCCTAGGGTGCTTACTGGTGCATTTACATTTTCATATGTAGTAGGAAATTTGTGAGAAACGCGCGTGTAACTGTTGGTATTCTAAAAAATCAAAAACAAAATAATATTAAAAATAATGTGGGGCATGGGATTCGAACTCTGGTGGCTTGGTTCAGCAGTGCAAGGTATTACCAATGAGCTATAAGCTCCTTCTTGAAATTATGGAGTGAAATAAATACTTAAAGAGATATCAGCAACAATAAATACTCCAAGTATACATTGAATTTAAACCAATTCTTTGTACATTAAAAATGGAGATTTTTACACACACCAATGGTTGTGGGATCAACCATCGCCCTCTAAGGGACAAGAAACGTACACACTAGTCTACTCTGGAATATCGATGCCCTAGTCTCGATATTCCCTCAACTAGGAACTGATTAAAGGATGTATTTTTGGACCACCTTGGCCCTACTAGTATGATCTCATCATAGTCCTGGTAGTCCAGTACATATCCTAAGGGCTTTATCAACATGTGAGATCAAAACAGCAAATAATACCAGTCAACATGTTAAGATAAAGAGTAACCAGATAGCATATTATCATGTCGAGCAAGAAAGTACTCTATATATATGTCCAAACATCCACTATAATATACATCACATGTATAATAATGGCCTCTAGGGACAATCCCAAAATCCGTTTAGATCTATCTCTATAGATCTTTATTCCCAGGATGTAGGAGGCATCACCAAGATCTTTCATGGAGAACTTGTGTGATAAGAAGAGCTTGACCGAGTGTAGCATAGGAACATCGTTTCCTATCAAGAGTATGTCATCCACGTACAATACGAGGAAGACCACCTTACTCTCTATAGCCTTCTTATATATACAAGGTTCATCTACATTTTTTATGAAGTCAAACTCTTTGATAGCTTCATCAAAACAGATGTTCCAACTCTACGATGCCTGCTTTAATCCGTAAATGGATTTAAGCAGCTTGCATACCTTTCCGATGCTCCCACTTTCTATGAAGCCCTCTGGCTGTGTCATGTACACGCTCTCTTCTAAATCACCATTTAGAAAAGCGGTCTTGACGTCCATCTGCCAGATTTCGTAGTCATGGTATGCAGCAATAGCAAGTAGGATCCTGATGGACTTAAGCATAGTGACAGGAGAAAAGGTTTCATCATAGTCGACGCCAGGTCGTTGACGAAAACCTTTTGCCACAAGTCTAGCTTTGAAATTCTCAACTTTTCCATCTACACCGATCTTCTTTTTGAATATCCACTTGCTCCCAATGGGTTTCTCTCCTTCAGGAGCAACATCCAAAGTCCATACTTTGTTGGTGTATATGGATTCCATCTCGGATCGCATAGCATCCAGCCATTTTCATAGAATCTCCATTTGTGATGGCCTGCTCAAAACTAGTAGGGTCATCATCTTCCATGATGCAATCCTCACTCCCACCGTCTATGAGAAAACCGTAGTATCTCTCAGGTGGGGGAGGAACCCTACTAGATCTGCGGAGTGGCCGGGGTTCGTTGGGTACTATTGGATCCTCCGGTTCCACCAAATTGTCAGATGTAGTTTGTGCTACTGGAACTTCTTCCAGTTCTACCTCATCGCCACTAATTTCTTTCACAAGAAATTCCTTTTCCAAAAAGGTGGCATGTTGAGCAACAAATACTTTTTGTTCCTTAGTATGGTAGAATATATATCCATAGGAATCCTTTGGATATCCCACAAACTTGCACAAAACAGACCTTGCCTCGAGCTTGTCTGGATTTTGCTTTTTAACATAGGCCGGACGACCCTATATTGTAACAACCTAGTTCAGTTATACCAATTACAGTTCCCGTATTACTTATCTGTGATATTTTCTAGATTTATCGGGTTTTGGGTGCGAATGGTATTTTACATTTTTCATTGCATTCGACCCGATCCGCTTGCTTGAACCTGTTTGATTCATATTTATAGACTACCCTGGCTTGTTAAATAGACGCGTGCATCTTATGGATACTGCATATTGACTTTTCATCTGAAATCGCACATTTTATCATATAACATTTTAGGGTCATATAAAATAAATTAAAATTGCATTTCATAGTCTGCATGATACCCCTAACCCCGTGGTAGTATCCGCGCATCTTGTTCTCGTCCCGTTCAGTGAAACGGACGTGTTTGGATGGCTACGCGCACGTACATGCATCCGTTCTTAGGGATATGCTTTTTCGTTACCAGAGCATTCATTGTGGATTTTGAGAGTCGCAAATATTTTTCATATTTTAGAACCGGATTTTTAGACCGGACCCGGGCGTGTTTTGGAGTAAATTTGTATTTGCCAAAATCTCAAAACGGACTAATATTATAATATTATATTCTTTATTTCATTCAAAAGTTTTCTTAACTAAATAAATATTTTTTCATAACTAAATGTAACAGCAGATCTCTCCCTCTCTCTTACTTTTATAATATTAATCCTTTTATTTTTTTTAATAAGCATGCACGTCTCTCTCTCTCTCTCTCTCTCTCTCTCTCTTCTTTCTCTCTGCTCGCACTCTCTCTTTCTCTTCTCGGGTTTACTGTTTCTTTCTCGAGTCCCGTCACCCCCTCACGCTTACACTCACCTCCCTTCTCTTTTCTTCCTTCTCTATAAAAACCCCACGAGAAGAACCCACAACCCTAACCCTAACTCCGCCGCCTTCTTTTCTTCGTCGCCGCCTCCAACTCCCGACCTCATCTCCTCCTCGACTTCCTCCTCTCATCTCCTCTTCCTCTTCTCCCGCTCCCGCCAACTCCGACGAGAACCCACGTTCTCGCCGCGACCGCCACAGCCCATCAAACCCGAACACGACCCCGTCGCCGACCTTGCCTCACCGTCGTCGACCATTCCGCGACCTCGCCTCCTCTCCCCCTCGACCACTTCACCTCCCTCTTCTTCCCTTCTCCTCTGCAACCCGAGCCAACCCTAAACACCCGAGAACCCACTGCGGCCACCTCCTCTGTCGCCGTCGCACCTCATCGCCGACCACCTCGTCGGCCTACCCTCGTCACCACCACCATTACCTTTCCCTCTCCTCTCTTCTCCTCCATCTCTACCTTCGCTTGCGTCCCCTGCACATATATCGCTCCAATCCTCCATGATGAAAAAAAATATGAAAGGAAAAAAAAATGGATCCCCAAATCAAGTCTATACGATCGAGCGAGGGATGGGTTTTGAAGCTAAGACAGGATCGATCTAAGGATGCATGACTCTTTGTTAAGGGCTTCAACAAAGAATATGCTAATGGGGGATGCAGGAGCCATCTTGGAATATATGAAGGGAGCAGTATGTTAACATAGGCATCAATCATTTGGGCCAAGTTATGTACAAGGTTTTCATGGAATGTGCTACCATTATCAGGAAATTGGGCTAAATTCATATGAGAAGAAACATTTGTGAGGGAGGGAGCGTAATACTGTACCTGCAGGAGCTTGTTAACATTGGTAGCACCAAAGACCTTGTGAACATTGGCAAACTTGTGGGGCTCATCAGCTGGAAAATATGGTGCAAACACACACTCCTTGGTGCATCTTCTCCTCAACAACTTGCATGCAGCACAAGCCATCGCCGGAGCCGTGCGTGACGCCGACGTTCCAGACGACCCAGAGGACGTACCTTACCTGCGTGATCACCCTTATACGTTATTTGGATCTGTTCCGTGTACCGTACGCGCGTCGCGACTTTTTCCGCCGACGTGAGACGTTCCGTATACCCGTTTCTTGATCTGTCGAGGCAAGTAAAACTTGCTACATGCTATTCCTATTATTTTATACTTATTTAATTACATGTTAAACCTGTAGATTTAATCTAATGTCTCATGTTACATTTTAACATTCGATGTTCCATTATATCATTTGAAATTCAGAAATTGAGACATATCCTGTTGCATTTTAGTTTACTATACATAGGACCCACATCCATATTTAAATCACCTAATAATTATTTGCATAGCCCATATTACCCTTTTAATAGTTTCTACCCTAACGGACACCTGTTTGCATCCATTTAACCTATTTTATGTATAATCGCATCCCTAGATCATTTAACCCATAATAACGAGATTTTAACAATCCATATTTGTTAAAGTGTATTTTTCTTAATGTTGGAACCATACCCTAACTCTAATCGATAACCGTGCATCCATATATTTTAATCTGTACCTATTTGCATACCACATTACAATGTTCCATTTTATCGTTCCATTAGTACCCCATGCTTGTTTTGTATACCCATGCTTATGTTAGTCGATTATGAGCACCCACATGACATTTTGTGCACCCCTGACATGACTTGTTACACATACTACTTGACACGACATGGTACCGTGCACCTCTTGACATGATATGATACCTATATACTACCTGACTTGACCTGATGTACCATGGCTTTACCTGTTGTTTCCTGATTTAAAATCAGGAAAGCTTATGGGAAAAGCTTCAAAAGGAGGGGCCACGTGCTTACACGTGACCAGCAGTCACGTGTTGACACGTGACATATAAAAGCAGTGGAAAAGGCTCATTGATTCCCTGATCAAATCGAAGAAAAGGTTCCCTGATCAAGTCAAGGAAAAGGCTTCAGAAGGGGTCACGTGTTGGCACGTGACGCTCAAAGGAGAGGACTCGTTCCCCAGTTGAGTTAAGGAAAGGGGCTCCCAACAGGGGTCACGTGTTCACACGTGACCAACGGTCACGTGTTAACACGTGATGACTAAAACAGCAACCAGAAGACAGCGCAGAAAGAAAGAGGATTCTTCATTCCAGAGTGGGTCACGTGTCCACACGTGACCCTGGGTCACGTGGTCACACGTGATCGGCTTTCAAAGCCCATTTTGACGACAGAATTAAATTCTGAAGGAGATTTAAATCTTTCCAAAGGAGAGTGATTATCTGGGGTCGATCAAATTAAACACGCAGAAGTGATTTAAATATCACCTATCTAAAGGAAAATATCGGGTTTGGAAAGATTTCCCCTTTAAATCTAACCAAAATAACAAAGGAGAATCTCTGGATTTAAAATCCAATGGTGAATAAAATTCACCTAATAATCCAAAGGTCAAAAACGAATGATGGATGCAAATCAAATCTCTCAATGAAGATTCGTCACAAAACTGATTGATTCGACTGCTTCTCCTGTAAATAGGAACCAAGACATACCAAGACATATATAGAGAGATAGATATACGCAGAGAAGAAAAAAGAAAAGGAGGAGTGCTTTGATACTTTGAAAAGACTCGGATCTTCTGCAAAAACCCTAGGTAAGAAAGGGAAGGCCTTTTGAAAGAAAGAGAATTTAATTCTCAACAGAGTTTAACTCTGATAATGTAAAAACAGAAGAACATATTTCTTCTCTCTTTGATAGAGGATCTGCAAAGTGCACGTCTCCCCTTAAGGTTGAGAATTTAATTCTCAATGGGTTGAGATCCTGCCATGCAGATCCAAAACATAGAGAAGGAATGCAAGCACGAGAATTTAATTCTCATAGAACTATAGCAATTTAATTCCTTCAAAATAAAAGTAGGGCTTGACCCTATATCATGGGAATTTAATTCCTTCAGAACAAAAAAGAAACAGGGTTTAACCCTAATTAAAAAACCCAGTTCTGTTGAAACATCGGGAATTTAATTCCCTTAATCATAATTTAACAGAGGATGGAAGTTTAAACTCCTTAAAAACTTTTATTAGGGTTTGACCCTATTCAGCCCTTCACATATATGAGGAATTTAATTCCTACAGAAAATTCAGAGTTAAACTCTATTCCAGAATACAAAGTCTTCGAAAAGATGTAGGAATTTAATTTCTCCGAAATTTACAGCTCGAGGAATTTAATTCCTGAAAAAAGATTAACAAAGCCTCTAAACAAAATACATAGAGGCAGGGTCACGTGTCATCACGTGACCCCCCAAGAGATCTACAGAAGGTCCCTTTGAGGCTACACCCCACGTGATCCACGTGACCCTTGGCAGAAGCTCCAATACATAGGCATTTGAATGCCCATCACGTGATGGCACGTGATGCTCTGAAAGATGCGATAATCTCAGCAGAATAAATGAAGGGAGGGCGCTCTCACGTGCTGCCACGTGACCCCTCTTGTCTTAGTGTTTAACACTAAATTGAAACTCTTGAACCCAGTGTTAAAACACTGTTGGGCCTTAGTGTTCAACACTAATTAAAAAGTTTTATCTGCAGTGTTCAACACTGATTACCTTAGCGTTTAAACACTAATCTGAGATCTTCATTTGCAGTGTTCAACACTGATCTGTTTTTAGTGTTTAACACTAATTCGAAAAGCCTTGTTGCTGGTGTTTAACACCAATTATCTCTTAGTGTTAAACACTAACTTGTCAACCTCATTCCCAATGTTCAACATTGACTGTTCTGTAGTGTTTAACACTAGGCTTTGGCCCAATTGGCCTAAATGGATAGAGGCAAAGCCTCTCCTGATTGGACTTAGCCCAAGATGGCCATAAGTCCTCAATCTGCGATCAACTGGTCCAATGGACTCATAACATAATTAATTCGTCTTGACCCCAAATTGAGCCAAGGACTATTTAATCCACTCCGGTTCTAGGGTACATCTCTTCACTCCTTTGATACTTGGCATTGTAATCCCTCAATGTCTTCAAAGAGGTGACGGGTCCCGACGACCACACATTGATATGGACTGTGGGGTCCTTAAACTCATGTCTAATGCAAATTCCTGGTTACGTGGAACGCGGATAATGTCACTCTTTGACCCCGTGGAAAACGTCCAGAGTGGAGCCTGGTCCTCGCCAAGCACGGCAGTGAACCCGTGTGAAGCATCCAGAGCACATACCGGACTGTGGGGTCCTTAAACCCATGGACTACGACGTCCTTAACCTTGACCGAGATGTCTTAAAACTAACAATGGACTGTGGGGTCCTTAAACCCATGGACTACGACGTCCTTAACCTTGACCGAGATGTCTTAAAACTAACAATGGACCGCAATGTCCTTAAACTACCCATGGACCGTAATGTCCTTAAACTACCCATGGACCGCAATGTCCTTAAACTAGAACAATAGAGTCCCGTATGCTCTTTTGTCGGATCTAAACGGTCCCGTTTAAGTTGATCTTAGCCTCAAAGATAGCTAACGTATCCTTAAACCTTCAAACAGAGTGGACTATAAATCCCCCCAATTAACTCTGGCTCGAGGGTACATCTCTGAACTCCTCTGACATCCGTCGTTGTAATTCTTCAACGTCGTCAGAGAGGTGACGGGTCCTGACGGCCATACATACGTTGGACCACTAGGTCCCTAAACTGGAACATTAGAGCCAATTGCTCCTTTGCCGGATCTAAACGATCCCGTTAAGTTGATCTTAGTCACAAAGTTAGACTAACGTATCCTTAACAAACGTTTGAGTTGATCTTAGCCTCAGCCTCAAGTATGGCTGACGTATCCTCAAACCAAACCCCCAAACCCAAATCTAAGATAATACGGATTTGGACTAGTCCACGCCCTACGGGCGACGACATAACTCAGTCTCCATAAACAATCCACGGGCAACAAAATACGAAACAAACACCCACGACACGAAGTGACCATCTGGAGAAGGAGAAAGTTGTTACCGCAATGCGGTAGCGTAATTAACTGCAGGGGCTTGCGCCTGCAGGGAAGAGCGTCCCCACAATCAAAAACCCCTCAAACGAGGGGGAATCTGACGAAGTCTGCTGCATCGGACGCATCCGTCTAAACCTTCGATACATGGTGCCATAAATCAACTTGGCATCTTCGGAGAGGTGGACGGATAGCACCAATTAGCATCTGCCCCGAATCTCAGGCAAGACGCGGTGTCGCGCCGTCTTTCGGAGGGGAACAGATTCTGGCACGCCCGGTGGGACCTTTTCCTCTTTCCACTCCACACTTCGTGTGTCGTGACTCGCGAACCAATCGCGGTTCGCCAATGGTTGCCCTTGGGTTTCAAGATACTAAGAATTGGCGTCTTGCTTATTGCAGAAAGCAAAGGATCGATGGCTTCTACTTCCATGAAATTCTCCAACTGCTCAGACTGCAATTTCAACCAACGCTCTGCCTCGCCAAGAGGTATAGCCTACGGACCCCAAGCTGCTTCGCTATTCATAATGCCTGTGGAACAGGTCACTCGCGCCACCACAGGATTGTTCTTTGGGACCATGCTCCCACCGACAAACTTCGCCGCTCCAGCGCTGACAACGGAAGCCCTCAAGAAGTCGGTCTTTGATCGTCTTACCCCTGCCGCGGCTCCTCTCAACGAGTCGCCCAACGTCAACGCCTCGGTCTTCTCTAGATTGGGCCAGAAATCCTGCGAACCCATCATGGGACCTACAATCTCAGAGAAGGCTGCTTCTAAGAAGGTGCCCGCTCCTGCCCCCGAAGTCGTCAAGGCGGCTCCTCCGGCCAAAAGGTCGGTCTTTACAAGATTGGCGGCTCCAGCTCCCGCTCCTGCTGCCCAAAGGACGTCGGTCTTTAACAGGCTAACACCAACAGCGACCCCCCACCCAGACAGGGGGCAAGACGAAACCATTCTTACCGCTGGCCCTACACCGTCCGCTCGACACGCTCGACGTCGCCATTGGCGCCGAGTAAGGAAGGCTGGGGGCAACTCCCCCTCCGGGTTGACTCCATCGGCCCCGGTGGCAGAGGTTAATGCTGCTGTTCCAACTGGGAACAGCTTTGAAATGCTAAATAAGGTGCGAAGGAATTCCCCTACGGCAGTGCTGAAGAGGTCTCCTCCCTCATTAAAAAAGGTTGTCGAAATAAAACCCGAACAACCCCGATCTCCTCAACGGCTGTCTTCCAAAATCTATAAGGTTTGGCGGCAGGCACGGGACTCGATCATCGATCCGAACTTCTCCCGCCAACACAAGAAGCTGAAAATCCAACCGGAAGCTGGTCACCAGGCTAAACCCCAAAAGGCTGTTGATCAACTGACTCATAAAAGAAGGAGGCCAGAGAAGACCCCGCGGCATGCAACGACGGCTAAAAGCACTGAGCCCAGACGCCCTAAGTCTGGGGGCATGGTGGTGCACATTGTTTACATGGCCTCTGGAAAAGAGGAAAGCCGCACTTCTACGGGCCACCGACCGCTAACCCGATCCGTGACGAAAGCCCAGGAGCAGCAACAAAAGCTTCAAGAAATGATGAATGCTATGGCTGCGCTCACCGGGCCAAAAGAGAACCCAGAAACGTCCTCAGACGCACGCCGGGAGGAAGAAACCGATGCTGAATTCCTTCGCCGGACACTGGAGAAAAGGGACAAAGAGGCTGCTGAACAAGCGGCCAACATACAACGGATGGGCCTTCTCTTCCAAGATGTGATAGGAATGATGATCCAGCAGGACTTACCCGCCGAGGATCCCCCAATCGTTCTTGAAGACGACCGAGGAGAAACGTCAAATCCACCACCAGCCCTCTCAACGGCCAAGGAGGAGGCAATCTCTAAAGCTGACTTGGCTGACTACATAGCCCAGCAAATCCGGGTTCATCACGCGACTG
This sequence comes from Agapanthus africanus, assembly GCA_030015575.1. Lineage (NCBI taxonomy): Eukaryota > Viridiplantae > Streptophyta > Magnoliopsida > Asparagales > Amaryllidaceae > Agapanthus > Agapanthus africanus. The sequence goes on from CM057349.1 coordinate 492,597,552, forward strand.
AGGCAGCTGGTCAAGTCGTGAAAACGGGGCGGCCGTATCCGAGTTGGTACGACCAAATCAAATACCCGCAAGGCTATACGATACCAAAATTCCACGTGTATAAGGGGACCGGCAATCCCCATCAACATGTCGCCCAGTTTCGGGCCCTCTGCGGTAACACCGGCGGTGATGATAAATTGTTGCTCCGCCAGTTCGTGGGCAGCTTATCAGAAACAGCGTTCGAATGGTATTCGGAACTCCCGAACGATTCTATCAAAACGTTCGCTGAAATGGAGTTGTTGTTCACTCAGCGATTCGCAAGTGCCAGCGAACGCACTCCAATAACTGCACTTATTAACGCCAGGGTAAAACCGGGCGAAACCTGGGTCCAGTACGCTATACGCTGGCGGAACTTGTGGTCGAGATGTGAGCAACGCATTGAGGAAGCACCTGCGGTGGGCATGTTCGTGGGAACTCTAGACCCTCACGCAACTATCTCCCAGTTTATGATGTTCTTTAAGCCAACCACATTCCAGGCTCTGATCGACAAGTTGGCTCAGATGGACCAGATGGGTCATAGACCACCTACACCGAAGTCGGAACCTCGGAATGACAAGGGTAAAGGGAGGGCAACTTTTGTTGCGAATGCCCAACAGCAACCTAACGCCCCGAAACCGGCAGATCAACTGGAGGAAAGGCGTCGGTATTATAATGAGAAGATGAAGCGTCCCTACTCGTTCCCACGGGACAAGACGAAACGGCTATTCGAGCTGGCAATACACAACAGACTTATAAACCTGCTAAATCCAAGGCGACCGCCGCAACCCACTGAGGTGAATAACCCTAACTATTGCCCTTACCATCAGACGGTAGGCCATCCGATTGAAGATTGCTTCGTCTTCAAAGGATGGATTGAAGACCAGTGCCTCCAGGGGAAATTTGTACTGTCCGAAAAGTGGAAGGTGAACCCACCACAGCCGCATGTTCCTAGGAAAGCGGATACACCGGGGGCAACATGTTCTTTTATCGAAGAAGCTCCGTGGGAAGTCGTGCTATCAACTAAAACCAAAAGAATGCTGAGAGACCTTCATGCGTGCCCTGCGATCGAATGGAAGGACCCTCTTGAACCTCAAATTATCAAAGGAATGTTGAAGCCCCGCCCAATTACGAAGACTCGCGATAAGAGCCCAAATACTCACGCCCAACCGTCGAAATCCTCGAAGAAAAAGAAGAGGAAATCCAAGAAGCCCGTGAAGCTTGGAAACGAGCATACGAACTTGCAGAAGCAAATCGACGCGCTGGAAGAATACAATCAAAAGGCGCGAACTCCTGTCACACTGCAAGAGTTCCTCAACCACATCTTTCAAGAGGAAGATGATGGAGAGAGCTCGTCAGATGAATCCGAAGGATATGTGGCGAGCTGTAACGTAGTCTCCCACTCGTTTACCGATGATGGGGAAACTCCTGGCACTAAGAAGCCGGAGGCAGAGCCTGTACCAGAGCGTGCATGGCCAACAGACGAAATGATCGACGCTTTTCTAGACGAGATTCGTCTAAAATGTAAAGCGGGCCAGGAGCGTGAAATGACCACGTCGGAAAGAGCCAAATACGGGCGACTGAACGGAAGAGTTGAACTACCTCCGCCAGAGCGAAAGGTATCCGAAGTAGACAAGAAGATATTCAAGACGAGAAAAAGGTTTGCCAAAGCCATGTCAATGGGGATGAAGCTACCGCCCTCGGAAGGAAACACACACGATGGGGTGGAGAGGCACCCTGACTATTGCGCATATCACCGGAAAGTCTCACACCCCACGGAGGAATGCGACGCCTTTAAGATATGGTGGCAAGGATATGTCGCTCGTCGGCAACATGTTAAGCGCATGAAACGTAAGATCCGTCGGGAGCGAAGAAGTACTGTCAATGGGCACAACAGAACGACTGGCAACTGTTGCATGGTTAACGCCAGGGGGTCACAAGTTCCCACCTTTGGGAGCGACTCTGATGAAGAACTGGCTCTGGGCCCTCTCTTTAAAGAATCTGTTTTGGGGAAAGAGGAGGAATCGGAGATCTGCGAGAACATTCAGCTGCGCAATCGCACACTCCCAGAAAAGAATCTCGGGCCCAGGAATAGAAAGGATAAGGGAAAGGAAAAGGTCACTGAAGATATCACTTTAGATGACCAAGTCATGAGAGAGCTGGCTGCCAAAGACCCTCCTAGGAAGAGTAAAGTGGACTATAACATCCTCGCGCACCTAAGGAAGCTACCTTCTCAGCTTAGCATTCTCGATACCCTCCTATTATCGAAAGAAGCGCGAGACTCACTAATTAAGGCGTTACAAGAACCCGAGCAATTCCAAGCCTTCCTCGCCACTGAAAAGATGAAGGATGAACTGGAGGAAGTGCATACGGCCGACGTCACTTTCGGTGATGAAGACCTCCTTCTCGGGACGTGCGACCACAACCGTCCCCTATATGTCTCCGGATACTGCCATGATATCAAGATAGGCAAGATCCTGGTGGATAATGGATCCTCCGTCAATCTCCTTAATGTTCGGGTGTTGAAGGAAATCTGCATGAGCGTGCAACACCTCGCCCGTGACAAGATTACTATCTCCGGTTTCGATTCACAATCGTCACGGACTCTCGGATCCGTAATACTAACATTACGTTTTGGACTCCTCGTCACAGACATCAAATTCCATATCATTGACGCCAAGACCTGCTACAACGCCTTGCTCGGCCGTCCTTGGCTACACGAGTACAATATCATCCCTTCTACACAACATCAGTGTATGAAGTACTTCAAGGATGGTTTCGAGTATACCGTAACAGGTGAGTTAAACCCATTTTCCGTGAACGAAGTCCGTAAATACGAAGATGCGAAGTACTTTTTGCCAGATTTCGAGGATACAGAAAGGTGTCGCAATCCGGAGAACAAAACCGCCGCCACCATCCCTATTTTCGGGAGCGATACCGAAGAAGAGGAAGAGATAGTTTATGTAGGGCCATCTCAACGCAACAACCTAGGGACACCCGTCCCCGTATTAGTCTTCGGAAGTGATTCAGAAGATGAAGTTAATGCTGTGTTCTCCAATCGGCTGCCAACACAAGCACCCCTTGGCGATGACCATAGTTTGCAAATCACCATGGTACCGCGAGAACACTACAAGGATCTCGACACGCTTCAAGATCACAGTGTGCAGGACCTGGAAACATTTTACATCCCTCCCAGACGAAGGGGTGAGACAGTGATCCTATTTTACCGATCCTCAGAGTCGAAAATAGAGAAAGAGATCTGGCATGGCGCAGATACTACACTCGACAGGCTCCAACCCATCCGTCTGCCCAGATACTATACGGATGGATTAAAGAAGCTATTGAAGCGCCAAGGAGTACCCTTAAAACAGGCTGTTCGGCAGGCTCGGTTCTACAACAAGATTTGGGATGTCCCCGGGACTTAACGCAAATTGCCCAACGGGAAGATGGAAACACTCGGGCTTGGATACGCAAGAGCTGGAAAACGGGAACGGACTCACAGCAGCTACACTATATATACCTTTGATGAAGAAGAGGACGCCCTGTCAGGAGATGCCAACCCTTCATTAAAACTAGACCCCGCGATTGAAGCACCGAGTCCGTCGTTCGAAGAACGAACGAACAAGCCTATCAGGAAAACGGGTCAGAGAGCTCAGGAAGACCACAACCGCGAGATGGCCATCTACAAGAAGGCCAGGACGCAACGTCTATCTCAGCGTACCGAAAAAGGCAAAGACGCATATCCTCGTCAATCCGTTGTACGAAAGGCCCGACGCAGAGACGAAAATAAATCAAGAAGCGGCTCGGGTTTGTCCCTCGTGAAGAAGATGAGTCGAGCGTATTCCTTCCCCCGAGACAAGACGGAGAGGTTACTCAACCTCGCTATAAAACATCAAATGATCACGCTTCCAGAGTCTAGACATCCGGAGCAAGCTAGCAAGGTCTCTCATCCGAGTTATTGCTCTTATCACCAAGCCATAGGACATCCTACCGAAGACTGCTTCACCTTCAAGAACTGGGTCGAGGACCAGTACCGACGGGGTAGACTCGCTTTATCCGACGGCTGGAAGGTAACGCCGCCGCGAAAGCATGAACCCAAGGCCGCAAGAGCAGAACCGGGTCCGCCTCAGTCCGGGGAGCGGGTTCGCACCTGTTATACTATTACGATATTAAGAGAAGAGCCCGAGAACGTAGATGACCTTCCCCGGTGCTTTGAGAACAGCGATGACGAGGTGATCTCGGAATTTCCGCCCGCTCCGAAAGAACTGGAAGATGGTATACATACTACTGCAGATAACCTCAAGAAGATTGAGTTGGGATCGGCAGACGACCCGCGACCGACATTTGTCAGCGAGCTGTTATCCGAAGAGAGGGTGGCTGCGTTAAAGGACGTGCTTCTACGGCATAAAGACTGCTTCGTGTGGAACTACTCCGAGATGCCAGGATTAGATCCGGAGATTGTTGTGCATAGATTAGCAATATCCCCAGATATCAAGCCAGTCAAGCAGGCGCCAAGGAGGATGCGACTCGAGCTTGAAATGAGCATCAACGCCGAAGTCAAGAAGTTGATCGATTCTGGATTTATCCAAGAAGTCCAATATCCCGACTGGATTGCCAATATCGTCCCGGTAATGAAAAAGAACGGGACGGTACGCATATGCGTGGATTTCAGGGATCTCAATAAAGCCTGTCCAAAGGATGATTTCCCAGTACCAGTAACCGAGCTAATGATAGATAACACGTCCACTCACGAGGTTTTCTCCTTTATGGATGGTTCGTCAGGATACAATCAGATAAAGATGCATCCCGAAGACCAGAAGCATACCGCTTTCCGCACCCTTTGGGTATATTTTGCTACAAGGTTATGCCCTTTGGTCTAAAGAACGCTGGCGCCACCTATCAAAGGGCCATGACAAGGATCTTCGACGATCTCATACACGACGTCGTCGAGTGCTATATCGATGACCTTGTAGTGAAGAGTATGTCATACGAAGATCATTTAAAGCATCTGGAGACTGTATTTCAACGCCTTCGGCAATATAATTTGAAAATGAATCCCCTCAAATGCGCGTTTGGAGTCTCCTCGGGCAAATTTCTGGGATTCATCGTTCGACACCGAGGTATTGAAATAGATCCGTCAAAGATTAAGGCGATCATGGAAATGCCTCCGCCAAGAACCCTCAAGCAGTTGCGGTCTCTCCAAGGGAAGCTCGCATACATCCGACGGTTTATCGCTAATCTTTCGGGCAAATGCCGTCCTTACAGCCACCTGATGAAAAAGGGAACTCCATTCGTTTGGGATCACAAATGTCAAGGTGCACTAGACGAGATCAAGCAGTACTTGCAAAACCCTCCGGTGTTGGCTGCGCCGGTCAAGGGAAAACCCCTCATTCTTTATACAACCGCACTCGAAGGTTCCTTGGGCGCATTATGGGCACAGGAGAACGATCAGGGGAAAGAGAGAGCACTCTACTACTTAAGTCGAGTTCTACTGGAGGCAGAAAGCAACTACTCCCCCATTGAAAAACATTGCTTGGCGTTAATCTTCGCGATAACAAAGCTCAGGCACTATGCGTTGGCACATGAAGTCCGTCTTATTTCGAAGGTGGACCCTCTCAAATATTTGATGTCGAAAGCCATATTGACGGGACGACTCGCTAAGTGGGCCCTGCTCTTGATGGAGTTCTCGATAACGTATCAACCTCTCAAGGCAGTGAAAGGCCAGGCCATTGCCGACTTCCTCGCCGAGCACCCGATACCAGCCGATTCCCCTCTGAACTGTGATTTGCCTGACGAGCATGCATTTGATGCGATTAGCGGCGGAAGCACCCGATGGGAACTCTATTTCGATGGAGCGTCCTCCATAAAGAAACAAAAACAAGGTGTCCCAATGGTCAAATCAGGGATAGGCCTCATCTTTGCAACCCCACAAGGAGGGATAATGCGCTTCGCCTTCTCCTTAACAGAACCGAGGACAAACAACGAAGCCGAATACGAAGCTCTGATAGCAGGCCTCGAAATCGCCATCGACATGGGAATTGAAGACCTCCTTATATACGGGGATTCTCAGCTAGTCGTTAGTCAAGTAAATGGTGACTACCAAACGTGCAAGCCGGAGTTGGTGAAGTACGGCGAAAGGGTGCAACAACTATTGACACAAATTCCCTCCTATACTTTGGAGAACATACCGCGCGCAGAAAACAGCAAAGCAGACGCGTTGGCCAAACTTGCTAAAGAACTGGCCGACGAGAACCTCGATGACGTCAGAATCGTGGTACAAAGCCGTCAAGTGCTCGCCCCGGCAGAAATATCTCCGGAATCATGCGGAGAAAAGGGAACGACTGAGCAGATGACCCTACAAATAACAGACCGTAAGAAGGCCGAAGACTGGAGGGAAGTCTTCATAGACTACTTTAAATCCCACCGAATGCTCGAAGAAGCGTCCTCAAGACATCAGCTCATGAAACGAGCTTTATCTTTCGCTTTTGTCAACGATATTCTATACAAGAGATCGTTTGATTCTCTATGGCTGAGATGCTTAGGACCTGGCGAAGCAGAAAGAGTCATTCAAGAAGTTCACGACGGACTTTGCGGTTCCCACCAAGCAGGCCCAAAGATGAAGTTAAAAATTAAACGAATGGGTTATTACTGGCCCACGATGATCCAGGACTGCCTCGAGTATGCGAAGCAATGCCACTCATGCCAGATCCATGGAGACCTCATCCACCAACATCCGAATCCACTGCACCCGACGCTGGCTAGTTGGCCATTCGAAATGTGGGGGACTGACATAGTCGGCCCCATTGAGCCAGCATCATCCCGGGGACACTGCTTTATCCTGGCGACAACTGATTACTTCTCCAAATGGGCAGAAGCAGTACCACTGAAGGAAGTGAAGACGGAGAATATTCTCCACTTCTTCAAGACACACGTCATCTATCGGTTTGGGACCCCACGGCGGATTATCTCCGATAATGGGCCGGCCTACCGAAGCCATAAGATTAGCCGCTTCGCACAGCAGCACAATATAGACTGGAGATATTCTTCGGTTTACAATCCACGAGCTAACGGTCTGGCCGAGGCCTTTAATAAGACCTTGACGAAGATCATAAAAAAGACCATTTCCAGGAATAAGAGAGACTGGCACGAAAGGCTGCAAGAAGCCCTTTGGGCTTATCGAACTACATTCAAGACGGCCACGAACACAACGCCGTACGCGTTGGTATTTGGGACAGAAGCAGTGCTCCCCCTCGAGATAGAGTTACCCTCTCTACGAGTAGCAGTCCACCACGAGCTGACGAACGAAGAAAATGCTCACCTTCGGCTTGAGGAGCTTGATGCCCTCGATGAAACCCGGCTCATAGCGCAACAACATCTAGAGGCCTACAAAGCAAAGATGACGCGCTCGTATGAAAGATTGACCCGACCGAGGACATTCCACCAAGGCGAACTCGTGCTAGTGGTCAAAAGGCCTATGATCCCCAATCGCGCCAAGCGGGGAAAATTCGAGCCAAACTATGAAGGCCCGTACATCATAGACAAGGTCTACCAGGGTGGAGCCTATCTACTCATGGACATGCACGGTGAAAGGCCTTTCAGGCCAATAAACGGCCGCTTCTTAAAGAAGTACTATGCTTAATGAGCCACAGCCGGGGTCAATGATAGATGACGACGACTATGTCCGCTCACTGTCTTCCTAGGCTCAGACTTTACAAGCAGCAGCCGGCCTTCCCATAACGGCGGACCGAAACGTCCTTAAACTAACGGCGGACCGAAACGTCTTTAAACTAACGGCGGACCGAAACGTCCTTAAACTAAAGACGGACCGAAACGTCCCTAAACTACTACCGCAACATCCTTAGGTTGACGAGATGGATAAAAAAAAAAACAAAAAAAAAACGTTATGTCCATAAGCAAAGTGGGCACGGATGAAAACCCGAAAGGGCTCCGTGGGTAAAAACAGCAGGGCTGCCGGCAAGTGTTCGTGAAAACCCGAAAGGGCGCGACCTTGTAAAAAAAAAGAAAGTGAAAAAGAATATAAAAAAAAACGGTATGTCCATAAGCAAAATGGGCACGGATGAAAACCCGAAAGGGCTCCGTGAGTAAAAACAGCAGGACTACCGGCGAGTGTTTGTGAAAACCCGAAAGGGCGCAACCTCGTTAAAAGACACTTATAGGGTCCTCTCGACCTTATAAGGGGAAACCACCTGCGTAAGATTCTTACGACTCACAAAGGAGCAACACACTTAGGGATCCTCACGATTCCTTAGGAGAAAATACACTTATGAGATCCTCACGACTCGTAAGGAGAATTCTCTTATGGGACCCTCACGGCTCATGAGATTCGAAAGTCTTAAGTTACAGAAATCTGAACCTGTTCTTAAGCAAATCCTCCACAACCTCCAATACATGCCCTACAAGAGGCTCAATACTGACCCTTGTATACAATCCACGGGCACGAATAAACATTTCCCCAGCAAAGTCCAACCCTTGTGGGTCCTCTCGACCCATAAGGTGAAAACCCTCTTGTAGGATCCTTACGACTTACAGAGGAACATACACTTAGGAATCCTCACGATCCCTAAGGAGAAAATACACCTGCAAGATCCTCACGACTTGTAGGGAGAAATACCTTTGTGAGACCCTTACGGCTCATGAAGTCAAAAGCCTTAGTCGACAGGACCTTAACCCTGTTTGCTAAGCCACCTTTGTTCAACATCGACAGAGGCAAATGATGATTCGCTCCTGGCAATATTCCAGTTGCAGCGATGCTGATGCCTAAACCAGTATCAAATCCCAAGTCCTTTCATGGCAAATGATGATTCGCTCCTGGCAACATCCCAGTTGCAGCGATGCTGATGCCGAAATCGGTGTCCAAAATCCGAGCTTGCGGTGAAAAAGCTAGCAAGCCACACATGCCTACAAAATAGCCGAAATGGTGGGGCAACTTGTAATAAAAAGCAGCAAGTAAAAATGTATGCATAAAAAACAGCCGAAATGATTGGGCAACTCGCAATAAAAAGCAGCGAGTAAAAATAAAACAAATAGCCGAAATGATTGGGCACCGCGAAAAATAGCCGAAATGATTGGGCAATCGCGACCTTCGCGATATAAAAAGCTGAAATGATAGAGCATCGCGGAAAGAATAAAAGAAATGACGAAAGAATGAAATCTTTGCCCTACAGGTGATACTACAACAATCCCTGTATACAATCCAGGGGCGCAAACAAAGAAGGGATCATACTCCTCCCCCAGGTTTCATCATAACAAGAAGCCAAATCTCGACGGTTCACAGATAGCCTAGAGATCATCTCGACGTTCGTCTCATGGCAGCGGACACAACTTCAAGCTAAACGGAACAGCGGCAACCCCCAGTTCCATGGCTCGGCGATATACATATCACCAAGAGTCAAAACCTCCGTTCCGTGAAATGCGGATATATTCAGCAAAATTCCTGGTTATGTGGAACGCGGATAATGTCACTCTTTGACCCCGTGGAAAACGTCCAGAGCGGATCCTGGTCCTCGCAGAGCATGGCAGTGAACCCGTGCGAAGCATCCAGAGCGGAGCCTAGTCCTCGCCTAACGCGGCAGTGAACCCGTGTGAAGCATCTAGTGCAAAATTCCTGGTCACGTGGAACGCGGATAATGTCACTCTTTGACCCCGTGGAAAACGTCCAGAGCGGATCCTGGTCCTCGCAGAGCATGGCAGTGAACCCGTGCGAAGCATCCAGAGCGGAGCCTAGTCCTCGCCTAACGCGGCAGTGAACCCGTGTGAAGCATCTAGTGCAAAATTCCTGGTCACGTGGAACGCGGATAATGTCACTCTTTGACCCCGTGGAAAACGTCCAGAGCGGATCCTGGTCCTCGCAGAGCATGGCAGTGAACCCATGCGAAGCATCCAGAGCGGAGCCTAGTCCTCGCCTAACGCGGCAGTGAACCCGTGTGAAGCATCTAGTGCAAAATTCCTGGTCACGTGGAACGCGGATAATGTCACTCTTTGACCCCGTGGAAAACATCCAGAGCGGAGCCTGGTCCTCGCCGAGCACGGCAGTGAACCCGTGTGAAGCATCCAGAGCAAATACCGGACTGTGGAGTCCTTAAAATCCACGGACTATGACGTCCTTAACCTCGACCGTGATGTCTTAAAACTAACGATCAACCACCCCGATTCCCTACAGACTTTGCCTTGGTTTAAGGGTACATCTCTTCACTCCTTTGATGCCCGGCGTTGTAATTCCTCAACGTCTTCAAAGAGGTGACGGGTCCCTGCAACCAAACACCGGACTGTGGAGTCCCTAAATCCACGGACTATGAGGTCCTTAACCTTGACCGTGATGTCTTAAAACTAACAGCGGACTGTGGAGTCCTTAAATCCACGGACTATGAGGTCCTTAACCTTGACCATGACGTCTTTAAACTACGATACCTTGAGAGATCCCTGACTCCGTGAAACACGGATAAGGATGATCACATCCGGCACTTGCAGGCCCTCACGACCTGTAAGGAAGGAAAACTCTCTTGTGAGATCCTTACGACTCTCAAGGGAAAACCCGCTTAAGGATCCTCACGATCTTTAAGAAGAACTCGCACCTATGGGATCCTCTCGACCTGTAGGGAGAAAAACTCTTTATGAGACCCTCGTGGCTCATAAGATGCAAAAGCCTTAGGAAGCAGATCTTAACCTTGAGTCCTGAGCCATTGCTGTCCTGCAAGGAGATCAAGATAGAATGTCCGCAGAATACATTCAATGAAAAGGAGACACACCATTTAGAAGAAAAATGTATCTTTTATTCATAAACCAAAATGAGTACAAAGTACAATTTATGAAAGAAACAAAAAGAAAATACTCTCATCCACAAGTATGTACAAAAAGGAAGGAAAAGATACAAATGTCTCAAGCCGGCGGGCGATTCAGCAGCTTGGTCAGCTCATCCTGCTTTTGCTGAGCCACGGCTTCATGACGCAAGATCTCCAGAAGACGAGCCTCCGCTTGAGCTTGCTGAGCCTGATACGAAGCGAGCCGGGCTTCAAGCTCTTTCTCAGTGGCTTTATGAGTCTCGACCCTCTCACGAGTGAACGTGGCAGCTTTGTCGAGAGCCACCACCTCTTTGATGGACTCCTGAAGCACTCGCCAGAGTTCATACGCTTTGTTGGCCCTGGCTGTGAGATTGGCTTGAAGCTCACTCAGCGCCTTGGAGGCTAACTCCCTTTCCGAGAACTTGCGACCGAGCCTCTTTTCACATGACGTCATGTTGGCCGCGCACCGTGCTATCAGCCCTCGTAACTCCGCCTTTGCAGCCACGGCCTCCGAGGAAAGGCGAGAACACTCGAGAGTGTGCAGGCAAGCCTCCACTCGCCAGCAGAACTCCACCCAGACTCGCACCACCTCTTCGCTGTGGTAGGTGGCAAGAAAAGGAAAAGAACCGTTAGCCTCGGCAGCGAATGCTTCAGCCGTGGTCGTGCTGCCAGCACGAAGCTCTTCGATCAGGGACGACAAGGAGACGAGGCTTAATTGGGCCAAGCGTTCTGAAGCCCGCAAGGCATAAGGGCCGGGTGGCATCACGATGCGCGACTCCAACACCGTGGAGATTGGCAGAGCTGTTCAAATTTAGAAGACGTCAACAAAATTCTTAAGCAAAGAACGAGTGAGAGTGCAATGAAATGTCACTCACCGACAGTCGTGCAAGTAGGAGCTGAAGGCTCCCCTGGCCCTTCGAGAATCTCGACCTCGTCATCGGCTTCCAGAACTGCAGAAAACGTCAATGTCAGTACGCAAAAATAACGACGATGCTATGAGAAGGAATGGACGACACCGACCTTGCCCAGACGAAAGGACAATGCGCTGAGGGGAGATCGCCTGCGGAGCTGCCATCTCCAATAAACGCTGAAATGACTGTCGAGACGACAGATCCACGATCGTGGCCGCCAAACCGCGCAATTCTGAGAAAGATAAAAGAGTTCAGACTATGAAGGGGTTGCTAAATTAAAACGCGGAGGGATACCTTCAACACTCCTCCCATTCTGAGCCGGGGGGATAGCAGCTTCAACGGTTTCTGCCGTAACCTCAGGCTCCAACAAAGGGAGAATAGTCCCGACTACCTCACTCTCAGCCCTTGGGCCGCCCTCAGCAAGAGTCATTGGGGCGGCGGCCTCCAAAGGAGCTTCCCCCAGAGGGGCAAGCACTCCCTGGTCAAGAACCGCCGCTGGAAGTTCCACCGTGAAAGGAGCAGCCTCGTCAGCCCCCTCCACATCCAGCAAGGCTTCATTGAGAATTTTGGCGGGCTTTAGCTTTAATGGGCCCGTAGGGAGCTCCCCCAGCGTCGAAGATTCTGCACGATTCAAATAAGAATAATGATACAGATGCACAAGCATAAATAATCGGAAAGACTACAAAGGAAGCACAACGTACCTATACGCAAAGAAGCCCTCAATATGGCTTCTTCAAGCCGCTGCTCCTTCTCAAGGAGGTAGGCTCGCTGGGGTTCAAGCGTAGACTCATGACCGCCGGTCCACAAAGAGAGTGCATCAGCTGCGTCTTCTGAAGCGGCCTGCTTCAAAGCCCTTTCCCCCCATTCCTCCAAAGGGCCGATAAATCGCCGCCGAATCCACGAAGGGTCTTCGTAGAAAATTACAGCGGGGTAAGACTTCTTCGGAACCTTGGCGTTATGAGACGCGTCTTTTGAGCGCCGTATGGCCTCGGCCAACTGTGCAGCCTCCTCATCAGCTGAACTCGGGAAGAGAAGTCCCGCGTCTGACCCTTGCAGAGCCAATGGTTCGTCTTCAAGGATAGGCTCAGACTCCACCACAGAATAAAGCGGGGCAGTAGCTGCTTTCTTCCGCCGTTTAGACCCGGAGCCGGTCGCTGAGGATGACCGCTTCCTTCCTCGCGAAGCCTTATGGCGGCGCTGGCCCACATCGCCCTCAGCGCCCTCATCCCTGTTACTATCGCTCGGTGCCACAACCGAGGACGATATCGCCATTGTCGACACCACGAGGGGCGGTGCCGCCACCGGCAGGGGTGCTACCACCGGAGCCCGTTTACCCTGTGAGCGAGAACCCAAAGGCATACCAGCTATCGGAGTAAGGTCTACCCCGGACTCCCCTGGAATGAGTGCGGTGCCAATCTCCCTCAAAGGAAAGCGGACTGGAACCCTCGGTCGTAACTCAGCCCCAGGAGCCAGAGGAGGGGCATCGTGGCCAAGAAGCACCCTCCTTTCCTCGAGAATGATTGGGCTGACCCGATGAAGATACCAACCCGTAAACGCGCCTACGCATCGAGGCATGTACTCGGCTTCAGGGACCATGAAATAAGAGCCGGTATTCAGCCTCATGAAATGGTGAGCGGCATCGCGGACAGCATCGAGCGAAGGGATCGGGGCCACTATAAAAGCCTCGAAAGGAACGCCCTGGTCGTATCCGAGCTGTCGGGCAAATCGATGCGGATTGTACCGCATGAAAAGAGCCGCACTGTCCTGGCGAAACACCAAGTAACCCGGTCTGATTGCATACAAATGCGTGGCCTCCCGGGGCTTCAGAGAAGGTGCGTTGTCTTTCGACTGGTCCCAGAGTTGTTGGATGGGACCCGAAGGAGTAGACAAGACCCGATCAGTAAAAACCAACCCGCCAGCGGTGGCATGAGGAGAAATTAGCACCCGAATAGCCCCGAATTGAGTCGGGTCGGCGGCAGAAGCATCCACTAGCCGCATAAGTCGTGGAAAGGGGTAGGCGTCGTAAAATGAGGGCCTCTGATGCACGGCGAAAGCCCCCAATACATGCATTTCGATCCAGGACGTGAAATAATGAAGCGAAAAGTTTACCACGTCCACGCCAGGCGTAGAGGTATTAGCGGCGGTGCCCAATCCATTATAGAGGTGCGCCAAGGCCGGGATGCCGATGGCCAACCGCGTCCCCTCAGCAATACGATGAGCCGGGTAGATGACCGAGGCTCTCATGAAGCGGCGATGCATCGGGATAACAAACCAGCTAAGCCAAACACTGACAAACCCCACAAAGAATGTTTCCTCATCCATACCGGGTGCTGCAACGGACTCAAAAGATATCGGCGACACGATGGGAATATAATATTGTGGCAGGTCCGATTCAGCAGTCGGTAGCTTCTTCGGACCAAACCCAAAGGGGTCTCTGATGTTAGCAAACTTCGGAGCAGTCTTCGATATGATATCCTCACGAAGGAAGCAGGAAATGAAGCTCTTGAAAGTGACACCCTGCTCCTCAGACTCGGTGAATAATCGGTCGAAGATGCCTAGGGCCTTAATTAAACTGGGGCGCTTATGGCGAACAGCATTCTCTGCGGATAGGCCGTCAACCGGTGCAGACTCGGGCTCGAAGACATACTCGTCAGGAGGCAATAACTCCTCATACAGTGCGCCCCTGATTGGCAATCCCGAGATTTCATAAAATTCTGCAAGAGAGATCGAGACCTCACGATCTCCTAGAATGAAAGTGTTGGTGGGAAGATTCCATTGGTTCAAAAACGCCTTAACCCACCAGGCATGCGGGGACTTATAGTGGAATAGTGACGCGTATATGGCCTGATAAAGCCCGACTTTCTGCAACCGCGCACGATGGGCAGAAAGGATGTAGCGAGCCCAGAGAAGATAGCCCGTGGGATGCCGGGGAGTGAGCCCTATCTTATAAATTTGCCCCCACGGGTGGGCCTCACCCTGGCAGATACGCCGCCCCAAGATGTCTATGGCCGGAATCGGATGGTTCGGAATACCGGTCGTCGAAGGCTCAAGCCTCCCCGTTGGAGTCCAGTTGGGCATTTCCACAGCAAAAGCTGTCCTTGGAGGATCCATCGGTAAAAAGGGGAAAGTGGGCTCCGTTGGCACCGCGCAGAGAAAACTCCGACGACCCTGAATAATCTGACTATACCAAGACCCCCACTGAAGAAGGTTGGTGCAGTTCGGGTCATGAGCCCGAATCATCGCCATCGCTTCCTCATCAGACGGTGACTGAGGAAAAGCCGCCTCCGAGCGAGAAAAGGGAAAGCGTGGAGCAAAAGCCATCGCACCTGAAATCCAATAAAAGAAAACCGTTAAAAGGAAAGTCAGCGATATATATTCATGCATGAACATGAAGACTAGCGGGAGAAAGCAACAGCAAAGTTTCCTGGGACCATTGGCTACAAAACACATGGGCCCCACAGAATCCGGATGACGGCTCATTAATAATGAGACCAAACAGTTACAATAAAATAAAAGGAATATCCTCATTTAATAAAAAATGATGGCCATGCACATTCCCCTAACAGGATCTGTCTCGGGCTCTACAGTGGATCCAATAAAATCAAAGGAATTAAATTCACACAAAAAGACATCATTACAAAGCCCCCATTGTATTAATGGCAGGAAGAACAACCTAGGGCCAAGAGACCTTAGGAAGCCTCTGTGTGAAGAAATCGAATTCTTCATTGGAATTAAAATTCCTTATTAAGAAAAGGGAATTAAAATCCCAGAAACATTTTTGATGGAATTAAATTCCATGGGGTTGAAACGCCATCATCATCTCCCTAAAAAAAAAAAAAAAAAAAAAAATCTAAACCCTAAGAGACCTATGGTTTGAAGGTTAAGCGGTTTCATGTTCTTATGGGAAAATATGAGGAAAAAGGGTAAAAACCCTTGTTTTGGATTTAAAATCCGGAGAAATGTGAAGGTCCATCGTTGTCCAAGAACATTACCTGAGAAGAAGGGTTCTTTTCGAACAGAGTTAAACTCTGAAGACTGTTTCAAGACAGAGAACTAAGCTCTGGAAGCGAGAATTAAATTCTCAGAGAAGAAATTCTCAGAAAAAGAAGATGAGCAAAGTGAAGGCTCCTATGAAGAGGCAGAGGTATTTATAGAAGGCAATGGAAACGTTTCGTCTCCCCAGATCCCTAGAGGAATCCAACGGTCACAAGAGATGACAGCGTTGCACTCACGTGCAGACACGTGAGAACAACGCTGTGGGGGTATTTGTTTCCTGATTTAAAATCAGGAAAGCTTATGGGAAAAGCTTCAAAAGGAGGGGCCACGTGCTTACACGTGACCAGCAGTCACGTGTTGACACGTGACATATAAAAGCAGTGGAAAAGGCTCATTGATTCCCTGATCAAATCGAAGAAAAGGTTCCCTGATCAAGTCAAGGAAAAGGCTTCAGAAGGGGTCACGTGTTGGCACGTGACGCTCAAAGGAGAGGACTCGTTCCCCAGTTGAGTTAAGGAAAGGGGCTCCCAACAGGGGTCACGTGTTCACACGTGACCAACGGTCACGTGTTAACACGTGATGACTAAAACAGCAACCAGAAGACACCGCAGAAAGAAAGAGGATTCTTCATTCCAGAGTGGGTCACGTGGTCACACGTGACCGGCTTTCAAAGCCCATTTTGACGACAGAATTAAATTCTGAAGGAGATTTAAATCTTTCCAAAGGAGAGTGATTATCTGGGGCCGATCAAATTAAAGACTCAGAAGTGATTTAAATATCACCTATCTATAGGAAAATATCGGGTTTGGAAAGATTTCCCCTTTAAATCTAACCAAAATAACAAAGGAGAATCTCTGGATTTTAAATCCAATGGTGAATAAAATTCACCTAATAATCCAAAGGTCAAAAACGAATGATGGATGCAAATCAAATCTCTCAATGAAGATTCGTCACAAAACTGATTGATTCGGCTGCTTCTCCTATAAATAGGAGCCAAGACATACCAAGACATATATAGAGAGATAGATATACGCAGAGAAGAAAAAAGAAAAGGAGGAGAGCTTTGATACTTTGAAAAGACTCGGATCTTCTGCAAAAACCCTAGGTAAGAAAGGGAAGGCCTTTTGAAAGAAAGAGAATTTAATTCTCAACAGAGTTTAACTCTGATAATGTAAAAACAGAAGAACATATTTCTTCTCTCTTTGATAGAGGATCTGCAAAGTGCACGTCTCCCCTTAAGGTTGAGAATTTAATTCTCAATGGGTTGAGATCCTGCCATGCAGATCCAAAACATAGAGAAGGAATGCAAGCACGAGAATTTAATTCTCACAGAACTATAGGAATTTAATTCCTTCAAAATAAAAGTAGGGCTTGACCCTATATCATGGGAATTTAATTCCTTCAGAACAAAAAAGAAACAGGGTTTAACCCTAATTAAAAAACCCAGTTCTGTTGAAACATCGGGAATTTAATTCCCTTAATCATAATTTAACAGAGGATGGAAGTTTAAACTCCTTAAAAACTTTTATTAGGGTTTAACCCTATTCAGCCCTTCACATATATGAGGAATTTAATTCCTACAGAAAATTCAGAGTTAAACTCTATTCCAGAATACAAAGTCTTCGAAAAGATGTAGGAATTTAATTCCTCCGAAATTTACAGCTCGAGGAATTTAATTCCTGAAAAAAGATTAACAAAGCCTCTAAACAAAATACATAGAGGCAGGGTCACGTGTCATCACGTGACCCCCCAAGAGATCTACAGAAAGTCCCTTTGAGGCTGCACCCCACGTGATCCACGTGACCCTTGGCAGAAGCTCCAATACATAGGCATTTGAATGCCCATCACGTGATGGCACGTGATGCTCTGAAAGATGCGATAATCTCAGCAGAATAAATGAAGGGAGGGCGCTTTCACGTGCTGCCACGTGACCCCTCTTGTCTTAGTGTTTAACACTAAATTGAAACTCTTGAACCCAGTGTTAAAACACTGTTGGGCCTTAGTGTTCAACACTAATTAAAAAGTTTTATCTACAGTGTTCAACACTGATTACCTTAGCGTTTAAACACTAATCTGAGATCTTCATTTGCAGTGTTCAACACTGATCTGTTTTTAGTGTTTAACACTAATTCGAAAAGCCTTGTTGCTGGTGTTTAACACCAATTATCTCTTAGTGTTGAACACTAACTTGTCAACCTCATTCCCAATGTTCAACATTGACTGTTCTGTAGTGTTTAACACTAGGCTTTGGCCCAATTGGCCTAAATGGATAGAGGCAAAGCCTCTCCTGATTGGACTTAGCCCAAGATGGCCATAAGTCCTCAATCTGCGATCAACTGGTCCAATGGACTCATAACATAATTAATTCGTCTTGACCCCAAATTGGGCCAAGGACTATTTAATCCATTCCGGTTCTAGGGTACATCTCTTCACTCCTTTGATACTTGGCATTGTAATCCCTCAATGTCTTCAAAGAGGTGACGGGTCCCGACGACCACACATTGATATGGACTGTGGGGTCCTTAAACTCATGTCTAATGCAAATTCCTGGTTACGTGGAACGCGGATAATGTTACTCTTTGACCCCGTGGAAAACGTCCAGAGCGGAGCCTGGTCCTCGCCAAGCACGGCAGTGAACCCGTGTGAAGCATCCAGAGCACATACCGGACTGTGGGGTCCTTAAACCCATGGACTACGACGTCCTTAACCTTGACCGAGATGTCTTAAAACTAACAATGGACTGTGGGGTCCTTAAACCCATGGACTACGACGTCCTTAACCTTGACCGAGATGTCTTAAAACTAACAATGGACCGCAATGTCCTTAAACTACCCATGGACCGTAATGTCCTTAAACTACCCATGGACCGCAATGTCCTTAAACTAGAACAATAGAGCCCCGTATGCTCTTTTGTCGGATCTAAACGGTCCCGTTTAAGTTGATCTTAGCCTCAAAGATGGCTAACGTATCCTTAAACCTTCAAACAGAGTGGACTATAAATCCCCCCAATTAACTCTGGCTCGAGGGTACATCTCTGAACTCCTCTGACATCCGTCGTTGTAATTCTTCAACGTCGTCAGAGAGGTGACGGGTCCTGACGGCCATACATACGTTGGACCACTAGGTCCCTAAACTGGAATATTAGAGCCAATTGCTCCTTTGCCGGATCTAAACGATTCCGTTAAGTTGATCTTAGTCACAAAGTTAGACTAACGTATCCTTAACAAACGTTTGAGTTGATCTTAGCCTCAGCCTCAAGTATGGCTGACGTATCCTCAAACCAAACCCCCAAACCCAAATCTAAGATAATACGGATTTGGACTAGTCCACGCCCTACGGACGACGACATAACTCAGTCTCCGTAAACAATCCACGGGCAACAAAATACGAAACAAACACTCACGACACGAAGTGACCATCTGGAAAAGGAGAAAGTTGTTACCGCAATGCGGTAGCGTAATTAACTGCAGGGGCTTGCGCCTGCAGGGAAGAGCGTCCCCACAATCAAAAACCCCTCAAACGAGGGGGAATCTGACGAAGTCTGCTACATCGGACGCATCCGTCTAAACCTTCGATACATGGTGCCATAAATCAACTTGGCATCTTCGGAGAGGTGGACGGATAGCACCAATTAGCATCTGCCCCGAATCTCAGGCAAGACGCGGTGTCGCGCCGTCTTTCGGAGGGGAACACCTGTTACCTGATCTTGTGACTAATGCCAACAAACCTGACCTGTTGTCCTTACGGACATTTCCTGTTGTCTATCCAGACAAATCTGTACCTGCCTGATCCTGTGTTGGCATTAGCTCCAGATTATTTAATACCTGACTTGAACACATATAATTTGGGGGTATGGGGAAATCAATGATGAAACCTGACTTGTAACTCGACAGTTCTATACCTTTTCTGATCAGTCTTACGGGCTAGGCCAGCCCCGGGGTGATGCTGCTGACATCGCTCGTCATTACCTACTACCCTTTTACTGCCTTACGGCACGTCTCGGATTCAGCCCAAGAGTCATAGACCGTGATCCCGGGCACGCACGGGATACTATTGAGTTACATCGATGATTCATCAAATTGATTTCAAAGACCTGAAAGTAGTTAACCCAATAGACCGGTTTAGATCACTCACTACACATTACCCCACTGTCCTCACTTATATTACTGTTATATCTGTTTTACCATTCATACACATACCTGCATGTTTTGCTACCATGTTTATGTTATTGCTTGATGTTATGACGCACTGACGTCTGGGTTTTGCATGGCCCAGATCCTCTACCTTTGTCGCAGGCTGATCAGGAGTACTGCCGCTGTTAGACCGAGCGGTGAGGATCCTGTTGGTATCCAGTTTTACTTTCCAGGTGTTTTATTTATTGGATCTTTTGCTTCCGCATATTATATTATTTCTTGACTCATTTATTCTGGCTCATGGACATATATTAGATAGTTTAGTTTACTTTCCTGTTCTTGATATCTCTACAGCCGTAATGTGACTGTGGAAGGATTTTTTCTATCCACAGGTAGCATGGTTGGCTATGTCACGTGCCTATCTTAGCGTACTCTGGGAAGCGGGTCGTGACATGGTTTGTTTGGTATCAGAGCCATATGATATAAGTTAATCGAGTTTGATTCTTTTATAGTTGGGTATTGGACCCAATACACGAATCAGAATACTCGTGATTAGGAACATGTCCTGCCACCTTGTTATCGTGATTCTTGAATCATATCTTTCTCTTATCCTTTGCCTTGACGATATGCAAACCACTTTGCATCTCGACTTGAAACCTTTTTGGTTCTCTATTGTTTCTCCCTGTTTCTTTATTCTGATACTAGGATTTGGGCGACTTGAGTGGAGTTATGTGATTGTAACTATGAACTGCAGCATGGTTACAATGCGGTACTCTATTTAAGTAACTTAGAGTCCTGGTCTTGATTCATTTCCTTGCTCCATGGTCGTTATATTGCCTTGCTTCTCTTGCTTTCTAGTTCATGTTTTATCGCAAGCTTGAATCCTGTTACCGTGCTTATCTTCTTTAGTGTTTGGCTTCATGTGAAATCGTTTCAGGTATCCTACTTGTTCATGTCTTTCCCGCATTAGAATTATTCAATTCTGGTGCACTCCTTGTTTGTTGTTGTCTTGGGAATGGATTTTCTCGGCACTTTCCACGCTCACATTGATTGTAGAGAAAAGAAAGCGAATTTCCAGATTCCCGGACATCCGGAGTTTGTCTTTACTGGAGGAAGCTATTCTGTCGGGTCAGTCAAGTTTAGGGCTAGGCCAACAAACAATGTTCTTTCGTCGATGGAGGTTGATAAGGAGGAAGCGCCAGCAGTAGTTCGAGATTTCATGGACGTGTTCGAAGACATATCGGGTTTACCACCAAAACGAGATGTGGAGTTCGCGATTGATCTTGTTTTTGGTGCAGCGCCGATTTCAAGGCATATTATCCGATGGCACCAGTAGAGTTGGATGGAGTAAAGAAGCAGGTTACTGAATTGCTTGAGAAGGGTTGGATTCGCAGTAGTAACTTACCTTGGGGAGCTCTAGTTCCTCTAGTAAAGAAGATGATGTCACAAGGAGGATGTGCATCGATTATCGAGAATTAAACCGGGTGACTATTAAGAACAAGTACCCGATCCCTCGCATTGGCGAATTATTTGAGCAGCTTAGTGGCGCGAGGGTATTCTCGAAGCTGGATTTGCGATCCGGATATCATCAGGTCCGAGTTAAACCAGAGGATATTTGCAAGACTGTGTTCCGAACTCGGTTTGGCCATCACGAATATTTAGTGATGCCGTTCGGAGTCACGAATGCACCGACGATATTTATGGACTTGATGAACCGAATCTTTTCACCATTCTTGGACCAGTTTATAGTGGTGTTCATTGAAGATATTCTGGTCTACTCGAAGAGTATTGAAGAGCATGCAGAACACTTGAGGATCGCACTGCAGACATTGAAGCAAGAAAGATTGTATGCGAAAATGAGCAAGTGCGAGTTTTGGCTTGAAGAAGTGAAGTTTTGGGGCATGTCGTGTCTGGAGATGGAATCGTCGTTGATCCCGAAAAGATTACATCAGTTCGAGATTGGCCGATTCCGAAGAACGTAACAGAGATCAGAAGTTTTCTTGGACTTGCAAGATACTACAGAAGGTTCGTGGAGAATTTTGCTCGTTTGGCTGAGCCTTTGACCAAGCTTAAGCGCAAGGAGGTACCATTTGTGTGGACGGATAAGTGTGTGTCAGCTTTTGAGGCGTTGAAGCAGAGATAGATAACCACTCCTATTTTGACCGTACCAGACAGTTCCGGAGGATTGGTGATTCACAGCGACGCATCTGGGAAAGGATTGGGATGTGTTTTGATGCAGCATGGGAAGGTTATAGCTTACGCATCAAGACAGTTGAAGACCCATGAGAAGAATTACCCAACTCATGACTTGGAGCTAGCAGCTGTGATTTTCGCTTTGAAGGTTTGGAGACACTACTTATTGGGCGAAAGGGTCGAAGTATTCACCGATCACAAAAGCCTGAAGTATGTGTTCACACAGAAGGAGCTTAGTATGCGGCAGCGTAGATGGTTGGAGTTGATGGCTGACTACGATCTTGATCTTAAGTACCATCCGGGGAAAGTTAATGTTGTGCCGGATGCGCTTAGTCGGTTGCCAGCAATTCGGATGTTGACTGCATAGAAGAAGCTTATAGAAGACTTTCGGAGATTCGATTTGGAGGTTGTGCTACCGCATTCTTCGGGACAGTTGATGGAGCTGCAAGTACAGTCGTCGTTGATTGAGAATATTAAAGCAGCGTAGTTACAGGACCCTAGATTGCAAAAGTTTCGAGAACAGGTTGAAGCTGGACTTCGAACGGACTTGTTGATTCATGAAGATGGTTCGTTGCGATATGGTAGTCGTCTGTATGTGCCAGAGGGAGATATTCGCAAAGAAGTTATGAAGGAGGTGCACAGTTTCGCATATTCCGTACATCCAAGAGGCACGAAGATGTACCAAGATCTACAACAGCATTTCTGATGGGAAGGCATGAAACGGGAGATTGCCCGTTTTGTAGCAAAGTGCTTGGTGTGTCAGAAAGTTAAGGCTGAACATCAAAGGGTTGCTGATTTATTGCAACCACTTCCGATTCCTCAATGGAAGTGGGAACATATAACCATGGATTTCGTGACAGCTTTACCGCGGAGTCCTGAGGGCAACAATGCAGTTTGGGTGATTGTTGATCGATTGACCAAGGCAGCTCATTTCATACCATTTCGAGTTGGTCAATCAACGGAAACTTTGGCAGAACGGTACATGCAGGAGATTGTAAGATTGCATGGAGTACCGGTGAGCATCGTGTCCGACCGTGACACCCGTTTCTTATCACACTTCTGGAGGAGCTTACAAGAAAGTTTGGGGACTCGATTGAAGTTTAGCACAGCTTATCATCCTCAGACAGATGGCCAGTCAGAGATAACGATCCAAACTCTTGAAGATATGTTGAGAGCTTGCATGTTAGACTTCAAGGGTTCATGGGAGAATCATCTACACTTGGTGGAGTTTTCTTACAATTACAGCTTTCAGGCGACTATTCAGATGGCTCCATTCGAAGCATTATATGGTCGCAAGTGTCGTTCACTCGTTTGTTGGGACGATGTTGGAGAACGAAAATTGTTGGGACCGGATTTGATCGTGCAGACAGTAGAGAAAGTTAACACTATCCGGAATCATATGAAGGCAGCACAAGATCGGCAGAACAGTTGGGCTGATACATCGAGAAGACCTCTAGAGTTCACTGTTGGTGATCTGGGATTCTTGAAGATATCACCGACTAGAGGAGTGATTCGTTTTGGAAGTCGAGGCAAGCTTAGTCCTCGATTCGTTGGGCCTTTCGAGATTTTGGAGCGTGTTGGAGAAGTGGCGTATTGATTGGCTTTACCGCAATCTTTAGCGAATGTTCATGACGTGTTTCACGTATCTCAACTCCGTAAATATGTTCGAGATGAAACACACGTGCTGGATCATTCGGAGCTGACTGTACGAGACGATTTGACTTTTGAGGAGCGACCGATGTCGATTGTGGATCGAAGAGAAAAGGTTCTTAAGAACAAGATTATCCCTCTTGTACTTGTTTCTTGGGGAAAATGCTCGCATGGAGAATCAACTTGGGAACGAGAAGATGAAATCCGGCAGAAATTTCCACATCTATTCTTATAGTTTCTTGATTGTTTATCATTTCTTGTTCTTGGAATTTCGAGGACGAAATTCCTTTTGTAGTTGGGTATAATGTAACAACCTAGTTCAGTTATACCAATTACAGTTCCCGTATTACTTATCTATGATATTTTCGAGATTTATCGGGTTTTGGGTGCGAATGGTATTTTACATTTTTCATTGCATTCGACCTGATCCGCTTGCTTGAACCTATTTGATTCATATTTATAGACTACCCTGGCTTGTTAAATAGACACGTACATCTCATGGATACTGCATATTGACTTTTCATCTGAAATCGCACATTTTATCATATAACATTTTAGGGTCATATAAAATAAATTAAAATTGCATTTCATAACCTGCATGATACCCCTAACCCCGTGGTAGCATCCGCGCATCTTGTTCTCGTCCCGTTCAGTGAAACGGACGTGTTTGGATGGCTACGCGCACGTACGTGCATCCGTTCTTGGGGGTATACTTTTTCATTACCAGAGCATTCATTGTGGATTTTGAGAGCCGCATATATGTTTCATATTTTAGAACCGGATTTTTAGACCCGACCCGGGCGTGTTTTAGAGTAAATTTGTATTTGCCAAAATCTCAAAACGGACTAATATTATAATATTATATTCTTTATTTCATTCAAAAATTTTCTTAACTAAATAAATATTTTTTTCATAACTAAATGTAACAGCAGATCTCTCCCTCTCTCTTACTTTTATAATATTAATCCTTTTATTTTTTTAAATAAGCATGCACGCCTCTCTCTCTCTCTCTCTTCTTTCTCTCTGCTCGCACTCTCTCTCTCTCTCTTCTCGGGTTTACTGTTTCTTTCTCGAGTTCCGTCACCCCCTCATGCTTACACTCACCTCCCTTCTCTTTTCTTCCTTCTCTATAAAAACCCCACGAGAAGAACCCACAACCCTAACCCTAACTCCCCCGCCTTCTCTTCTTCGTCGTCGCTTCCAACTCCCCGACCTCATCTCCTCCTCGACTTCCTCCTCTCATCTCCTCTTCCTCCTCCGCTCCCGCCAACTCCGACGAGAACCCACGTTCCCGTCGCGACCGCCACAGCCCATCAAACCCGAACCCGACCGCGTCGCCGACCTTGCCTCACCATCGTCGACCATTCCGCGACCTCGTCTCCTCTCCCCCTCGACCACTTCACCTCCCTCTTCTTCCTTCTCCTCTGCAACCCGAGCCAACCCTACACACCCGAGAACCTACTGCGGCCACCTCCTCTGTCGCCGTCGCCCCTCATCGCTGACCACCTCGTCGGCCTACCCTCGTCACCACCACCATCACCTTTCCCTCTCCTCTCTTCTCCTCCATCTCCACCTTCGCTTGCGTCCCCTGCACATATATCGCTCCAATCCCCCATGATGAAAAAAAATATGAAAGGAAAAAAAAATGGATCCCCAAATCAAGTCTATACGATCGAGCGAGGGATGGGTTTTGAAGCTAAGACAGGATCGATCTAAGGATGCATGACTCTTTGTTAA
Organism: Agapanthus africanus; assembly: GCA_030015575.1. NCBI lineage: Eukaryota > Viridiplantae > Streptophyta > Magnoliopsida > Asparagales > Amaryllidaceae > Agapanthus > Agapanthus africanus. The sequence goes on from CM057349.1 coordinate 492,622,986, forward strand.
GGGCTTCAACAAAGAATATGCTAATGGGGCATGCAGGAGCCATCTTGGAATATATGAAGGGGGCAGTATGTTAACATAGGCATCAATCATTTGGGCCAAATTATATACAAGGTTTTCATGGAACGTGCTACCATTATCAGGAAATTGGGCTAAATTCATATGAGAAGAAACATTTGTGAGGGAGGGAGCGTAATACTGTACCTGCAGGAGCTTGTTAACATTGCTAGCACCAAAGACCTTGTGAACATTGGCAAACTTGTGGGGCTCATCAGCTGGAAAATATGGTGCAAACACACACTCCTTGGTGCATCTTCTCCTCAACAACTTGCATGCAGCACAAGCCATCGCCGGAGCCGTGCGTGACACCGACGTTCCAGACGACCCAGAGGACGTACCTTACCTGCGTGATCACCCTTGTACGTTGTTTGGATCTGTTCCGTGTACCGTGCGCGCGTCGCGACTTTTTCCGCCGACGTGAGACGTTCCGTATACCCGTTTCTTGATCTGTCGAGGCAAGTAAAACTTGCTACATGCTATTCCTATTATTTTATACTTATTTAATTACATGTTAAACCTGTAGATTTAATCTAATGTCTCATGTTACATTTTAACATTCGATATTCCATTATATCATTTTAAATTCAGAAATTGAGACATACCCTGTTGCATTTTAGTTTACTATACATAGGACCCACATCTATATTTAAATCACCTAATAATTATTTGCATAGCCCATATTACCCTTTTAATAGTTTCTACCCTAACGGACACCCGTTTGCATCCATTTAACCTATTTTATGTATAATTGCATCCCTAGATCATTTAACCTATAATAACGAGATTTTAACAATCCATATTTGTTAAAGTGTATTTTTCTTAATGTTGGAACCATACCCTAACTCTAATCGATAACCGTGCATCCATATATTTTAATCTGTACCTATTTGCATACCACATTACAATGTTCCATTTTATCGTTCCATTAGTACCCCATGCTTGTTTTGTATACCCATGCTTATGTTAGTCGATTATGAGCACCCACATGACATTTTGTGCACCCTTGACATGACTTGTTACACATACTACTTGACACGACATGATACCGTGCACCTCTTGACATGATATGATACCTATATACTACCTGGCTTGACCTGATGTACCATGGCTTTACCTGTTACCTGATCTTGTGACTAATTGCAACAAACCTGACCTGTTGTCCTTACGGACATTTCCTGTTGTCTATCCAGACAAATCTGTACCTGCCTGATCCTGTGTTGGCATTAGCTCCAGATTATTTAATACCTGACTTGAACACATATAATTTGGGGGTATGGGGAAATCAATGATGAAACCTGACTTGTAACTCGACAGTTCTATACCTTTTCTGATCAGTCTTACGGGCTAGGCCAGCCCCGGGGTGATGCTGCTGACATCGCTCGTCATTACCTACTACCCTTTTACTGCCTTACGGCACGTCTCGGATTCAGCCCGAGAGTCATAGACCGTGATCCCGGGCACGCACGGGATACTATTGAGTTACATCGATGATTCATCAAATTGATTTCAAAGACCTGAAAGTAGTTAACCCAATAGACCGGTTTAGATCACTCACTACACATTACCCCACTGTCCTCACTTATATTACTGTTATATCTGTTTTACCATTCATACACATACCTGCATGTTTTGCTACCATGTTTATGTTATTGCTTGATGTTATGACGCACTGACGTCTGGGTTTTGCATGGCCTAGATCCTCTACCTTTGTCGCAGGCTGATCAGGAGTACTGCCGCTGTTAGACCGAGCGGTGAGGATCCTGTTGGTATCCAGTTTTACTTTCCAGGTGTTTTATTTATCGGATATTTTGCTTCTGCATATTATATTATTTCTTGACTCATTTATTCTGGCTTATGGACATGTATTAGATAGTTTAGTTTACTTTCTTGTTCTTGATATCTCTACAGCCGAAATGTGACTGTGGAGGGAGTTTTCCTATCCACAGGTAGTATGGTTGGCTATGTCACGTGCCTATCTTAGCGTACTCTGGGATGCGAGGCGTGACACATATCTTAACTCGTTTAAGAGACGGTCTCTTCCCATTCTATATCTCATATGGAGTGGTAGGCACCGATTTGGTCGGAGCTCTATTCAATAGGTATGCAGCTGTCTCAAGCGCATGTCTCCAAAAAGAAATAGGTAACTCAGCAGTACTTATCATATAGCGCACCATTTCTAATAGGGTGCGATTTTTCCGCTCCGATACACCGTTGTGCTGTGGTGTATACGGAGGAGTAAGCTGAGGGAGAATCCCATTCTCTTTTAGATAGTCTTGGAATTCCCTGCTCAAGTATTCTCCTCCCCGATCAGATCGTAGGATTTTAATACTTTTGCCCGTCTGGTTTTCAACTTTGCACTTATATTCCTTGAATTTCTCAAAAGCTTCAGACTTGTGTTTCAACAAGAACACATGTCCGAACGTTGAGAGATCATCGGTGAATGTAATAAAGTACGAATAACCATTCCTGGCATGTGTAGACATATGACCGCATACATCACTATGTATCAGTCCCAAGAGTTCAGTAGCTCTTTCTCCGTGTCCGGTAAACGGAGTTTTGGTCATCTTGCCTTTGAGACATGACTGGCAAGTTTCATAAGATGAAAATTCGAACGGATTCAAATATCCATCTTTATGCAACTTAGCTAGTTTTGTCGTATTGATATGACCTAGTCTACAGTGCCACAAGAAGGCTTCGTTCATCTCTGAACTTTTCCTCTTGTTTGTGTTCTGTACGTTAAGGACTGTACTTTGATTAAGAACGTATATACTGTTACATAATGTATCAGATCCAATCAACACTTGATTCTGGAAAATGGTCATAACATTATCCTCTAATGTGAGATTATATCTTTCTTTAGTTAGCAAAGAAACCGATATAATGTTGCACATCATCTTTGGTACGTAGTAACAGTCGTTCAGAATCAATGTATTACCAGTTAGTAATACAAGGTAATAATCGCCAACTGTTTTGGATGCAACAATTGCACCATTCCCTACTGTTAGGGATTTATCACCCTTTCCCAGTTCTCTACCTTTCTTTAGCCCATGTAACAAATTATATACGTGGGATCCTGATCCGGTATCCAATACCCAGGACGTAGAACAAACTGAGAAACAGTTCTCGGTAACGAACACACCCGAAGAAGAAGCATCAACATGCCGTTTCTTCTTACGGGTGGCATGGAAATCCTGATATGCCCCTATCCCTTACTCAGACTTATGACAGTCATAAGATAGAGCGGGACCAATGTTCCCTAGCCCTGTATAAAAGGAGGGTTCGGTCAATACATCTATATTATTATCTTGATTAAGGCGTGACATTGGTTGCTTCCTGGAGAGAGAGAGAAGGAAACGCGTCAGCGTGCGCTCTTTGCAAGATTAGATTGGTTATTATCTTATCTAATCAGGATGGCTCCTACTGTTTTTATCAAATCTTCCTTCAAACCCTAAAAGGTAAGATTAGCCGGGATTAATTACTCCCTACAGGTTCGCCAATCGTTCGACCAGGCAGGTATCGGTACTCCGAGGGAGGTTTCCCGTGCTTTCGCACGGACCTAATTAAAATAAACCTCATTTTCCTATAGGCATAACCCCGTTGACACCTTTCTAGACACCTACTGGATTAGCTAATTGTAAAGTGCAAAATTCTCCCAGGAGTAACTCTTACTCGCAGTGGGTATCGAGATCCAACTATCACATAGAAGCTATGCAATCTCATTGCAAATTTCAACACTTGAAATTCCCGATAATAGCTTTTACCCCTAGCAACTTATGACCTTGGCTATGGTCAACAAATCATAAGTGCTAGCCAAGTTCAACCTGTCATTTCTTGATTGAATCAAACCCACCCGTGCGACCTTTGGCTAAGGTCAACAAAGACGCACGACTACCCTAATCCAATCGCATCACATGCCGCAAACAAGCACTAATTAGCTACCACACACTACGCCTTGGTTAAGGTCAACAAACGTAACACGAATACTAAATAGTACTTTATCTGAAATGACGGAGGGCTACGCAGGTTTTTAAGAAAACCATGAACGTAATGAACTTGATATCGTTGTAGAATCTAATGTTTTTGAAAATGAGTGTTTTTTAGGCTTTCGCTAGTTTTGCTAAAGAGGTCACTCCCGGTGTAGGGATCTCGGCTCTTTCCTCATCAAATGAGGTGCAGGATATTCAGGAATACCACTATGCAAAGCAAGAACTAGAGAAGCTTTCAAAAACAAAACCGAGTTGGTTGTAGCATTTGTTAGTTTCGCTAAAGAGGTCACTCCCGGTGAAGGGATCTCGGCTCTTTCCTCATCGAATGAGGTGCTGGATATTCATCAAGGAATAGCACTATGCAAAGTAAAAACTAGAGCTACCCTTTTTGAAAATTTGATTCTACAACATCTTTTGGTTTCTTTCTTTTCATTAATTTCATTAATGAAGTCCCATCATTTAATGTTTCCTAAACATCACAGAGAAATGAAACGAAAATAGAACGTACGCTTATGCTATCCGTATTCGCCACGGGGACCCGTCATGCACCGTTAGGTTACTTAACTACCGGCAAAGCAGGGGTTGGACTAGCGCGGGTGCAAAACATAAACAACGTTTATTACATATCATATATATAATATTACATTCGTCTCACGCAGTTATATGATCAACATCACAGAAACAAGCAGCAGAAGCAACATATGAAATATTGGATATACTAGGATGTCCGTGTTTTATATTTAGCCAGTAATGTAAAACACGGATTCCACAGTTGTGATGAATAGCCAAACCCACATCCCTAGACCCCTATGAGAGCGACAAGTAACCCTGCCAATTCTAGAGTTAGGAGACCTGGTCTCAACTGCTTAAGATGGTCTCCTACTGGACTCTAGAACCCGGTTACTTATGCTCCCCGTCTTGGGTCTATCCTAATGCGGAAAAGTAAATAACATACAACAGTGGTGACGTCATCCTCAACCCGGAAGTGCCTCAATAAAAGAATATTACATACAGATTTTACATGAATGAAAATAAAAACCCTCATCTCACATGAAAAAAACCCCGGCTATTCTTTCACGATGATCCAATAAATCATATCAACAGCAACACATGACATCACATATTATCAACGTAAACAAATATGCGTATCTCTAAAACTCGTTGACATATAGCAACGAGATTGGGATACCCCACATATTACACTTACGGTCGCAGAAAAAGAAACAGAAAACTACAATAATTAGAATCCGTAATATCCTTAGACATCATAAACTCGGAATATCTCATATTCCGGATTTCATGCCTAACTTATAAAACTTGCATTTTAGTCTCAAATTGAAAACTCTTTTCAATAAGCTGTCGAATAATTCAACAAGATTCCCGACTTAGTGATCGCGTACTATACGCAATTGCGACGGAGTTTTGATCCGAATTAAAATTCCATGGCAATCGAACAAATGAGACTAAACGGCTAGATTTATAATATACCAACTAGTTTTCACAAAACTAATTATTCCGGATTCTAATAATTGTATCCATATCAAACTAAACCCGAAACGACGTAACAATTACGACTACGAAACACTCTGTATTAGCCCCAATAGAACTGTTAACATCTCATGCAAACTGGGCTAATCAAACAATACCTGAAACCCCAAAATCAAATCACTGGAACACCAAAAAAAATTCGAGGCCAGAATAGATAATAAAACCAGACACACCCGTAATTTTTAGAGATCTCGCCGGGTCAAAAGAGTTGGTTTGGCCTCAAATTTTTCCAGTGTTCAAGTTGCATCACGTACAACATTCTGCAGTTGCTTAAAAAAATTTACAGATCATTTTAAAAACGACATAGAACAGGGTTTCTTGGCACAGTTTCGGAGTTGTTTCGGTTTTGTGATTCTGATTATATCGTCTAATCTTCTAGCTTAGGCTCTAATACCATGGAAGTCGATCCTAGCACCACCATGAGGTTTTAGTAGCATCAAGCATGCCAAATTCAAATTTTTATTGGTGCAAAGCTAGACTAACCTAGATCTTTAGCTAGTTTATTAGGGTTATGGTTTGATATCTACAACTAAAGAGAAGGAAAGAAGGCTATACCCTTGAAGATCAAGTCCTTCTCTTCTTAGGCTCCGGGTTGTGGTCCACGCGACTCCACTAGGCTCCACTTCAAGTTGGTGCAAACTTCCTCGTAGATCTTGGTGCCGAAGATGATCTACCCGAAATCCCTCTAGCTCAAGCTAACTCTACACTAAACTCCTTTAGTGTAGGAAACACACCACACTAAATTGCTAGTTTGGTATGGGATGGTGAAGTAGGGGATTTGAAAGCTCACTAAGTTTCTCACAAGCTCAATGATTCACATCTTATGTGAGGGTTTTGAGCTTGGAGGTGAGATGAAGAATTGAGGAGAGCAAGAGAGCATGAGCTCTTGAAAAATGGCTAAGGCATGAACTCAAGAACAAAGAGCAAGCATAGAACGAAAATGAATATTATCTCCTCACTTATTCAAGCATGGATTAATTTGCAATTCTAAATTGCAACCATGCTTGAATAGTGAGTCAAGACCAATATTATATCATAAAAAACCATGCTTTAACCATACCCAAAATATCTCTACAATTACACCTCATTTTCCATTTTCTAAAAATAGAAAATAGATGCCATGCTTCATATATATATATATATATATATATATATATATACATATATCAAATATATATATATATATATATTAATATATATTAAGAAACATAATTAATGAGCTAATAATATTAGTCAAGATATAATTATATCATATACATATATATCACGTTATTAAATCAACACTTGATTTAATAATCCAGTTATATCACATATAACCGACTAATATCATTAATCTGAATATCACATTATCAAACCAACACTTGATTCGATAATCCGGTTATATCACATATAACGTGACCGACATCAGATAACTGCCAGATTATAATACGGTATCACATACTCAAATTTAATCAGGCCCACTCACATATCACATATGTACCCAACTTCGTTTTTCTTGAACCAGGAAACTTCTGTGTGGGACTTTAAACACTCGTCCAGCAGTAGGTGATGATCACATCAGTCACCTACAAGCCGTCAGCGGTACTAGCTGGACGTAACGGCTACCCGGGTATTGAGCGATATGATGATCAACAAGCAAGCTCGTCCATACTCTCCATGAAGCCTATCAGTAACACTATCATACAGTCCGGTCTCTTCGTCTGATATGTCGCATATCATGTCTAGGGGTGGTAAATGTCAGTCCCCAGTAACGTGATAAGTCATGCCGATGTCTGGCTCATAATGGTTCGAGAAACTACTGATAACTCTTATCAGTAAATCTCAGTAGCAGCCCTGACCAGGGACTTCCAGTTATAGCCAATCGAGCATAGCGCAACATCAACCCTCAATACCGGGAGAGACGAAACCCCTCTTATCGCTCATTGCCTCCATGTGACTCAGGACTGTACCCAAAATCCACATGTTTGCACGACTCCTTTGAGCCGTGGTAGGGAGGAAATCAAAGTACAGTGGGAGCCACACAAGACTCTATGACGATCTCGGGTCTATAGACTAACCTGTACCAGTGTCACCAGAGAACTGCTATCTGACGTTAGGTATATAACCATCTAGGAGTTCTCGGCGAGTCCTGTTCGGTGTACCCATTCTCCAATGAGCACCTGTGTACAATCTTTGATGTCACACACCAATGGTTGTGGGATCAACCATCGCCCTCTAAGGGACAAGAAACGTACACACTAGTCTATTCTGGAATATCGATGCCCTAGTCTCGATATTCCCTCGAATAGGAACTGATTAAAGGATGTATTTTTGGACCACCCTGGCCCCACTAGTATGATCTCATCATAGTCCTGGTAGTCAAGTACATATCCTAAGGGCTTTATCAACATGTGAGATCAAGACAGTAAAGAATACCAGTCAACATGTTAAGATAAAGAGTAACCAGATAGCATACTGTTATGTCGAGCAAGAAAGTCCTCTATATATATGTCCACGCATCCACTATAATATACATCACATGTACAATAATGGCCTCTAGGGCATACATATTCCTAACACAACACTTATACAAACAAGAAAAGCAAGCCAAGGATGGTGCGGTATCGGGGTTCGTCGAGTTAGACGGAACTCAAGAGAGCATTCAGATACCTACAGGTGGAGATCAGAATGTGGAGAAAGCTATAGTGCAGGATCAGGTTCAATAACAGGATAGTGACCATGTTCAGCAACCAGATGTACCAGTTCTGAGGAGATCTACGTGAGATAGGCGGCTACCTGAAAGACTTATGAACGACTTCGTTTTGTACATAGATTCAGGGGAGCCCGAATCCTTTGAATAAGCAACAAGTGATGGTGCTAGCAAGTAATAGGAAAGAGCTATGGACGACGAGATGGAAAGAAGAACCGTATGTGGGACCTAGTGAAGCTTCCTAAAAGTCGGAAGGCGTTGCTAAATAGGTGGGTGTACAGGATTAAAGATGAAACTGATGGTGTGAAGCGGTACAAGTCTCGCTTGGTAGTCAAGGGTTAAGCGCAAAAGTAAGGAATTAACTATTAAGAGATATTTTCCCCTATGGTGAAGATGACATCAATTCGTGTGATTCTTAATATCGTGGCGGTGGAGGATTTGCACTTAGAGCGGGTTGATGTGAAAGCTGTGTTCCTTCATGGAGATTTAGAGGAAGAGATTTATATGATACAACTACCGGGATACGAGGTGAAGGGAAAAGAAGATATGGTGTGAAAACTGCAAAAGACCTTGTATGGCCTCAAGCAAGCTCCTAAGTAGTGGTATCTCATATTGGATCAGTTTATGTTGAAGACGTGATTTGTGCGCTGTGAATTAGAACACTGCGTATACGTTCAAACTATCAAAGATGAAGACTACATTATTTTGTCACTGTACGTTGATGATACGAATTTCGAGAAATTCAAAGTTTGAAGAATATGATGGCTGAGAAATTCTCTATGAAGGATTTAGGAGCGGCCAAGCAAATCTTAGGCATGAAGATCGTGAGAGATAGGAATCAGCGAAAGTTATGGTTATCGCAAAGGGACTACATCGAGAAGGTTTTGAAGCGGTTCAATATGGACAAGTCGAAGCCGGTGAGTACACGTTTAGCGAAGCATTTCAAACGCATGAAGGAGTTATGCCCGGCAACTTAAAAGCAGAAGGACGAGGTGACAAAAGCACCATGTGCATCTGCGGTGGAGAGTTTGATGAATGCAATAGTGAGTACGCGACCAGATATTACACATGCAGTGGGAGTTGTGAGCAGGTATATGCAAAACACGGGGAAGGAACATTGGAATGCGGTGAAGTGGATTTTGAGGTATCTAAGGGGTACGTCAAGTTATTGCTTATGTTTCAGGGGTGGCTCTCTAAAGGTGCAAGTTTACGTTGAGACGAACTATTCGGGAGATCGGGATAGTTGGAAGAGAACAACGAGATACATATTCAAGGTTGGGGAACAACGGTAAGTCGTGTCTCTCAATTGCAGAAAGTTGTGGCACTGTCGACTACGGAGGCTGAATACGTGGCGATCACGGAATTCAGTAAGGAGATGATATGGTTGCAAGGGTTATTTGAAGAATTGGGGAAGACACAAGACTTCAATACCTTGAGGAACGATGGCCAAAGTGCGATACATTTGACAAAAAATGCGGCTTATCACTCGAGGACGAAACACATCAAGGTGCGGTACCATTTTATTCGCATAACGATAGAAAATAGCGAGTTGACATTACAGAAGATCGCGGGAGAAAAAAATCATGCGGATATGTTAACCAAAGTCATAGAAGAGACAAACTGGAGCTCTGTTGCAGATTGGTGAACCTTTCCATAAAAATTTGATGAGGAGAGAGCAGATAGCGGAATCGTATGAAGTCTACTAGTTCGAGGGAGTCAAGGCGGAAGAATCTCCAAGTGGGAGATTGTTAAATATTATGGAGGATTCTTCCTCAGATGTCTACACAAGAATGTGGCAGACGTCTGGACATTTACAATGCAGGGGCCAAAAAAAATAGAGAAGAGACAGACGTCTGGATCTAAAAGGTTCAGACGTCTACCAAGATGGAGCCAAAGTCACAGAGTATAGGCAGACGTCTGACCAAGAAGCGGCAGACGTCTTCCCAAGGAGTTGATATCCTAACAGAGAATTGGCAGACGTCTAACCAAGCCTTGATCAGACGTCTATCGTTGGGATTTCTGCGAATCTATTATTTACCATATGTTGTTTTAAATAAGATTTGTATAGGAATTAGGGTTAGGCTATATAAGGGTATCTCTCATATGATAATTAAGGCTGCCATTATGATAATTAATTAGAGAGAGGATGACGGTTAGGGCTTGAAGAGATCTAGAGAGATTTGAGAGAAATCTCCTAGGGTTTTCTCTTGGTGTAATTTGATTCAAAGTTTCTAGCAGACGTTTGCAGATTCCGTTTTGCACGGGGCTAGCCATACGGTGGGTGAACCTCGTTAAGGAATCTCTCTTGTTTGTATTTGATTCTTATTTAATTCTCGCACTTTATTTATCGTTTGCTCTTTCGTTGTGATTGCATGGTGTGTTCGTGATCGTTGTCGTGAGTATTGTTCCGTGGATCGACTTATCCTACCCCAACATAACTATCATTAAACTTCACCCTTGAGTCTCTCGTCTAGATCATAATCTAATTGTAAGGAAAACATAGTGACTATGAAACTACAAATTCAATATATTTAAAAAGCATTAATTGTTAAAGACTATGATTATAGTTAAATGCAAGGGAAATTTTAAGTGGTTAAGAGATTTAGGGGTTTTTCCTAAATAACAAAGAGATTTAAAGGTGAGATAGTAACTGTTGAAGGTAAAAATTGAAGCACATATAAGTAAATAGCTGTGCCAAAATATATAAACAACAAATGACCAGGTTAACGATGATATTTGATGGGTTAATGCGAAAAATACCCTACAGTAACTTATAGATTTTACGAAGAAATATAGAGATTTTATAGGTTTTTTTAATTATAGAACAACAAGATTTTATGCACGAATGCATGTGTTTATATATGTTAGAGGTTTGCATGAAAATGAATGCAAAATGTATGTGTATTAACTTTGTTATATCAACAAGATTTAAACATGCACTACAAGAAAATGGGGGAAATTTCGACAGCCATTTATTTGTAACTTATTTCGACGGCGATCAACCGTCGAAATAGGTGACAAAAAATTGAAATTTTGTTGACTTCGGTCAACAATTATTTCGACGGATCTATCCCGTCAAAAAAAATTGTTGACCGAAATCAACAGAATAACCCCGTGACCCCCCCAAAACTTTCCCAATCTCTTTTTTAATTTCCTCCCAAATTATTTCCCCTCCCCTCCCAAATTTTTTCCCACCTCCGATCTGGTCTGAGATCCGGTCTTCCACCTCCGAGCATCCTCCGCTCAGAGCACCCTTTTCACTCAAAGCACCTCCGATCTCCGTTCACCATCCGAGCCCTCTCCTCCGACGCCTCCACCCATCCGAGCTGGCCTCCTGATCTGCCGCCTCCACCACACTTCGCTTCCAGCCCCCTCCTTTCTCAGCCCCGGCCTCCGCTCTACCGGCTTCGACGTCTAAATCCATGAGTAGTTATATTAATTTAGTTAATTTGTTGGGTTTTTGTTAAAATTAAATAATTTTATTGTTAGTGTTTGGATTAATTTTAGGTCTAGTGTCAATTTTAGGTCTAGGGGATGGATTAATTATAGGGTTAGAGTTAGGGTTAGGATTAATATTAGGGTTAGGGTTAGTATTAATTTTAAGGTTAGGGTTAGGGTTAATAATTTGTTAATTTTAATTAATTTTATGGTTAGCATTAGGGTTATTTTTATTTAGGGTTAGGGGTAATTTTAGGATTATGGTTAATTTTAAGATAATTTGTGTGTGTGTGCGCACACGCTTGTTTGTGTGTGTATGTGTATGTGCGCATTTTAGGGTTAATCTAATTAGGGTTAATTTTAGGTTTAGGATTTGGGTTAGGTTGCTAATTTTAGTTAATTATAATTAGGAGTAAGTGTGTGTGTGTGTGTGTGTGTGTGTGTGTGTATTGTTGTTATTTATAGATATGTATAGTATATGTAACTAAAAATTTGTGTGATTGTTGCTTTGACGTCGGCGTGATTGCTTTTGTTTCTTCGCATTCTATATACGCCAGTTTCCGGTACACAACTTTATCACTTTTAATTCTTAAATGCTAAAGTTAGCTTAAATCACCATACCTAGATTAAGTCGCCAATTAAATATTAATTAAACTGAAAACATAGATTCTTGACATGCCATAAACCAATTAGTTTTATACATACTAAAGTTAGCCTAAAAACATGTGTTTGTGTGTGAGAGAGAGAGTGTGTGTGAGACTTACCTTTATGTAATTTTTGTTGTATGGATGCGTGTTTGTTTTAATGAATGCAGATACTTCGTTAATAATATCAATTGTTTGAGAACTTACCATTCAAACTGAAAATTCCAAAACCTTAAACAAAATAGTTAAATAACTGACGATATTGAAACGATAACCATCAAAATCAATCTAATTAAGTGTATGATACTCGATGATGAAAAAAAGTAAACCGATACGTATCGTCATCGAGTATCTCACATTGAAAAAATATCGTGACTTAGAACCCGTCCACAGTTATATGCGTACGGTTATTTTAGTGACATAAAACTACGCTTGCGTTGTCAACCTCGAACGTTAATCGTTCTTCGTTGACAACCATCTCGTAGTTTATGCGACGAGAATACTAGTTGTACTATAACCGATAGATTTGTCCCGGTTTGGACAAGTTAAGAATGTATAACGTATACACTTCTCTGCATACTTATGCTTTTCCTTCGTTTCGAGATGAGTTTCATTAATACGTTTCCGCTTGTTCTCCGTGTACAAATATAGTTGAGATTGAAAGTGTTTATTAGCACCACCACTGAGTTTTACTAGCATCAAGCATGCTATTTTAAAAAATTTCGGGATGCTAATCAACACTAACCAAGATCGTAAACTAGATGATTAGGGTTTAACTATGATATCATAAAAACTAGCTAAGAGAAATGTGGCTACAACCTTTGTAGACCGTATCCTTCTCTTCTCAAGCTCCGTGTAGTGGTCCACGTGACTCCACTAGGCTCCACTTGAAGGCTGAACGAACTTACTTTAATGACCTTTGTGCCGAAGATGATCCACCCGAAATCCGCTAATCCAAGCTATCTCTTTTCTAAACTCTTTAGTGAAGGAAACACACTCCACCAAAGTGCTAATCTAGTGTAGGATGGTGAAGTAGGGATGTTGTTTGTTCACTAGAGTTCTCACAAGCTCAAGGTTTCACAAGTCATGTGAGGGATTGGGCTTGGAGGAGGTGAGGAGGAGAATGAAGGGAGCTAGAGAGAAGAACTCATCTCCTGAGCTCAACTAGAGAAAATGAACCATGTAAAATGGCTAAGGCTAAAACAAGTCAAGAATGGCTCTTAAGTGTTTGCTCACTTATTGAAGCATGAATAAAATGCAATACATATAATGCACCATGCTTTAATAGTGCAAACAAATGAATAAACAAAAGATAAAAGCAATGCCTTACCCATGCCCTTAAATGTCTCCACATTTTCCACCTCAAAATCCATGTCATGCTTCATATAATATATATATATATATATATATATATATATCATATATATATATATATATTAATATATATATTATGAAGAAAATCATTAGTGAGCTAATAATATTAGTTAACATATAATTATATCAAATATAAATATATATCAAATTATTAAATCAACACTTGATTTAATAATTCGGTTATATCACATATAACCGACTAGTATCATTTATCTGTATATCACATTATCAAATCAACACTTGATTCAATAATCAAGTCATATCACATGTAACCTAACCGATAACAAATAACCGCCAGATTAGAATACGGTATCTCATACTCGTATTCAATCAGGCCCCCGCACATTTCAGCATATATGCCCTACTTCGTTTTGCTTGAACCAGGAAACTTCTATGTGGGACTCTAAAGACTCGTCAATACGCCAGCAGTAGATGATGATCACATTAATCACCCATAAGCCGTCAGCGATATTAGCTGGACGTAACGGCTACCCAGGTATTGAGTGAATAGAAGATCAACAAGCAAGCTTGTCCAAACTCCCATGAAGCCTATAGGTAACACTTACCGTACAGTCCGGTCTCTTCGTCTGATATGTCGCATATCGAGTCTGGGGATAGAATGGTCAGACCCCAATAACTTGATAAGTCATGCCGATGTTATGGCCTATAATGGTATGAGAAACTACTGATAACTCTTATCGGTAAATCTCATCAACAGCCCTGGCCAGGGACTTCCTGTTATAGCCAATCAAGCATAGCGCAACATCAACTCCCTATACCGGGAGAGACGAAACCCCTCCTATCGCTCATTGCCTCCATGAGACTCGGGACTGTACCTAAAATCCACCTGTTTGCATGACTCCTTTCAGCCGTGGTAGGGAGGAAATCAAAGTACAGTGGGAACCACACAAGACTCTATGACGATCTCGGGTCTACAGACCAACCTGTACCAGTGTCACCAGAGAACTGCTATCTGACGATAAGTATAGTACCATCTAGGAGTTCTCGGTGAGTCCTGTTCGGTGTACCCATTCTCTAATGAGCACCTGTGTACAATCTTTGATGTCAAACACTAATGGATATGGGATCAACCATCGCCCCCATACAGGGTCGACAAGAAACGTACACACCAGTCTACTCTGGAATATCGATGCCCTGTCTTGATATTCTCTCGACTAGGAACAATTAAAGGATGTGCTTGTGGACTACCCAGGTCCCAGTATTATGATCCGCATCATAGTCCTGGTAGTCAAGAAACATCCTAAGGGCTTTATCAACATGTATATGAGAGACAATAAAATAATACCAATGAACATGTTAAGATAAAGGCAACCAGATAGCATATTATCATGTCGAGCAAGAAAGTCCTATATATATATATATATATATATGTCCAAGTATCCACTATATCATACAATAATGGCCTCTAGGGCATACATATTCCTAATAGAGATGATCATCTCAATAATGATAGTATTGAGATATTTATCTCTTTTATTGCAGTGTACTCGGAGAACAACAGGGAGGTGCTGCCGAAATTTTCTCGAAGCGAATGAAAACATAAGTCCAGAGGGTGTATGCGTTATACATTCTTAATGGGATAGAAGTCTTACCCCCGACACCCGTTACCCATTGACATCCAAGATAGAAGCGTTAATATTATTTCCAGCCATGATAAATTACTCAAATGTATTTCCGAGACACTGTTGTCATTATCTTCTTTGTTTATAACCATCTCGTTCTTAACTTTCTCAGTGCAGGTTAGAATTGTTAATATCACGTATGATTTTAAAATGTTTGTTATGATATAATAATTAATTGTGAACTGTATTAGGTTTTATGTTTCGGACAAGAATAGATAAGACTTGGATAAATAAGAACAAATTCGGCTCTGAATTTAAAATCGGTGTAGAAGAGTTTATGCAATTCTCGTTAAGAATGGGTGGTAGTCGGATCCCCTGTCCCTGTAAGAAATATTATAATGGTGATAGTCGAGGGGCGGTTCAACTGCATATACTTGCTAACGGATTCTGTGAAGGTTACACTATCTGGCACCTGTATGGAGAGGTCGTGGACTATAGAATCGATGCACATCGTGTGTTACCACCACCTATGAGAACCCCATCAACCACCGGTATAAATGATATGATGGACGAGTTATATGATGGCATGAACGATGATACCCCTACGGATGATGCGATTCCAGATTCCGAATCTGCTAGTTTTTTTAAGTATATGGAGGATGCTAAGAAAGCTTTTTACGAGGGTGCGACAATGACGTAGTTGGATTGGATGGTTTGCATGTTTCATCTTAAATGTAAAAGTTTATGGAGCAACAAGTCGGTCGATGACTTTCTAAAGATAGAGAAGGAGGCTTACCCGAATTCTGATCTCCCTGCAAATTTTCAAGAGGTGAAGAAGATTATTGCCGACATCGGTTTCAGTTATCAAAAAAGCGATGCATGTCCAAATGACTGCATGTTATTCACGACAGATGATGACATGAACTTAAATAAGTGTAGAACTTGTGGGGAATCGAGGTAGATATTACCTAAAAGGCCGCCGAGGGATGAGAAGTCAATTCCGAAAATTACTGTGAAGGTGTTGCGTATTTTTTCTATTAAGAAAAGACTACAGAGATTATTTTTGTCGTCTAAAACCGCCGAACATATGACATGGCATGCAGATGGCGCAGGAAGGATAGAGTCTTGCGGCATCCCGCTGATGGTGAAGAGCGGCAAAGATTTGACGCTCAATTTCCCGCGCTCGCTGCGGAAGCTCGTAATATGAGATTTGAATTATCAGCTGATGGATTGGAACCGTTTAAAGGAGGTGCATCTCACTGTGTATGGCCCGTTTACACTAATGGTTTATAACGTCCTGCCGTGGATGAGTATGAAACAATCTTACATCCAAATGCCTCTGTTGATCCCTAGAAGCAACTCTCCTGGTATTGATATCGATGTTTATTTGAAGCCGTTGATCGATGAGTTGAATGAGCTGTGGGAGATCGGCATCGTTGCTTATGATGTCCACAGAAAGGAGAGATTCACACAGCGAGCGGCGTTGCTTTGGACAATAAATGATTTCCCGGCATATGCCATGTTGTCGGGATGGAGTACGAATGGTCATCATGCTCTCCCCTGTTGTCAAGAGAACACCGTTTATGAAACGCTAGTAAATCGGATTTTCTGTTACACTAGACATCGTCATTGGATAGATGTTGATCATCCTTATCAACGCAATGAAATCAAGTTCAATGGTGAGCAGGAGAATCGCCCCCTTCCTTCTGAGCCAAATGGGATAAAGGCATTTGTGGACGTAGAGCACATCAATATTGTTTTTGGTAAGAAACATAAACATACTATTCCGAATGAGATATCAAATAACTGGAGAAAGAGATCTATATTTTATTATTTGTCGTATTGGCGTTTTCTTAATCATCGCCATAACTTGGACGTCATACACATCGAGAAGAATGCCTGTGAGCTCTTATTGGGTACCCTATTGAATACCAAATTCAAGAACAGAGACACATTAGTGATACGACAATGGTTTGCTACAAAGAATTTGCGGCCGGAATTACATCCAACTCCGAAACAGAATGGTAAATGGGCTATTCCACCAGCAAAGCACACGACGTTCGATAATGAGAAGCTGGGTTTCCTTAAGGTACTTAAACAAGTAAGGGTACCGGATGCATATTCTGCAAACATTAGTAAATGCGTAAACTTGAAAAAGAAAACTCTTGTCGGCCTGAAAAATCATGACTATCATGTGATCATGCAGCAATTGCTTCCCATTACTGTTAGGGCGTTACCAAATAACGACGTTGTATCAGTTATGACTGATTTGTGTCATTTCTTCATAGAGTTATGCTTCAAAAATTACTCGGCAAATGATTTTAGAACCCTGGAGAATAAAATACCTCGCATACTTTATAGAATGGAGATATTGTTTCCGCCTTCTATTTTTACCGTAATGTTGCATCTCACGGTTCACCTTGCACAAGAGGCACGTTTAGGCGGTCCCGTGAATTATCGGTGGATGTATCCGTTCGAAAGGTAAAACTTATATAACAACTCTTTACTTTTCATAATAAATCGAATATTTATAATAAAATGAATTAAATTTGTTTGCATCCATCAGGTTCATGTACAAAATAAAACGATACATCCGTAACAGGAGTCGGCCTGAAGGGTCGATCGCTGAAGGGTTTCTCGCGGAAAAATGTATGACGTTCTGTTCTATGAATCTAGAGGGTTTTGAGACTGCATTTAATAAGCCGAGACGTAATGAGGACATGATTGACAATAGACCTGTAATATCTGTCTTCCGGGCCCAAGAAAAGGAACTGGGTAAAGTGAAGTCGGTTCACACTGCAGCTGAGTAGTTCGGCATGATACACCGTTACGTTTTATTTAACTGTTCAGATGTGAACAGTTTTATCAGGTAAGTATTTATTACTTTTTTCTTAACATAAATATAGAATATCTTCAAGTCAAAATTAATTGTTTATTTTCGATATATACAGCGTTTGGAATACTCAATACCGTCCACCTACTAAACGAACTCGGCAATGGGATATCGATAAGGAGCGACATAAACACTTTCCCGCTTGGTTGAAAACATGTGTAAATTGTAAACTATAAAAACTAACCTACAACTCATGTTGACACACACACACACATAACTTAATCCGTTTTACCCTAATAGATTGAAAGAAATCCTAATGATAGACATATTTCAGAAGATATAAAAGCGCTAGCGTATGATCCAGATGAACAAGCTGAGTATCTTTCCGGTTACGTTGTTAACGGGTTTAGATTTCACACCAGAAAAAGAGATCAAAATAAAAAGTTTCAGAATTGCGACGTCTTTGTCACATCCATCGTTACTGGATATTCATCTTTTAGAGATTCAAATCCAACCACGGGAAAATTGGACTATTACGGAGTGCTTAAAAAAATAATTCGAGTGCGTTATCATGAACAGACGGTTGTCATGTTCAAGTGTCTGTGGTACAATGTCCATCATGAACATACTGGGTTCAAAGTTGAAAACGGCCTACTTTTACTCAATTCATTGAAACTCGCTTTTGGTGAAGAGCCTTATATTCTCGCCAGTCAAGCCCGTCAATATTTTTATGTCGCAGACCCTAAGGATGTCCAGTAGGATGTTGCTGTTGTGACGAATCCGTGAGACTATTACAATATGGGTGAAAATGATGTGAGTGAGATTAGTTGTACTACAATCCCGGTTATACAAGATGATATTATTCATATCGAATTCAACAGCGGTTTATCAAGAACAGACATAGAGTCGGAAATAGTCTCTGATATGCTATCGGCGGTTGTAGAACAAGAAGTCTAATTAAGGTTTTAAATATCTTGATATATTAACTCGCTCTTATATGATACTCATAACTTAAGTAATATGAAACTTACAATTTATTGCATCTTTCTTTCTACATATTATTTCATACATTTTATCTTTTTCCGCATATTATCTTCTACAGTTTCGAATTCTATTGTACAGGAATTTTCAAATTAATTTATATTATTTCCGCATTTCATTTTTTTCCTGCATATTATTTCCACCATTTATTACTCATGTATGATATTCCTTTCAGCAATAATTTTCACTATTATTTTTTTATCTAACATATTAAACTATATTCTGTGAAGCTGTTTTAGATATGTCAGGTTCAGATAGCAGGACCGATCAGTCTACCGAAGACGAGGGGCGGTCTTCTCAAAAAAAGAAACGGACTGGGAGAGGACCCACACGGACGAGTGATATATGGAGGAGGATGCCACATGCTCCTGGCAAGCCGATTGTATACCTTCCGTTCATAGGGGACGTTGTGACAGGAGCCAGTAAAGAAGTGAAAAAATGATGTCGTCGATAGTGAACAGTGAGGACCGCATGCTTCATTTGTTGAAGGACAAAGATGACGCGTGGGAGGTCCTAGATTGGGACAGTGAAGCGTTAGGGCTAAAGAAACAAGTCTCTATATGGGAGATGATGGTTAGATTTCTTTATTCAATTCAATACTCCATTTTTTTTTATATGCACACATGTACACACACATACGGGTATATCACACACACACACACACACACACACACACACATTTACTAAATTACTATAAAATACCCATACAATGATGAATTATCCCGTTTCGCAGGCTCGGTTCGAGTTCCGGTGGGTTGGCGTAAAGGGCCCCCAGGGGGTTTGCGATGAATGCGCAGTTTATGATAAGATGTGTAGTCATATGGCGAAGAATTGGAAAGGCCATAAGAACAAAATCTTTAGAAAGCTTGAAAACTGGACTTCACCGGATGAGATGTATTCGATTAAGCCGGATCCAGATTGGTTCGACGAATACTGGCATGCCTTGGTCGATCATTTCTTGTCCGGAGAGTTTAGGGTATGTCTTTGACGATACTTTTTTACTATTTTATAGTAACTCGGTAAACAATATTTGATGTAACTGCAGGAGAAGAGCGAGCGAGAAAAAATATCGCATGCTCAGCTGCATGATATTTATAGGGGCGGGAGCAAGAGTTCCCAGCAACTTTCCATCGAACACGTAAGTATCATATTTGATATTAATATGTTAAATTTATCTTAGAAATTTATGTATAAACTTTCTAAATGTAATATGCAGGAAGAAAGTCATGGTGGAAAGTCCTTTGATCGTATCGAAATCTACCAGGCTCAATTTGTACGGGACGTCGGCATGCCTGCATCGATTGAGGCACATGGGATATATGTAAGACTCTACATATGCCGAGCTTCTTAATTATTTCAGAATAATTATTGTGTAACTTTTAGAATGGCAGTAATACATTTCTTCTACAAACAGGCGGCGATGGCGGCTGAGAGAGATCAGTTGATCCAGACGATGGAGATGAGGGACACACGGTTGATGACGCGTAGGGAACATTCATCGTAGATAGGGCTTTCATGGCATTTAGGCCGGATCGTCACGGGAGAGTACAATGCGTGCCCTCCAAGATCACTTCGCGTCAGTATAACACTCTTTTCTAGCCGACCGGACATCCGCCTTCTAGGTTTTAGCAGGCAGACGAATCGCCTTCGGAGATGCCGATACAGACCAGGGCCTCAAGGACCAGGACCACCTGTGTTTCATGGATCACTCCAGGAGCGGACGTCGAAATCCGGCAGTTCCTCACACCGATTGACTACCGCTCCCGCTGCTTCTCCCGCTCCCGCTGTCGATCTATTTGCTGGCTGGACTCTCGAGCAGAGGCTTAATCTTATCGACGTGTACGTCCAGTCTGGGAGGCCCGTACCTCCGTAGTTTGATAACCCTTACATATATACACACATACGCACATATCACACACACATACAATCATACACACACACACATACAATCATACATACACACACATGCATATATACACACAGACACAAACACATGCATACATATCACATGCCACATACACACAATCATACACACACATGCATACATACGCACGTATCATATCCACACATGCGCGCGCGCGCACACATGCATACATACACGCACAATCATACACACACATGCATACATACACAGACACAAACACACATGCATACATACGCACATATCACATACACACATGCATACATATCACATGTCACATACACACAATCATACACATATACATGCATATATACGCACATTTCACATACACGCACACATGCATACACACATGCATGCATACATACACGCACACAAACAAGCACGCGCACACACATTTGATTAATATAAAAATTCTATACTAATTTATGTATTTTAAACTTTTAATCGCAGGGGTTTTACCCAGAAAATCCATGAGCACCTCCTTCGTGATTGACTCTCCCTCCCTGTGTTCGTCCTCCGTTGATTCTTTGTTTTCCACTTTTGTAAATTTATGATGTTAAGATTGTAAAGAAACACGTAGTATGTATTGTAATCGTACTTGGATAATCGATATTTGAATGGAATGGAATTTGTATCAGAATCGTTATTTGAATGGAATGGAATCTATATTAAATTGAAATAGATTGGATTGGAGATTTTGTTGGCTCTTTCAATTTTTTTTACTGTAATCCACTCTATTTCGATGAGAAATTTCCGTCGAAATAGACTATTTTGACGGCAATTTACCGTCGAAATATAAAAAATGATTTTTAAATGATTCCTGAAACAAAATTTTAACTTAAAAAACTTATATATTTCGATAAAAATTACCCTTCGATAAAAAACTAATTCGGCGGGAATTAGCCGTCGAAATAGTTTTGATTATTACGACACAACCTATTGTGTCGGCGTTCCTTCGTGTCTATTTAGTATCACCCGACAAAATAGACCTATTTCAACAGTAAATTGCCGTCGAAATAGATGTCTATTTACTGTAGAGATGGAATCTTTAATGCACATTCAAATACTAAAGATACTATTTCTTATTTATATATAAAAATTACATTCATGAAAAGCGCGTATTTACCGGTCTATTTTGGAAGGAACTGTTCAAGTTACAGGGAAGCAAATTGAATTTCAGTACTTCTTCTTACCATCCTCAGAGTGATGGCCAAACTGAAATCACTAATAAATGTCTAGAAGAGCTTACCTAAGGGTATTCTGTTGTCATAAGCCCTAAGCCAAAGTCCAGTTATGGGATTAGCCGATTGT
The DNA here is from genome assembly GCA_030015575.1 of Agapanthus africanus. Classification (NCBI taxonomy): domain Eukaryota; kingdom Viridiplantae; phylum Streptophyta; class Magnoliopsida; order Asparagales; family Amaryllidaceae; genus Agapanthus; species Agapanthus africanus. The sequence continues at coordinate 492,645,411 of CM057349.1, forward strand.
TTCTTGTAGTGGTCCCCAGAATATGTTATGGAATTAGCCGATTATCCGAAAAATTATAAGGAAAACCAGAAGACTTTTTTGCATATAGAATCATAGGATATTCTTGCTAACCTCAAAAATAAGATACACATAGGACAGTGGCTACTTAACCATGCTTTTGAAAATTAAGCAGACACAGCCACCTCTAACTCTGTACTAACTATATAAGTTAAAGGAAAATATTACCCCCCGTACCAATTGGGTTTGAGCATATTACAATATTCTATATTTTAGTTAATCTATTTAGATTTGTTGATTATGCACCAAAGGCCATGTAAGTAAAGCCAACAACACAATAAAAAATAAAACTTAACAGAATATGAATTCAAACACCGAAAATTTCGGACACTAAATAGAGACAGATGTATTGTGTTAATATCATTTCCAACTAAAAACTATCAATAAATATAGGCACTACTAGAAATAAGGGTTGCCCCTACGGATATCTCCGTAGGGGCAAAAAATTAATCTGTAGGTGCAAACGCCGTAGGTACAAGTTGAAGCCCTGAACTTGCCCTTACGGTCAAAAACTTGTCCCTATGGAGTTCTATGTAGGTACATTTGCACCTACGGATTAGGGCGTGAGGGAAAAAAAGTTATTTTATTTACGGTTATTTTAATTATATTAACTGTACCTACGGATATATCCGTAGGGCCAAGTAGTATCCCCTACGGATATATGCGTAGGTACTTATCCGTTGGGGCAAAATATCAGGATTTCTGATATTTTGCCCCTACGGATATATTCGTAGGGGTCTTTTTTTGCCCCTACAGATAAATCCGTAGGGGCAAGGCCAACCCCCCTGACACCGAGATCAAGGGGGAAATATCAGTTACTACTGATATTTTGCCCCTACGGCTTAATCCGTAGGGGCAACATGTGTACCTACGGATTAATCCGTAGGTACACATTATCTGTTTTTTTTTTAAAAAAAAGGGCTGCCTTATTTTTTCTCGCCCTGTGCACAATAATATATATATCAATAAAATATAAAATTAATCATCACACAACATATATCGCAGTATTCATAATCACATCTCACGCATATAATATACAAAAGAAACCCAAATACTGAATATGATATAAATATAAACCAATATCAATATCAATATCGTTTCAAAATGTAGTACAATATGTATGATATAAATAAATACATGTTTCAAAAAATAAGAACCAAAAAGCTACCCTAGCTCGGTCCAGCTCCACCTCTGAATAACGATAGAATAATGCGCGCCCGCTCCTCGGTCAATAAACCTTGCAATTCGGCGCGAGCAGGAGTCTGAGCGTCCTGTGGAGCTGGCGATGTGGTCTGCGCAGCCGGCGTCGAGGGAGTCGCTTGCGGAGCCGCGGCTGCGGGAGTCTGAGCGGGCGCTGGAGCTATAGGAGCTGTCTGCGGAACCGCAGCCGATGTAGTGGCTTACGGAGCCGCAGCCGAAGGAGATGCATGCCATGTACCCTGTCGCGTCTGGACCAAACGTGTGTAAGAAGCGTGTAAGAACTGTGTATTATTCGAATTCGTATCATTATCAAGTTATTTCGAAATCCTATTTGGATATCTAGTTTGGAAAACCGTTGTTTATTTTAATTACATATGTATGTATGATTAATCAAACCTAAGTCTAAAACCAAATAAGCTTAAGCTACGTACTAATTATGGATATGTTGATATCTATAATATGACATGATATTTTACTATAAAGTAGTATACATACCAGCATCTCCTTCAACTCCTCAACGGTGGCCCTCAAGCTCTCTAGTTCCTGCTGGACACGTCGCTCACTGGAGACGGAGGAAGTAACCGCCGGGGTGGAGTCCAACCTCATATGGGCCCTGTTAGGGCCCAGTCCCCGGCCTCTCTCCCAACCTCCGTGGTGCCCTCCGTGTGCGGCGTCCAGAACTGGGGTCAGCAGCTTCGGATCGCTCTGTCCGGTAAAATCGAATCCCGAGGCCCCGGCCTGCTCAACCACCCGCTCCTACACCCACATTAAGCAGTAAAGTATAAGTATAAAATTTAAACTTGAAACTTCCAAAACTAAAATTTCAAATATGGGTAGAATAAATATTTAACACTTACGCAATACTCCTGAGTAACGACGTCGGGATATCGAAGCTCGCCCGTGGCGGGATCTGTCGAGGTGCCGTGGACGGCAAGATATGCGGACAGCACGCTCGGTATACCACCTTGCGCCACAGTCTGAGCTGTCTGCAATATTAGAAAATAACTCTTAATATTAGAAATATTAGAAAATAACTCTTAATATTACAGAATATCAGAAAGGTCGGTCTATTTTAATTTACCGATAACTCCATGGTTCAAGTAATATTCCTCGAGCCACCTGTGTAAGTGGGGCGACCCCTCTTTGCCGACTTCCTGTTCTCTGTATTCTGAGCGGCCTGTTTCTGCACAACGCATTAACATTTAGTTTTCTAATTAAGGAATACAAAGAAATAAATTATATCATAAACAATGAATTACATTTAAAATACATACCTGTTTGCATTGGGAGTCGAAATAATCGCACAATAGAGGTCATGTCTCTACGTCGACTCTCGCAAACGCCGGAGTAGATAGGAGGGCCGCTCTCTCTGCCTCGGGGGTCGCCATCCACAGGGAGTAGCAGTCGGCCTTCAGCTCATTCCTGTTGTATCGGACCTTGGTCTGCATGGTCTTCATCAGGCCATTGTACAGAGCATGAAGGTCGAGCACCCTCCCAGGGTGATCAGGGTCGGGTACAGGCTGAAAATCGTAATCCGACTGAAAATACAAAAAAAAACATTGTTATTAGATTACAAGTGTTAATAATAAATATATTGGATAAATCAAATGAAAATAGGCCGTTAATACGTACCCGAGCCTGATCAAAGAAGAGGGCGAATGAGCGCCGGTGCTGCTCGCCCCACTCAACGTGAAGTGGATAGTTCTTCACGAGCCGGCTCTCATCCCCCAGATACTGGCCGAACCTCTTGGCATGAGGACCGGTATAGCGATAGTCAAGGGTAAAAAAGAGGGGGAATGCTGCCTCCCCCCTAGCTCTGTCAGGCCTCAGCCTATGGGACTGATTCGGGCCTCGAGTCCCCCTCTGAGGATAGGGAGGCCCTGCGTCTGCACGAAATATCAAGACAATCAATATTAAGACAAAGTTGTATTAAGAAATCAAGCTTAAGCGAAAATTGAAGTGTGATATATACCTCCGGTGACTATCGCACGAGCCTGGGCCCGGGCAGCAGCACGAGCGGGACGATAGTTCCTCCGGTGAGAAACAACCGGGGTCCCGGATGCGGACGCATCCCCTGCAACTAGAAAATAAACATTGACGCTAAATTTCCATGAAGTTCATATTTATTCTATAGAGCATATGTAAAATGAATAAATATTTTATATTTATTCATACTAACCTGCAGACGATGCGGATGGTATGGAAGCGGCAGGAGTGGCCCCTGCGGAAGATGTGGACGCACCACCTATAATTAGACAATTAAAAATAGATTATATAACTAATTGCAAAAAGAATGTGTAGATCAATAATATAACGTTCTAAATCAATATGCATGCACTATTGGATATATAAACATACCCGCAGGTGCGGTGGTGTCACCACCTACAGCTAGACAATAATAAAAATTGCTAAGTAAGAGCAAAAGGAATGTGTGTGTATTTATGATATAGCATTCTAAATCAATATACATGCACTATATGATATATAAACATACCTGGAGGAGCGGGAGTGGCCTCTGTCCCAGATGTGGACGCATCACCAACAACTAGACAATCAAACATTGACAACATAAGTAATTCACATAAACAGGCATGAATATCTGTAATATTACATTCAAAATGGATATGCGTGCAGTATACCTGGAGGTGTGGCAAAATCCACACAGAAGGAGGCATCCGAAGGGGTCTCCGATCTGGGTGCAAGACCGGCCCTCTGAAGCTCCCTACGAAGCTCTCCGGGCGGTAGAACCGCTCTGCCTCTGCGTCTGCCTCTGCCGCGGCTGGAGCTCCTGCCGCCCCTCGCTGCTCCCGACATCGTCATCAAATCTAAATAAACGATTCGTAGACGCATTAGACAATCATTAAAAGTATTAACTATATATGTATAGAGCGTAAAATGTGAAGTAATAATATAACATTACTGATAACCATTTTCGTTTCGTGGGCGCATTATACATATCTACTTGGATTTCATCGTCGATGTCATTTCTAACCCACGTAACTTCATGATCGGTCGAAGACAACCCGTCCTTCGAAACAGATGGTCGGAGCATTTTAAGCCTTCTCACTTCTTCGTCCTCATCGCTGTCCTCGTATTCTGGGACATCGTAGACATCTCTGGGTTTCCATCGGCATACAACACTCCACTCCGGATGCTTCAAACACTGTGAGTAGTATACTTGGAACGCTTGGTTCGGAAAGATAAACGGATCTTCCTGACCGTAAAATCGAAGTGTGTTCACACTGGTCAATCCATATTCATCTTTCCAAGTCCCAAGATTCTTCTCCACCTGTCCGTATCGGTTCGCGTATCGTACCAAGTACGCTGGAATATATAAAAGGGTTCTGATCGTCCGGGATAGTGGATACCGAGTATACAATTTAAGTACCCATAATAAATCACACCGTCCGATCCTACCGTCGCAATCCCACTATTCTGAGCGGTTCTAGATGTTTCTAATTCCTTAATTTCGAATTTGTATCCAAGGACACCAAATCCTTAGTAATATGCAACCTCCGTACTAGGAAATTGAGCTAAACATCTTGAATCACTCTCAAATGATGCAGACAAGTTCGGATTGTGGATCTAACAAAACAAATTTTACGACAAATACATAACGATACAAGTTTAGATTAAAACTGCTAGCAATAAAATGTTATTCGAATAACTTACATGATCTGTGACCCAATCACAAAAATTATCCTGATAATATTTTTCCAATTGTTCTTCATTCCAATCAGGATGCCCCTCACGTACCTCGTTAAAATGAATTCTGTTTTCGGCAAATAATGGTGACATTAATATTATATCATTTCATACACACACAAACACAGATATAACAATTAATCCAAAAAAACTTACTCTCTAATTTGTTCAAGACATGCGCAATTAAGCAAGATAAACCGGTATATCTTGTTGATAAACATAGTGTCTACCCTCTTATACTCGGCTTTACCATATGGTCCGTCTTGAATTCTTCGTGGTCGGTTAAGCCTTGTCTCAATGTTCTCGTCCAGATAGCGGGAACAAAATGTGGTTGCTTCATCAAGAAGATAACTTTGCATGATAGAACTTTCTGGTCGATTTTTATTGCGTATATACTTCTTAAAAGTGTAGAGGTACCTAATGAAAATATGTTGAATAAATAAATACGGGCATACAGGACAACAATAAATTGATAAATTGTGCGAAACGAAAAATTACACGTACCTCTCGACGGGATACATCCATCGATATTGTACCGGTCCGGCTAATTTCGCCTCAGTTGCAAGATGAACCGTCAAGTGTATTATAATATCGAAGAATGACGGTGGGAAAATACGCTCAAACTTGCAAAGTATCAACGCAATAGAATTTTCTAGTTTATCCAGCGTCGCAACCTCCAGTGTTTTAGCACACAACTCCCTGAAAAAACAACATAGGTCGTTGATTACTAGACCAACCGAGTCGGGGAGAGAAGTCCTGAGGGCTAAGGAAAGAAGGTGCTCCAAGATAACATGGTGATCATGACTTTTCAGCCTATCGATCTTGCCCTTCACAATTTTTATTTTCTTGCTGAATGATCCTGAGAAACCTGTGGGGACTTTCAAATCATGCAACACCTGCAGGAATCTTTTCTTCTCCGGTTGTGACATATGATAAGCGGCATTGGGAAGTACAAACTTGCCCGGTTTACCCACTACCGGTCTAGGGTGCAATTCACTTCTTATTCCCCACTCTTGTAGATCCATCCGAGCATTCATGTTGTCTTTAGATTTCCCGTCTTTACAAAGAAGCAAGTTAAGTATGTGCTCTGATACTCCCTTCTCTATATGCATGACGTCCAGACAATGACGCACTGAATTTGTAGACCAGTACGGAAGCTCGAAGAAAATGCTTAACTTGTTCCAATATGGTGGTTTGACCTGTTTCGTCGGATCCATCCCGAAGGTCACGTTATTGTAACCATCCCATTTAGCAGTCACGTCCTCTCCGGACAATGGGGATGGAGGTCTAAGAAGCTCCTGATGACCATCAAAGTGAACCGTGTCTAACCTATAGGGGTGGTCTGGAGGCAGGAAACGTCGATGGCCGCAATAACAAACCTTCCTGCTAAAATTCAAGAATTTCGATGTTGTGTGTTCATGGCAATGAGGACATGCTTTGTGACCATGTACGGACCAACCTGATAGCATTGCATACGCAGGAAAGTCATTAATTGTCCATATTAAAGCCGCACGCAGTATGAAGGTTGTATTTGTGTTTGCATCATATGTCTCTACACCATCAATGAACAAAGATTTCAACTCCTCGATCAGAGGTCGGAGATAGACGTCGATATTGTTCCCCGGTGAGTTTGGTCCGTCGATAAGAAGAGGCATCATAAAGTATGATTGGTCCATAGCCAACCAAGGCGACAGATTATAAATTATCATTACAACGGGCCATGTGCTGTGACTTCCAGCCATATAGTTGAATGGGCAGAAGCCATCAGTAGCCAGTCCGAGTCGGACATTGCGAGGATCGCTACTGAATATTGCGTGCCTCCTATCGAAATCCTTCCATGCCGGTGAATCTCTTGGATGGCTCATTTTTCCATCTTCACTTGGAGGAGCACGGTGATGCCAAATCATTGCCTCGGCTGTTTTCTTGCACCTGAATAGCCTCTGTAGCCTCTGTGTTATGGGAAAGTATCGTGTTATCTTCACAGGTATATCAGGCTTCTTATCAGAATCTTTCGGTTTATACCTGGCCTCTCCGCATGTTGGACACTCTTTCAAATCTGAATTCTCTTTCCGGCACAACACGCAATTTTTAGGATATGCTCTTCTCGCACTTTAGACCCAAATCAGACATCATCTTCTGGGCTTCGTACCAGCTGTCGGGCACATTATTTCCCGGAGGCATAGAATCTTTCAAGAACGAAAGAAGCATTGTGAATGACTTGTTCCTCCATCCATTTAGACACTTAATCTGGAAAAGTTGGACGAACCATGAGAAGGTGGAATACTTCGCATTCTCATAAATTGGTTTCCTAGCATCATTCATGAAATTTTCATATTTATCCGCACGCGGTCCTTGATCGGAAGGAATGTCATCTTCGGTACGAATAGATTCACCTAGGGCAGCCTCTACCATATCCTCCATTTCTTCTGATGGAAATAAATTACCGCCTTCTTCTCCTGCCGCATTACCGAATTCTTCTTCTTCTCCTGCCGCATTATCGTGTTCTGCTTCTTCTGCCGCAGTACTGCATTCTTCTCCTTCCCCGTGATATTTCCAAGTTGTATAAAGTCTAGTAAACCCATGTTTTACAATATGAAGCTCTGCCAATTCTACCTTCTACCAGTACTTATTGCCACATCTATCGCACGGACAGAGAATCTTCTCAATTATGATCTTATTATGTGCGCGTGCAAATTCAAGGAAAGCAGCAACTCCTGCGATAAACTTAGATTGCATACGTTGTTTCCAATCCACATATATCCAGTCCTTAACTCTGACGTACTCATGGGCCATGTTAGACTGTATAACATATAAATTGTAGGTTATGCTGACTATATTGAGAAATATAAGAACGGGATAGTTACTGACAAAGGAGAAAATCCGTGTATATGCTTTGTGTGTGCGTTTGTTGTTGAAAAGAATAAATTATCGCACGTATGTTAACCGATAGGCGGGGACTAAGTGGCGCTTTTAGTTTCATATATGAGTATCGATGAGAATATGAAGATTTCATATTATCATATAGTGGTTTTAACCCGAACATCTCGAATCGCTCTCTAATTATGCGTTTGTTGTGTATTCTTGTTGTATGTGTGTGTTCCGGCTGTCGGGGGTAGGCTTCTATCCCATTAAGAATATCTAGAGCGAACACCCATCACTTGTGCTTTCAACCGTTTCGAGTAAATTTCGGCAGCACCTCCCCGCTGTTCTCCGAGTACACTGTAATAGAATAGATAATCATTCAAAGCTGTGAAACAACGTTGAAATGAACATCTAATCTATCTTTGTACACGGAGAACCAGCGGAAGGGTACCGACGAAATATCTCGAAACGGATGAAAACACAAGTGAATGAAGGTGTTTGCTTTATACATTCTTAACTTGTCCACACGGGACAAATCTATCGGTTACCATACGATTGAATTTTCTCGTCGCATAGACTATACGACTGTTGTTAGTATCGAGCTATACCGTCCTATATTTAACAACATTTGTATAGTTCTATGTCACGACGAGCATCGCACGTATGTTAACCGATAGATGGGGACTAAGCGGCGCTTTTGTTTCATATATGAGTATCGATGAGAATATGAAGGTTTCATATTATCATATAGTGGTTTTAACCCGAACATCTCGAATCGCTCTCTAATTATGCATTTGTTGTGTATTCTTGTTGTATGTGTGTGTTCCGGCTGTCGGGGGTAGGCTTCTATCCCATTAAGAATGTATAGAGCGAACACCCATCACTTGTGCTTTCAACCGTTTTGAGTAAATTTCGGCAGCACCTCCCCGCTGTTCTCCGAGTACACTGTAATAGAATAGATAATCATTTCAAAGCTGTGAAATAACGTTGAAATGAACATCTAATCTATCTTTGTACATGGAGAACCAGCGGAAAGGTACCGACGAAATATCTCGAAACGGATGAAAACACAAGTGAATGAAGGCGTTTGCTTTATACATTCTTAACTTATCCATACGGGACAAATCTATGGGTTACCATACGACTGAATTTTCTCGTCGCGTAGACTATACGACGGTTGTTAGTATCGAGCTATACCGTCCGATATTTAACAATCTTCGTATAGTTCTATGTCACGACGAGCATCGCACGTATGTTAACCGATAGACAGGGACTAAATGGCGCTTTTAGTTTCATATATGAGTATCGATGGGAATACGAAGGTTTCATATTATCATCGAGTATCATATATTAGTTTTAACCTGAACATCTCGAATCGCTCTCTAATTATGCGTTTGTTGTGCATTCGTGTTGTATGTGTAACATGATTTTAAACCATTGAGATCAAGATTGATAGAACTGATCATCCTACATTGCAATAGCATTCATCAACCAAAAACTATTATTGTAATGGCATTCATCTATAACAATCAACAATTAAAACTACAAATGTTGGATACTGATATCATAAAGCGTTATACGCAACATATGAATTCACATGACTGAAACATGCATCAAAAAAACATGTTCATCCAAAAGAAAGGCCACTATCAACAAATATAGACAAATACGTTATAAAAACAGTAACTAATTAACAAGTTGATTAGCATCTGGAACAAGAAAATGATAGAAAAAACAATTGACTATGATCTATAATGACAAGTTTATTATCATGACTCTCGACTAACAAAGGTGGCTTTTCATCCTCGGTAGCTTGATAATTGGGATTTCATGGCGAATAAAAATATGCATATGCCGTTTGACCGGGAACTTCAATAGGAAACTCAATAAGGTCGGGTGTACTGAAGTACGCTTTGTATTTCGCTATATCAGATGATGAAGCCCAAGCCCTAGCTAGCCCAGCCCCATCCCAACCGAACCCTATCGAAGGTAAAGAACGTCTTTACACTTTCATATTTCTATTAATGATGCAAGTCTCCACCAAGTCAAATTCTTGCAATATCATTCTTTTTAGAGTATGTCTAATTTAATAGATAGAATTTTCAAAGTTGGGCAACCAAGAAAAAGTAACAAGGGATTTTACATACATGCCAAAGCTTTGATTATTTATTTATTTATTTTCCATTTCATATTAGTACTTTTATATGTTTGATGATGGCAAGAAATACAAATTATATTAGAACATTGTACATACCTAATTTCCACTTGAAATCGGTTTTTTCTTTTATCAGTACTCGTTGACATATAGTAACAAACAATGTTTGATTAGAAGGACCCAAGATTTTCTCGATCAACAATAATTTTAGTAATCAAATTAGGCTAAAATTGCTGGAAATTCCTCTCAGGTTTGCCAAATTCAGCAAACCCCATCCCCAACCTAACCCTAACCCCAGACCCAGCCCCAGCCCAGCCCCACCCCAACCCTAACCTAACCCTAGCCCCAGCCCCAGCCCCAGCCCCAGCCCAGCCCCAACCTAACCCTAACCCCAGACCCAGCCCCAGCTAAACCCCAACCCCAACCCTAAGCCAAACCCTAACCCCAGACCCAGCCCCAGCCCAGCCCCACCCCAACCCCAACCTAACCCTAGCCCCAGCCCCAGCCCAGCCCCGCCCCAACCTAACCCTAACCCCAGCCCCAGCTAAACCCCAACCCCAACCCTAAGCCAAACCCTAACCTCAGCCCCAGCCGCAGCCGCAGCCGAACCCCAACCCCAACCCCGACCCCGACCGCAACCCCTGCCGAACCCCAACTCCAACCGCAACCCCAGCCCCAGCCATGAACCCTAGCCCTAAATAATCAAAAATTTCTTTAATTTAGTTGAAGATTTACTAACCTGAACGGCGGTGGCGACGACGAGAACAGCGGTGGCGACGACGAGAACGGCGGGAATGATTTGGGGATTTTGTTTCGCGCGCGATCGAGAGAGGGAGAAAGAGATAACGGGCGTAGGCGATCGATCTGTGCCCTTTATTAAATCGCTATTTAGTTGCCCCTACGAATTTGTCCGTAGGTCCTTGGTTTGCAGCTCCGTAGGGGCAAACACCAAATTAAGAATTAATATTTTTATTCTTGAACGTCTTGGCCCGTAGGGGCAACCTTCTAGCCCTACGGATTAATCCGTAGGGCCAACATAAATCTGTCCCTACGGATTTCAATATCCGTAGGGGCAACCCTCTATTTTAGTAGTGAGGGTGGAGGGATACTAATTGGTTTGATGGGCCTACATTTCCAACGAAGATGCCTTCTACTGAAAAAACATTTCCAACTAAACTTTTATTTAATTCACTCTTCTCATATCATGCATCTATAAATACCTCCCTCTCCCTCATTAAACTCCAATCACTACCACTTCTGTGAAAATACACTCTCATTGAATAGGAAATTCAATTAATATGGAAGCTTTCCAAGCCCTTTTGGGAATCGTTATCCTTGCTTTGGCGATTGGTCAAGCTCTTGCTAGTGATCCTAGTCCACTTCAGGATTTTTGTGTTGCGGGCAAGCACTCCAAAAGTATGATTCATCGCATTTGCCTTGATGTTGTATTACCTTCTTGTTTAGCTTTGGAGATTTCTGTTGTTTCCCATCCCACCTTGAACGATTCAAGGTTTCTATTTATCAAGCTAACTAAATTTAGTGTTTAGTTACTTTCATGGCAAAGTATTGGGATACAATCATACAATAGTTTCAACAGCAGTTCAAAATAAGCCATATAATTCTAATCGTTAACAGGTCTTTTTTTCAACAGCAGTTCAACCATTGTTTCATTAACAGGTCTTTTTTTTTCCTTAACAAAGAATAAACCTTAAACTGTTCTTTCTTTAGTTAAAGGTTACTTGGACTGCATTATAGCCATATAATTCTAATCGTTATGTCTTTAACGTTCGATTAATACATAGCCTGTTTGTGTTTGGGGTTAGGATAGCCAAAACTTTATTTTCAGGTGGAGATATATGGTATGCAAACTATAGCTTGAAAGGCCCTACCTTAACTTATAATTTAACTTCGATAGGCTGTTTGGTTTTGGAGTTATCTAAGCTCCTAAATTGGTGTTTTATTCTCATTTTCTAAAGTTTAGAGAAAAGAGGTTGGATTGGATTTCAAAGAACTCCACTTATCTCAACTGCAAAATTAAAGCCAAATGGTGCAAGCTTAGGAAACAGGAGTCAAATTTAAATAACTCTATGAAACTCTGGTTATGCTAACTCCCAAAGCCAAACAGTCCCATGGAGATAGATAACAGCGTCTTGTGATAACCATGACATTGCTCATTTTGCAAGGCAATGAGATGAATTTTCATCCCTGTATCACTAACCGTTCATTAACTATTTTTCCCTCTAGTATTCATAAATGGCCTAGTCTGCAAGGACCCAAAGCTAGCCAGAGCAGTGGACTTCTTCTTCTCCGGACTTGACAAGCCGGGCAACACCGCAAACCGGGTCGGGTCCAATGTGACCCTAGTCAACGCTGCAGCCTTACCGGGACTCAACACCCTCGGTATATCTATTGCCCGAATCGATTATGCTCCATATGGCCTCAACCCTCCTCATACTCATCCTCGTGCCAGCGAAGTCCTTACAGTGATCGAAGGCACACTGCATATTGGATTTGTTACCTCAAACCCTAACAAATTGTTCCTAAAGACACTTCACAAAGGAGACGTGTTTGTGTTTCCTATTGGTCTGATCCACTTCCAATTCAATGGCGGTGATGTGCCAGCTGTCGCTATTGCCGGTCTCAGTAGCCAAAATCCTGGTGTGATCACTATAGCCAATGCTGTTTTCGGGTCGAATCCGAGAATTTCAATCGATGTTTTGAAGAAGGCTTTTCAAGTCGATGATAAGGTGATTGAAGCGCTCATGGCTCAGTTCAGTTAGAGGAAATGGAGGGAAGATGCCATATAAATAAGGCGAAAGTATTTGTGTGTTCTGGCATATCTTATGTATTTTTTAATGTTCAATATGCAATGTTTGTTGTGTTAATATTTGCATATATGCAATAAATTGAGTGTTATAAAGGAAAATGGACTTAAAGTGATTGAATAATATGAAAAATCAATATTACATTTATTATTGTTGTACTTAATCAAGGGATAATTTGGTTGATTTGTTTATTACTTAAGCCGATCAAATAGCTTTAAAATTCATTTCGACTCATAACTTCCGTTGAGCAAGGCCACTTATTATATTTTTAAAAAATAAGTTCACTTGTTTGACTGAATTTGTTAGTCGAGCAAGTACTAGCTTGACTGACATATTCAGTCGATCAAGGCCGCTTATTTTTTTTCTTCAATATGTTTACTTGGTCGATTGAGTATTTTTTTCTTCAATATGTTTACTTAGTCGATTTAATAATCATAACTATGGTTGGTGGCACATGCAGATAGAGGACTATCTGTACCAAAAGGACATGTATTTTCTGTTGCTAGGAGAAAAGCCCGAGAAAATAACCGATGAGGCGTGGAACATTTTGGATAGGAAAGCCCTGACGACTATCAGATTGTCGTTGACTCCGCAAGTGGACTTTAACATCTCAAAGAAGAAGGCAATTATGGGGCTAATGACGACGTTAGCCAAGTATTATGAGAAGCTTTTTACACCAAACAAGATCTTCCTGATGAAGAAGCTTTTCAACATGAACATGGAAGAAAGTGAATCAGTGACAGAATACTTAAATGATTTCAACAGCATGATGAGCCAGTTAGAATCCGTCTTGATTGTATTTGAAGACGAGATTTGGGCCCTGTTATTCCTCTGTTCGTTGCCGAAGAGTTGGAAAAACCTAGCTGTGGCAGTTAGCAACTCTATTTCAGATACTCTCGCGTTTAATGATGCGGTGAGTTACATATTAAACGATGAGATACGGAGAAAGGCCATGAGTGGAAGTTTTAGAACTTCTGCACTTTCGGTGGAGAATCGTGGTAGAACAATAGAAAGGGGAAAGGGCGATTATAAGAGCATAGGAAAATCGAAGGTGAAAATCCAAGTCGGCTGTTGGAATTGTGGAAAGAAGGGTCACAGAAAAATCGAATGTCGACTCTTGAAGAAAAATTCGGATGGGAAGGCAGATGAGAAGGAAGCTAACATGGTGTCTACACAAGAACATGAGGAACAAGGTCTTTATCTTTCAGCGAGCAAGATTACAAAGGTGGATAGTTGGTTCCTAGATTCAGGCATATCCTTCCATTGCACTTCGGGCATGCATCATTTCAGTGAGTATGTTCAAGATGATCTTAGACATGTAACTGTTGGAACGATCAGCCGTGCAAGATCATTGGTAAGGGGACGATCATACCGCAGCCGTCACGATAAAGTCAAATCAAGTTGAAGAATGCTAGGCATATTCCAGATTTGAAGAAAAGTCTTATTTCCACAAGTCTGCTTAACAACGAAAAATATATGACGGTGTTTGGAAATTCACATTGAAAGATTTCTAAAGGATCGTTGGTGATTGCTAGGGGTAAATTGAGCGGTTCGTTATACTTATTTAGTGGGAGAAGCGAAGGTTCGGTTGCGTCGGCTGCAAATTTGGAGATAAATTTAGAGACTTCGTTATGGAATAGAAGATTGGAGCACCTCAGTGAGAAGAATATGAAAATTCTTCAGGGTAGGACACTTCTTTCGGGGATGAAGAAGGTGGAGTTAGGAATTTGCGAGAGTTGTGTTTATGGGAAGTAAAGCATGCTCAGATTTCAAATTGGAGGTGTAGTAAAGAAGACCAAGAAACTGGAGATGGTGCATACGAACGTATAGGGTCCAGCCTCGGTAGAGTTTTATGGTAGGAATCGGTATTTCGTGATATTCATCAACGATGCAAGCCAGAAGACATAGATTTATACGATGATGAAGAAGTTCGATGTGTTTGGTATCTTCAAACACTGGATAATTGATGGGAATATTGCACACAGGAGTTCGAGGCGTTTTGTTCGCAGAAAGGTATTCGTTGGCTGAAAACGGTACCAGGGTCGCCACAGCAGAATGTCATCGCTGAAAGGATGAACAGGACAATCCTAAAGTGAGTGCGGAGTATGACCTTAGATGCGGATGCTCCTAAATTCATATGGGCAGTATCTGTTGATACTGCTATATATCGGATCAACAGAAGTTGGGCAAATGCGCGTGATGGGGGTATTCCAGAAGAAATTTGATCAGGTAAACCGGTTAATTATGCGTACCTAAAAGTATTTGGTTGTATTGCATATTCTTTGATTGATAAGCCAGAAAGGAGTAAGCTTGACTCAAAGTTTAAGAAGTGTGGTTTCATCGGCTATGGTGGAGACGAGTTCCGATATCAACTGTAGGATTATGCAAGCAAGAAGATAATACGAAGCGGAACGTCGTCTTTGATGAGCAAAACTTGTACAAAGAAGAAAATCAAGCCAAGGATGGTGCGGTATCAGAGTTCGTCAAGTTAAACAGAACTCAAGAGAGCATTCAAGTACCTACAGGTGGAGATCAGAACGTGGAGGAAGCTATAGTGTAGGATCAGGTTCAAGGACAGGATGGTGACAATGTTCAGCAACCAGATGTCCCAGTTCTAAGAAGATATACGCAAGATAGGAGGCTATCTGAAAGAATTGTGACTGACTTCGTTTTGTACACAAATTCGGAGGAGGCCGAATCCCTTGAAAAATCAACAAAAGACGGTGCTAGCAAGCAGTGGGAGCAATTTATGGACGAGAAGATGGATTTTTTGAAGAAGAACCGTATGTGTGGCCTAGTGAAGCTACCCAAAGGTCGGAAGACATTGCTAAATAGATAAGTATACAAAATTAAAAATAAGGCTTATGGTGTGAAGCGATACAAGGCTTGCTTGGTAGTCAAAGGTTACACTCAAAATTAAGAAATTGACTATCTAGAGATATTTCCTCTGTGGTGAAGATAACATCAATTCGGATGATTCTTAGTATCGTGGCGGTGGTGCATTTGCACTTAGAGCAGCTTGATGTGAAAACCGCGTTCCTTCATGGGGATTTGGAGAAAGAGATTTATATGATGCAGCCACCGGAATACGAGGTGAAGGGGAAAGAAGACATGGCAAACTGCGAAAGACCTTGTATGACCTCAAGCAAGCTCCTATGCGGTGTTTTATCAAGTTCTATCAGTTTATATTGGAGATGGAATTTGTGTGAATCAAATCTCCGCACGTATGTTCAAACTTTCAAGTACGGAGACTACATTATTTTGTCACTGTACGTTGATGACATGTTGGTAGCGGTTTCGAGAAAATTCGAAGTTTGAAGAGAATGATGACTGAGAAATTCTCTATGAAGATTTGGGAGCGGCCAAACAAATCTTGGGCATGAAGATCGTGAGAGATAGGAAGCAGCGGAAGCTGTGGTTATCACAAAGGGATTACATTGAAAAGGGTTTGAAGAGGTTCAATATGGACTAGTCGAAGCCGGTGAGTACGCCCTTAGCGACACGTTTCAAACTCATGAAGAAGTTGTGCTCGGCAATTCAAGACCAGAAGGAAGAGATGGAAAATGTACCATATGCATCCGCGGTGGGGAGTTTGATGTATGCAATGGTGAGTACGAAATCAGATATTGCACAAGCAGTGGGAGTTGTGAGCAAGTATATGCAAAACCCGTGGAAGGAACATTGGAATGCGGTGAAGAGGATTTTGAGATATCTAAGAGGTACGTCAAGTCATTGCTTATGTTTCGAGGGTAACTCTCTAAAGGTGCAAGGTTACATTGATGCGGACTATTCGGAAGATCGAGATAGTGGGAAGAACACAACGGGGTATGTATTCATGGTTGGAGGAATAGCGGTGAGTTGGGTTTCTCAATTGCAGAAAGTTGTGGCACTGTCGACTAAGTGTTACCTCGAGAAGGGAATTGTAGAAGCGGGTGACGTACTCCTTAAAGGATTCCTTGTCTCCGCTTTTGATGGTGAACAGATAGTCGACCATCTTTTTCTGCCGACGATTACCGACGAAATGACCGAGAAATTGGGTCACTAGCTCGTCAAATGTCGAGATTGAGCATGGCGCGAGCCTTCGGAACCAATCTCGGCCGGCCCGGATGAGAGTGGTGGGGAAGGCTCGGCATTGAGCCGCGTCTGAGTAGTCTTGGAAACTCATGCCTGTCGTAAATGCATCCAAATGGTCGTTCGGGTCAGATTTCCCGTCGAAGAGGGCCACTTTGGGCGGTTTGTTTCTGGATGAGACACGCTCAGCTAGTAGTTGTTCGGTAAAGGGCCTTGTGAGTGAATCAGCGGAGTACTTCGCGCCTTCGCCAGCTGTACGTTCATCCTGTCGTATGTCTTCGATTTTCCTTTCGAGAGCTTCTATTCGTTGTTGTTATCCCGAAGAATCTTCATAGTCGGAGCGCCTGCTATCTCTGCTCCTGGCTTACGCGATGGAACGGCTCCGGCTCCACTCTATCACGTTCCTTAAATCTTCAGGATGGACCCTTCGTGGATAGTCCCGGCGCTTGTCATATGCGTGACCTCGAAGGAAGTGGCGGCGCGGGTCTAGCCTGGAATCAGGCGATTTGACAGACACTTCCTCAGGGGGTGAGAAAGCGTGGCTCACTTTGAAGTGATAGCCCGGTCCCCCTATGATCGGGGTGTCGAGCTATCCGGCGTTCAAAGGGTCATGGAATCATTTCCCAGACGCAGGCCATGACCGCGGAACCGGCACGTCGGTGTTCGGCCGCATCAAGATGAGCACGAGTGAGGTTAAGAGTCTGAGTGTGTCCTTCTGTTTCCCTGCGAACGTCGTTACCCTGGGATAGGGATGCAGCGGTCTGGCGGGCATGGCCGGCCGCTTGGACGCGGGCTAGTGCGTCCACCATCGCCGTGAGCCTGTCGATTCGAGCGGATAAAGCGCTGATGACGTTAGGGGGGGAGTAGGGCCATTTCCGCCCCCGTTGTGGAGGACAGAATGGTTCGTGCTGGGATCGTTGCGGTTGTCGCTTGTCATTGAATCGGAGGCGGAAGATCAACTTTTTCGGGTGGAGAAGAAACGTTTTCACAGACGGCGCCAACTGATGGAGGCGGAAATCTCCCTCACATGTTGTCCTCCGTCGATCTGGCTGCAAGCTGTTGTGAACGGTTGTGATTGAGAGTGAAAATTGGACATGTGGATCTCAATGGGTTGTTGGATGTTGTTGATGTCGGGCTACCTGCAAGAGAAGTCCCGGGGTGGGAAACCACCGTAGGACCCTCCGACGATCAAGTAAATACCGGGGACTAAAGGCAGCGTAGCGGCATATTGGAATCAATTCGATTTACCTGAGTCGTCTGAGGGAGGGGTTTATATAGTGGTCGCATGAGGTGGACCAGCGCGAGATTCTCGCCGTCCGTTATGCCTCTGTATCATGTTCGCGCTGATAGCGGGACACGCCTATTAATGGCGGGATGTGCTCATTAATGACGAGATGCACTAGCGCGAGATGCAGGTCGTGGAGCGGCGGAGATCTTGTCGTGGCAAGATACACGGAGCCGTTACGGGGAGCCATTACGGGGACGCTTGGGCTCCGTGCTCTCGGTTGAACAGGGAAGCCGAGAAAGCTCAGCTCAGTGGATAGCTTGGTGACCGAGAAAGCTCGGCTGTAGGATTGCTCGGAGGAGAGCTGTCGGATGGTTGTTTAGGCAAAATAGGGAAGGCACACCGGGAAGGTCTCCGAAAGGTCGGATGCAACCTCGGAGGCGAGGTGCCGAAGAATGTCCCTAATGCATCATACTTGTTCCCGCTCCGTAGCCCCAGGAGTCTAGCAGGCTTAGTGGATGACACGTCATCCGCCACGTGTCATGATCTGGGGAATACTCGTTTATGAGTCTCATCAATATCAGAAATTTCATTTGTGGGGGTGCAGGGAATGAAGCGAGCTGTCCAAGAATTTGTGAAAAACTGTGATGTCTGTCAAAGAATTAAGTCTGAAAACATCTCTATGGGTATTCTGCTGTCATAAGCCCTCATAATAGGGAAATTAAGTGGCTGTCTCTAGCAGAATATTGGTTCAATACAACTTGGAAATGCTCCACCAATACTACCCCCTTTGAAGCAGTATATGGCAGGAAACCCCTGGATTTGCTGAGTTACATTCCTACTGCAGCCAAAGTCCAGTTGGTTGAGGAAGCTTTATTTTCTAGGGAAATTGCTTTACAACTCTTGAAGGATAGTTTAGTTTTGGCGAGAGATAGAATGAAGAGGTTTGCTGATATGCACAGAAGTGAGAGGGAGTTCTCTGTTGGGGATTATGTCTATTTAAAAATTCAACCTTACAGGCTGCTTCGTTATCTTCTCAACATACTCATAAATTGTCTCCTAAATACAATGGGCCATATCAAATCCCTGAGAAGATTGGCGAAGTGTCTTATAGACTGGACTTACTTCCAACTTCAAAAATTCACCCAGTGTTTCATGTCTCCTAATTGAAAAGGAAGGTAGGGGCTCATATTACTACCCAAATCGATCCTCTTAGTTATACAGAGGCTATCATTGAGGAGCCTGAGTCTATCTGCGAAGGCGCCAAGTTATCAAAGGAAGGAAATTGATATCTCAAGTTCTCATCAGATGGAAACAAAGACCGATACAGGATGCCGCCTAGGAGAAATACTAGTTAGGAGCTGGAAGTAAAATAAGAATGCTAGTTGGGAGCTGGAAGTAAAAATGTAGCAGGCAGTTGGGTTTATCTGCATAAGATCGCGCCAGAGGGGATAAGTGAGACATCATCACGTTCGTTCATTTCAGGGATATATATAATCCCCAACCACTGAATAAGGGATGGGCCCATATAACTAACCCAACGACCAGGGGAGCGGTAACCGTAGGATATCAGGACAGTCAGATCCAAAGGCTGACTTCTCTCGAGTTCTTCAAGCTCAGGGTTGCCAGAGTATGTTATGGGATTAGCCGATTAGCAGAAAAATTATAAGGAAAACCAGAAGACTTTTTTGCATATAGAATCATAGGATGTTCTTGCTAACCTCAAAAATAAGATATACATAGGACAGTAGTTACTTAACCATGCTTATAGACTTTTTTGCATATAGACTCTTTTGAAAATTAAGCAGACACAGCCACCTCCAACTCTCTACTAACTATATAAGTTAAAGGAAAATATTACCCCCCGTACTAATTAGGTTTGAGCATATTACAATATTCTATATTTTAGTGAATCTATGTAGATTTGTTGATTATGCACCAAAGGCCATGTAAGTCAAGCCAACAACACAATAAAAACAAAACTTAACAGAATATGAATTCAAACACCGAAAATTTCAGACACTAAATAGAGACAAATGTATTGTGTTAATATCATTTCCAACTAAAAACTATCAATAAATATAGGGTGGAGGGATACTGATTGGTTTGATGGGCCTACATTTCCAACTAAGATGCCTTCTACTGAAAAAACATTTCCAACTAAACTTTTATTTAATTCACTCTTCTCATATCATGCATCTATAAATACCTCCCTCTCCCTCATTAAACTCCAATCACTACCACTTCTGTGAAAATACACTCTCATTGAATAGGAAATTCAATTAATATGGAAGCTTTCCAAGCACTTTTGGGAATCGTTATCCTTGCTTTGGCGATTGGTCAAGCTCTTGCTAGTGATCCTAGTCCACTTCAGGATTTTTGTGTTGCGGAAAAGAACTCCAAAAGTATGATTCATTGCATGTGCCTTGAAGTTGTATTACGTACCTTCTTGTTTACCTTTCGAGATTTCTGTTGTTTTCCATGGCACCTTGAACGATTCAAGGTTTCTATTTATCAAGCTAACTAAATTTGGTGTTTAGTTACCTTCATGGCAAAGTATTGGGATACAATCATACAATAGTTTCAACAGCAGTTCAAAATAAGCATATATATGAGCATGCACAATTTCCTATTCAAAGCACACACCTTGTTGTTCTTGTTTAAAGAATCTTCTTAGCAAATGATACAGTCTTAGAGCCATTGTTTCATTAACAGGTCTTTTTTTTCCTTAACAAAGAATAAACCTTAAACTGTCCTTTCTTTAGTTTAAGGTTACTTGGAGTGCATTATATATAGCCATATAATTCTAATCGTTATGTCTTTAACGTTCGATCAATACATAGGCTGTTTGTGTTTGGGGTTAGGATAGCCAAAACTTTATTTTCGGGTGGAGATATATGTTATGCAAACTATAGCTTGAAATGCCCTACCTTCTCTTATAATTTAACTTCGATGGACTGTTTGGTTTTGGAGTTATCTAAGCTCCTAAATTGGTGTTTTATTCTCATTTTCTAAAGTTTTGAGAAAAGAGGTTGGATTGGATTTCAAAGAACTCCACTTATCTCAACTGCAAAATTAAACCCAAATGGTGCATGGTTAGAAAATAGGAGTTAAATATAAATAACTCTATGAAACACTGGTTATGCTAACTTAACTCCAAAGCCAAACAGCCCCATGGAGATAGATAGCAGCGTCTTGTGATAACCATGACATTGCTCATTTTGTAAGGTAATGAGATGAATTTTCATCCCTTTATCATTTCTTGCATCACTAACCATTCATTAACTATTTTCCCCTCTAGTATTCATAAATGGCCTAGTCTGCAAGGACCCAAAGCTAGCTAGCGCGGTGGACTTCTTCTTCTCCGGACTTGACAAGCCGGGCAACACCGCAAACCGGGTCGGGTCCAATGTGACCCTAGTCAACGCTGCAGCTTTACCGGGACTCAACACCCTTGGTATATCTATTGCCCGAATCGATTATGCTCCATATGGCCTCAACCCTCCTCATACTCATCCTCGTGCCAGCGAAGTCCTTACAGTGATCGAAGGCACACTGCATGTTGGATTTGTTACCTCAAACCCTAACAAATTGTTCCTAAAGACACTTCACAAAGGAGACGTGTTTGTGTTTCCTATTGGTCTGATCCACTTCCAATTCAATGGCGGTGATGTGCCAGCTGTTGCTATTGCCGGTCTCAGTAGCCAAAATCCTGGTGTAATCACTATAGCCAATGCTGTTTTCGGGTCGAATCCGAGAATTTCAATCGAAGTTTTGAAGAAGGCTTTTCAGGTCGGCGATAAGGTGATTGAAGCGCTCATGGCTCAGTTCAGTTAGAGGAAATGGAGGGAAGATGCCATATAAATAAGGCGAAAGTATTTGTGTGTTCTGGCATATCTTATGTATTTTTTAATGTTCAATATGCAATGTTTGTTGTGTAAACATTTGCATATATGCAATAAATTGAGTGTTATAAAGGAAAACGAACTTAAAGTGATTGAATAATATGAAAAATCAATATTGCATTTATTATTATTGTACTTAATCAAGGGATAATTTGGTTGGTTTGTTTATTACTTAATGCCGATCAAATAGCTTTAAAATTCATTTTGACTACCAACTTCAGTTGAGGAAGGCCACTTGTTTTATTTTTTAACAATAAGTTCACTTGGTTGACTGAATTTGTTAGTCGAGTAGGTTCTAACTCGATTGACATATTTAGTCGATCGAGGCCGCTTATTTTTTTCTTCAATATATTTACTTGGTCGATTCGATATTTTAGTTGAGCTAGTACTTTCTACTAAATATTACAGTCGACCAAGTCCCTAAAACCTTAAAAAATCTTTTGTTCTACTAAAATAAACGGTCGAGCAAGACCCTCAGCCGAGCAAGAGTTTGGTCGATCGGGCCTAGCTCGACCGACTTAGTCAGTCAAACAAGCTAGCTTGTTCGAATGTTTCTTTCTTGCTCGACTGATATATTCAATCGACCCAATGATCAAATCCTTGTAGTGATTACTGCGATTTGAGTCTATTCTAGAAATTCATACAAATTAACTTGCAACAAATATATAAAATAAGCATCATTAAATTGCATGTTCTATTAATCCTTGACGCTGTAATGTCTATTGATATCCCACCCCATATATTTATTTTTTACTTTTAAGAAACAACTTTAGTCTAACTTGTTAAATATTGTGGAGGATTCTTCCTCACACGTCAGCACAAGGATGTGGCAGACGTCAACGCATTCACAATGCAGGGGCCAAAAAGAGAAAAGAAGTCTAGATCCAAAAGCTTACGTCTGCATAGAAGGAGCCAAAGTCACGGTGCATAGCCAGACATCTTCCTAAGGAGTGACAAAGGTCTTCCCAAGGAGCTGATAGCCTAACAAAGAATTGCCAGACGTCTGACCAAGCCTTGATCAGATGTCTGTCGTCAGGATTTCTGCGAATCTATTATTTACCGTATGTTGTTTTAAATAAGATTTGTATAGGAATAAGGGTTAGATTATATAAGGGTATCTCTCATATGAGAATTAAGGCTGTCATTGTGATAATTATTTAGCGAGAGGGTGACGGTTAGGGCTTGGAGAAATTTAGAGAAATTTGAGAAAAATCTCCCAGGGTTTGCTCTTTGTGTAATTTGTCTCAAAGTTTTTAGTAGACGTTTGCAGATTCCGCTCTGCCGGGGACTAGCCATACGGGGGGTGAATCTCATTAACAAATCTCTCTTGTTTGCATTTGTTTAATTCTTATTTAATTCTCACACTTTATTTATCGTTTGTTCTTTCGTTGTGATTTCGTGGTGTGTTCGTGATCGTTGTCGCAAGCATTGTTCCGTGAATCGACTTCCCATGACTGAAAGGTGCTTAAACAATGGCATATAGAAGGTAAGTGCAGAAAAGAGAGTTAGTAGTCAGGCTGAGCTGCGAGCTGGTCCAAGTCCTCCTGGCCCGGCTCAATCTTCTCAGAATCCGATTCTCCTGACAAATATTCAGAGGTAAAGAAACAGAGAGAAATATCGTCAGCGAACTAGCGCTCGGTAAGTCCCCAAAAGAATTAAATAAAGATGACTGAATGGTATGCAAAATGAATAGAAACCAAGTAAATGTAAATAGGTAAGGCTGTATGTGAAAATATCTAAGCATGTCATTTATATGTGTAAGACAGTTATTCTAACATAGTTGTTTGTATTTTGATAAAGAATATAGTCCTATATACGAGAGGGGTCCAGCTTACCCCGTGGACTAAGATAACAGGAAGTATAAAGCCCGGTCAAAATCCATAGGACAACGACACAGGAATTCAGATTAGGTGTCTTTTAAAGTGATCTCTCGTGTCATGACATACGTTCCGTACCAACCCACCCCTTATTCCCGTGTAGTTTAGTATATAGTTTAAGTTTACAGGTCTTGGACGAATCCATGAATATAAAGAGTACAAGTTCAGGTTCAAGTGGTAATCAGGTATTCATATATTCATGTCAAGTTATATTCATGGTTCGGTCAAGTCAAGTCAAGTGTTCAAGTTCAAGATAAAGTGTTCAAGTTTGGGTTCAAGTTTGGATATTCAAGTTCAAGTTCAAGTATTTAAGTTCAAGATCAAGTGTTCAAGTTTGGATTTGAATTCGAGTTCAAGTCAAGATCAAGTTTGTATTCAGGTTATAGTCATATTTTATTAATAGATTTAATCTTATGAATTTCTTGAGTTTGGAAGATATCGACAACCACTGCACATAGACGGCAGGATTTGTGTCTTTTTCAAATACGGTTGTCATTTGATAATTTCCACCCTAAAGTTCGATCTATATCTAGAGAAAGGAAAGTGGTGCATCATTATCTCCAGCAACCCCGAGGCAGCTAACAAGAGAAGATACCACTCAAACCAATCTACAAGCCAAAATACGTAACTTAGATTGGTCTTTTGATTTCTAGGATATTTTAGTAAAAATGTCATTTATAACTCAGTGGTATAACGTAAAATAAACATTTAAATTCTCGAGGGGGTTTATGGTAAATATTCTATTTTCAAAATAACCTCGAGGGTGTTTTAGGTAAGAATAGATTAATTAGAATGTCAAGGGGTTTTATTAAAAATATATTTTAGATTTTTTTGGTATTTTAGTGATAAATCTAACTTTTAAAATTTTATGGTATTTTAGTATAAACTTAGCCTAGGGTATGTAACATGTATGTATGCTTATGAAATTACAAGTTTATGACTAACCTATTCATAAACATTATACAGACCGCTACCATACTTGAATACTGTAGATTATAATAATAGTTGTATCCATAAACAGTTACCTCAAATATATTTTTTATTTAATAAAACTAAAACTGTGAAGCTGTCACCTTGTTCCACACCACTTAGGCTATACTACTAATGAATATTAATCTAAAAACGAGTCCGTATTTATTTATAAAAAAAATAGTGAGTTAATATGGTGGTTTATAAGTAATCTAACTTTTGAAAACATTGTAGTATTTAATTGTAACTAATATTTAGAAATTTAGTTAAGTAGTGAACTTTAACATGACGTAATATTTATAATATCAAAAGCTAAGTATAACTTTGCTGAAAACAAACTGCAGATATGTATGCAATGTAACCGAATAAATATATGACAAAAATGAAACAATTGATATGTGCTCAATAATCCTATATATGTTTAAATATAACTATATAATGTCATATGATAAAAGTGAAAACAAATAATGTGATGTGAGACAATTATTGGCTAGGGCCTAATTGCAAATATCAACACTCATATTCTTTATAAACCAAGACAATGGAGAGAAAGGCTAAGCTAAAGGTTATCAAGTTGTTGTTCTTTAATCGTCTTTAGACTCTAGTTTGATTCTAGTGTAAGGTTTTTAACAACTTCTCTTCTTATTCAATATATGTCTTTAGCTTTCATTAAATTATATTTTAATTGACTAAGAGTAGATTAAGGTAGGATTTGCTATGGAGCATCATTGTGGAGTTGGAGCAACTCTCTCCAATATTGAGGAGGAGCATGACGAGGGAATAAAAGTGAGAAATAACGAGAAAGAGAGAAAGAGAAAGAAGACTTATCCGTGTTTAGGACATGGAAAAACGACGAAACTCCCATTGCGGCATTTCATCGAACCATCCGGGCGCAAATTTGAAACGGTGACGGATTGAAGATCCGGAGGCGTCTAGATGATCATGTCGCTCACGCGGTCACGGGCCTATCCATGGAGCCTCGTTTCTCGGCCCGTAACGCATCGCTGTCGAAAGTAAAGGGTTTTTGGTGTTGTTGGGGCTGTTGGTGTCGACGACGATGATGGTGATGACGACAGAGTGTTGGAGTGGGGGCGAGAGGGGGTCTTGGTTTGGTGGGTTTGCTCAGCCATGGAGGGGGTGGTCGGCCATGGAGGGGGAGATGATGGAGAGGGAGATGTGGGTGATGGTGGTGATGTTTGAATATGTATATGCAGTGAGAGAGAGTGAGAGAGAGAGAGCAGCAAGGGTTTTAAAAGTGAAGTGGAGGTTACGAGAAGAGGGTTGGGAAGAGGAAAGGTCTGTTCATTTGAGAGGGAGGTGAAGGGAATTGAAGTGGGTGTAATTAGGAGATGGTGTTTTGAATATGGGGTTTTAATTGTTAGAGGAGGTGAATGAATGAGTTTAATGGGATGCTGCAGTTTGCAATGAAATAGAAAAGAAAGGATTGGTGATTTTTTTTTTTTTTTGGTTCAAAGAAAAATAGAGAAAAATGGGTGAAAGGATATGGACAAGTGTGTCTGCGCTGTAGGAAATTAAAATGGATTTTGGGTTAAGTTGGGTTTGGGTTTGGGTTTGGGTTTGGGTTTCGGTTAAATAAAAATATAAATGGGTCAGGGTGGGTTTATGGGTTATGTGATTAATAAAAGAACATGGTTTAATAAGAATGTTTATTTGATAATATAAAGAGGATAATAAATAGCTAAATGATGATTAAATAATAGAAACGGGTTTTTGGGCTCAAGGGAAATAATAGGAAAAATAGATGGATGGATTTAAATAGAAATAATAAAATAATAGAAAACAAAAATATACGGAAAATATTTAAAACAATTAAATACAGTATTTTATTAGAGATATAGGAATTTTAGGGTTGTTACATCATACCCTCCTTAAAAATAATTTTGTTCTCGAAATTAATTAAGAAGGATATTGCAATAGAGTAAGGAAGCAGGGTTTGGAAAAAGCAGTTGCGTTTTCATCGCCGTGCTCCATCAGTCGGTGTAATAAGACAACTAGAAAGATGAGAAGTTTCAAAATTGGAACAGATCTTGTTAGGATAATCAATAGTGGTTTTGAAGAACAACGCAAACAAGTACTCGAATGAAAGAAACGTAAACAGGGATTTGATTATCAAGAATGGTACAAATATAAAGAATGAAAATCGAATTTAAAATCAGAGGGGATATAAGTAAACATAGAAGATAGGATTCGATAATCAACGATGAGAATATGCGGTAGACCATAGCTAAATCAAGGAAAAAAGACTCAAAAGTAGAATTTCAAGTCACTCAAGTGAAGTACCGTATTGTAACTATATTGCAATTCATAGTTACAATCACATAACTTCAATTAAATCACCCAAATTTTACTATCAAAGTCAATGGGATAAAATTTAAGAAGACAATAAGGAATCAAGAAAAATAAGGTCAAATGAAGATGAAGGGTTCACGGTTTTCGTTTTCCTTACACCGAGACACGATAATAAGAAAGGATTCAAAGAGATGATATCATGGTGCAGACATTACATTGGGGCTTTGCGACAACTGCGTTTGTGGGAAGCAAAAAATGCTCAGATTTCAAATTGGAGGTGTTGCAAAGAAGACCAAGAGCTGGAGATGGTGAATACGGACATATGGGGTCCAGCCTTAGTGGAGTCTTATGCTGGGAATCGGCACTTCGTGACATTCATCAACAATGCAAGCCGGAAGATATGGGTGTATGCGATGAAGAAGTTCGATGTGTTTGGTATCTTCAAACACTGGAATGCACAAGTTGAGAACCAAACATAGGCTAAGGTAAAATGCCTTAAATACGATAATTGAGGGGAATACTGCACACAGAAGTTCGAGGTGTTTTGCTCGCAGAAGGGTATATATTGGCTGAAGACGGTATCAGGGACGCCACAGCAGAATGGTATCAATGAAAGGATGAACAGGACGATCCTAGAGCGAGTACTGAGCATGACCTTGGATGCAGATGTGCCTAAATTACTATGGGCAGTAGCTGTTGATAGTGCTGTGTATCTGATCAATAGAAGCGCGCTTGATGGAGGCGTTCCAGAAGAAATTTGGTTAGGTAAACCGGTTAATTAGACACACCTAAAAGTATTTGGTTGTATTGCATATTTATTGATTGATAATGCAGAAAGGAGTAAGCTTGACTCAAAGTCTAAGAAGTGTGGTTTCATCGGGTATAGTGGAGACGGGTTCGGATATCGGCTGTGGGATTATGCAAGCAAGAAGGTAATACGAAGCCGGAACGTCGTCTTTGATGAGCAACACTTGTACAAAGAAGAAAAGCAAGCCAAGGATGGTGTGGAATCGGAGTTCGTCGAGTTGGATGAAACTCAAGAGAGCATTCAGATATCTACAGGTGGAGATCAGAATGTGAAGAAAGCTATAGTGCAGGATCAGGTTCAAGAACGGGATGGTGATCATGTTCAGCAACCAGATGTACCAGTTCTGAGAAGATCTACGCGACATAGGCGGCTACTTGAAAGACTTGTGAACGATTTCATTTTGTACATAGATTCAGGAGAGCCTGAATCCCTTGAAGAAGCAACAAGTGATGGTGCTAGCTAGCAACCAATAGGAGAGAGCTATGGACGGGGGGATAGATTCTTTAAAAAAGAACCGTATGTGGGACCTAGTGAAGCTTCCTAAAGGTCGGAAAGCGTTGCTAAATAGGTGGGTGTACAGGATTAAAGATGAAGCTGATGGTATGAAGCGGTACAACTCTTGCTTGGTAGTCAAGGGTTAAGCGCAAAAGTAAGGAATTAACTATCAAGAGATATTTTCCCCTATGGTGAAGATGATATCAATTCGTGTGATTCTTAATATCGTGGCGGTGGAGAATTTGCACTTAGAGCGGCTTGATGTAAAGGCTCTGTTCCTTCATGGAGATTTGGAGGAGGAGATTTATATGATACAGCCACCCGGATACGAGGTGAAGGGAAAAGAAGATATGGTGTGCAAACTGCGAAAGACCTTGTATGACCTCAAGCAAGCTCCTAGGCAGTGGTATCTCATGTTGGATCAATTTATGTTGAAGACGTGATTTGTGCGCTGTGAATCAGAACACTGCGTATACGTTCAAACTATCAAAGATGAAGACTACATTATTTTGTCACTGTACGTTGATGATATGTTGTTAGCGGGTCCGAATTTCGAGAAATTCAAATTTTGAAGAATATGATAGCTGAGAAATTCTCTATGAAGGATTTAGGAGCGGCCAAGCAAATCTTAGGCATGAAGATCGTGAGCGATAGGAATCAGCGGAAGCTGTGGTTATCGCAAAGGGACTATATCGAGAAGGTTTTGAAGCGGTTCAATATGGACAAGTCGAAGCCAATGAGTACGCGTTTAGCGAAGCATTTCAAACGCATGAAGGAGTTATGCCCGGCAACTCAAGAGCAGAAGGATGAGGTGACAAAAGTACCATGTGCATCTGCGGTGGAGAGTTTGATGTATGCAATGGTGAGTACGCGACTAGATATTACACATGCAGTGGGAGTTGTGAGCAGGTATATGCAAAACACGGGGAAGAAACATTGGAATGCGGTGAAGTGGATTTTGAGGTATCTAAGGGGTACGTCAAGTTATTGCTTATGTTTCGGGGGTGACTCTTTAAAGGTGCAAGTTTACGTTGAGGCGGATTATTCGGGAGATCGAAATAGTGGGAAGAGCACAACAGGATACGTATTCAAGATTAGGGAACAACGGTAAGTTGTGTCTCTTAATTGCAAAAAGTTATGGCACTGTCGACTACGGAGGCTGAATACGTGGCGATCACGGAATTCAGCAAGGAGATGATATGGTTGCAAGGGTTATTTGAAGAATTTGGGAAGACACAAGACTTCAATATCTTAAGGAACGACATCCAAACTGCGATACATTTGACAAAAAATATGGCTTATCACTCGAGGACGAAACATATCAAGGTGCGGTACCATTTTATTCGCATAACGATAGAAGATGGCGAGTTGACATTGCAGAAGATCGCGGGAGAAAAGAATCATGCGGATATGTTAACCAAAGTCATAGAAGAGACAAACTGGAGCTCTGTTGCAGATTGGTGAATCTCTCCATGAAAATTTGATGAGGAGAGAGCAGATAGCGGAATCGAATGAAGTCTACTAGTCCAAGGGAGTCAAGGCGGAAGAATCTCCAAGTGGGAGATTGTTAAATATTGTGGAGAATTCTTCCTCAGATGTCTACACAAGAATGTTACGTCTGGGCATTCACAATGCATGGGCCAAAAAGAATAGATAAGAGACAAACGTCTGCATCTAAAAGCTTCAGACGTCTGCCAAGGCGGAGCCAAAGTCACAAAGTATAAGCAGACGTCTGACCAAGTAGTGGCAGACGTATTCCCAAGATGCTGATATCCTAAAAGAGAATTGGCAGACGTCTAACCAAGCCTTGATGAGACGTATGCCGTTGGGATTTTTGCGAATCTATTATTTACCATATGTTGTTTTAAATAAGATTTGTATAGAAATTAGGGTTAGGCTATATAAGGGTATCTCTCATATGATAATTAAGGCTGCCATTATGATAATTAATTAAAGAGAGGATGACGGTTAGGGCTTGAAGAGATCTAGAGAGATTTGAGAGAAATCTCCTAAGGTTTTCTCTTGGTGTAATTTGAATCAGTTTCTAGCGGACGTTTGCAGATTCTGCTTTGCAGGGGACCAGCCATACGGTGGGTGAAACTCGTTAAGAAATCTCTCTTGTTTGTGTTTGATTCTTATTTAATTCTCGCACTTTATTTATCGTTTGTTCTTTCGTTGTGATTGCATGGTGTGTTTGTGATCTTTGTCATGAGTATTGTTCCGTCAATCGACTTGCCCTACCCCAACATAACTATCATTAAACTTCACCCTTAAGTCTCTCGTCTAGATCTTAATCTAATTGTAAGGAAAACATAGTGACTATATGAAACTACAGATTCAATATATTTAAAAAGCATTAATTGCTAAAGACTATGATTATAGTTAAATGCAAGGGGAATTTTAAGTGGTTAAGAGATTTAGGGGTTTTTCCTAAATAACAAAGAGATTTAAAGGTGAGATAGTAACTGTTGTAGGTAAAAATTGAAGCACATGACCAGGTTAACGATGATATTTGATGGGTTAATGCGAAAACTACCCTACAGTAACTTATAGATTTAACGAAGAAATATAGAGATTTTATGGGTTTTCTTTAATTATAGAACAACAAGATTTTATGCACGGATGCATGTGTTTATATATGTTAGAGGTTTACATGAAAATGAATGCAAAATGTATGTGTCTTAACTTTGTTATATCAGCAAGATTTAAGCATGCACTACAAGAAAATGGGGGAAATTTCGATGGCCATTTATTTGTAACTTATTTCGACGGCGATCGACCGTCGAAATAGGTGATTAAAAGTTGAAATTTTGTTGACTTCGGTGAACAATTATTTCGATGATCTATCCCGTCGAAAAAAATTGTTGACCGAAATCAACAGAATAACTCCGTGACCCCCCCAAACTTTCCCAATCTCTTTTTTAATTTCCTCCCAAATTATTTACCCTCCCCTCCCAATTTTTTTCCCACCTCCGATCCGGTCTTCCACCTCATAGCACCCTCCACTCAGAGCATCTCCGATCTCCGTTCACCATCCGAACCCTCTACCTCCGACACCTCCACCCATCCGAGTCGGCCTCCTGATCCGCCTCCTCCAGCACACTTCGCCTCCAACCCCTCGTCTCTCAACCCCGGCCTCCGCTCTACCGGCTGCGACGTCAAAATCCATGAGCAGTTATATTAATTTAGTTAATTTGTTGGGTTTTTGTTAAAATTAAATAATTTTATGGTTAGTGTTTGGATTAATTTTAGGCTTAGTGTTAATTTTAGGTCTAGGGGATGGATTAATTATAGGGTTAGAGTTAGGGTTAGGATTAATATTAGGGTTAGGGTTAATTTTAGGGTTAGGGTTAGGGTTAATAATTTGTTAATTTTAATTAATTTTATGGTTAGGGTTATTTTTATTTAGGGTTAGGGGTAATTTTAGGATTATGGTTAATTTTAAGATAATTTGTGTGTGCGTGCGCATGCGCTTGTTTGTGTGTGCGTGTGTGTGTGTGCGCATTTTAAGGTTAATCTAATTAGGGTTAATTTTAGGTTTAGGATTTGGGCTAGATTGCTAATTTTAGTTAATTATAATTAGGAGTAAGTGTGTGTGTGTGTGTGTGTATTGTTGTTATTTATAGAGATGTATAGTATATGTAACTAAAAATTTGTGTGATTGTAGCTTTGACGTCGGCGTGATTGCTCTTGTTTCTTCGCAAACTATATACCCCAGTTTCCGGTACACTATTTTATCACTTTTAATTCTTAAATACTAAAGTTAGCTTAAATCACCATACCTAGATCAAGTCACCAATTAAATATTAATTAAACCGAAAATATAGATACTTGACATGCCATAAACCAATTAGTTTTATACATACTAAAGTCAGCCTAAAGATATGTGTTTGTGTGTGAGAGAGAGTGTGTGAGACTTACCTTTATGTAATTTTCGTTGTATGGATGCGTGTTTGTTTTAATGAATACAGATGCTTCGTTAATAATATCAATTGTTTGAGAACTTACCATTCAAACTGAAAATTCCAAAACCTTAAACAAAATAGTTAAATAACCGACGATATTGAAACGATAACCATCAAAACCAATCTAATTAAGTGCATAATACTCGATGCTGAAAAAAAGTAAACCGATACGTATCGTCATCGAGTATCTCACATTGAAAAATATTGCGACTTAGAACCCGTCTATCAGTTATATGCGTACGGTTATTTTAGTGACATAAAACTACGCATGCGTTGTCAACCTTGAATGTTAATCGTTCTTCATTGATAACCATCTCGTAGTTTATGCGACTACTAGTCGTACTATAACCGATAGATTTATCCCGTTTTTGACAAGTTAAGAATGTATAACGTATATACTTCTCTGCATACTTATACTTTTCATTCGTTTCGAGATGAGTTTCGTCAGTACATTTTCGCTTGTTCTCCGTGTACAAATATAGATGAGATTGAAAGATTTTATCAGCACCACCACTGGGTTTTACTAGCATCAAGCATGCCATTTTAAAAAAATTCGGGGTGCTAATCAACACTGTAGGGTGTTTTTCGTCACCCCATTGAGATAGGAATAAGCGCGCGCTTGTCAGGCGCATTACAGATTCCTCTTACCTAGGGTAGGTTGGGGTTTATTAATTGTGGGGATCCGAATCTCCGGCAGCCGCGGACTAAGCTGCCGTTAATTACCCCTCGCCTTTGGAGCGAGAGAACCTCCGATTAACGGGTTAAACTGGTCATGCGAACTCAATTTGCACTGTTGTATTTTGAAGGGGTTTTGGATATATCGGGGGCCCCGCACAGTTTTTATGAGGGTCCCGCTATCCGGATAGCGAGCTGGGGGTCAAGGGGGGCTAGCAGCCCCCTTGCGGGATGTGGGGTACAGGACAGCGCCCCATTAGAAATTTTTTCTAACAGGAGAGGTGTTTTTAGTGTGGAGTACATGTAAAATGAAGGGAAAAAGGCGTCCAAAGGACGCGTGAGCGCCAGCGCTTGGGCGCTTAGGTTAGCGCTAGGCGCTGGCGCTAGCACTTTGGGCGCTAGCGGCTCACGTGCTCGGCACGTGGGCGCTCGAGCGCTAGCGCTATGGGCGCTAGGGAGCTAGCGTCTCACGTGCCTGGCACGTGGGCGCTCGGACGGTAGCGCTTCGGGCGCTAGCGCCTCACGTGCCCGGCACGTGGGCGCTAGGACGCTAGCGCTTTGGGCGCTCGGGCACTAGCACTCTGGGCGCTCGGACGCTAGCGCTCTGGGCGCTAGCGCCTCACGTGCCCGGCACGTGGGAGCTCGGGCGCTAGCGCTTTGGGCGCTAGTGTTAGTAATATGTATGCCCTAGAGGCATTACTGTACATTGGATGTATATTGTAGTGGATGCTGGGTCATATATAGGTAGGACTTTCTTGCTCGACATGATAGTACGCTATCTGGTTGTTTTTTTTATCTTAACATGTATACTTTCTGTCTCTCTGTTACATGTTGATAAAGCCCTTAAGATCTGTACTCGACTTCCAGGACTATGATGCAGATCGTACTAGTGGGGCCTGGGTAGTCCATGAGTACATCCTTCAATGTTCCTAGTCATGGGAATATCGAGACGGGGCATCGATATTCCAGAGTAGACTAGCGTATATCTTCTCGACCCATGTGATGGGCGATGGATGATCCCATATCCATTGGTGTTTGACATCAGAGATGGTATGCGGGTGCTCAGTGGAGACTGGGTACACTGAACGGACTCACCGAGAACTCCCAGATGGTATTATACCTCACGTCAGATGGCAGTTCTCTGGTGACACTGGTACAGCTTAGTCTGATGACCCGAGATCGTCATAGAGTCTTGTGTGTCTCCCACTGTGCTTTGATTTCCACCCTACCATGGCTCTACTGAGTCATGCAAACAAGTGGTTTTTGGGTACAGTCCCGATTCACATGGAGGCAATGAGCGATAGGAGGGGATTCGTCTCTCCCGGTATTGGGGGTTGATGTTGCGCTATGCTCGACTGGCCATAACAGGAAATCCTTGGCCAGGGTTGCAGTGATATACTGGTAAGAGTTATCAGTAGTTTCATGATTGTTATGGACCTCACGTCGGCATGACTTATCAAGCTACTGGGGTCTGACGTTTACCACCCCTAGACGAGATATGCGACATATCAGACGAACAGACCGGACTGTATGGTAAGTGTTACTGGTTGGATTCACAGGAGTGTGAGCGGGCTTGCTCGTCGATCTTCTGATCGCTCAATACCCGGGTGGCCGTTACGTTTAGCAGACCGCTTGCGGCTTGTGGGTGTTTGATATGATCATCACCTGCTGCCGGCGTATTGACGAGTCTTTAGAGTCCTACACAGAGGTTTCCTGGCTCAAGCAAAACGAAATAGGAGCGCATATGAGATATGTGCGGGACCGAGAATAATGCGTGTATGTGATACCGTATTCTATTCTCGCGATGAATGTATCGATTGGTTGTATGCGATATAACCTAGTTATCGAATCGAAGATTGATTCGATAAGTCGATACATTGGATACTAGTCGGTTATATGTGACATGACCGGATCATTGAATCAAGTGTTGATTTAATGATTTAATGTATAAGTATATATTTGATATATTACTTTGCATTAACTAGTATTGGTTCACTTAAAAAGGATTTTCTCACTTGATGTGCACATTGTATATGTGATATATTTTTGTGCACTTGATTGTATCATGTTTGATGATACATGAATGTTTGTGTGTATGATTAAACCATGGTTATGTAATGGTTAGGGTTTTTTTTATTTACTTATTCACTTATTTATTTATTCATTTTGGAAGATAAATAGAATGGTGGCTTATTTTGTTTCTTTCATGAAACTTCTTGAAGTGTTGAAAGCTTGACCATTTTGTTTGTTTTCTTTAACCTAACCATTCAATCTAACCATGGTTCATTCTCTACACCTAACTATGGTTGCCATTATGATATGTATCATTTTATTTCCTATTTTAAATATACTTATCATATTCTTTCTTCATCTTCTTCATCTTCAACAAGAAGAAAAACTTGCCTCCATCAATGGCAACTTGAGTAAAAGAGTGAGAAATCCAATTCTAAAGTGAACCCACTTCCTATTTCTTCATCCTCTACCACTTGCCAAGTAGTATAGGGTGTTTTCTTCACAAGTTTCATGACTTGGTGAAGTTGGAGTTTGATCTTGAGTTGCCTCGACGTAGATCATCTTCGGCAACGAAGTCGACGACCTAGCCCGATCTTTTCTCCGATGAAACCATCGCAAGAGTCTAGGATTTCGATTTGTACAGCGGATGGACGTCTACGCGGATCTAAGGGAGTGGAGGACCGGATCTACAAAGGTTGTAGTTACTTTCCTTTAGCAATAAAGTTATTTACTTGCTTGCATCGCCTCTTTATCTAGTTAACGATCCGTATTAGGGTTTGTAGGCATATGAAATTTTTTGAATTGGCCATGTTTGATGGTTTGTAGAACCTCTAGTGTGTGCCTAGGAACCCTTCAGTGGTATCAGAGCCTAACTAGAGTCTTAGGCGATGCGTAGACGGAGTTAGAAGTCCGATCGAACCGAAACCCTAATTCAAAGTTGCTCTCTGTACATTTTTTGAAAACAGGGATTTTTTAGAATTAAAAATATGCAGAAAACTAAGCAGGAATTTCTAAGAATTACTGTGAAGCCCGAGCACCTGAATCGATAATAGCGCGGTGGAACCGCGGCATTAGCATGCTAATGCGGCGGTTCCGCGGCCACTTGGTCTCTTCAGACAATTATTTCTGCACAGTAATTCTTATATTTTGTTGCTTTATTTTCTGGGAATTTTTAAATCTGACTCAAGAGTTGAGTTTTCTGGGTTGTATTGGGGACTCGGTGTTTCGATCGGATCGTCTAATTTTGTCTGTGTGCTTTTCCGGATAATTTTAGAATATGTTAAAAAGTTCGACCGGATATAAATACCCACTTTTTACCCTGCCGGGAAATTTCCAATTGTTGGATTTTTCCGTAGTTTAATGACGTTCTAAGTAGTGCAAGTAACGCGATGGTCCCTCTAGAAGACAACAAACCTTAACTCGATTATGTGACCGTCTTGAACTGCCCTTTGAACCTTAGGGTTTGGGGCAGTACGGCGTGCCACATGTGAGGCGTTGGCTTGACCCTTCTACGGCTGGACCGTTGGTACTGAGGCACGAAGTAAATGTTTTTAAACTTATTTCATGTGTTGAGCTGTTTCGGAAAAACTTGGGTGTTCGTTTGTTCGATCGGAAAGTTTAACATTTTCTATTTACCCGGAATGTGATACAACATTTGGAATTCACAAGTAGTTATGAGATAACTGAATGAATATTATAAACATAGCAGTTTAGTCTCACTTGATCGGTTGCCACGGAATTTTGATGCGATCAAAAGTCCGTCGCAATCACGTAGTGTACGCGGATACTCGCCGGGTAAACTTAATAGACAGCATCGCCCCATAGCCCCGACCAAGTGACTATAGGAGAACCCCGTCGCCGAAAGCATCCGTTCGGGTGCTCGCGACAGCGGTGTTCCGCCTTAGTGCACTTCGTCGAACGTATTGGGGGTACGGCCGTCTACTAAAGTTTGCGACGAGCATTCGATCAGAATGTCGGGAATCCTGTTGAATTGCCCGACTTTATATTGAAAAAAGTTTTCGATAATGAGACTAAAATGCGGGGTTTATAATTGTTAGGCATGTGATGTCTAAGGAATTCATTTGATTAGGCATGCGATGTCTAAAGAGCTTGCGGATTCCAACTGTTTTAGTTTTACACTTTCTTTTCTGTGACCGTAAGTGTAATATGTGATATCGCCGGTTTCGTTGCTATATGTCAACGACAATTGGGATGCGCATATTTACTTACGTTGATGACATGTGATGTTATGTGTTGCTGGATATGTTATATTGGATCGTCGTGTTTGAATAGCCGGGGGTTTTTTATGTGAGATGAGTGTTTTTCATTTTCATTCATGTAAAAACTTGTATGTAATATTCTTTTATTGGGGCACTTCCAGATTGCGGATGATGTCACTATTTGTATATTATTTACTTTTCCGCGTTAGGATAGACCTAAGGAGGGGAGCACAAGTAACCGGGTTCTAGGGTCCAGTGGGAGACCATCTCGAGGAGTCGAGTCCGGGTCTCCTACTCTAGAATTGGTAGGGTTGCTTGCCGCTCTCGTAGGGGTCTAGGGGTATGGGATTGGCTATTCATCACGACCGTGGAATCCGTGTTTTATACTGGCTCGTATTGAAAACACGGACGTCCTAGTATATCCAATATTTCATATGATATTTTCTGCTGCGTTATCTGTGATGTGATCATGAGATATGTTCAGATAGATATTATATATAGTATATATGATATATTATATAGACGTTGCTTATGTTTTACACCCGCACTAGCCCTGTCTCATTCTGGCGTTAGTTACCTAACCTAACGGTGCAGACGGGACATCGAGGCGAATGCGGATGGCATAAGCGTACGTTATATTTATCTGTGATGTTTAGGTGGACTTAAATGATGGGATATTCATTAATGAGATTAATGAAAGAAAATAAACCTAATTGATGTTGTGGAATCGAATTTCAAAAATAAAACAGGTAGCTACAGTTCTTGCTTTGCATCGTGGTGTTCCTTGTAGAACATCCTGCACCTTATTCGATGAGGAAAGGACCGAGATCCCTTCACCGGGAGTGACTCCTTTAGCAATAACTGGCAGATGCTACACACTTGGTTTGTTTTTTGATCGCTTCTATAGTTTCCGCTTTGCACAGTGATATATATGATATATCCCGCACCTCATTCGACGAGCAAAGGGCCGACGATCCTTTCACCGGGAGTGACCCCTTTAGCAAAACTATAAAAGCTTCAAAAACATTCCATTTAAAAACCATTTGATTCCGCAACGAGATCAAGTTCAAAGCGTTAAAGGTTTTCTTAAAAACCATTCGCAACCCTCCGTCATATTAGGAAGTAGAGTACTTAGTATTCGTGCTACGTTTGTCGACCATAGCCGAGGCGTAGTGTGCGGTAGCTAAGTGATGTCTTCCTACACAGCATATGATGCGATTAGTTAGGACAGTCATGTGGCTTTGTTGACGTTAGCCAAGGGTCATGTGGGTGGGACTAATTAATCACGAAATGACGGGTAGAACTTGACTAGTACCTATGATTTGTTGACTTTAGCCAAGGTCATAGGTGCTAGGGGTAAAAACCATTATCGGGAGTTTCAAGTGTTGAAATTTGCAATGAGATTGCATACCTTCTATATGATAGTTAGATCCCGATACCCACTGTGAGTAATTGTTACTCCTGGGAGAGTTTTGCACTTTACAATTAGCCGATCAAGTAGGTGTCTAGAAAGGTGTCAACGGGGTTACACCTATGGGAAAACGAGGTTTACTGTAATTAGGTCCGTGCGAAAGCACGGGGAACCTCCCTTAAAGTACCGACACTGGCCTGGCTGAAAGATTAGCGAACTTGTAGAGTGTAATTAATCCCGGCTAGTCTTTCCTTTTAAGGTTTGAAGGAAGATTTGATAAAAACAGTGGGAGCCATCCTGATTAGATAAAATAAATAACCAATCTAATCTTGCAAGAGCGCACGCAGAGTGTTTTCTTCTCTCTCTCTCCAGGTAGCGACCATATCACGCCTTAATCAAGATAATAATATAGATGTATTGACCGAACCCGCTTGTTATACTGAGCTGGGGAACGTTGGTCGCGCTCCAACTTATAATTGTTATAAGACCGAGCGGGAGTTAGGGGAATACCAGAATTCCTATGCCGCACAAACGAAGAAAGTGCATATGATGCATCTCCTTCGGGTGTGTTCATTACAAAGAACTGTTTCTCAGTATCGTCTGCATCCTGGGTATTTGATACAGGATCAGGATCCCAGATATGTAATCTGTTACATAGGGCTACAAAAAGGGTAGAAAACTGAGAACGGGTGATAAGTTTCATGAGACAGAAAACGGGGCAAGTGTTGCAGCCAAGTCTGTTGGTCACTGTCACCCTGTATTACCAATACATTGATTCTGAACAAATGCTATTAGATACCGAACCTGATATACAAAATCATATCAATCTCTTTATTAGTAAAGAAATGATAAAATTTTGTATTGATGGATAATGTTTTGAACATTTCCTATATCAAAAGTTGATCGGTTCAGGCACGTTATCTAAAAGCATTGACGTTCTAAATCAAACTACAGTTCCTAGTATACAGAACACACACAAGAGGAAGAGTTCAGAAATGAACGAATCCTTCTTGAGGCATTGTAGACTAGGTCATATCAATGCGACCCGACTGGCTGAAGTTACATTTTAGATGCATATTTAAATCAGTTTGAATTTACATCTTGTGAAACTTGCCAGTCATGTCACAAAGATAAGATGACCATAGCTCTGTTCATTGGAAACAGAGAAAGAGTTAGTAAACTCTTGGGACTGATACATGATGATGTATGTAAGGTCCCCTGTCTACACATGCCAGGGCCGGTTCTTTGTACTTCACTACATTCTCTGATGATCTCTCAAGATTCAGTCATATGTTCTTGTTGAAACACAAGTCCGAACCTTTTGAGATATTCACAGAATATAAGCTAGAAGTAGAGAACCAATACGGGTATAAGTATTATGTCCTATGATAAGATCAGGGAGGAGAATACTTGTGCATGGAATTCTTGGATATTCTAAAAGAAAATGAGATTCTCTCTCAGTATTACTCCTCTGAATGCACCACAGCACAACGGTGTATCGGGGTGGAGCAATCGCACCATATTGGATATAGTGTGCTCTATGATGAGTACTACCGAGTTACCTATTTCCTTTTGGGGTTGTGCACTTGAGAAGCTGCATACCTATTGAATTAGGTTCGAATCAAATCAATGCCTACCACTCCATATGAGATATGGTATGGGAAGAGCACATCTCTTAAGTAAGTTAAGATTTGGGATTGTCCGGCCTATGTCAAAAGCAAAATCCGGACAAGATCGAGGCAAGGTCAGTTCTGTAGAACTGGAAAGGTTCCAGCTATACAAAACTGCAGCTGATGATTTGACAGAACCAGAGGATTCAATAGTCCCCGACGAACCTCAGCCTCTCCGCCGAACTAGCAGGGTTCCTCATCCGCTTGAGAGATACTTCGGTTTCTCGATGACAGTGGGAGCGAGGAATGCATCATGAGATGATGACCCAACTAGTTTCGAGCAGGCCATCGAGAGTAGGGACTGTGTAAGAATGGTTGGATGCTTAGCGATCTGAGATGGAATCCATGTACACCAACAAAGTATGGACTTTGGGTGCTATATCTGAAGGGTTAAATCCCCATCAGGAGCAAGTATATCTTGAGAAGATTACTTGGTGTAGATGGAAAAGTTGAGACTTTCAAAGCTAGACTTGTTAAAGGTTTTCGTCATCGACCAGGCGTGGATAATGATGATACCTTTTCCAGTGGCTATGCTTAAGTCCATCCGGATCCTACTTGCTACGGCTACATACCATGACTACGATATCTGGCGGTTGGGTGCCATGACT
Organism: Agapanthus africanus; assembly: GCA_030015575.1. Lineage (NCBI taxonomy): Eukaryota > Viridiplantae > Streptophyta > Magnoliopsida > Asparagales > Amaryllidaceae > Agapanthus > Agapanthus africanus. The sequence continues at coordinate 492,686,436 of CM057349.1, forward strand.
ACTTTTCTAAATAGTGATTTAGAAGAGAACGTCTATAAGAACACAGCCAGAGGGCTTCGTAAACAGTGGGAGCAGCGGAAACGTGTGCAAGTTGCTTTACAGAATAAAACAGGCATCGCGGAGTTGGAACATCTGTTTTGATGTGGTAGTCAAAGAGTTTGACTTCATCAAAATGGTAGATGAACCTTGTATATACAAAAAGGTAGTGGGGAGTATGGTAGTGATCCTCGTAGAGTACGTGGATGGCATACTCTTGATAAGGAAGGAGTTTCTTATGCTACGCACGGTTAATCTCCTCTTATCACAAGGATTCTCCAATAGGATCAAAGTGATACCTCCTAAATCCTGAGTTTTCATCTATGAGATAGATGTAATTGGATACTAGGATTCTCACTAGATGTAGTGAGATGGTATCAATCGATCCTGGGGAGAATCACTGGAAGGGTTCCAGGATGATAAAGACGACTGAATGTCAGTCATAGGCATTGTCTTTACCCTCAGTAAAGGGACGGTATGTTGGAAGAGTTCCAAGCTAGATACCGTGGCAAACTAGACGATAAAGACTGGTAACATCGCTATTAAAGATGCTACCAAAGAGGCAGTTTGGGTGTATATTAGTTCATAAGATGAACTAGGTTCCTATCATTGTATGACAATGGAAGTGTGGCTTCGGCCCAGGAACCCTGGTCCCATCAGTGACCCAGATATATTCTGAGGCAGCATCACCTGATCATGGAGATAGTTGATCTCCAGGGTGATCGAGGTTGGGGGAGTAGATTTAGAGGACAACACGGCGGATCCACCCACAAAGGCTTTTTCCCAGAGAGAGACTTATATGGGATGGTTGAGTATGTGATACTTCAACCACTGCTACAGATGACCCTAATGCAAGTGGGAGATTGTTAGTAATATGTATGCCCTAGAGGCCATTACTGTACATTGGATGTATATTGTAGTTGTCACGTCCCGCTTCCCAGTGTACGGCGAAGTGGACGCGACGAGGTCCGCTACGTATGTACTCAGAAGTACATACGCTAAGCATAGCTAAGCAATATAAAATAATCACAAGAGACAAATGATATTGAAATAACAGCAACTTTTATTAATAACATTCTTTGTACAATGCATGAAATGAAAATACAACAGGAATGAAAAAGCAATGCCTAAACAGTGGCATAACAGAAATGAAAAATACTGGAAAGAACAAGGTACAATTATCTAGAGCTCTGGGTCTTCTTGGAACTGCTCCAAATCTTCACCGGTGGGCTCGATCTCAGCTTGGTCCAACGCACCTGACGACATTCAAAGAAGAAAGAAATAGAATGTCGTCAGCGAACAGGTCGCTCGGTAAGTCCCAAAGAATAAGAAGAATGAGAATGACAAAGTAACAATATTTTCTAAAGTATTATATTGTTGAATATTATGGAACATTGTGTAACGCTGTTGTTTGTAGCTTGGTACAGAAGGATGCCAGTGTATACGAGGGGGATCTCTATATGCTAGAGATCAGGGCAAAAGGAAAGTACGAGGAACCGTTATGCCACGGTACAACAGCAATAGGATTCAGGTTAGGTGTCTTAATCTGACCACCTCGTGCCACCTTTAACCCCTTCCGTACCAATCTACCCCTTAAACCCCTTAGTGTTTTAACAGTATTGTAGTATTAGAATATGTAAATTGAGTGACTGACCAAAACCATGATATCAGTAAACATGTTGTAACTGTATAATCTGGTAAATGGAATATCAGGATAATGGATGAATATCCATGGTTTGATTCAGTCACAAGGAATATATTGTTAGTTGGATTCAGGGTTTCATGTATTCAAATTGGGTTGGAGTATAAAAGAATATAGATTGACTTGAATCATATTCAAGTCAGAAATTAGTCAGACTCTAACCCGAGTCAGACTAAAAGAAAGATAAATTTGAAGTTCAATATTAGTTAGGGGCCTTATTGTAATTTGTGAAACTTGAGGGGGTTTTATGTAAAAAGTACTTTTGTATAGTTTTCAAAATACACCTCAAGTATTTAATAATCGTCTTTATTGTTATAATAAATGTGAATTTTATTTGTGTTATTCTAGTGAATATATCCTAATAAAAGTATTAATTGTTTTATTTGAAATTCATGGTATTTTAACGTAACTTTTAATCTTTTAATTTTAGGAAAAAGTGGAAACTTTAGATTATGATAAAATAGGTGTTTAAATGTTAATTATATATATATACACACATGAATAATTTTAAATAAATATTTTATTTAGAGAAAGTCTCATTTTCCTTAAATATCGTATTTTAAACCTTTCGAGACCGAATGCTCCTTGCGGAGGTCTGAATCTCGCACTACTAGCCTGCGGGTGCACGATGAACCGTACTATCCCTAACAGATTCCCCAAAAGTGGGTTGTAGCGGCACTTTGCTTAGGTTTTATAAACACTTCTCATTTAGGAAAACGGTTTTATAAATATAAGGTATTTATTTGCAAAAGAGTTTACTTTTCCGTATTTTAGTTGTTAGGGTTTCCTAAGCCAACTAGCCTACTTCTAAGGTATAAACGATGAGTCATTAGAAGCCTCAAATCGTCTCTTCACCGTCAATTGCGGCCAGGTAAGTGCCAGGTAAGTGGGAAGGAACCACAGTCGTGGGCCTAATTAAAAACCACTAGCCTTAGACACACTTGCCTAGTCACCACAAGACAGTTTAGATAAACGATCGATGTCCATGACCAATCGTGCTTTCATTTTATTAAAAGATTTTATTTAGAAAAGTTTACAACTTAATGCTTTCAATAAAGATTATAAAGATTAGGGTATTTTAGTGAAAAGTCCTGTAATTTCGTATTCTGTGATTTGATATTTATCAATTAGGGTTATATTGAGTGTGTGTAGAGGTAGGTCATTACCTCGTGATTTATTTTAGGTTTTGGTGAAGTTTAAAGGTAAAACATGCTATGTTAAACTTAAAGGTATTATAGCGCAAGAATACGGTATTCGAAAACGTTATCATTTTATGTGTGAAATTTCATTCAAATTGAGTTCTACAAGTTTTGTGATCAAGATAAACATATTTATGAGTGAGGTAATTGATTAAACTAAGAAAAATGAACTTCATGGTATTTTTATGAAAAGAATACGGTTTTGCAAAGAAGCTATCATTTCATGTGAAAAAGTTTGATTAAATTGGTTTATGGGTGATTAATAGTCAACATGAATATGGGTAGATAATATGTATTAGGTGACAAGTGGAAATTTATAGAAAAACCGAATCGGAAATCGGTTTGTCCGATTTCCGTCGGGTTCCAAAAAGTCGTATTTTTACACTTATAGAAAAGAGAGGTAGAAGGGATGGGACTTACGATTTGGACAAGCTAAGGAAGCTAGAGGTCGTGGTGGTTGTCGATTCGTTGAAAACGTCGCGAGGTTTCTGATCCGGTCGCCGGAATCCGTCGTCGATTTCGGCAGCGCTTCGCTTCTCGCTCTTCGTACCGAGTTCTCAAGAATTTGGGAGAGTGGACTTAGAGTTGTGAGGGGAAAAGGTAGAGGATAGGGGTATTTATATAGGGCTAGGCTAGGGTTAGGGTTTGGATTAAAAAATATTAAAAGAAAATATAAAAAACATTAAAAATTCATTAAAAATCATTAAACCTAGGAGTAAAAGGGATTTATTGGCCAAATCAAAACCGATCCAGGTATAATAAGTATGCAAGAGGGTTGACCAAGTCAAGAGCCAACTTTTCTCAGTTGGTGACTCGGCCGTCCGGCCAAGTCCGGCCGGATCGTCCGGGCCGAGTCGGCCGATTCGCCGACCGACGGCGCCGAGTCGAGCCGAGTCAAGGGTCCAATGGCCGGGGGTTTTCCTGAGGAACAACTTGGTATTTTTACTTTTTGTTGTCCAGTACATATTTTGGGAGTTATGGCCTTTTTACCGTTGACTTCCAAAAAAATAAAACAAAATAAATACAAAAATAATGTGGGGCATGAGATTTGAACTCCGGTGGCTTGGTTCAGCAGTGCAAGGTATTACCAATGAGCTACAAGCTTCTTCTTGTAATTATTGTGGTTTTTAATTACTTAAACTGATAGCAGCAAGAATAAATACTCCAAGTATACATTAAATTTTAAAGTAAATTCTTGTACACTAAACATGGAGTTATTTTATTCTTGTAGCTTGTAATTAAAAACAAAAATAATTACCTAAATCTTGTGCTCAGGCTAAAATACCCCTTTGTGGATTTTAAAAAAAAATATTTTGAAAAAAATTGTATAGGAAAAAGTGTATAAAAATTAGGGTTGTTACAGTAGTGGATGCTGGGTCATATATAGGTAGGACTTTCTTGCTCGACATGATAGTACGCTATCTGGTTGTTCTTTATCTTAACATGTATACTTTCTGTCTCTCTGTTACATGTTGATAAAGCCCTTATGATCTGTACTCGACTTCCAGGACTATAATGCAGATCGTACTAGTGGGGCCTGGGTAGTCCATGAGTACATCCTTCAATGTTCCTAGTCGTGGGAATATCGAGACGGGGCATCGATATTCCAGAGCAGATTAGCGTATATCTTTTCGACCCATGTGATGGGCGATGGATGATCCCATATCCATTAGTGTTTGACATCAGAGATGGTATGCGGGTGCTCAGTGGAGACTGGGTACACTGAACGGACTCGCCGAGAACTCCCAGATGGTATTATACCTCACGTCAGATGGCAGTTCTCTGGTGACACTGGTACAACTTAGTCTGATGACCCGAAATCGTCATAGAGTCTTGTGTGTCTCCCACTGTGCTTTGATTTCCACCCTACCACGGCTCTACTGAGTCGTGCAAACAGGTGGTTTTGGGGTACAGTCCCGATTCACATGGAGGCAATGAGCGATAGGAGGGGATTCGTCTCTCCCGGTATTGGGGGTTGATGTTGCGCTATGCTCGACTGGCCATAACAGGAAATCCCTGGCCAGGGTTGCAGTGATATACTGGTAAGAGTTATCAGTAGTTTCACGATTGTTATGGACCTCACGTCGGCATGACTTATCAAGCTACTGGGGTCTGACGTTTACCACCCCTAGGCGAGATATGCGACATATCAGACGAACAGATCGGACTGTACGGTAAGTGTTACTGGTTGGATTCACAGGAGTGTGAGCGGGCTTGCTCGTCGATCTTCTGATCGCTCAATACCCGGGTGGCCGTTACGTTTAGCAGACCGCTTGCGGCTTGTGGGTGTTTGATATGATCATCACCTGCTGCCGGCGTATTGACGAGTCTTTAGAGTCCTATACAGAGGTTTCCTGGCTCAAGCGAAACGAAATAGGAGCGCATATAAGATATGTGCGGGACCGAGAATAATGCGTGTATGTGATACCGTATTCTATTCTCGCGATGAATGTATCGATTGGTTGTATGCGATATAACCTAGTTATCGAATCGAAGATTGATTCGATAAGTCGATACATTGGATACTAGTCGGTTATGTGCGACATGACCGGATCATTGAATCAAGTGTTGATTTAATGATTTAATGTATAATTATATATTTGATATATTACTTTGCATTAACTAGTATTGGTTCACTTAAAAAGGATTTTCTCACTTGATGTGCACATTGTATATGTGATATATTTTTGTGCACTTGATTGTATCATATTTGATGATACATGAATGTTTGTGTGTATGATTAAACCATGGTTATGTAATGGTTAGGGTTTTGTTTATTTACTTATTCACTTATTTATTTATTCATTTTGGAAGATAAATAGAATGGTGGCTTATTTTGTTTCTTTCATGAAACTTCTTGAAGTGTTGAAAGCTTGACCATTTTGTTTGTTTTCTTTAACCTAACCATTCAATCTAACCATGGTTCATTCTCTACACCTAACTATGGTTGCCATTATGATATGTATCATTTTATTTCCTATTTTAAATATACTTATCATATTCTTTCTTCATCTTCTTCATCTTCAACAAGAAGAAAAACTTGCCTCCATCAATGGCAACTTGAGAAAAAGAGTGAGAAATCCAATTCTAAAGTGAACCCACTTCCTATTTCTTCATCCTCTACCACTTGCCAAGTAGTATAGGGTGTTTTCTTCACAAGTTTCATGACTTGGTGAAGTTGGAGTTTGATCTTGAGTTGCCTCGACGTAGATCATCTTCGGCATCGAAGTCGACGACCTACCCCGATCTTTTCTCCGATGAAACCATCGCAAGAGTCTAGGATTTCGATTTGTACAGCGGATGGACGTCTACGCGGAGCTAAGGGAGTGGAGGACCGGATCTACAAAGGTTGTAGTTACTTTCCTTTAGCAATAAAGTTATTTACTTGCTTGCATCGCCTCTTTATCTAGTTAACGATCCGTATTAGGGTTTGTAGGCACATGAAATCTTTTGAATTGGCCATGTTTGATGGTTTATAGAACCTCTAGTGTGTGCCTAGGAACCCTACAGTGGTATCAGAGCCTAGCTAGAGCCTTAGGCGATGCGTAGACGGAGTTAGAAGTCCGATCGAAATGGCCAGCCTTGTAAAAACTGACTTCTTGGAAGGAGGAGCCTTCCCAAAGATTTCTTCCGCTTGAGCCGGGATGGCTATCCGCTTTGGGATGGCAGTTTCGGGTATCGCAGGCTTGTAAGTGTTCTGGCCCAGTCTGTTGAAAACTGAAGTATTGAAGTTAGGCGACCCGTTGAGAGGGGCCACGGCAGTGGTAAGTCGATCAAAGACCGACTTCTTTGGGGCTTCTTGCAACGTCATTGTGGCATTGAAGCTCAATGGTGGGAGCATGGTCCCAAAGAATAATCCAATGGTGGCTTGAGTTACTTTCTCCACTGGCATCTTGAAAAGGGAGGCCACTTGGGGCCCATAAGTCACTCTTCCAGTAAGGACGAAGCGAGAGTTGCAGTTGCAGGCAGTGCAGTTTGAAGCCATTGATCTTTTTTCTTCTGCACAGAGCAAGACACCGAATCTTAGTACCTTGAATCCACAGGCAACCACAGCGAACCGTGATTTGTTCGCGAACACGACACACGAAGTGTGGAGTGGAAAGAGGAAAAGGTCCCACCGGGCGTGCCAGAATCTGTTCCCCTCCGAACGGCGGCCGAGACTTGGGCGTCTTGCCTGAGATTCGGGGCAGATGCTATTTGGTTTTATCCGTCCACCTCTCCGAAAATGCCAAGTTGATTTATGGCACCGTGTATCGGAGGTTTAGACGGATGCGGCCGATGTAGCAGACTTCGTCAGATTTCCCCTCGCTTGAGGGGTTTTTGATTGTGGGGACGCTCTTCCCTGCAGGCGCAAGCCCCTGTAGTTAATTACGCTACCGCATCGCGGTAACAATTTTCTCCTTCTCCATAATTTCACTTCGTGTCGTGAGTGTTTGTTTTGTTTGTGGTTGCCCATGGATTATATACGGAGACTAATTTATGTCGTCGCCCGTAGGACGTAGATTAGTCCAAATCCGTAGTTACTTAGATTTGGGTTTGGTGTTTTAGTTTAAGGATACATTAGCCATATTGAGGCTAAGATCAACTTAAACGTTCGTTAAGGATACGTTAGTCTGATTTGAGACTAAGATCAACTTAACGGGAAGAGCATTTAGGGGCTCCCTTGTTCCAGTTAGGGACGTAGTGGTCCATTGAATATATGGCCGTTGGGACCCGTCACCTTTCTGACGACGTTGAAGGATTACAACGACAGGTGTCAGAGGAGTTCAGAGATGTACCCTTGAACCAAATTTGATTAGGGGATCTATAGTCCGATTTGGGACTAAAGTCTGTTTGAAGGTTTAAGGATATGTTAGCCATTTTTGAGGCTAAGATCAACTTAAACGGGATCGTTTAGATCCGACAAAAGAGCATTTGGGGGCTCTATTGTTCCAGTTTAGGGACATAGTGGTCCATTTAATGTATGGCCATCGGGACCCGTCACCTCTCTGACGTCGTTGAAGGATTACAACGATAGGTGTCAGAGGAGTTTAGAGATGTACCCTTGAACCAGGTGTAAATTGATTTAAGAGAGCAGCCGTGCTCAGTCAATTTAATTTGAGGACTTATGGCCGTGATTGGGCTAAGTCCAGTTGAAGATGTTCAACGTTTTTATTTGTGGTTGGCCTGTTAGACCTTGGTTTGGGCTTTGCCCTTTGTTTAATAATGCAGTGCATTTTGCCTGGCCTATTAGGCCCCCTTTTAATTGGGCTATGCCCCTTTTAAATGATGTACAGCATCTATTTTGAGCCTGACAGACCTTGGTTTGGGCTTTATCCCTTTTAATAGTGCATAGCACTTTGTTTGGTCTGATAGACCTTTCTTTATTGGGCTCTGCCCTTGATAATGCATTGCATTAATTAGTCTGACAGAGTGCCACATGGCTTGTCAGGCGCTTTGCGCCAATTGAGGAGCGCAAGGCGCAAGTCCATGGGGAGATGACACGTGTCACGCTCTGGTGAGCGCAAGCGCAGTGCGCTGTTGCGCTTCTGACACGTGGCGCGCTCCGGTGGGTTGCGCCAATTCATGAGAGCAGTGCTCTATTTTAACAGCGCATAGCGCAGATCATTCTAGAGCTGACACGTGGCGCTCCCTGGTGGCTTGCACCAACCCAGTAGCGCAACAGTGCAGATTTACAAGTGCAGGGCACTGTTTTATTATTTTGATCAATTTTAGATCAAAGGAAAAAAAATTTCTTGTTTTCAAAGAACCAGTGGTTCATCAAAAGGGAATGCCTTTATTATTATTATTTTTTATTGAAGATCCTTGATCTTGTTCTTAGATCAATGATCTATTCAGAAGAAATTTTTCTTTTTTATTCAAAGGGTTTACCTTTTCTTCTCTTTTTTGAGTTTTTCTCCAAATTCTTTAGAGTTCTCTCTCTGTTTCTTGAGTTTCTCTATTCTCTATGTTGTTGTTCTTCCTGTCTTTTGAATTGGGGTCTAGAGGCCTTTATAAAGTGCCCATTAATTTGTTAAATTTGTTAAAGAGATCATTCTCTGAGTGATTTGGGGAATTTCCCTACCGTTGGATCTTTGATCCAAGGGCTTCTGTTTTACAAAAGACAATCTTCTTGTTTTAACAAGAACAGAAAGATTTTACTGGAATTTTAATTCTGTTTGGCGCAAATGCATCTTTGCTTGACACGTGTCGCGCAGCGCAGAGCGCAGCGCAACTGCGCTGCCACGTGTCGCGCAGCGCAGAGCGCAAGTCAGCTGAAACATTGCTTCTTTATTAAAATTTGAATTTTATTTGAAAACAGAGCCTTGCTCTGATTGGGGAAGCAGAAGCGTTGCTTCATCTCCCGCCTTGGAATTTGAACAGAGCTTTGCTCTGATTGGGGTAAACAACGGGTAAGGAGACGCGACGAGACCCGCTACGTATTTACTCAGAAGTAAACACGCTAAGCGTAACTAAGCAATATAATGTAAATATACACAAGAAGACATGAAATGTAAATGAACAACAACTTTTATTTATTAAACATTTCTTTACAATACAACTGAAAAGTAAATATAATGATGAAAGCAATGCCTAAATAATAGCATGAACATGAAAGTAAAGTATATACAAGAGTCTAAAGCTCGGGGTCCTCGCCGAATTGATCCAAGTACTCTGAACCGGGCTCTATCTCCAGTGAGTTGGATCCACCTGACAACATTCCAAAGAAAGAAGAGAGAAGGAATGTCGTCAGCAAACAATCGCTCGGTCAGTAATAAAGAAAGGTAGAAACAGAATAGATAGAAAGAATATAGCAGTATACTATTTGATTGTTATGTTAACGCGGTTGTTTATAGCTTGGGAAAAATATAACAGTGTATACGAGAGGAGTCTAACTATTCCGTGGACTAAGGTATACGGTGCACAAGGAACCATTAAGGCATGGAATAACATCAATGGATATTCAAATTAGGTGTATTAAAGTGACAGTCTCGTGCCACTTTTAACACATTCCATATCAGTCTACCCCTTTAAAACCCCGTGATGTATTTTGTATTGATCTGTATTGTTTTTTTAATAGAGGTACGATTTGTCGAAACCATGATATCATGTAAACGGAATGGATATAAATAGATAATCATGTAATCAGAGTATATCCATGGTTCGGTTCGGTCGAGTCATATTGATATAGATCGAATTCTGGTATAAAAGGATTCATGTTGAATTAGAGTTATACTTGAATCATATTCACGGATAGATTGATTGATTTCAGATTAAACTGAGACTCTGTCTGAGTCAAACACTTTAAAACGAATTGAAGTCCTGAATTAGTTTTGATGTTATCGGTAACTGCTGCACATGGACGACAGGATTTGTGTCTTTTTCCAAGATAATTACCGTATTGATAACACCGTTTTTAGGTTATCTATCTTAGATAGACAAGCACTCATATTCTTCGGCTTCCTGAGGTTCAAGAGAACTGGCTCCGCTTAAACCTATGTTTACTAGGGTCCTTATTATAAATTAGTATAACTTGAGGGGGTTTTATGAAAAATAGTTTTGATATATTTTCAAAATAAATCTCAAGTATTTATTTATCGTCTTTAGGCTTTTCATAGTTGTAATTTTTATAAAATGAAATATACTAGAGGATATAAACCTAACTTTGAATAATATATGCTATTTTCTTGTAATTTGACTTGTATTGAAATGTGATGCTATTTTCATGATCTTTTGTGATTCTTTTCTTTTGATTAGAAAACATGGAATAAATATATTATATTTAAAATAGATATTTTGATAATGAGATTAATGGAGGAAAGAGGCCATAGGAGGGGATTTCCTCCTATGACGTAGAAAAAATACAAGCTCCACCATTTTTTCCGACGATCGGCACCCATCATCATCATCGTTATCATCTAAGATGTGCGTACACCAAATTTCATGTGATTCCACAACTTTTTCACCGTTGATTTAGTGGGTTCAAAATTAACGGTTTACCGACAATAGAACTTTTTACATTGCTAAATCAACGGTGAAAAAGTTGTAGAATCACATGAAATTTGGTGTACCCACATCTTAGATGATAACGATGAAGCTGATGGTGGCTGATCGTCGAAAAAATTGGTGGAGGTTGTATTTTTTCCACGCCATAGGAGGAAATTTCCTCCTATGGCCTCTTTTCTCCATTATTCTCTTTGATAATATATATATATATATATATAAATAGAATTTATTTATTAAATAGAAATCACGTTTTCTTAAAAATTGTAATAAAAATTCCATCGAGATTGAATGCTCCGTGAGGAGGTCTGCATCTCGCTCTACTGGTCCCGAGGACGTGAGATAACCCGCACCATCCCGATCGGGTTCCCCAAAATGCGCTGTGGAGGCTTATTTGTAAGGAATTATTTAAAACAATTTAAAGAATATGAGTTTTAATAGTTTAAGATATTTTAATGTAAATTGTGTTTTGTCTCTCAAAAGTTGTTACAAAAACCATCGTGCTATATCAAGATGAGTGTTGTAATGAGGTAGGTCATTACCTCGTGAGTTTTCTAAAGGTAATATGAGCCAAATTATAAAGTAATGTCGTATGTAAATTAGATGGAATTTTACCGTAAAAGTTAACTAAAAGTTGTTTAACATTATATTTTGAATTGAAACTTGTTGTAGATGTTGTTTTAAGTTTATTAAACAAGATATAAAGATATGGTTATTATGTGGTTAAGAAAAATTAAGTTTATAAAGAAATTAGAATCGGAAGTCGGATTAACTCCGCTTCCGACGAATTTTGAAAAGAGAAGTCTTTTTAATAGAAGGAGAGGAAGGGAGAGGGGACTTACTGATTGATAAAATAGGGAAGAGGTAGAAGGAACTTTTGAAAGCGTCGTGGAGTAGTTTCGTCGCCGGATTTGTCCCGAAACGTCGCCGGAACTTTGCCTTGAGCTAACTCCACTTGTACAACTTCTTGGACTTAGCAATTTTAGAGAGTTTTAGTAATGGAATTCTGAGTGAGGAGGGTTATGGTGTAGTGTGGTATTTATAGGAGAAATTAGGGTTTTTAGGATTGAAGAATGAATTAAAAATATGCATTAAAATGGATTAAAGAGGGGATTTATCATTATCTGGATAAATGCAGAGAAATCAAACAGCATGGGGGTAGTGGGGTAGGCCAAGGGGTGCTAGGGTTAAATTTTGGGAGCATTCCTTATGGACTTACCTGGCGGTGCCGGTCCTTTCCTACATCTCGTTGGTTGGATCCGAGGGGATGGGGCTTGGATCTTGGCCACGTGTCCTCGGCTGCTTAAATATAAATTTCCACATGTTTGTTTTATTAGACTTTTCATTTTTACGTGCAGTGTACGTGTAAACTTTTGAGCTTCTAAAAGTTTTAAAGAAAACTCAATTAAAAATAATATGTGGCTGGGGATTCGAACACAAGGGCTATGTCACAGCAGTGCAAGGCTTTACCAATGAGCTACAAGTACTTTCTTGCTGTTCAAAAGCAAATTAAATACTTATAGCATACACAGGATTGCAAATACTCCATTTGTACATTAACTTTTAAACAAATTTTCTGTACACTGAAACATAGTTGTTACATTCTACCGTCCTTACAAAAATTTCGTCCTCGAAATTTACAATTATTTTAAGGACTAATTTATAAACAAGTGAGGGTATCTTACATGCATGTCGTCTTCTCTTCCCCACGTTGATTCTCCTAGTGTGTCTTTTCTCCACATTACCGGACCAATTTTACTTTCTTGTTCCGAAGTGACTTCACCTTTCTGTCCAGGATTTCAACGGATTGTTGCTCACAAGATAGATCCGTTTGTACAGTGAGCTCGGAGTGATCAAGAATATGACTGAGGTCACTTACATACCTTCTGAGTTGGGATATGTGGAACACATTGTGCACTCTTTCCAATGATGGTGGAAGTGCCAAGCGATAAGCCACTTCTTCGACTCGTTCGAGTATGTTGAACGGTCCAATGTACCTCGGACTTAGCTTACCCCGCCTTCTAAAGCGAATCACTCTACGGTTTGATGAGATCTTTAAAAATACATAATCTCCCGGTTAGAACTCCAAGTGACGGCGCTTTACATCAGCCCAGTGCTTCTGTCGATCTTGGGCTATACGCATTCTTTCCCTGATAGTGCGAACCACATCTACTGTTGCTACTATCATCTCAGGTCTAAGGAGTTCTCTATCTCCGATGTCGTTCCAACTTAATAGTGAACGACACTTCCTTCCATATAGAGCTGCAAAGGGTGCCATTCCAATACTTACTTGGTAGTTGTTGTTGTATGAAAACTCCACAAAATGTAGGTGATCTTGCCACGATCCTTTGAAGTCTAGCATACAAGCTCTTAGCATATCTTCTAAGATTTGGATCGTTCGTTCAAACTGTCCATCTGTTTGTAGATAGTAAGCTGTGCTAAAGTTCAGTCTTGTTCCCAAGCTAGCTTGCAGACTCTGCCAAAATTACGATCGGAATCTGGTGTCACGATCGGAGACAATACAAACCGGTACTCCTTGTAATCTCACGATCTCCTGCATGAGTTCATGGGTATCAGAGATAGTACATATTGAAGAGTTAAATCTTACTTAGATTCAAACTTACCTCCATGTACTTTTTTGCTAATGTCTCGGTAGATTGGCCAACTCGAAAGGGAATAAAGTGAGCCGACTTTGTGAGTCGATACACAATAACCCATACCGCATCGTTACCTTTCGTGTTGCAAGGAAGAGCAGTTACGAAGTCCATGGTGATGTATTGCCACTTCCATTCTGGAATAGGTAACGGTTGAAGTAAACCAGCAGTCCTGTGATTTTCAGCTTTCACTTGCTGACACACCAAACATTTAGCGACGCTTATGGATACTTCACGCTTTATTCCATACCACCAGTAATATTGCCGCGGATCTTTGTACATCTTTGTACCATCAGGGTGTACTGAATAGGGAGAGCTATGAGCATCTTTCATCAATTCTTCCCGAACAGGACCTTATGGTACACACAATCTACTGCCGTATCTTAAAGATTTATCTTCATGGATGATGAAGTCTGTTCTAAGTCCACTTTCTACTTGTTCTCTGATCTTTTACAACTTGGCATCACTTGCTTGAGCTACTTTGATCTGATTGACAATGGTAGATTGAACTTGTAAGTTAATCAAACTTGAAGTGTTACCTGACATAACCACTTCTATCTGATGCAAATCTTGTTGAAGCTTCCACTGTGTGGTGAGATTTATTGATAGTGGTTGGCGACTAAGTGTATCAGGTACTACATTCACCTTCCCTGGATGATATTGTAGGTCGATGTCGAAGTCCGCTATAAGTTCTAACTATCTTCTCTACCGCATATTCAACTCTTTCTGAGTAAATACATATTTCAGACTCTTGTGGTATGTGTATATATCCATTCGTTCTCCAAGAAGATAATGGCGCCAATTCTTAAGAGCAAAGATAACGGCTGCCAACTCAAAATCATGCGTTCGATAATTGCGCTCATGAATCTTCAGCTGTCTTGATGCATAAGCTACCAGTTTACCGTGCTGATGTAGAACACATCCTAATCTCTTACCGGGTGCATCGCAATGCACTACGAAACCTCCAGATTGGTCCGGTATTACGAGAATAGGCGCTGATATCAATCTTGACTTAAGTTCTACGAAAGCTTATTCTCATGCTTCTGACCACACGAATTCTTCATCTTTACTCGTGAGCTTGGTCAGGGGTGTTGCAATCTTCGAAAATCATTCAATGAATCTTCTGTAATATCCTGCTAAACCCAAGAAAATTCGAATGTCCTTCACTGACTTCGGGGTCGGCCATTCGCTTACTGCTAATATCTTAGCTGGATCTACAGAGATTCCATCGCCAGATACAATATGTCTGAGAAAACCGACTTGATCTAGCCAAAACTTGCACTTGCTATACTTGGCATAGAGTTGATGCTGTCGTAAAGTCTCTAGGACAATTTGTAGGTGCTCGACATGTTCTTTCCGACTCTTAGAATACACCAAGATGTCATCGATGAAGATGACAACAAACCTGTCTAGGTACTCTCGGAAAACTTGATTCATTAGGTTCATGAATATAGTTGGTGCGTTGGTCACTCCAAATGGCATCACAAAGAATTCATAATGTCCATAGCGAGTCCTGAATGCCGTCTTCGGAATATCAGATTCTTTGACTTTCACCTGATAATATCCCGAACGAAGATCTAACTTAGAGAAAACGCAAGACCCACTTAGCTGATCGAACAGATCGTCGATGCGCGGAAGTGGATACTTGTTCTTTATAGTTACTTCGTTCAGAGCTCTATAATCAATATTCGATATGAACCTTCCTTCTTCTTCACAAGCAGAACTGGCGATCCCAAACTTGAAGTGCTGGGACGAATCCATCCTTTCATCAATAATTCATCCAACTGATTTCGGATCTCTTTCAAACCTTCGGGACTCAAGCGATACGGAGCTTTGATCAGCGGTTGTTCTCCAGGTACTAAATCAATGCTAAATTCAAGAGCTTGATCGGGAGGCAAACCTGATATGTCTTCAGGAAATACATCGTCGAACTCTCGAACTATCTCTGGCTTCGATCCTTCCTCTGCTTGAAATGTTGCAATCACTGCCTTCTTCGGTTTTGTTTTGTATGTGCTTGGCTCCAGGGTACGGTCTCCACTTTTGAAATAAAAGACCGGATGTTCTGGAATCTCGAACACTACCCTCTTTTGATGACAATCAATGGTAGCATAGAATGTTCCTAGCCAATCCATACCCAAAACGACATCGAAATTCGGTATGTCCAGCACCTTGAAGTCAGCATAGAATTCTCTGCTGCAGACAACCACTGGACACGGGTCGTATCCCATTATTGCTTTTAGAACGTCGTTCCGTGAACTGACATTCCAGCTGGATACAAGTGGTTTGACTGGAATCGCAAGAGTTCGGACGAACCGTTGCGACATAAAGTAACGAGATGCTCCAGTATCGAAGAGTGCTAGTGCAGGAAGTGAGGCTACTAAGATCGTACCTAAGTTATGTGGGATAGGTTTTAGGTATAAGAAAAAGATATATGGGTATATATAAAGACTGAAAGAAAGCTTGTAAGAAAAGAGTTACTATTGATGACTTGGCCAGTGGATTCAGCTTCTTCCACAGTCATTGTGAAAGCCTGTCGCCTCAGTACATTCCTCCTTGCTGGAGGAGTATTCCTCTGTCCGTTCCTCTGTACTTGAGGTAAGTTCCTTTGTGCTTGGTGGAACTGATGAGAAGGAGGTGCAGTCGGTCCACGAGGAGGTGGAGCTGGGAGAGCAAGTCGTGGAGCAGGTGCTTGGATAGTTGGCCGCTGCGGATAGGTAGTTGCTGGTCTGGGTGCAGCATTTGGATTGAGTCTACGAGGACAAGACCCAATATCATGTGTGGCTGAGCTGCAGACTAAGCAAAGTCGATTAGCACGCCTACAATCCTTTGCCAGGTGTCCATCCCTCCTGTAGTAGGTGCAAAAGGCTGGGCTGGGCCGGTTGATGGTACTCCCGGTCTCCTGGGTACAAAAGATGGCCTTGAAGAGGCTCCTCCTGCCATCTGAGTGGCAGGGCACTTCACTCCGGCAGATTAGGGTCTGCCCTTCATCTTTACTACTATCACATATCAACGGGCAACTTTCAGAGCCAGTTCTTGGGTTAGGAAATCCCCTGTAGCTAAGGCAGCTTGGATCTCCGGATCTAACCCTTGCTGAAATCATCTGGACCTGATCTCGGCAGTCAGAATGAGGTATGTCGCGAACCTGTAACGGTCTTGTGTTAGCTGTGTAGTATGTGATATAAGAAAATCGAATATTTGAGACATATCTATACTTGCTCAACATAGTGAATTCGGCATTATACCCATCCACCGATTTGCTCCATATAGAGCCTTGTTGTTAGTGAATGAATTGTTGCTCCATGTCGAATCGGGCAGTCTCTGGAAAAGTACTTTGCGTCGAACATGTCGCGAAAAGTTTTCCATTCGATAGGCTGGGCAAGACAGCTTTCTTCCGCCTTCCACCATACTCGGGCATTGTCGGTGAGTTGCAGCTTCGCAACCCGTAGCCAAGCGATATCTGGCACTTGTGCTGCTGCCAGATCGTCTTCAATGCTCTGAGCCCATTCTTTAGCTTCTAAAGGGCTCTCTTTCCCAGAAAATTGCTTCAGGTGCAATGCCCGGAATTGCTTCACTCCGGATGGCAGTCTGCTGCTGCTGTCCTTCCAGGAAGCTTCGGATTGCCTCAAGCAATACCGTTTGCTCGTTGATCGGAACTGCAACGGTAGGCGTAAGTGGAAAAGGTGGTGGTGTGTTGTTGAAGTTTGTGCTGTTATTGTTTGGAGAATCCATAACCTTGAAAGAAAAAATAGGGTTAGGATAGATTCAAAGAATATGAAATTGTAAGATTCAAGGAATATGAAATGTAAAGAATGTTTTTAGTTGTTGATTCTTGTGTTATATTACCTAGGACTTCATGCAGAATTGACCTGCATGTCCATGCAGAACTGAGTTGCATGGGCCGCCAACAAAACCTGTCATGCCCCGCTTCCCAGTGTACGGGTAAGGAGACGCAACGAGGCCCGCTACGTATTTACTCAGAAGTAAACACCCTAAGCGTAACTAAGCAATATAATGTAAATATACACAAGAAGACATGAAATGTAAATGAACAGCAACTTTTATTTATTAAACATTTCTTTACAATACAACTGAAAAGTAAATACAATGATGAAAGCAATGCCTAAACAATGGCATGAACATGAAAGTAAAGTATATACAAGAGTCTAAAGCTCGGGGTCCTCGCCGAACTGATCCAAGTCCTCTGAACCGGGCTCTATCTCTAGTGAGTCGGATCTACCTGACAATATTCTAAAGAAAGAAGAGAGAAGGAATGTCGTCAGTGAACAATAGCTCGGTAAGTCCTAAAGAATGGTAGAAATAGAATAGATAGAAAGAATATAGCAGTATACTATTTGATTGTTATGTTAATGCAGTTGTTTGTAGCTTGGTGCAGAATATACCAGTGTATACGAGAGGAGTCAAACTATTCCGTGGACTAAGGTATACGGAGCATAAGGAACCGTTAAGCCACGAAATAACAATAATGGATATTCAGGTTAGGTGTATTAAAGTGACCGTCTCGTGCTACTTCTAGCACATTCCGTACCAGTCTACCCCTTTAAAACCCCGTGATGTATTTTGTATTGATCTGTATTATTTTGTTTAATAGAAGTACGACTTGCCGAAACTATGATATCATGTAAATGAAATGGATAGTCATGTAATCAGAGTATATCCATGGTTCGGTTCGGTCGAGTCATGTTGATATAGATCGAATTCTGGTATAAATGGATTCATGTTGAATTGGAGTTATACTTGAATCATATTCAAGGATATATTGATTGATTTCAGATTAAACTGAGACTCTGTCTGAGTCAGACACTTTAAAACGAATTGAAGTTCTGAATTAGTTTTGATGTTATCGGTAACTGCTGCATATGGACGGCAGGATTTGTGTCTTTTTCCAAGACAATTACCGTATTGATAACACCGTTTTTAGGTTGTCTATCTCAGATAAGCAAGCACCCATATTCTCCGGCTCCCTGCGGCTTAAGAGAACTGGTCCCGTTTAAACCTATGTTTACTAGGGTCCTTATTGTAAATTAGTATAACTAGAGGGGGTTTTATGAAAAATAGTTTTGATATATTTTCAAAATAAACCTAAGTATTTATTGATCGTATTTAGGTTTTCATAGTTGTAAATTTTATAAAATGAAATATTCTAGTGGATATAAACCTAACTTTGAATAGTATATGGTATTTTTTTGCAATTTGACTTGTATTAAAATGTGATGGTATTTTCACGATCTTTTATGATTCTTTTCTTTTGATTAGAAAACATGAAATATATATATTATAATTAAAATAGATATTTTGATAATATATATATATATATATATAATTATAAAAAATAGAATTTATTTATTAAATAGAAATCACGTTTTCTTAAAAATTGTAATAAAAATTCCATCGAGATCGAATGCTCCGTGAGGAGGTCTGCATTTCGCTCAACTAGTCCTGAGGACGTGTGATAACCTGCACCATCCTGATCGGGTTCCCCAAAATGGGTTGTGTAGGCTTATTTGCAAAGAATTATCTAAAACAATTTAAAGAATACGGGTTTTAATAGTTAAAGGTATTTTAATGTAAATTGTGTTTGTCCCTCAAAAGTTATTACAAAATCCATCGTGCTATATCAAGATGAGTGTTGTAATGAGGTAGGTCATTACCTCGTGAGTTTTCTAAAAGTAATATGAGCCAAACTATAAAGTAATGGCGTATGTAAACTAGATGGTATTTTACCGTAAAAGTTAACTAAAAGTTGTTTAACATTATATTTTGAATTGAAACTTGTTGTAGATATTTTTTTATGTTTATTAAACAAGATATAAAGATATGGTTATTATCTGGTTAAGAAAAATTGAGTTTTTACAGAAATTAGAATCGGAAGTCGGATTAACTCCGCTTCCGACGAATTTTGAAAAGAGAAGTCTTTTTAATAGAAAGAGATGAGGGGAGAGGGAACTTACTGATTGATAGAAGAGGGAAGAGGTAGAAGGAACTTTTGAAAGCGTCGTGGAGTCGTTTCGTAGCCGAATTTGTCCCGAAACGTCGCCGAAACTTTGCCTTGAACTAACTCCACTTGTACAACTTCTTGGACTTAGGAATTTTAAAGAGTTTTAGCAATGGAATTCTGAATGAGGATGGCTATGGTGTAGTGTGGTATTTATAGGAGAAATTAGAGTTTTTAGGATTGAAGAATGAATTAAAAATATGCATCAAAATGGATTAAAGAGGGGATTTATCATTCTCTGGATAAATGCAGAGAAATCAAACAGTATGGGGGTAGTGGGCTAGGCCAAAGGATGCTAGGGTTAAATTTTAGGGGTAGTCCCTACGGACTTACCCGGCGGTGCAGGTCCTTTCCTACATCTCGTCGGTCGAATTCGAGGGGATGGGGCTTGGATCTTGGCCACGTGTCCTCAGCTGCTTATATAACAATTTCCACATGTTTGTTTTATGAAACTTTTCATTTTACGTGCAGTGCACGTGTAAACTTTTAAGCTTCTAAAAGTTTTAAAGAAAAATCAATTAAAAATAATATGTGCCTGGGGGATTCGAACACAGGGGCTATGTCACAGCAGTGTAAGGCTTTACCAATGAGCTACAAGTGCTTTCTTACTGTTCAAAAGCAAATTAAATACTTATAGCATACACAGGATTGCAAATACTCCATTTGTACATTAACTTTTAAACAAATTTTCTATACATAGAAACAGAGTTGTTACACGAAGTCCGCTAATCCAAGCTACCTCTTCACTAAACTCTTTAGTGAAGGAACCACACTACACCAAAATGCTAATCTAGTGTAGGATAGTGAAGTAGGGGTGTTGTTTGCTCACTAGGATTCTCACAAGCTCAAGGTTTCATAACTCATGTGAGGGATTGAGCTTGGAGGAGGTGTGGAGGAGAATGAAGAGAGCTAGAGAGAAGAACTCATCTCCTGAGGTCAATTAGAGAAAATGAACCGAGTAAAATGGCTAAGGCTAAAACAAGTCAAGAATGGCTCTTAAGTGTTTTCTCACTTATTAAAGCATGAATAAAATGCAATACATATAATGCACCATGCTTCAATAGTGCAAACAAATAAATAAACAAAAGATAAAAGCTATGCCTCACCCATGCCTTCAAATGTCTCCCTATTTTCCACCTCATTTTCTATTTCCCAAAATAGAAAATCCATGCCATGCTTATATATATATATATATATATATATATTGAAGAAAATCATTAGTGGGCTAATAATATTAGTTAACATATAATTATATCAAATATAAATATATATCAAATTATTAAATCAACACTTGATTTCATAATCCGGTTATATCACATATAACTGACTAATATCATTTATCTGTATATCACATTATCAAATCAATACTTGATTCAATAATCCGGTCATATCACATGTAACCTAATCGATAACAAATTACCGCCAGATTAGAATACGGTATCTCATTATCGTATTCAATCTGGCCCCCGCACATATCAGCATATGTTCCCTACTTCGTTTTGCTTGAACCAGGAAACTTCTATATGGGACTTTAAAGACTAGTCAATAGGCCAGCAGTAGGTGATGATCACATCAGTCACCCACAAGCCGTCAACAGTACTAGCTGGACGTAACAGCTATCCAGGTATTGAGCGAATAGAAGACCAACAAGCAAGCTTGTCCGAACTCCCATGAAGCCTATAGATAACACTTATCGTATAGTCCGGTCTCTTCGCCTGATATGTCACATATCAAGTCTGGGGGTGGAATCGTCAGACCACAATAACTTGATAAGTCACGTCGATGTTATCGCCTATAACGGTATGAGAAACTACTGAAAACTCTTATCAGTAAATCTTATCAACAGCCCTGGCCAGGGACTTCCTTTTATAACCAATCGAGCATAGCGCAACATCAACTCTCTATACCGGGAGAGACGAAACCCCTCCCATCGGGACTGTACCCAAAATCCACCTGTTTGCACGACTCCTTTGAGCCGTGGTAGGGAGGAAATCAAAGCACATTGGGAACCACACAAGACTCTATGACGATCTTGGGTCTACAGACTAACTTATACCAATGTCACCAGAGAACTGCTATCTGACAATAGGTATAGTACCATTGAAGAGTTCTCGGCGAGTCCTATTCGGTGTACTTATTCTCTAATGAGCACTTATGTACAATCTTTGATATCAAACACCAATGGATATGGGATCAACCATCGCCCCCATACAGGGTCAAGAAACGTACACACCAGTCTACTCTGGAATATCGATGCCCTGTTTCGATATTCTCTCAACTAGGAACAATTAAAGGATGTGCTTGTGGACTACCCAAGTCCCAGCATTATAATCCGCATCATAGTCCTGGTAGCCAAGCAACATCCTAATGGCTTTATCAACATGTATATAAGAGACAGTATAATAATACCAGTGAACATATTAAGATAAAGGCAAACAGATAGCAAATTATCATGTCGAGCAAGAAAGTCCTCTATATATATGTCCAAGCATCCACTATATCATACAATAATGGAATTTAGGGCATACATATTCCTAACAATCTCCCACTTGCATTAAGGTCAGTTGTTGTAGTATCTCATACCCAACATCCCAAAAAGTCTCTCATTTAGCATCTGGGGGAGGGACTTAGTGAGTGGATCCGCCGTGTTATTCTTCGTGTCAACTCTTTTGATCTCGATCTCCCGGCGATTTACTATCACCCTAATCAGGTGATACCGCCTAAGAATATGTCTGGATCACTGATGGGACCAGGGTTCCTTGGTCAAATCCATAGCTCCATTGTTATCACAATACACAGGTATTGGACATTCAATGGATGGAACCACACCAAGTACATCTTATGAACTTCTTCATCCAGACAGCCTCTTTGGCAGCATCGTTGGCAGCGATGTATTCAGCCTCCATTGTCAAGTCTACTACGGTATCTTGCTTAGAACTTTTCGAACATACCTCCCCTCCATTGAGGGTGAAGACAAAAACCCGAGACCGACTTACTGTCGTCCTTATCACTATGGAAGCTCGAATCGGTAAATGACTCCACCTGGAGTTCACCGTTACCATACACCAAGAACATTTCTTTAGTCCTTCTCAAGTACTTAAGAATGTTCTTTACAACTGTCCAGTATTTCTCCCCTGGATCTGATTGATACCTACTCACTACACCTAGCGAGTAAGCTACATCCGGTCTGGTACACAACATCGCATACATGATTGACCCAACTGCCGAACCATAGGGTATCCCTTGTATGCGAGCCCTCTCCAAATCAGTCTTGGGAGACATCTCTTTGGAGAGAGTGATTCCTGAACAAGCGAGTAAATTACCACGCTTAGAAGCTTCCATACTAAACCTCTTTAGTATGGTGTCTATGTACCTGGATTGGGATAATCCTAACATCCATCTAGATCTATCTCTATAAATCTTTATCCCCAGGATGTAGGAGGCATCACTTAGATCTTTCATGAAGAACTTTTGTGATAAAAAGAGCTTGACCGAGTGTAGCATATGAACACCATTTCCTATCAAGAGTATGTCATCCACGTATAATACGAGGAAGACAACCTTACTCTCTACTACCTTCTTATATATACATGGTTCATCTATATTTTTGATGAAGTCAAACTCTTTGATAGATCCATCAAAATAGATGTTCCATCTCCGCGATGCCTGCTTTAATCCGTAGATAGATTTAAGCAGCTTGCACACGCTTCTACTGCTCCCACTATCTACGAAGCCCTCTAGCTGTATCATGTACACGCTCTCTTCTAAATCACCATTTAGAAAAGCAGTCTTGATGTCCATCTACCAGATTTCGTAGTCATGGTATGCAGCAATGGCAAGTAGGATCCTGATGGACTTAAGCATAGCCACTGGAGAAAAGGTATCATCATAGTCGACACCTGGTCGTTGACGAAAACCTTTTGCTACAAGTCTAATTTTGAAGGTCTCAACCTTTCCATCTACACCAAGTTTCTTCGTAAAGATCCACTTGCTCCCGATGGGTTTTACCCCTTCAGGAGCAACTTCCAAAGTCCATACTTTGTTGGTGTACATGGATTCCATCTCAGATCGCATAACATCCAGCCATTTCACAGAGACTCCACTTGTGATGGCCTGCTCGAAACTAGTTGGGTCATCATCTTTCATGATACAATCCCCGCTCCCACCGTCTATGAGAAAACCGTAGTATCTCTCAGGTGGATGAAGAACCCTACTAGATGTGCAGAGTGGCTGAGGTTCGTCGGGGACTATTGAATCCTTCGATTCTACCAAATCGTCAATTATAGTTTGTGTTGCTGGAACTTCTGCCAGTTCTACCTTATTACCACTAATTTCTTTCACAAGAAATTCTTTTACTAAAAAAAGTGGCATGTTGAGAAACAAACACTTTTTGTTCCTCGGTATGGTAAAAGATATATCCTCGCGAATGTTTAGGATATCCTACAAACTTGCACAGAATAGACTTTGCCTCGAGCTTGTCCGGATTTTGCTTTTTATCATAGGCCGGACAACCCCATATATTAACTCATTTAAGAGATAGTCTCCTCCTATTCCATATCTCATGTAGTGTGGTAGGCAACGGATTTGGTCGGAACTCTCTTCAATAGGTATGCAGCTTTCTCAAGTGTATAATCCCAAAAGGAAATAGGTAACTCAGCATTACTCATCATAGAGCGCACCATATTTAATAGGGTGCGATTCTTCCGCTTCGATACTCCATTATGCTATGGTGTATCGGAGGAATAAGCTGAGAGAGAATCCCATTCTATTTTAAGTAGTCTCTGAATTCCGTGCTCAAGTATTCTCCTTCCCGATCAGATCGTAGGACTTTAATACTTTTCTTGTCTGGTTCTCAACTTCGTACTTATATTCCTTAAATTTCTCAAAAGATTCAGATTTGTGTTTCAACAGGAACACATGTCCGAATCTTGAAAGATCATCGGTGAATGTAATAAAGTACGAGGAACCATTC
Source organism: Agapanthus africanus (assembly GCA_030015575.1). Classification (NCBI taxonomy): domain Eukaryota; kingdom Viridiplantae; phylum Streptophyta; class Magnoliopsida; order Asparagales; family Amaryllidaceae; genus Agapanthus; species Agapanthus africanus. The sequence goes on from CM057349.1 coordinate 492,710,995, forward strand.
CTGGCATGCGTAGATATAGGACCTCATACATCACTATGTATCAGTCCCAAGAGTTCAGTAACTCTTTCTCCGTGTCCAGTAAACGGAGTTTTGGTCATCTTGCCTTTGAGACATGACTGGCAAGTTTCATAAGATGTAAATTCGAACTGATTCAAAAATCCATCTTTATGCAACTTAGCTAGTCGTGCTGCATTGATATGACCTAGTCTACTATGCCACAAGAAGGCTTTGTTCATTTCTGAACTGTTCCTCTTGTATGTGTTCTGTATACTTAGAACTGTTTTGTGATTTAGAACGTATATACCGTTATACAACATACCATACCCAATCAACACTTGATTTAGGAAAACATTCACAATATTTTTGGTACGATATAACAGTTGCTCGGAATTATTGTGTTGCTACTTAGTAATACTAGGTGATATTCGCCAACTGCTTTGGCTGCAACAATTGCACCATTCCTTTCTCTAAGGGACATTAAATTTTCCCAGTTCTCTACCTCTTCTTAAAACATGTAACAAATTACATATTTGGGATCCTGATCCAGTCTCCAATACCCAGGACGTAGAGAAAACTGAGAAACAGTTCTCGGTAACGAACACACCCGAAGAAGATGCATCGGCATGCTCCTTCTTCGTTTTGGATGGCGTGGGAATCCGGGTATTCTACTATTCCTTGCCCAGACTTATGACACTCATAAGATAGAGCGGAACTTAGCCCTGTATAATAAGTGGGTTCGGTCGATACATCCATATTATTATCTTGATTAAGACGTGTCATTAGTCACTACCAGGAGAGAGAAGGATAATCACTTTTGCGTGCACTCTTTACAAGATTAGATTGGTTATTATTTTATCTAATCAGGATGGCTCCCACTGTTTTTATCAAATCTTCTTTCAAACCCTAAAAGATAAGATTAGCCGGGATTAATTACACCCTACAAGTTCGCTAATCGTTCGGCCAGGCAAGTATTGGTACTCCGAGGGAGCCTCCCCATACTTTCGCATGGAACTAATTAAATAACCTCATTTCCGCAGGGGCATCACCCCGTTAACACGTTTCTTAGACACCTACTTGATCAGCTTATTGTAAAGTGGAAAACTCTCCCATGAGTAACTCTTACTCGCAATGGTATCGGGATTCAACTATCATATAAAAGGTATGCAATCTCATTGCAAATTTCAACATTTGAAATTCCCAATAATTGTTTTTACCCCTAGCAACTTATGACTTTGCCTATAGTCAACAAATCATAAGCGCTAGCCAAGTTCAACTCGTCATTTCTTGATTGAAATAAACCCACCCGTACGACCCTTGGCTAAGGTCAACAAAGCCGTACGACTACCCTAATCCAATCGCATCACATGCTGCAGATAAGCATTAATTAGCTACCGCACACTGCGTCTTGGCTATGGTCAACAAACGTAGCACGAATACTAAATAGTACTTATCTGAAATGACGGAGGGCTGCGGCTGGTTTTGAAGAAAACCTTTAACGTAATAAACTTGATATCGTTGTAGAATCTAGTGATTTTGAAAAGGAGTGGTTTAAGCTCCGCTTTTAAAATCGAGTAGTTTTCAAAAACAAACCGAATATCTTTTACTAGCTTTTGCTAAAGAGGTCACTCCCGGTGCAGGGATCTCGGCTCTTTCCTCATCGAATGAGGTGCTGGATATCCACCAAGGAATACCACTATGCAAAGCAAGAACTACAGAAGCTATGATGATAAACCGAGTGGGTTGTAGCAATTGCTAGTTTTGCTAAAGAGGTCGCTCCTGGTGAAGGGATCTCGGCTCTTTCCTCATCAAATGAGGTGCTGGATATCCATCAAGGAATACCACTATGCAAAGCAAAAACTAGAGCTACCTTTTTAAAAACTTTTGATTCTACAATATCTTTAGGTTTTTATTCTTTTCATTAATCTCATTAATGAAGTCCCGTCATTTATGTTTCCCTAAACATCACAGAAAAAGAAACGAAAATAGAATGTACGCTTATGCCATCCGCATTCGCCACAGGGCCCCGTTATGCACCGTTAGGTTACTTAACTAACGGCAGAGCGGGAGCTAGACTAAAGCGGGTGCAAAACATAAGCAACGTTTATTATATATATCATATATATATATATATATATATAGCATTCGTCTCACGTAGTTATATGATCACATCACAGAACACAACAGCAGAACTCAACATATAAAATATTGGATGTACTAGGAAGTCCGTGTTTCAAATTCAGCTAGTAATGAAAAACACGGATTCCACGATCGTGATGAATAGCCAAACCCACATACATAGACCCCTATGAGACCGGCAAGCAACCCTGCCAATTCTAGAGTTAGGAGACCCGGTCTCGACTCCTCGAGATGGTCTCCCACTGGACTCCAGAACCCGGTTACTTGTGCTCCCTGTCTTGAGTCTATCCTAATGCGGAAATGTAAATAATCTACATCAATGGTAATATCATCCTCAACCCGGATATGTCCCAATAAAAGAATATTACATACAATTTTTATATGAATGAAAATTGAAAAACTCTCATCTCACGCAAAAACCCACGGCTAATCATTCACGATGATCCAATATAACATATCACAGCAATACATAACATCACATGTTATTAACGAAAGTAAATATGCGTATCCCAAATTCCGTTGACATATAACAACGAGATTTGGGATACCCCACATATTACACTTACGGTCGCAGAAAAGAAATGAAAAACTATAATAATTAGAATCCGCATTTCCTTAGACATTATAAACCTAGAATATCTCATGTTCCGAATTTCATGCCTAACCCTATAAACCTTGCATTTTAGTCTCATATCGAAAACACTTTTCAATAACTTAGTCCGATAATTTAACAAGATTCTCAACTACCCGATCGAATATTTGTCGGGAACTTTAGTAGATGGCCGCACCCCCGATGACGTCGACTGAGTGTACTTAGGCGGAACACCGTGGCCGTGAGCACCCGAGTGGATGCTTTTGGGAACAGGGTTTTCTTTAACAACTCCAATTTCAGTGTACATAAATTTCATTTAAAGTTAATGTACAATTGGGGTATTTACAATTCCTGTGAAGGCTATAAGTATTTGTTTTGATTTAGAACAGCAAGAAGGAGCTTGCAGCTCATTGGTAAGACCTTGCACCGCTGAACTATAGCACCAGAGTTCAAATCTCATCAGCCACATTATCTTTTTGTTTCAATTTCTTTTAATCTTTTCAGAAGCCCAAGAGTTTTCACATGCACTACACGTAATATGATAAGTTACAGAATAAATAAACATAAACACGAGGGAAATTGAATCGACAAGGACACGTGGCCCAAGACCCGGCACCCTTCGTCGGTAAAGACCCGGCGACTTGTGCATGGAAACCCGGCGCCGCCGGTTCAACCCGTCCCTAATGCTTTCATCTTCTCACCCGAGCACCCTTTCAGCTACCCCACTCCCCCTACACTGTTGGTATTCTCTGAACATTTACAGAGCACAATAAAATTCACATTTAATCCTATTTTATTACAAATTTTAATACACACATTCACTACACTAAACCCTAGATTTTCCTATAAATACCACCCCTCATATCACCCTTACCCACTCACAAATTCCTGCCAAAACTCTCAAGAAATTTCCAAGTTCATATAGTGTGCAAGCGGAGTTAACGAAGGGCGAAACTCCGACGAAGTTCCGGCAACGACCCAAGGAGTTTCCGGCGACGAAACTACGCACCGGCACTTCACCACTCTTCCTCTTTCTCCCCTCTACCTTATTAGCCAGTAAGTCCCATTTTTCCTCTCATCTTCATCTTTAAAAAGTTCCATTTCTAAAACCCGACGGAAGCGGAGTTAATCCAACTTCCGATTCGGTTTTCTTTAAAAACTACACTTTTCTTTTATAAGATTAAACCATATTCTCATATGTTGATTATTAAACATTAACAAACTCAACAAAACAAGTTTCACATCAAAATAATCATTTTTGTGATATTCATCGCATTTTTAGATAAAAATACCACAAACTATTCATTTCGACATTATAACCTTTATTCTTTGCTATACCTTTAGATAGTCCACGAGGTAATGACCTACCTCCTCACAACACACATATCTATCATAGCACGATGAATATTGGGACAATAGAATACGGGAAATACTACTTTACAAATAAATCCATTTAACTTATAAAACCGTTTTCTCTAAAAAGTGTATTTAACTTTTCATACAATTAAGCCTCTACAACCCATTTTGGAGATCCCGTTTGGGATGGTGCGGATTATCGCACATTCTCGGGCTTAGTAGAGCGGGATGCAAATCTCCGCAAGGAGTATTCGATCTCAATAGAATTTTTATACATTTTTCTTTAGAAAATGAGATTTTTACAAGAAAACAAATAAATTATTTTTATTAATTATGTATATATAGTTATTACCAAAATACTTATTTTAAACATATATATTATTCCATGTTTCCAAAACTCAAGAAAAGAATTCAAATATTACATGAAACTACCATGATAATTCAAAACAATATTCATATTACAAATAAATACCATATATTATGAAATTTGGTTTTATTTACTAGAAATATCACATTTATAAAATATACATCAATGAAAATTCTAAAGACAATAATTAAATGCTTGAGGTGTATTTTGAAATTATACCAAAACTATTTTTACATAAAACCCCTTCAAGTTATACTAAATTACAATAAGGACCCTAGTAAACATAGGTTTAAGCGGGACCAGTCTCTTGAGCCTCAGAGAGCCGGAGATATGGGTGCGGTATTATCAACACGGTAATTGTCTTGGAAAAAGACATAAATCCTACCGTCCATGTGCAGCAGTTACCGATACCACCAAAACAATCAGGATTTCAAGTTCTTTTAAAAGTTCCTGACTCAGACCGAGTCTCAATCTAATCAATCTGACTTGAATGTGATTCAAGTACAAACTACAATACAACATGATTCAATATGAATCTATCTATTCAATCTATATCAATTTGTATTGATATATTCCACTTACATGTTCTTCCATTATATACGTTCCATTACTGATATCATGGTTTCAGCAAGTCATCCATCTATACAATTTACAAGACAATACAATACAAGCAATACAATCAAGACATCGCGGGCTGTATAAGGGGTAGATTGGTACGGAAGGTGTTAAAAGTGGCACGAGACTGCAACTATAAGACACCTAATCTGAATCTCCATTGCCGTTGTACCGTGGTTGAACGGTACCTTGTACTCGTATACCTTAGTCTCCGGGATAATGAGACTCCTCCCGTATACACTGGCCTCTTCTGTACCAAGCAACAAAAAACAGCGTTAACACTAAATAACAACATCAAACAACTATGCTCTATTATGTCTATTCTATTCTTATCTATCTACGGGACTTACCGAGCGACTTGTTCGTTGACGACATTCTCTTTCTTCTTCTTTGGAATGTCGTCAGGTGCTTCGAACTCACTGGAGATCGAACCCAGCAGCAAAGACTTGGATCAGTTTACTGAAGACCGGGAGTTTTAGATTCACTTGTACATTACATTTCATTTTCATTTCTGTTATGCCATTGTTTAGGTATTGCTTTCATTCCATGTATTTTTATTTCAGTGTATTGTGAAAAGAATGTTTAATAAATAAAGTTGCTGTTTATTTACATCTTGTCTCTTATGTACATTTTATTTTATATTGCTTAGATACACTTAGCGTGTTTACTTATGAGTAAATACATAGCGGTCTCGTCGCGTCCTCTACCCGTATACTGGGAAGCGAAGAGTGACAGGTTTTGTTGGTGGCCCATGCATGTCAGCTCTGTGTGGACATACAGGTCAGCTCTGTATGGACATACAGGTCAGCTCTGCGTAGACAACCTAAGAAATATAACACAAGAACTAGCAACTGAAAACATCCTTTACAATACATATTCCTTGAATCTTATCATTTCATATATTTTGAATCCGTCATAACCCAAATTTTTCTTTCAAGGTTATGGATTCCCCAAACAACACCAGTACCAACTTCAACCAATACTCCACCACCCCTACCAATTACACCGGCCGTAGCTGCTCCGATCAATGAGCATACGGTACTACTTGAGACGATCCGTAGCCTCCTGGAGGGACAGCAGCAGCAGACTGCTATCTTGATAAACCGTCCCGAGGCAGAACCACCTAGGGTGAAGCAATTCAGGGCCTTGCATCCTAAGTAGTTCTCAGAAAAGGAGAACCCCTTAGAAGCTGAGGAATGGGCTTAGAGTATTGAAGATGACCTGGCAGCAGCACAAGTGCCAGAGGTCGCTTGGGTTCGAGTTGCAAAGCTGCAGTTCACTGATAATGCACGGGTTTAGTGGAAGGCGGAAGAAAGTCGTCTCACCCAACCAATCGAATCGAGGACTTTCCGCGATATGTTCGACGTGAAATACTTCCCCGAGACTTCCAGATTCGACATGGAACAGCAGTTCATCCACTTACAACGCGGTTCAATATGGACCAAATCAGTGGATGAGTCCGATACTGAGTTTACCATGCTCAGTCGATTTGCGGCACACCTGATACCGACGGATGAGATCAGAGCCCGTCGATTTCAACAAGGGTTAGATCCGGAGATCCAGGCTGCATTAGCCACAGGAGATTTTCCAACTCACGAATCGGCTCTGAAAGCTTTCCGCCGATATGAGGCAGTGGTAAAGATGAGGGGCAGACCTCAGTCTGCTGGGATGAAGCGCCCTACCAACCAGATGGCAGGAGGAGCCTCTTCAAGGCCACCATTTGTGCCAAGGAGACCGGGAGTACCAAACAACAGGCCCCAGCATTTTGCGCATACTGCAGGAGAGATGGACATCTAATGAAAGACTGCCGGTGTACAAATTGCTTTTGCTTAGTCTGCGGCTCAGCTACTCACGATATTGGGTCTTTTCCTCGTAGACAAAACCCATATGCTGCACCCAGGCCAGCAATCACTTACCCGCAGCGTCCAGCCATTCAGGCACCTGCTCCGAGACTTGCACTACCTGCTCCACCTCCTCGAGGATCAAGTGCACCTCCTCCCCGTCAGTTCCATCAAGCTCAAAGGAACCCACCTCAAAGACCAAGGAACGGACAGAGGAATGCTCCTCCAGCAAGGAGGAATGTGCCGAGACGACAAGCTTTCACGATGACTGTGGAAGAGGCTGAAGCCACCGGCCAAGTCATTACTGGTAACATTTCCCTTTCAAATTCTCTTTCAGTTCATAGACATACCTATATATGTTTTCCCTTATACCTAAAACATATCCCACATAACCTAGGTACAATCATAGTAGCCTCACTCCCTGCACTCGCACTATTCGATACTGGAGCATCTCATTGCTCTATGTCGTAACGGTTCGTCCGAACTCATGTGATTCCCGTCACACCGCTTGTATCCAGCTGGAATGTCAGTTCAGGGAACGGCGTTCTAAAGGCAACAATGGGATACAGCCAGTATCCAGTGGTCGTCTACAGCAAAGAATTCTATGCTGACTTCAAAGTGCTGGACATACCGAACTTCGATGTAGTTCTAGGTATGGATTGGCTCGGAACATTCTATTCTACCATTGACTGTCGTCAGAGGAGGGCAGTATTCGAGATTCCAGACCATCCGGTCTTCTATTTCAAAAGTGGAGACCATACCCTGGAGAAAAGTACATACAAGGAAAAACCAAAGAAGGCAGTGATTGCGGCAATTCAAGCGGAGGAAGGATCAAAGCCATAAGTAGTTCGAGAGTTCGACGATGTGTTTCCTGACGATATCTCAGGTTTGCCTCCCGATCGAACTCTTGAATTCAGCATTGATTTAATACCAGGAGCACAACCGGTGATCAAAGCACCGTATCGATTAAGTCCGGAAGGTTTGAAGGAGGTCCGAACTCAGTTGGATGAATTATTGACGAAAGGATGGATTCGTCCCAGCACTTCAAGTTGGGGATCTCCGGTTCTACTTGTGAAGAAGAAGGAAGGTTCATACAGAATGTGCATTGATTATAGAGACTTGAACGAAGTAACAATAAAGAACAAGTATCCATTCCCGCGCATCGACGATTTATTCGATCAGCTAAGTGGATCTTGTGTTTTCTCCAAGTTAGATCTTCGTTCGGGTTATCATCAAGTGAAGGTCAAGGAATCTGACATCTATAAAACGGCATTCAGAACTCGCTATGGTCATTACGGATTTCTTGTGATGCCATTTGGAGTGACCAACGCAACAGTAATATTCATGAACCTGATGAACCAAGTTTTCCGGGTGTACCTAGACAGGTTTGTTGTCATCTTCATCGACGATATCCTGGTGTATTCTAAGAGTCGGAAAGAACACGCCGAACACCTATGAATTGTCCTGGAAACCCTACGATAACATCAACTCTATGCCAAGTATAGAAAATGCGAATTTTGGCTAAATCAAGTTGGTTTCCTCGGACACATTGTATCGAGTGAAGGAATCTCTGTGGATCCAGCGAAAGTTTCAGCAGTAAGCGAATGGCCGACACCAATGTCAGTGAAGGACATTCGAAGTTTCTTGGGTCTAGCTGGATATTACAGAAGGTTCATTGAAGAATTTTCGAAGATAGCAACACCCCTGACCAAGCTCACATGTAAAGATGAAGAATTCGTGTGGTCAGAAGCATGCGAACAAGTTTTCGTAGAACTCAAGTCAAGGTTGACATCAGCGCCTATTCTCGTCATACCGGACCAATCTGGAGATTTCGATGTGCATTGTGATGCATCCGGTAAGAGATTAGGATGTGTTCTACATCAGCACGGTAAGGTTGTGGCTTATGCTTCAAGACAGCTGAAGATTCATAAACACAATTATCCGATGCATGATTTGGAATTGGCAGCCGTAATTTTTGCTCTTAAAATTTGGCGCCATTATCTTCTTGGTGAATGAGTGAACATAGACACAGATCACAAGAGTCTGAAATATGTGCTTACTCAGAAAGAGCTTAATATGCGGCAGAGACGATGGTTAGAACTCATGGCGGACTTCGACATCAACCTGTAATATCACCCAGGGAAGGTGAATGTAGTACCTGATGCCCTTAGTCGCCAACCATTAGCAATGAATCTCACCGCTCAGTGGAAGCTTCAACAAGACTTGTATCAGATGGAGATTGAAGTGATCATGCTAGATAACGCTTCAAATTTGATGAACTTACAAGTTCAATCTACCATTGTCAATCAGATCAAAGTAGCTCAAGCAAGTGATGCCAAGTTGCAAAAGATCAGGGAACAAGTAGAGAATGGACTCAGAACAGACTTCATCATTCAAGACGGATCTTTAAGATACGGCAGCAGACTGTATGTACCAAAAGGTTCTGTTCGGGAAGAGTTAATAAAAGAAGCCCACAGCTCTCCCTACTCAGTACACTTTTGAGGTACAAAGATGTACAAGGATCTGCGTCAAAATTACTGGTGGCATGGAATGAAGCGTGAAGTATCCAGAAGCGTCGCTAAATACTTGGTGTGTCAGCAAGTAAAGGCTGAACATCACAGGACAGCTGGATTACTTCAACCGTTACCTATTCCAGAATGGAAGTGGCAACACATCACGATGGATTTTGTGACTGCTCTTCCTCGCAGCACAAAGGGTAACGATGTGATATGGGTTATTATGGATCGACTCACAAAGTCGGCTCACTTCATCCCATTTCAAGTTGGCCAATCTACTGAGACATTAGCAAAAAAGTACATGGAGGTAAGAATCTAAGTAAAGATTTAAAATTTTCATAATGTGCTATCTCTGATACTCATGAACTCATACAGGAAATCGTGAGACTTTATGGAGTACCGGTTTGCATTGTCTCCGATCGCGACACCAGATTCCGATCGCGACACCAGATTCCGATCGCAATTTTGGCAGAGTCTGTAGGCGAGCTTGGGAACAAGTCTGAACTTCAGCACAACTTATCATCCACAAACAGATGGTCAATCTGAGCGAACTATTCAGATCTTGGAAGATATGCTCAGAGCGTGTATGCTAGACTTCGGAGGATCGTGGGAAGATCACCTACATCTTGTGGAGTTTTTATACAACAACAGCTACCAAGCAAGTATCGGAATGGCACCTTTTGTAGCACTTTATGGAAGAAAGTGCCGATCGCCATTAAGTTGGAATGACATCGGAGATAGAGAACTCCTTGGACCTGAGATGATAGTAGCAACTGTTGACGTAGTTCGTACTATCAGGGAAAGAATGCGCATAGCCCAAGATCGACAGAAGTACTGGGATGATGCAAAGCGCCGTCATTTGGAGTTCCAGCCGGGAGATCATGTATTTCTGAAGATATCTCCGAACCGCGGAGTGATTAGTTTTGGAAGACAGGGTAAGTTAAGTCCATGGTACATTGGACCGTTCGACATACTCGAACGAGTCGGTGAAGTGGCTTATCGCTTGGCACTTCCACCTTCATTGGAAGGAGTGCACAACGTATTCCACATATCCCAACTCAGAAGATATGTGAGTGACCCCAGCCATGTACTTGATCACTCTGAACTCTCTATATAGCCAGATTTATCATGTGAGCAGCAACCTGTGGAGATCCTGGATAGAAAAGTGAAGTCACTTCGGAACAAGAAAGTCAACTTGGTTCGAGTGATGTGGAGAAGAGACACTCCAGGAGAATCGACATGGGAAAGGGAAGATGAGATACGAGCAAGATATCCTCACTTATTTGTAAACTAGTCCTTAAAATAAATTATAAATTTCGAGGATGAAATTTTTGTAAAGAGGGTAGACTGTAACAACTCCAATTTCAGTGTACATAAATTTCATTTAAAGTTAATATACAATTGGGATATTTACAATTCCTGTGAAGGCTATAAGTATTTGTTTTGATTGAGAACAGTAAGAAAGAGCTTGTAGCTCATTGGTAAGACCTTGCACCACTGAACCATAGCACCAGGGTTCAAATCCCATTAGCCACACTATCTTTTTATTTTAATTTCTTTTAATCTTTTTAGAAGCCCAAGAGTTTTCATGTACACTACACGTATTAGGATAAGTTACAAAATAAATAAACATAAACACGAGGGAATTGAATCGACAAAGATACGTGGCCCAAGACCCAGCACCCTCCGTCGGTAAAGACCCGGTAACTTGTGCATGGAGGCCCGGCGCCGCCGGTTCAACCCGTCCCTAATGCTTTCATCTTCTCACCCGAGCACCTTTTCAGCTACCCCACTCCTCCTTTACTGTTGGTATTCTCTGAACATTTACAAAGCACAATAAAATTCACATTTAATCCTATTTTATTATAAATTTTAATACACACATTCACTACACTAAACCCTAGATTTTCCTATAAATACCACCCCTCATATCACCCCTACCCACTTACAAATCCCTGCCAAAACTCTCAAGAAATTTCCAAGTTCTTATAGTGTGCAAGCGGAGTTAACGAAGGGCGAAACTCCGACGAAGTTCTGGCAATGACTCAAGGAGTTTCCGGCGACGAAACGACGCACCGGCGCTTCACCACTCTTCCACTTTCTCCCCTCTACCTTATAAGCCAGTAAGTCCTATTTTCCCTCTCATCTTCATTTTTAAAAAGTTCCATTTCTAAAACCCGACGGAAGCGGAGTTAATCAGACTTCCGATTCGATTTTCTTTAAAAACTACACTTTTCTTTAATAAGATAAAACCATATTCTCATATGTTGATTATTAAACATTAACAAACTCAACAAAACAAGTTTCACATCAAAATAATCATTTTTGTGATATTTATCACATTTTTACATAAAAATACCACAAACTATTCATTTCGACATTATAAACTTTATTCCTTGCTATATCTTTAGATAGTCTATGAGGTAATGACCTATCTCCTCACAACACACATATCTATCATAACACGATGAATATTGAGACAATAGAATATGGGAAATACGACTTTACAAATAAATCCCTTTAACTTATAAAACCGTTTTCTCTAAAAAGTGTATTTAACTTTCCATGCAATTGAGCCTCTACAACCCATTTTGGGGACCCCGTTTGGGATGGTGTGGATTATCGCACATCCTCGGGCTTAGTAGAGCGAGATGCAGACCTCCGCAAGGAGCATTCGATCTCGATGGAATTTTTATACATTTTTCTTTAGAAAATGAGATTTTTACAAGAAAACAAATAAATTATTTTCATTAATTATGTATATATAATTATTACCAAAATACTTATTTTAAATATATATTATTCCATGTTTCCAAAACTCAAGAAAAGAATTCAAATATTACATGAAACTACCATGATAATTTAAAACAATATTCATATTACAAATAAATACCATATATTATGAAATTAGGTTTTATTCACTAGAAATGTCACATTTATAAAATATACATCAATGAAAACCCTAAAGACGATAATTAAATGCTTGAGGTGTATTTTGAAATTATACCAAAACTATTTTACATATAACCCCCTCAAGTTATACTAAATTACAATAAGAACCCTAGTAAACATAGGTTTAAGCGGGACCAGTTTCTTGAGGCTCAGGGAGCCAGAGATATGGGTGCTTACCTATTTAGGGTAAACAACTTAACAAACGGTGTTATCAACACGGTAATTGTCTTAGAAAAAGACACAAATCCTGCAGTTCATGTACAGCAGTTACCGATACCACCAAAACAATCAGGATTTCAAGTTCTTTTAAAAGTGTCTGACTCAGATTGAGTCTCAATCTAATCAATATGACTTGAATGTGATTCAAGTACAAACTACAATACAACATGATTCAATATGAATCTATCTATTCAATCTATATCAATCTGTATTGACCGAACCGAACCATGGATATATTCCATTTACATGTTCTTCCATTATATCCATTCCATTACTGATATCATGGGTTCGGCAAGTCATCCATCTATACAATTTACAAGACAATACAATACAAGCAATACAATCAAGATATCGCGGGGTTTATAAGGGGTAGATTGGTACGGAAGGTGTTAAAAGTGGCACGAGACTGCAACCATAAGACACCTAACCTGAATATCCATTGCCGTTGTACCGTGGCTGAACGGTTCCTTGTACTCCGTATACCTTAGTTTCCGGGATAATGAGACTCCTCTCGTATACACTGGCCTCTTCTGTACCGAACTACAAACAACAGCGTTAACACTAAATAACAATATCAAACATCTATACTCTATTCTGTCTATTCTATTCTTATCTATCTACGGGACTTACCGAGCGACTTGTTCGCTGATGACATTCTCTTTCTTCTTCTTTGGAATGTCTTCAGTTGTTTCAGACTCACTGGAGATCGAACCCAGCAGCGAAGACTTAGATCAGTTTACTGAAGACCCGGAGTTTTAGATTCACTTGTACATTACATTTCATTTTCAATTCTGTTATGCCATTGTTTAGGCATTGCTTTCATTCCATGTATTTTCATTTCAGTGTATTGTAAAATGAATGTTTAATAAATAAAGCTGTTGTTTATTTGCATCTTGTCTCTTGTGTACATTTTATTTTATATTGCTTAGATACGCTTAGCGTGTTTGCTTCTGAGTAAATACGTAGCAGCCTCGTCGCGTCCTCTGTCCGTATACTGGGAAGCGGTGCGTGACAGGTTCTCCTAAAGTCACTTGGTCGGGGCTATGGGGCGTGGCTACCTAGTAAAGTTATCTGGCGAGTATTCGCGTACGATACACGATTACGACGGAGTTTCGATCCGAATCGAAACGTCGTGGCAATCGATCAATAGAGACTAACATGCTAGATTTACAAACACTAACTGGTTTTCACAAAACTAATTTAATATGGATTCTAACTACTGTATCACATATCAAACTTAAACCCGAAACGATGTAAAAATTACGACTACGAAACACTCCGTATTAGCCCCTTAACAAAAGTTAACATCACATGCAAACTGGGCTAATCAAACATAATCATGAAACCCTAAACTCAACACCACATAACACCAAACAAAAACAAACCCAAATCATCACTATAGAACCGGCGTCGCCGGCCATATTGGCATTCTCGCTGGCCAAACATCCAAATTGTGTGCTCGTTTTTATCTGGTGTTCTATTTACATCACATGTAACATTCTGCACTTGTTTAAAAATATTTCAGAGACCATTTAAAAATCGACAGAAACTTGATGTTTTTGGTTTCGGTTTCGGAGTTGTTTCCTTTTCGTAGTTTTACAAATATCGTCTATTCTTCTAGTTTTGGCTCTGATACCATGAACGTGTTTGTTAGTACCACCACTGGGTTTTACTAGCATCAAGCATGTCACTTAAAAAAATTTCGGGATGCTAATCAACACTAACCAAGATCTTAAATTAGATGATTAGGGTTTAACTATGATATCATAAAAACTAGCTAAGAGAAAGGTGACTACAACTTTTGTAGACCATGTCTTTCTCTTCCTAAGCTCCGTGTAGTAGTCCATTTGACTCCACTAGGCTCCACTTGAAGGTTGAACGAACTTGCTTCGATGACCTTCGTGCCGAAGATGATCCACCCAAAGTCCGCTAATCCAAGCTAGCTCTTCACTAAACTCTTTAGTGAAGGAAATACACTACACCAAAATGCTAATCTAGCGTAGGGTGGTGAAGTAGGGGTGTTTTCTCACAAGGGTTCTCACAAGCTCAAGGTTTCACAACTCATGTGAGGGATTGAACTTGGATGAGGTGAGGAGGAGTATGAAGAGAGCTAGAGAAAAGAACTCATCTCCTGAGCCCAACTAGAGAAATGAACAAAGTAAAATGGCTAAGGCTAAAACAAGTCAAGAATGGCTCTTAAGTGTTTGCTCACATATTGAAGCATGAATAAAATACAATACATATAATGCACCATGCTTCAATAGTGCAAACAAATGAATAAACAAAAGATAAAAGCCATGCCCCACCCATGCCCTCAAATGTCTCTCCATTTTCCACCTCATTTTCAATTTTCCCAAAATAGAAAATCCATGCCATGCTTCATATATATATATATAGGAGGAAAGATGCCTTAGGAGGGAATTTCCTCCTATGGCGTTGTTCAGTCGAAAATATCGCATTTTTGATATGATATTTTTCTTACTTTTCTTAAATATCTAAAGGTGTTTATTATAAATATGACACATATGAGGCTTTATAATTAACATTATAAAGGAAATATAGCATATAATATTTATATAATATTTTGATAATTTAAATATGCATACCATATCAAATATCCTTAATCAATATTCTTAAAATATAATATCATATCAAATTGGTTAGGATAATATCTCAAAAATACCAAATATTACTAACATTATTCTTTGAGATATGGTGCAAGTTTTGGCTCAGGTCAGGAGATCGAGATCTTGAGATATCGGAAATCAAAAATCTGCCGAAATATTAAAGAAAATCGAAGAATCTTTACTGGCAGTGACTCAGGAAATATTTTCAAGTTCCAGACATCAACTAAATCTCTATGTGTCACAAGAATAAAGCCCCAGAAATTTGCACCAAAGATCTCACCAACAAACCGCGGATCCGCGGTCAAACCATGCAATATGCGGCGGATCCATGGCCGATTCACCGAATCAGGAGTTAGGATTTTCAGGTTGGATTTGCTACAACTAACTCTAATTCTGTGGATTTTTGGTTTCTGGTTTTGAGGTTATATAAAGGACCGAGGGCTAAACTTAGAAATCATCAATCTTTTACACAAGCTAATCACCGTCAAAGAACAAGTGATCCAAGACAGGTCCAAGATTCGACGTGATAAAGCGACATGAGATTCGACGGAACATCTACATCCGACAAGGCAGAGATCGAGAGCAACTTCTTCTTCCTCTTGTAATCTAAACTTGAAGTTTGTACTTATGAAGTTGATTAATAAAGATAGATTTTTAGTTTAATTATTTTGTTAAATTATGAATTTCATCTCTATCTGTTCTTCTATCTCCATCATGCATGAGTAATTCTCCGCTTGATAGGATTCGTAGGATTAGGGTAGATCAATGGATGAGAAAATATTTTAACTTCGTTTACATCTTATGAAGCTTATAAACTTTAGCAAAAGAATCGTTAACATCCTTATCGGGCGCGCTACGAATTTATTGCTAGTCTCGACCGCGATTTGAGATCAGATTAACAATTGTTTTGGTAAGGGGTAGACATGAATATAGATTAATGAAAGGACAAGGGTCAATAGTATGGAAACCCTAGTTTCTTCTAAGAACCATAATCTTCATTCATCACTATCAATCTAGTTTTAAATTTATCAAAAGATAAAAAGAGTTATCTTTATTAGTCATCCAGGATTACTAAATCCTAACGAACCCTACAAGCCCTCTTCTGATATAAAATTTAAATCCGTCTTTAAACTAGATTTATATTCTACATCCGTATTTAACGTAGATCTAGATTCTATAACTTTTCTTCTCTATTATTTTTTCCTCTATTCTTCCTCTTTTTCAACACGTCTAAAGTAAAATTGAAAGATTCCACATATCCCTGAGGATGACCCGTACTCATTTCGGTCTAGCTACATGCGACACCGTTATTAATTGCGGTTATTCTACACACACTTCTTTAGATACAGAATCAATCAAATGGCGCCGTTGCCTGGGATACGTGCATAATTTTTTATTCTTACTATTCGTGTTGAATTCTTATTCGATCTATATCATAAAACAAAAAAAACGTATCTTGCATATTTAACGATTAGTGTGCGATTTTTGCGAGGCAATCTGGAGTCACTGTAGCGAGGAGATAAAGATTCAGAGACATTCATCAAGACCCAGATAAGCAAGGGAGGCCACCGTAGCAAAACGTTTTCAAAGAACTCTCAACTCCGCGACGGAACCGCGACAAGAAGTGTGTTTTGGCGGCGGAACCGCGACAGTGTTGGTGAGTTAGGGCTTCAATTTTCTCTGGTATCTTTTCTATCGCTTTCTCTCTCCTCTGAAAAATCCAATAATATATTTTCTGCAGGATTCTTTGCAAAATATCGCCGCTCAAAAATCTTTTTGCGAGTTTTGTTTTGCAGTTTGTTTTTGCATATTTTAATACGGACATTAAGGGGTAAAGACCAAATTCAGATTAGGTGGGGATTTCATCACCCTTCCTAAGCCCCACAAATCACAAAACGAGCATCCGCATCACCCTACATTAATTAAAAAATATCTAGACCAAGACTCTAAGGACCGTCGCGCTCAATAAGGACAGAGGAAGGTCGTGGGTAATCTATCGCTTATCCGCATTACTTTTGTGGTGTCTAGGCAAGCGTGTCTAAGACAAGTGGTTACTTAATTAGGCCCGCTATTTTCGGTGCTTTGTATAGCGGATACCTCCCACTTACCTGGCACTTATCTAACCACAAGAGTGATAAAGAGGTGATAGAGGATTGATCCTGCGGCTTGTCCTTTGGAAGTTTAAGAGCGGTTTAGAGACTTGACATAGGTAACCTTAGTTCTAGGGTTGTGTGTGCATTTTTTTGTGGTTTGTCTCACGTCCGATACTTTTCAAAACAAACCAATTTTTAAGTTCTCATACGCTGCCATGTGCGCTAAACCCGCTTAGTGCATGATCGGCTAGACAAGAGATTCTAGTGCCCGTCTTGTCCGCGTTTCTGCTATCGACTCCGAAGTCGGTACTTCTTCATCTCATTTTTCCCTTCCACCCACCACATCGACCGAGATGGACGGTTCTCCATCATATTTTACTACTACCATCCTGCCACCACCCGTCGGTGCGTAGAATTCACCGCGCATCTCTCTCCAAGAAAGATTTACCCCATGTGCGGACCCCTTCCTACCTGTCTATCTATTCCACCAGCCAATGGGGATAATTTTGAAATTAAACCCCACTTCATCAAACCGTTGGCCAAATTTCACGGGCTTGAATCCGAGGACGCGTACGTTTTTATAAACAAATTCGAAAACGTATGCGCAATGATAGGTACGTCACAACTGTCTGTGGATGCTATACGCTTACGTCTTCTCCCTTTTACTTTGTGCGGTCTAGCAGAAAAATGGCTTTATAACACTGCCTCACATTCTATTGCCAAATGGGATGAATTCATTATAGCATTCCTTAAGAAATTTTATCCCAATCATAAGACTGCCCGCGTTCGAAGCGAGATTAACCACTTTACCCAACTTCCCAATTTATCATTTTGGAAATGCTTTGAACGGTTTAAGGATCTTCTTCTACAATGCCCTCATCACAGAATCAATAGATGGGACCTTTGTCGAATTATATATGAGGGTGTTGATCCTGCAACAAAACAGATGCTTGAAACCACGTGTCAATGTTATTTCCTGTCTAAAGATAATGGTGAAGCTTGGCAATTTCTGGAAAATCTCGCCGAACAAACTCTACAGTGGGAAAGCGTTAGACCTGCATCATCTAGGGGAGGTATCCATCAGCTCGATATTTCCATCGCAGTGAAAGCCGACATGTCCGCAATACAAAAGAAACTCGATGCTATAGAAAACAAAGTTTCTTCAGCTCCCCTAAATCAATTTATGATCCCCAAAACCGTGTGTGGCCGCTGTTCCAACCCATCACATCTAACAGAAGAATGTTCTTTGAATCCACCGTTTCAAGGTCAAGAACAAATTAATGCTACTTTTCAGCAGTGACCTCGAAACGATCCTTATTCTTCCACATATAATCAGGGATGGAGGAATCATCCCAATTTTGCTTGGAACCAAAACCAAAACCAAAATCAAAACCAGTTCCAAAGCAATTATCAAAGACCTCTGTTCCCTTATGGGAACTGAATGAAATACAAGTAAAGCAGCAAGAAAACCCCCCAAATGGGGGGCATCGCGTGCTTACACGTGACCAGGCCTCACGTGCAAACACGTGACCTTTTTATGGCCAGATTCTATCTATGCCTGAATGCCTAATTGATAAAGTCACTTGCCCATACGTGATGGGCTCTTGAATCCACTGAATTAATAGAATTAAATTCTAATTAAAAGGAATTAAAAGCATTTGTTCCCTCATGGGAACTGAATAAAATACAAATAAAGCAGCAAAAAAAACTCCCAAAGGGGACATCGCGTGCCCACACATGACCGGGTCTCACATACAGACACATGACCTTTTACAGGCAAAGCCTATATGCGCTGAATAAAATAAAAAGTTGGAAATATTTAATCAGTGGGGTCACGTGCCAGCACGTGATGGGTTCCTGAGCCCTTTGAACTAATAAAATTAAATTCTAATTAAATGTTGTATCAGTGGGGTCACGTGCCAACACGTGATGAGTTTCTGAACCCTTCGAACTAATAGAATTAAATTCTAATTAAATGATTAATCAGTGAGGTCATGTCCCAACACGTGATAGACTCCTAAACTCTCTGAACCAATAGAATTAAATTCTAATTAATTACTTAATCAGTGAGGTCACGTGCCAACACGTGATAGACTCTTAAACCCTCTGAACTAATAGAATTAAATTCTAATTAAAAGGAATCGAAAACCCAAATTGGAAAAATATTTCCCTAGATCTTTCCAAACAAAAAAGATTGCACTCTGTAAAAGGGAGCACCGTTGGATTAAAAATCCAATGGTGATTAAAAATCACCAATTTATAGAAAGATTCTGTACAAGGAAATATTTTCCTAAAATTTGCCGGGAACAACAAATAAAATATCTTTTGGATTAAAAATCCAATAGTAAATAAAATTCACCGAGTGATCTAAAAGATCATGTTGGTTATAAAATCAATCAAAATCTTTCAATGAGAGATCGGCTGAACAAACCGATTCTTTTCTTTCTCCTATAAATAGGAGCCAAGAAGAGAAGAGAAAAAAGAGGATACAACAACAGAGAGAGAAGATAGAAGAGAAAACAGAGAAGAGAATTTAATTCTGCAGAGAGAAAAGAAGATCTCTTCAGAGAAAAAACTCTAGATAAGAGAAGGAAGGAGATCATTCTATAAGCTCCCACAAAACAAAAGAGAATTTAATTCTCAAACCAAGAGTTTAACTCTTCTAAAAAGAACTTAGTTCTTCCTCTGGTTGAAGATTTGCAGAAGCAGATCTTCCCACAAGTTGAGAATTTAATTCTCATCGGGGAGATTCTGCCATGCAGATCCAAAACTCAGAGGGAGAATTGGGTTTATAGAATTTAATTCTTTCAAACATATAGGAATTTAATTCCTCTAAATAAAATTAGGGTTTAACCCTATCAAAAGAATTTAATTCTTAAATAAGGGATTTAACTCTCCATGCACGTAAAAGAGATCAGTACCCAACATGATCACGTGTGTCCACGTAACTTCCCCCCAATGATCGAAAGAAAACAAATGAAATTAGATCACGTGCTCCCACATGACCCTTGAACAAACTTCTCAAAATCAAAAGGGAGTAAAGCCAAGGCAGAACAGATTTTGGACGTCTCACGTGTTCCCACGTGACTCTTAAAAAGATCCTCAAAACAAAAGGGAGTAAGGCCAAGATAGTTTCTCTTTTAGGGTGTATCACGTGCTCCCACGTGACCCCTGATAAATACTTTCAATATCCAACGCATGGATACCCATCACATGCCCACACGTGATGGTCATAAAGGTCAAGTGTTTAATGTTTATATGCATACTCTGGAAGCAAAATAGGGGAAGTAAGGCCCAATCTTCAGGCGCCTCATGTGACCCCACGTGAGCGCTTCATTCCTAGTGTTTAGCACTACTTTAAGCGCATCACGTAGGAGCACGTGAGCGTCGAGTATATTCTAGTGTTTAACACTATATTCAAACCAATCTTAGCCTAAATTAACTAAGTCTTCCAGAGGCAAGACCCCCCTTCAACTGGACCCCAATTATACTCTTATTTTCCAAACTGATCATCTCATATGGCATTCAAAGTGATTCCCAGAGCCTTTCAACCAACATTGGTTCAAGGGTACATCTCTTCACTCCTCTGATATGTGTCGTTGTAATCCTTCAACGTCTTCAGAGAGGTGACGGGTCCCGACAACTAGACATTCCACGGACTGTGGGGTCCTTAAACTCATGGAATATGATGTCCTTAAACTTTACAGACTATGATATCTCTAAACTATCATGGACTGTGAGTTCCTTAAACTCATAGACTATGATGTCTTTAAACTATGGATTATGATGTCCTTAAACTCCATGGACTATGATGTCCTTAAAATTTTGGACTGCAAAGTCCATAAACTAAAACAATAGAGCCCAAATGCTCTTTTGTTGGATCTAAATGATCCTGTTAAGTTAATCTTAGTCTAAAATTAGACTAACGTATCTTTAACAAATGTTTAAGTTGATATTAGTCTCAAATGAGATTAACGATCCTTAAACCCAACCCAAAACTCAAATCTAAAAAAATACGGATTTGGACTAATCCACGCCCTATGGGCGACAACATAAATTAGTCTCCGTATACAATCCACGGGCAACCAAAAACAAAACAAACACGCACGACACGAAGTGACCATCTGGAGAAGGAGAAAGTTTTTACCGCGATGCGGTAGCGTAATTAACTACAGGGGCTTGCGCCTGAAAGGAAGAGCGTCCCCACAATCAAAAACCCCTCACAATGAGGGGGAATCTGATGAAGTCTGCTACAACGGCCGCATCCGTCTAAACCTCCGGTGCCATAAATCAACTTGGTATCTTCGGAGAGGTGGACGGATAAAACCAAATAGCATCTGCCCCCAAAATTCAGGCCGGGCGTCCCAACGTCCCGGTCGCGTCTTTTAGTGGAGAACAGATTCTGGCACGCCCGGTGGGACCTTTTCCTCTTTCCACTCCACACTTCGTGTGTCGTGTTTCGCGAACGAATCAAGGTTTGCTATGGTTGCCCTTGGATTCGAGGTACTAAGATTTGGTGTCTTGCTCCGTGCAGAGAAAATGGCTTTCAACTGCACAAACTGTAACGACTGCAACAACTCCCACTCTGTCCTTGCTGGAAGAGTGACTTATAGGCCTCAAGCTGCCTCCGTTTTCACGATGCCAGTGGAACAGGTGACGCAAGCCACCACCGGGCTGTTCTTTGGGACCATGCTCCTACCCATGAGCTTCAACGCCCCACTACCATTGCAAGAAACTCCGAAGAAGTCGGTCTTTGATCGTTTTACAACTACCGCGCCCCCTCTCAACGGGTCGTCCAAATCCAGCTCCTCGGTTTTCAACAGACTGGGCCAAAGCTCAGGTGGGCCCGTGAAAAAGCCTACAATACCTGAAGGAGTTATTCCGAAGTGGGTAGCTATTCCAGCTCCGATAAACGAAATCCTTAGAGAGGCTTCTCCTGCGAAGGGATCGATCTTCGCTAGACTGTCCGCTCCAACTCCCGCTTTGGGCGAGATCACCAAGGCTGCTTTCGCTGCTCAAAAATCAGTCTTCGATAGGTTGAACGTTTCTTCTCAGCAGACATCAGTCTTCAAGAGGCTGACACCGGCAGCAACCCTCCACCAGAGCAGGGGGCATGATGAAGCCACCCCCATAGCTGAACCAATACCATCTGCAAGGCATGCTCGACGTCGTCACTGGCGCCGAGTGAGGAAACCTGGGGGTAGTTCCCCTTCCGGACTTACCCCACCAGTTCCAATGGTGGAAGTCGATGCTGCTGTTCCAACTGGGAACAGCTTTGAACCACTTAGGAGGGTACGCAAGAACTCTCCGAAGGTCGTGCTAAAAAGATCTCCTCCACCTATGGAGAACGCTACAAAGGTGAAGCCAGAGCAGCCCCCTTAGCGGTTGTCCTCTAAAATTCATAAAGTTTGGCGACAGGTCCAAGACTCGGTGATCAACTAAGACTACTCCCGCCAATCGAAAAAGATGAAAGTTCGGCAAGAGAAGGACCATCCTGTCGTACCGCAGAAGGTGTCATCTACTTGGCTGCCCGCTGCAACGGCCCCCTCAACTTCGACCGCTCACAAAAGAAGAAGGCCGGAGAAAGTCTTCATGTCCGCGATGAATCTTAAGAACACTGAATCTAAACGCCCCAAGTCTGGGGGCATGGTGGTGGGCATGGCGGTGCACATTGTTTATATGACATCCGGGAAAGAGGATAGTCGTATCTCTACGGGTCATCGACCACTCATCAGATCCGTAACAAAGGCCCAGGAGCAACAACAAAAACTCAAGGAAATGTTAACACAGATGGCCATACTCACTGGGCCAAAAGAAATCCTGGAAACGTCGTCAGAGCAGCGTCATGAACAAGAAACTGATGCTGAGTTCTTCCGCAGAATCCTCGAGAAGAAGTACTAAGAGGCGGCGGAGCAAGCTGCCAATATAAAACGAATGGCGCTTTTATTCCAAGACATGGTCGGGATGATGATACAGCCGAATCCTCCAGTTGAAGACCCTTCGATTATCCTTGAAGACGATAAAGGAGAGACATCGAACCCTCTTCCGGCTTGTTCAGCAGCCAAGGAAGAGACCATTTCCAAAGCCGCCCTGGATGACTATATCGCTAAACATGGATGACTATATCGCTCAACAGATACAAGCTCATCAGGCGAACGAAGCGGCCGGCCAAATTGTTAAGACTGGACGACCATATCCGGGTTGGTATGACCAAATAAAGTACCCACTGGGATATACGATCCCTAAATTCCATGTATATAAGGGGACGTGGAATCCACACCAGCACGTTGCTCAATTTAGGGCTCTGTGCGGCAACACCGGAGGTGACGACAAACTGCTGCTTCGCCAGTTTGTTCGCAGCTTGTCGGAGACAGCGTTTGAATGGTACTCCGAGCTCCCGAACGACTCCGTTAAGACATTTGCAGAAATGGAGTTACTGTTCATACAAAGGTTCGCAGGCACTAGCGAACGTACCCCAATCATGGCATTGATCAATGTCAGGGTGAAGTCGGGCGAAACATGGGTGCAGTACGCGATACGGTGGCGGAATCTATAGTTGAAATGCGAACAACGCATCGAAGAAGCTCCTGCGGTAGGCATGTTTGTAGGAACTCTTGATCCGCAGACGACCATATCCCAGTTCATGATGTTTTTCAAGCCGACTACCTTCCAGGCCTTGATTGACAAACTGGCCCAAATGGATCAGATGGGTCATAGACCGTCTTCCTCGAAAATGGAGCCTCGAAACAAAAAGGGGAAGGGGAAAGCGACCTTCGACGCCAATGCTCAACAGCAGCCTAGTGGTCCAAAACCAGCTGATCGCCAAAGTGATAGACAGCGATCCTTTGGGGAAAAGATGAGACGCCCTTACTCGTTCCCTCGGGATAAGACGAAGAGGTAATTCAAGCTAGCGCTGCGAAACAGGCTCAACACTCTGCCGGAGCCAAGGAGCCCAACGCAACCAGGCAACGTTAACAATCCTAATTACTGCCTTTATCACCGAATATTGGGTCATTTAATCGAAAATTGTTACATCTTCAAAAGTTGGATAGAAGATCAGTACCAACAGGGCAAGTTCGCGTTATCCAAAAACTGGAAGGTGAACCCGCCACAACCTCACGCTCCTAAAAAGGTGGACACACCGGGGGCATCATGCTCACTTATAGAGGAAGCCCTATGGGAGGTGGCCCTTTCAGCTAAGATAAAAAGAATGCTGAAGGATCTCCAAACATGCCCGGCAATCAGATGGAAAAGTCCGCTGGAACCCGAG
Source organism: Agapanthus africanus (assembly GCA_030015575.1). NCBI lineage: Eukaryota > Viridiplantae > Streptophyta > Magnoliopsida > Asparagales > Amaryllidaceae > Agapanthus > Agapanthus africanus. The sequence continues at coordinate 492,735,579 of CM057349.1, forward strand.
ATCATTGAGGGAATGCTGAAGCCGCGCCTGACTTGAAGAATGGGTAGTGATAATCAAAACGCTCAAGCCCAGCCGTCAAAGTCTTCGAAGAAGAAGAAGAAGGACAAGAAGCCCGCACAGCCTGATGACAAGCGCACGAACCTACATAAGCATATTGATGCGCTGGAGGAATATAACCAGAAGGCGTGAATCCCGGTCACACTTCAAGAGTTTCTCAACCACATCCTTGAAGACGGAGATAGCGACAAAGATGGGGGAGAAGACTCGTCAGATAAACCTAAGGATTATGTGGTAAGCTGCCACGTGATCTTTCACTCGTCAGTAGATGGTGAAGAAGCTCCTGATACAGAGAAACTGGGGGCAGATCCCGAACCGGAACTCCTAGAACCGTCAGACGAGATGATTGACGTGTTCCTGAACGAAGCTCTTCTGAAAAGCAAAGCTGATCAGGAGCGTGAAATCGCCGTATACGAAAAAGCCAAAAGTCGGGGACTGAGCGAAAGGATTGAAATACCCCAACCGGATAGGAGCACTTCGGCCGCCAGCAAAAGCAGGTTCAAGACAAGGAAAAGGTTCGCCAAAGCCATATCGATGGGAATGAAGCTGCCACACTCCGAAGGAAACACTCCTGATAGGATACACCTTAACGAAGTGGATTCACATCCAAACTACTGCCTGTACCATCGGAGGACCATGCACCCTACTGAAGAATGCAACGCCTTTAAAAATTGGTGGCAGGGATACGTTGCCCACCGACAACACGTTCAGCGAATGAAGCGCAAGGCTCATCGGGAACAGAGAAGCACGACAGAAGAACGCAAAAGAACTACCGGCAACTGCCACATGGTTGATTCCGGGGGATCGCAAGTTCTCACCTTCGGGAGCGATTCGGATGAAGAAATTGCCCTCGGTCCTCTCTTCAAGGAATCCATCTCGGAAGCAGAAGAGATGAAGACCTGCGAGAACATTCAGCTGCGTAATCGCACGTTACCCGAAAAGAATCTCAGACCCACAAACAAGGGATCGAACAAAAAAGATAAAGGGAAAGAAAAAGTCCCTGAAGATATCGCCCTCAATGACCGAGTCGTCGAAGAGCTGGCAGCCAAGGACCCGCCCAAGAAAAACAAGGTGGACTACAACGTTCTGGCGCACCTGAGGAAGATACCTTCGCGGCTAAGCATTCTCGACGCCCTTCAGCTATCCAAAGAGGCGGGAGATTCTCTGATCAAGGAATTACAAGAGCCTGACTAGTTTCAAGCTTTCCTCGCCGAAGAAAAGATGAAGGACGAGCTGGAAGAAGTGCACACAGCTGACATCACTTTCGGCGATGAAGATCTCCTCCTCGGAATGTGTGAGCATAACCGTCCCCTATATGTCTCCGAGTACTGCCATGATATCAAGATAGGGAAGATTCTAGTTGACAACGGGTCCTCTGTTAATCTCCTAAATGTGAGGGTACTAAAAGAAATCTGCATGAGCGTTCAACACCTCGTTCGGGATAAAATCACTATCTCCGGGTTCGACTCCCAATCATCACGGACACTCGGGTGTGTGATACTGACGTTACGCTTTGGGCTGCTTGTCTCTGATATCAAGTTCCATGTCATTGATGCCAAGACTTGCTACAACGCTTTGCTCGACCGGCCTTGGTTATACGAGTACAACATTATCCCTTCTACACAGCATCAGTGTATGAAGTACTTCAAAGATGGGCTTGAATACACTGTGACAGGGGAGCTGAACCCATTCTCCGTAAACGAAGTCCGAAAATACAAAGATACAAAGTACTTCTTACAAGACTTTGAAGACACGGAAAGATGTCATAAGCCTGAGGATAAGCAAAAAGCTATCACCACCATTCCGGTGTTCGGGAGCGATACCGAGGAGGAAGAAGAGATAGTCTATTCAGGACCTCCCCGATACAACAAACCGGGACCGTCTACCCCTATTCTGGTCTTTGGCAGTGACTCTGAAGATGAGGTCAACCCAGTATTCTCGGCTCGTCCATCAGTGCAAGCCTTCACTGGCGATGAACGGAGTTTGCAAATTGCCATGGTTCCGCAAAAACATTACAAAGACATCGCCGCACTTGATACCTATAGTGTGCAAGAACTGCAGACGTTCTACGTCCCTCCCAGGCGAAGAGATGAAAAGGCGATCCTCTTTTATCGATCCACGGAAACCAAAGTGGAGAAAGAGATCTGGCATGGTGCCGATTCTACGCTTGACAGGCTCCAGCCCATCCGTTTGCTCAGATACTACACAGAAGGATTAAAAAGGCCGTTGAGGCGCCAAGGCGTACCCTTGAAGCAGACCGCGCGACAAGCCCTGTTCTACAACAGGATCTAGAACATCCCTGGAACGCAGCAAAAGTTGTCCAACGGGAGAATGGAAACGATCAGGCTTGGATATGTTCAATCCAAGAAACAGGAGCGATTCCATGGCTGCTACGTTATACATGACTTCGATGAAGAAGGAGATGCTCTGTTAGAAGACGCTAACCCTGAACCAAAACGAGGTCTCGCCATGAAAGTGCCAAGTGCGTCGTTCGAAGAACAGATGGATAAGCTAATAAGGGAAGCGGGTCAAAAGGTCCGGGATGACCATAGCTGCGAAATGGCCATCTATGAAAAAACCAAAACGCAACGCCTCCTTCAGCAGGCTAAGAAAAATGACGATGCCCTTCGTCGCCAGCCCGTCATACGGAAGACTCGACGCGAAGGCAAAAATAAACTGAAGAACGGAAAAAATGTTCGACAGCAGCAGAGCGGGTCCAAGAAGACTCGCGATCGAAAATTGAGCAGCCGGGATCCATCTCTTATAAAGAAGATGGGTCGAGCATATTCTTTTCTCCAAGACAAGATAAGAAAGATATTCAGTCTTGTCATTAAACATCAGATGATTACCCTCCCGAAGTCCAAGCACCCTGAACAAGCAAGTGAGGTTCATCACCCAGATTATTGCTCCTATCACCGAGCGATGGGACATCCTCTCGAAGACTGCTTCACATTTAAAGACTGAATAGAAGACCAGTATCAGCAAAGCAGGTTCGCTTTATCCAGCAGTTGGAGGGTAACCCCGCAACAGAAGCATGAACCGAAAGCCACATATGCAACGAGAGTAAAGACGGATCAACATCGGTCTTGGAAGCGGTCTCATACCTGTCACTTGATAATGATGTCGGAAGAAGGAGTGCCCGAGGATATGAATGACCTCTCCTGGTGCTTTGAAAACGATGATGACGAAGTGATCTCAGAGTTTCCACCGGCGTCGAAGGAGCTGGAAGATGGAATACATACTACTGCGGATAACCTCAGAAAAATCGACTTGGGGACGGCAACGACCCACGGCCGACGTTCGTCGGTGAGCTGTTGTCTGAAGAAAATGTGGCTATGCTCAAAGACGTGCTCATGCAGTATAAAGACTGCTTCGCATGGAACTACTCCGAGATACCGGGGCTAGATCCAGAAATAGCGGTGCATAAATTGGCAATATCTCCGGACGTCAATCCAGTCAAGCAAGCACCAAGAAGAATGCGGCTCGAACTTGAAATGAGCATCAACGCCGAAGTCAAGAAGCTAATCGACTCCGGATTTATCCAAGAAGTTCAGTACCCTGACTGGATTGCCAACATCGTCCCAGTGATGAAGAAAAATGGGACGGTGCGCATCTGCGTAGACTTTCGGGACCTTAACAAAGCACGTCTGAAGTATGACTTTCCCGTACCGGTCACCGAGCCGATGATAGACAATACGTCCACTCACGAAGTCTTCTCCTTCATGGACGGCTCATCAGGGTACAATCAAATAAAGATGCATCCCGAAGACCAGAAGCATACCGCTTTTCGGACCCCGCTAAGCATATTCTGCTACAAAGTGATGCCTTTCGGTCTGAAGAACGCCGGCGCTACCTATCAGAGGGCCATGACGAAGATTTTCGATGATCTCATACATGAAGTTGTTGAATGCTATATCGAAGGCCTTGCAAATCGCACGAGAAGCATTAGGAGCATCTGAAGATAGTGTTCCAACGTCTTCGGAAATACAATCTGAAAATGAACCCTCTCAAATGCGCATTCGGAGTCTCCTCAGGCAAATTCCTAGGATTCATCATACGACACCGGGGAATCGAGATAGACCCGTCGAAGATCAAAGCGATTATGGAAATGCCTCCGCCAAGACTTTGATAGCAGGACTTGAAATCGCTGTCGACATGGGGATCGAAAACCTCCTCATATACGGAGACTCCGGGCTGGTCGTTAGCCAAGTAAACGGCGATTATCAAACGTGCAAACCAGAGTTGGTGAAGTACGGCGAGAGAGTGCAACAATTGCTGATTCAAATCCCTGCCTACGCCCTGAAAAGCATACCGCGTGCGGAAAATAGCAAAGCAGATGCGTTAGCCAAACTTGCTAAAGAACTGGCTGAAGAAAACCTCGACGACGTGAGGATCGTTGTGCAAAGTCGTCGGGTTCTCGCGCTGGCAGAAATATCTCCGGAGCCTTCCGAATAAAAGGGAGCGACCGATCAAACGGCCCTACAAATAAAAGATCAGGAAAAGGCTAAGGATTGGAGAGAAGTCTTTATAGACTACTTAAATCCCGTCGAACACCTAAAGATGCGTCCTCAAGACATCAGCTCATGAAGCGAGCTCTATCCTTCGCCTTCGTCAATAACACTCTATATAAGAGATCATCTGATTCTCTATGGCTAAGATGCCTAGGACCTGAAAAAGTAAGGAGAGTCGTCCAAGAAACTCACGATGGACTCTGTGGTTCTCACCAAGCCGGGCCGAAGATGAAACTGAAGATCAAAAGGATAGGCTACTATTGGCCCACAATGATCCAAGACTGTCTCGAATACACGAAGCAGTGCCACTCGTGCCAGATTCACGGGGACTTTATCCACCAGCATCCAAATCCGCTATATCCAACGGTGGCTAGCTGACCGTTCGAAATGTAGGGAACTGACATAATCGGCCCATTGAACCAGCATCATTCAGAGGCCATCGGTTCATACTGGCGACAACTGATTACTTCTCCAAGTGGGCAGAAGCAGTACCACTAAGAGAAGTGAAGACGAAGAATATCCTCTATTTCTTCAAGACACACGTTATCTATCGGTTCGGTACTCCGCGACGGATTATCTCGGATAACGGGCCGGCCTACAGAAGCCGTAAAATCAGCCGCTTCACACAGAAGCATAATATAGACTGGAGATACTCTTCGGTCTATAATCCTCGAGCTGAGGCTTTCAACAAGACCTTGACGAAGATCATAAAGAAGACGGTGTCTCGAAATAGGAAGGACTGGCACGAGAGACTACATGAAGCTCTCTGGGCGTATCGAACCACGTTCAAAATGGCCACAAACACAACGCCGTATGAATTGGTATTCGGCGCTGAAGCAGTACTCTCCTTGGAGATAAAGCTACCCTCCTTATGAGTGGCAGTTCATTACGAGCTAACGGACGAAGAGAATGCTCATATTCGGCTTGAGGAACTTGATGCCCTCGACGAAACCCGGCTCATGGCGCAGCAAAACTTAGAAGCTTACAAAGAAAAAATGACGCGCTCATACGAGAGATTGACTAAGCCGAGAACATTTCGCCAAGGCGAAATCGTGCTAGTGGTCAAGAGACCTATGATCCCCAATCGTGCCAAACGGGAGAAATTCGAGCCGAACTATGAAGGCCCGTACATTATAAACAAAATCTACCAGGGTGGGGCTTACTTGCTCATGGATATGCATGGCGAAAGACTTTTCAGGCCAATAAACGGCCGTTTCTTGAAGAAATACTATGCTTGACCGAGACGTCTATAAACTACTATGGACCGCAGCATCCCAAGGCTGACGCAAAAAAAAATAAATAAAAAATTAAAATTAAAAAAAAAGAAAAAAAACGGTATGTCCATAAGCGAAATGGGCATGGACGAAAACCCGAAAGGGCTTCGTGAGTAAAAACAGCAGGGCTACCGGCGAGTTTGTGAAAACCCGAAAGGGCGCAATCTCGTTAAAAGACACTTGCAAGGTCCTCTCGACCCTGTAAGGAGAAAATACCTGCGTGAGATCCTTACGACTCACAAGGGATCAAGACACTTAGGGATCCCCACAATTCCTAAGGAGAAGTTACACTTACGAGATCCTCACGACTCGTAAGGAGAATTCCCATTTGAGACCATCACGGCTCATAGGATACAAAAGCCTTAAGCTACAGGGATTTGAACCTGTTCTTAAGCCATCATATATCCCGATTATGCCCTACAAGCGTTTCAATATTGACCCTTGTATACAATCCACGGACACGAATAAACATTTCCCTAACAAAGTCCCACCAGCGACTAGGGATATGCTCACACAGTGAACGACCCTTGTAAGTCCTCTCGACTTATATGGAGAAAACACTCTTGTAAGATCCTTACGACTTATAAGAGAACACACACTTAGGAATCTCCACGATTCCTAAGGAGAAAACACACTTACGAGATCCTCACGACTCGTAAGGAGAATTCCCTTTTGAGACCCTCACGGCTCATAGGATTCAAAAGCCTTAAACTACAGGGATCTGAACCTGTTCTTAAGCCATCACACTCCACAGACTGCCCTACAAGCGGTTCAATACTGACCCTTGTATACAATCCACGGGCATAAATAATCATTTCCTTGCCGAGTCCCACCAACGACGAGGAATGCCTGCATTTGAGAGACAAACACTTGAAGGTCCTCTTGATTTACAAGGAGAAAACACTCTTGCAAGATCCTTACGACTTACAAGAGAACATACACTTAGGAATCCTCACGATTCCTAAAGAGAAAAGACACCTACAAGATCCTCACGACTCGTAGGGAGAAACACCTTTATGAGACCCTTACGGCTCATGAAGTCAAAAGCCTTAGTCGACAGGATCTTAACCCTGTTTGTTAAGCCACCTTTGTTCGAACCGACAAAGGCAGATGATGATTCGCTCCTGGCAATATCCCAGTTGTAGCGATGCTGATGCCTAAATCGGTATCAAATTCCAAGTCCTTTCATAGCAAATGATGATTCGCTCTTAGCACAGCGATGCTTATGCTAAGATTGGTATCAGATCTTGAGTTCCGTACTAAAAAAAATGCATATGAAATAGCCGAAATGTTTGGGCAACTCGCAATAAAAATCAGTGAGTAAAATATATGCATACAAAATAGCCGAAATGATCGCACAACTCGCAATAAAAAGCAGCGAGTAAAAAAAATAAATAAATAAAATATAGCCGAAATGATTGGGCACCGCGAAAAATAGCCGAAATGATTGGGCAATCGCGACTTTCGCGATATAAAAAGCTGAAATGATAAAACATCGCTGAAAGAAATAAAAAAAATGAAAGAATAAAACTTTTGCCCTACAGACGAGTACATATTGACCCCTGTATACAATCCATGGGCATAAACGAAAAGGGAACCACATGTCCCCCACCAGATCCTGTCAAAAGAGAAAGTCAGATCTCGACAGCGACATCCCAGAAGACCAGCAACGGCGTTCCTCCTCATGCCAGCAAGGCACGGATGCGACACCACCAATCGGAGCCACAAAAAAGTCCCCAGTTCTAAGACTCTACGGTTCACAGACAACCTAAAGTCAGCCCCGGCACCACAGAAAGCGGAGCATGTCATCCAATGACCCCATCGCGGAAACACGTCAGCAAATGACCCCGTCGCAGAAACACGTCAGCAAATGACCCCGTCTTGGAAATACGTCATCCAATGACCCCGTCTCGGAAATACGTCATCCAATGACCCCATCGTGGAAATACGTCATCCAATGACCCCGTCTCGGAAACACGTCAGCAAATGATCCCGTCGCGGAAACACGTCAGCAAATGACTCCGTCTCGGAAACACGTCATCCAATGACCCCGTCGCGGAAATACGTCATCCAATGACCCCGTTTCGAAAATACGTCATCTAATGACCCTGTCTTGGAAACACGTCAGCCAATGACCCCGTCACGGAAACACGTCAGCAAATGACCCCGTCTCGGAAATACGTCAGCAAATGACCCTGTTTCGGAAATACGTCGGCCAATGACCCCGTCGCAGAAATACGTCATCAACTGACCCCGTATGGCTAAAGTCAATCCTGACCCCGTATGGCTAAAATCAATCCTGACCCCATATGGCCAAAGTCAACCCTCACCTCCTCGTCAAAGCAATGCTTTGATTCGGGAGCAGGTCAAATCATCAGTCACTTGCAAGTTCTCTCGACTTGTAAGGAAGAAAATTCTCTTGTGAGATCCTTACGATTCTTAAGAGAAAAACACACTCAGGAATCCTCACGATTCCTAGGGAGAAAATACACCTACGAGATTCTATCGACTCGTAGGGAGAAAAATCTTTATGAGACCCTCATGGCTCATAAAGTTGGAAAGCCTTAGGAGGCAGATCTGAACCTGACTCATAAGCCATCGCTGTCATACAAAGATATCAAAATAGATTATCCACAAAATGCATTTGCTAAAAGGGACACACCACCATGAAACAAAATATGTCTTTTATTCATGAATCAAAATGAATACAAAGTACAATTTATAAAAGAATCAAAAATACTCTCAATCAGGAGTAAGTACAGAAAGAGAATAAAAAGAAACATATACATTTGTTTAAGCCGACGGACGGTTTAATAGGTTCGTCAGTTCATCCTTCTTCCGCTGGGTCTCGGCTTCATAATTTGTTATTGCTATGAGACGGGCCTCCGCTTGAGACTGTTAGGCCTGGTACGAGGCGAGCCGACTTTCAAGCTCCTTTTCGGTAACTTTGTGAGCTTCAACCATCTCGTGAGTAAAAATGAAGGCTTTATCAATAGCTACCACCTCCTTGATAGCTTTTTGAAGCACCCGCCAAAGTTCATATGCAGGAGTGGTCTTGGCTGTGAGTTCAGCTTGAAGTTCCCCCGGCGCATTCGAAGCCAGCTCCCTCTCCGAAAACTTTCGGTTGAGTCTCTTCTCACATGACATTACATTTGCGGCGCACCGTTCAACCAGCCCCCGCAAGCTCGCCTTTACAGCCACGACTACTGAAGGAAGGCGCGTGCACTCAAGACTATGTAAGCAAGCCTCCACCCGACGAAAAAACTTAACCCAGACATGCATTAATGTCTCATCATGGTAAGCACCAAGAATGGGAAGAGAAATGTTGGTTTCAGCAGCAAATTCTTTGGCCGTGATCAAGCTACCAACACGAAGATCTTCGATGAGAGCCGACAAAGAGTGAAGGCTTTGCTTCGCCATCCGTTCAGATGCACATAGAGCATAAGGGCCAGGTGGCATAATGATGCGAGACTCCAGCAGGATAAGAATGGGCAAAGCTGTTAAGATTCATAAACAATCAGCGAGATTTGCAAACAAAGAGTAGACGGAACAACGTCGAAACTTTGCTTACCCACAATCATGCAAGAAGGTTTAAAAGATCCCCAGGCCCGTCAAGGATCTCAACTTCGTCGTCGGCTTCTAGAACTACAGAAGACATTAGTATCGTTATACGAAATAATAGTAATGCCATGAGGAGGGGAAGATAACACTAACCTTTCCCGGAAGAGAGGACAATGCGTTGCGGGGATATTGCCTGCGGAGCAGCCATCTCGAGCAAACGCTGGAAAGACTTTCTGGGGGATAGATCCACGATAGACGCCGCCAATCCGCATAATTCTGAAAAGACGGAAGGATTCAGATAATGAAGAGATCATTAAAACAAAAGATAGGAGAATACCTTCGATACTCCTCCCACTTTGAACAGGAGGGATAGCAGCTTCGGCAGCCTCCTCCATACCCTCAAGCACATCATTGGAGACATTTGCTGGTGTGACGGCTATCAGTCGAGCGGCAACGACCACCACTTCAGAGATTTCAATCTCAGTTACCTGTTCCACCATCTCCAGGCCATCACCAGAAAGGTCCATTAAATCCACGGCCGGAAGGGACACCTCTTCAGGGTGAACGGGCACAAGGGGAACAGAAGCCGTCAATGGAAGCTCTGCAACAGGAATAGCAACTGTAGCGACCCCCTCCACACCTACTGGTGTCTCATCGGGGATATTTATAGCGTCCACGGTCAAGACGCTACTCCAGCTCAGATTCTCTGCCATAGCCGAAGTCCCTGCAAAGTTTTACAAAGATAAGAAGACATAGAAAGCAGAACAAATTACTTGCCAAAGGAAAAATATAGAAAACGTGCATACCGATACGCCAAGATGCCTCGAGTATAGCTTTTTCAAGCCGACGTTCCTTCCTAAGAAGGTATGCTCGCCGGGGTTCTAGGGTAGATTCATGGCCGCCGGTCCACAACGACAACTCATCTTCAGAAGCGGCAAAGATAGGCTGTTTGAGGGCTATCTCGCCCCCCTGCTCCAGAGGACCTATAAATACCCGCCGTATATGTTCCCCTCCGAAAGACGGCGCGACACCGCGTCTTGCCTGAGATTCGGGGCAGATGCTAATTGGTGCTATCCGTCCACCTCTCCGAAGATGCCAAGTTGATTTATGGCACCATGTATCGAAGGTTTAGACGGATGCGTCCGATGTAGCAGACTTCGTCAGATTCCCCCTCATTTGAGGGGTTTTTGATTGTGGGGACGCTCTTCCCTGCAGGCGCAAGCCCCTGCAGTTAATTACGCTACCGCGTTGCGGTAACAACTTTCTCCTTCTCCAGATGGTCACTTCGTGTCGTGGGTGTTTGTTTTGTTGCCCGTGGATTGTTTACGGAGACTGAGTTATGTCGTCGCCCGTAGGGCGTGGACCAGTCCAAATCCGCATTATCTTAGATTTGAGTTTGGGGGTTTGGTTTGAGGATACGTCAGCCATACTTGAGGCTAAGATCAACTCAAACGTTTGTTAAGGATACGTTAGTCTAACTTTGTGACTAAGATCAACTTAACGGGATCGTTTAGATCCGACAGAAGAGTGTTTGGACTCTAATGTTCCAGTTTAGGGACGTAGTGGTCCATCGTATGTATGGCCATCGGGACTCATCACCTCTCTGACGACGTTGAAAGATTACAACGACGGATGTCAGAGGAGTTCAGAGATGTACCCTCGAGCCGGAGTTAATTTAGGGGATTCGTAGTCCAATCTGTTTGAAGGTTTAAGGACGCGTTAGCCATTTTTGGAGGCTAAGATCAACTTAAACGGGACCGTTTAGATCCGACAAAAGAGCATATGGAGGGCCCTATTGTTCTAGTTTAGGGACGTTGCGGTCCATGGGTAGTTTAAGGACGTTGCGGTCCGTGGGTAGTTTAGGGACATTTCGGTCCATGGGTAGTTTAAGGACATTGCGGTCCGTGGGTAGTTTAAGGACATTGCGGTCCATTGTTAGTTTTAAGACATCTCGGTCAAGGTTAAGGACGTCGTAGTCCATGGGTTTAAGGACCCCACAGTCCGGTATTTGCTCTGGATGCTTCACACGGGTTCACTGCCGTGCTTGGCGAGGACCAGGCTCCGCTCTGGATGCTTCACACGGGTTCACTGCCGTGCTCTGCGAGGACCAGGATCCGCTCTGGACGTTTCCCACGGGGTCAAAGAGTGACATTATCCGTGTTCCACGTAACCAGGAATTTTGCATTAGGCATGGGTTTAAGGACCCCACAGTCCATATCATGAGTGGCCGTCGGGACCCGTCACCTCTTTGAAGACATTGAGGGATTACAATGCCAAGTTTCAAAGGAGTGAAGAGATGTACCCTAGAACCGGAATGGATTTAATAGTCCCTGACCCAATTTGGGGTCGAGACTGATTAATTATGTTATGAGCCCATTAGCCCAGTTAATCACAAATTGAGGACTTATGGCCAGCTTGGGCTAAGTCCAGTCGGGTCTGAAACATTGACTTTTTGCTGATCCATTGGAGGAGAGGCTTTGCCTCTATCCATTTAGCCAATTGGGCCAAAGCCTAGTGTTAAACACTATAGAGCAATCAGTGTTGAACACTGGGAATGCGGTTAACAAGTTAGTGTTTAACACTAAGAAATAATTGGTGTTAAACACCAGCAATAAGGCTTCTCAAATTAGTGTTAAACACTAAAACAGATCAGTGTTGAATCACTGCAAATGAAGATCTCAGATTAGTATTTAAACACTAAGGTAATCAGTGTTGAACACTGCAGATAAAGCTTTTTAATTAGTGTTGAGCACTAAGGCCCAACAATATTTTAACACTGAGTGCGAGAGTTTCAATTTAGTGTTAAACACTAAGACAAGAGGGGTCACGTGGCAGCACGTGAGAGCGCCCTTCCTCCATTTGTTCTGCTGAAATTACTGCATCTTTTGATAGCATCACGTGTCAGCACGTGATGGGCATTCAAATGCCTATGCGTTAAGGCTTCTGCTGAAAGTCACGTGGATCACGTGGGGTGCTGCCTCAAAGGGGTTTTCTGTAGGGCTTTTGAGGGGGGGTCACGTGGTGACACGTGACCCTGCCTTAATGTGGTTTTTTCAGAGGATTTGTTACTCCTTTTTTCAGGAATTAAATTCCGGAGACTTTTTAATTTCAGAGGAATTAAATCCTTCTTTCTTTTGAAGACTTGTATTCTGGAATAGAGTTTAACTCTGAATTTTCTGCGGGAGTTAAATTCCCCGTTTATGTGAAGGGCTGAATAGGGTTGAACCCTAATAAAATTTTTGAGGAAATGATGATCGTTGTTTCAACAGAACTAAGTTCTTTAATTAGGGTTAAACCCTGTTTCTCTTTTTTTTTGTTTTGAAGGAATTAAATTCCCATGATATAGGGTCTAGCCCCACTTTATTTTGGAGGAATTAAATTCCTATAGTTCTGTGAGAATTAAATTCTCAAGTTTGCACTCCTTCTCTATGTTTTGGATCTGCATGGCAGGATCTCAACCCATTGAGAATTAAATTCTCAACCTTAAGGGGAGATGTGCACTTTGCAGATCCTCTATCAAAGAGAGAAGAAATAAGTTCTTCTGCTTTTATATTATCAGAGTTAAACTCTGTTGAGAATTAAATTCTGCTTCTTTCAAAATGCCTTCCCTTTCTTACCTAGGGTTTTTTTTGCAGAAGATCTGAGTCTTTTCGAAGTATCAAAGCTTTTCTCCTTTTCTCTTTTCTTCTCTGCGCATGTATATCTCTTTTTTTTTTGTCTCTTGGCTCCTATTTATAGGAGAGGCAGCCGCATCAATCAGTTTTTTGACGAATCTTCATTGGGAGATTTGATTTGCATCCATAATTCATTTTGGGCCTTTGGATTATTAGGTGAATTTTATTCACCATTGGATCTTGAATTCAGAGATTCTCCTTTGATATTTTGGTTAGATTTAAGGGGGAAATCTTTCCCAAAGCCGAGATTTTCCATAGATAGATGATCTTTAATCATCTCTGAATCTTTAATTTGATTAGTCCCAAATAATTACTTTCCTTTGGAAAGATTCGAATTTCCTTCAGAATTTAATTCTGTCGTCAAAAATGGGTTTTGAAAGTCGGTCACGTGTGACCACGTGACCCATGGTCACGTGTGAGCACGTGACCCCCTTTGGAACGAGCTTTCTGCGCTGTGTCTTCTGATTGCTGCTTAAACATCACGTGCTACCACGTGACCCCTGGTCACGTGTGAGCACGTGACCCTTTGTTTGAGCTCTCTTTCCTTGGTTGTTCTGGAGACGCGCTTGCTGCCTTGAACGTCACGTGCCGACACGTGACCCTGGTCACGTGGGAGCACGTGACTTCTTCTGAAGCCTTTTTCTTGACTTGGTCAGTTACCCGACGTGCCTTTGACGCTTGTATTTAAACGTCACGTGCCAACACGTGACCCTGGTCACGTGGGAGCACGCGACTCTCCTTGAAGCTTTTCTTTTCCTTCTTCGCAGTCAGGGAATTGAACTTGCCTTAACGACGTTTTTAGGTGTCACGTGCCAACACGTGATCACTAGTCACGTGTGAGCACGTGACCCCCTTTTGAAGCTTTCCATAGAAGCTTTCCACAGAAGCTTTCCTGATTTTAAATCAGGAAACAAATGCCCCCACAGCGTTGGTCTCACGTGTCAGCACGTGAGTGCAACGCTGTCATCTCTTGCGACCGTTGGATTCATCTAGGGATCTGGGGAGACGAAGCGTTTCCACTGTTTTCTATAAATACCGTTGTCTCTTCATAGGAGCCTTCACTCTGCTCATCTTCTTCTCCTGAGAACTTTTCCTTGAGAATTTAATCCTCTTCTTCCAGAGCTTAGTTCTCTGTTTTAAGATTTTCCAGAGTTTAACTCTGTTCGAAAAGGGCCCTTTTTCCTCAGGTAATGGTAGTCGAAGCACCTTTGTTTTGACAGACCTCTCTGGATTTAAAATCCAGATCGAGGGTTTCCCGAAGAACTCATTTTTCTCCAAGTAATTTAACCAAAATATGAGACCACTTGACTTCCCGTAGTAGATCACTTAGGGTTCAGATGATCCCTTAAGGAGACGGTGATGGTGGTTCAAACCCATGGAATTTAATTCCATTCAAAATGTTTCTGGGAATTTAATTCCCTTTCCTTAATAAGGAATTAAATTCCAATGAAGAACTCGATTTCTTCACACAGAGCATCTCTGGGGTCTCTCGGCTCGAGGCGATTCTTCTGCCATTAATGCAATGGGGATTTTGTAATAATTCTCGTGACTTTTATTTCAGGTATTATGGATGCCCATCTGTATCGTCTTGACGAGATCATCTCGTACGGGAATATTCGTGCGCTGGGCCGCAGTCAGAACCAGGAGTTCACTAATGCTCAATGTGCCGAGATCATGGGCCGCTTCGACGAGTACAATCATCGGCTACTTCCCCGTCGCTCTTCTCTTCTGAGGCTGATCGTGCTGGCGATCCGGGAGGCACTTCCTCTCTTTTGTGCCGGCATACCGCTCGGGGACTTGGACATTGCTGAGGATAAGGTGCATTCGGTGTACCTTATGGGCTTGATTTCCAAGAGAAGGCGGGATGATCTCATTGATCTCCTTCATCAAATTTTTCAGCAATCAGCTATACTGGGCGCCTACCGGAGGGAAGAGGACATCCGCGGAGACCCCGATGCCTGTGACCGTGAGAGAAAGCATACTCGGGAGGTCCGAAATGCTTGGAAGATCTTGAATAAAGTCAATTCCGAGTTTCTCAACCCGTGCCCCGTGTCTGAAGCCTTACCATTGTAAAAGTTTTTCTTTTATTTTGTATCGCCTTCTTGCAGTCTGGATGATAAGCTTTGTTATGTCTTTGTGTGTTCGCATACTTTTCCTCTGAAATCTTATTATTCTGTCACTATTGTCGTTTGTACTTTAATATGCAGGGTATCACTCCATATTCTTTCCTTTAAACGCACATTAGGTTTGGGTCTCACGTGTTCTACACGTGAGATCTTCTGATGGGACTGTTCACAAAACTTTCCATGCCGCATTTTTAGCGCGCATTATCAGATGCATAAAAGGAGCCTTGGAAATAGTTATTCCTCCTTGATTTTCGATGCCTTTCCCTTTTTGGGCCTTGGAAACATCTTTCGCATGCAAGATTTTCCGCGCATAGCACTTAATGCACTTCTTTATATTCTTGAGGTCATAGCCCATTTTCTCTTCACAGAGAAACTCATTCCCATATCGACGTGATTTAATTTGAGGAGTATCTGAACGCTATGGCCTGTAACCGCCCACACGCTCGTCGACAGCCATGGGAAGTGCCTGTCGAGGAGATGATCCCTCGCTTTGCCGCTCGGTTGGTGGATCCCCTCCTTACCGACAACGAATGCGACTCAGCCATACATGAACTCTCGATCCGCAGGGGGTCTCCTCTCCCGATGGGTTCTCTCTGGCTCCGGATGATCCTCACGGCCGTGCTTGCCGACATCCCCCCTCACCCAGCAGAGATGACCCTGGCGATGCTTGACGCGGCGGAAGAGAAGCTCGAGGGTTTTCATGAAGCGTGCCTGATCACTCAGGCTTTGAAGGATTGCTCAATCCATCTGCTGGGCCAGATCAAGGCCCGGCGAGCT
Source organism: Agapanthus africanus (assembly GCA_030015575.1). NCBI lineage: Eukaryota > Viridiplantae > Streptophyta > Magnoliopsida > Asparagales > Amaryllidaceae > Agapanthus > Agapanthus africanus. The sequence goes on from CM057349.1 coordinate 492,751,559, forward strand.
ATTATGTCCGCTTTCGCGGACGAACACGGCGCCAATCGATGGGGAGCGACTCCTCGTGAGAACCGTCGCTTCGATGTGCTGGAGGAAGCGGAGAGAGAGATGGAGAATTTTGTCCTTTGCTTCACTAACCCTTGTGCCGTTGATCCTGTGTTTGGCGATCTTTTCCGTTAGAGTAGGACATTCCCCCCTTTTTTTTATAACTTGGTCTCCCCTTTTTGCATGCTTTATTTTGAACTTCTATGTAGGCTTGGTACTCGTGTGTATGTTTCCGCTTGCATGAATAAACTTTGTGTTCCTTTTTGTGAAAACTTTCTTCAATTACCAATACTGTTGTCATATTGTGTGCGAATCAACGCCTTGAATTTTATCTCTCAGGTGATATGAACTTGTTTCAGACCGATTAGTGCTGGCAACGGAAAGCTCATTCATATGATGAGCCAATCTCACAGCCAGGGCCAATATGAGTTGTGGCGGGTGCTTCAAGAGTCCATCAAAGAGGTGGTGGCTCTTGATAAAGCCGCCACGTTTACTCGCGAGAGAGTTGAGGCTCACAAGGCCACTGAAAAGGAGCTTGAAGCCCGGCTCGCTTCATATCAGGCCCAGCAAGCTCAGGCGGAGTCGCGTCTTATGGAGATCTTGCGTCACGAAGCCATCGCTCAACAACAGAATGACGAGCTGGTGAAATTATTGCACCACCCGCCGGCTTAAAGACTTGTATCTTTTCTCCTTCTTGTACATACTCGTGGATGAGAGTATTTTTTTGTTTTGAAATGTACTTTGTATCCATTTTGGTTTATGAATAAAAGATACAATTTTCCTCTTGATGATGTGTCCCTTTTTCATTGAATGCATTCTGCGGATAATCTATCTTAGTCTTCTTGCAGGACGGCCGTGGCCTAGGATTCAGGGTTAGGATCTGTTTCCTACGGCTTTTGCATCTTATGAGCCGCGAGGGTCTCATAAGGAGTCTTTCTCCCTATAGGTCGAAAGGATCCCATAGATGTGAGTTCCTCTTAAAGATCGTGAAGATCTTTAAGCGGGTTTTCCCCTGAGAGTCGTAAGGATCTCAAGAGAGTTTTTCTTCCTTACAGGTCGTGAGGGCCCGCAAGTGTCGGGTGTGATCACCTTTTTCCGTATTTCACGGGGTTAGGGATCTCTCCAGGTATCGTAGTTTAAAGACGTCACGGTCAAGGTTAAGGACCTCATAGTCCGTGGATTTTAAGGACTCCACAGTCCGATGTTAGTTTTAAGACATCACGGTCAAGGTTAAGGACCTCATAGTCCGTGGATTTAGGGACTCCACAGTCCGATGTTAGTTTTAAGACATCACGGTCAAGGTTAAGGACCTCATAGTCCGTGGATTTAGGGACTCCACAGTCCGATGTTAGTTTTAAGACATCACGGTCAAGGTTAAGGACCTCATAGTCCGTGGATTTAGGGACTCCACAGTCCGATGTTTGGTTACAGGGACCCGTCACCTCTTTGAAGACGTTGAAGAATTACAACGCCGGGTATCAAAGGAGTGAAGAGATGTACCCTTAAACCAAGGCAAAATCCGTAGGGAATCGTGGTGGTTGATCGTTAGTTTTAAGACATCACGGTCGAGGTTAAGGACGTCATAGTCCGTGGATTTTAAGGACTCCACAGTCCGGTGTTTGCTCTGGATGCTTCACACGGGTTCACTGCCGTGCTTGGCGAGGACCAGGCTCCGCTCTGGACGTTTTCCACGGGGTCAAAGAATGACGTTATCCGCGTTCCACGTGACCAGGAAGTTTGCACTAGATGCTTCACACGGGTTCACTGCCGCGTTAGGCGAGGACTAGGCTCCGCTCTGGATGCTTCGCACGGGTTCACTGCCATGCTCTGCGAGGACCAGGATCCGCTCTGGACGTTTTCCACGGGGTCAAAGAGTGACGTTATCCGCGTTCCACGTAACCAGGAAGTTTGCACTAGATGCTTCACACGGGTTCACTGCCGCGTTAGGCGAGGACTAGGCTCCGCTCTGGATGCTTCGCACGGGTTCACTGCCATGCTCTGCGAGGACCAGGATCCGCTCTGGACGTTTTCCACGGGGTCAAAGAGTGACGTTATCCGCGTTCCACGTAACCAGGAAGTTTGCACTAGATGCTTCACACGGGTTCACTGCCGCGTTAGGCGAGGACTAGGCTCCGCTCTGGATGCTTCGCACGGGTTCACTGCCATGCTCTGCGAGGACCAGGATCCGCTCTGGACGTTTTCCACGGGGTCAAAGAGTGACGTTATCCGCGTTCCACGTAACCAGGAAGTTTGCACTAGATGCTTCACACGGGTTCACTGCCGCGTTAGGCGAGGACTAGGCTCCGCTCTGGATGCTTCGCATGGGTTCACTGCCATGCTCTGCGAGGACCAGGATCCGCTCTGGACGTTTTCCACGGGGTCAAAGAGTGACGTTATCCGCTTTTCACGTAACCAGGAAGTTTGCACTAGATGCTTCACACGGGTTCACTGCCGCGTTAGGCGAGGACTAGGCTCCGCTCTGGATGCTTCGCATGGGTTCACTGCCATGCTCTGCGAGGACCAGGATCCGCTCTGGACGTTTTCCACGGGGTCAAAGAGTGACGTTATCCGCTTTTCACGTAACCAGGAAGTTTGCACTAGATGCTTCACACGGGTTCACTGCCGCGTTAGGCGAGGACTAGGCTCCGCTCTGGATGCTTCGCATGGGTTCACTGCCATGCTCTGCGAGGACCAGGATCCGCTCTGGACGTTTTCCACGGGGT